>JAEIFL010000303.1:4800000-6000000 GCA_018901835.1 Scaptomyza graminum
TGAATATCCAAAAAGTCTTCAGCCAAAATTGGTGGACCCTTGTCGATGGGCTTGCCAGAGCCGTTGAACACACGACCCAACATATCCTCCGACACCGGTGTGCGCAGAATATCGCCAGTGAACTCGCAAAGCGTGTTCTTAGCATCAATGCCAGATGTGCCCTCAAATACCTGGACGACGGCCTTAGAGCCGCTCACCTCAAGCACCTGACCGGAACGCACGGTTCCATCGGCCAGGCGCAGCTGCACGATCTCAGCGAACTTGGGGAACTTCACCTCATCGAGAATAACCAGGGGACCGTTTACACCAGACACCGTCTTGTAGGCTAAGAAAAAAAAAGTTGAAAAATGCGAAAAACTATAAGTCTTCCAGCTCAAATTCTTATTTTAAACATCATAAATAAAAAAAATTAATATTTTAAGCATCGGAAACTATCTTTTTTATTTACTTAACAGCTAACAATTTATTTTTATCAACTACCATTTCAGGTTACAACAACGCTGCTCACATGAGAATCTGATAAGAAAGCAAACGTCAAAAAATCGTTATATGTGTGTGTTAAGCGTTAAATAGTCAGCTGACTGGCTATTTGCTTTCAAGCAGCTGCTGCTGCCAATTGGAGCACGAGCTGCACAGAGGGCATAAAAAGACGATAACCGAAAACAGCATGAAATGCATAGCAAAATGTGCGTTACATAAAAACAACTACAAAATAAAAGATATATATTTATCTTGATAACACGAAACATTATATTGCATTAAGTTGCAGTTGATTATTAATATTATGACAAAAGTAATATCTTCTACTATTGAGTTGTTTTTATCAAGTTTAAATTTTTAAGCAGCACTTGTTTCTCTCTTTACGCTTCGCTCACCATTTGGCTAGTCAGGTGCTCTTTGGTTGCGCGCTTTGAATGGCAATAGCAAACAGCTGAGCTCAGCGATCGAGTCATGTGACAACGAAAATTTTCAATTGCAATGAATTTCTCGTGGTTATTTTCGTAATTCCACTTTTTGCACTGCACAATTATGAAATTTGGAATTCTTTTATTTGTGGCGGGGAGAAACGTGGGTAAAAGCACTTTATTGATTTTTTTGTTTCGTGTTCTGCTTTCTTATACGATTCGTGCAAACTGTCATGGCGGCCGATTGCCCTTGCTTTGGGCATCGCAAATAGACAATTTGCAATGCACTTTCCGCAACTTTTGCACACATTTATTGTTATTAGATACTCACTTAAGCGTGGCTGCGAGATAAAGTCCCGGGAGACGGCAAGGACATGTTCCCGTTGTGCTTGATGGGCGTTCATTATGACAAATGAATTTTCTGTCTATACGCGATTGCCTCTACTTTGGAAAAGTGCACAGCAAATTTCGAGCTACAACAAAGCAAAACGGTTTATAGTTAGATCGTGATTTAGATTTTTATGTTTTGGGATGAATTTCAAGACGAGCTGGCGTTTCTACATACAATTTTTCCGTTTGAAATAATACTGAGCGACACACGCAAAAATTTTGGCCTGCGACGTCTTTGCAAGTACGAAGAAAATTCACTCTGACACGGGTCAGTTTGTATAAAATTTGTTGTGACGTCACGTGCCGTCACATGACTTTAAGTGTGACCGCACATTGTGGTATTTTTCAGTATTTCGCTTACCAGCACTGACTGCTGCACGGGTTCAGCCCTGGTGCTATTAGTAGCACCTCTGCACTGGCATATTTAGTCTCATTTTGGCATTATTGAATTAAGCGTAGAAAGTGTTTTTTTTTTATATGTACAATTAATTTAATTATACTAGAAGCGGTTCAATGCGGCATTAAAAGAACGCGGCGTGCGATAAACAAAAAGCGTTCGTTAAAATTTAAATATTGTCAATAGTCGACATATAATCAAAAACCGCCCGCATTAAAAAAAAGAAGAAAGAAGAGAAGAGAAGAACAACAACTGCAACACACAAAGAGATAGCCAACGACAGCGACAACGACAACTCCACAACACAGCGACCGATACAAAACTCGTTTGTTGTGTGTGTGCAAGTGCGAGTGCGTGTGTGTGTTCTTCATTTTATTTGCATTGCAGCCAAGGCAAACGCTGCGGCATTTCGTGGCAGTGAGGCTGACCACAAAAAGGGGCGTGTCTCCCTCCGTCTTAGAAATCTCCGTACGCACATCGCTGCATTATGATGGTTGAGTCCGACGGCACCGCAGACGCCACCCGCCGTCTCAACGTAAAGAAACAAACTCTGGACGATGCGTACGCCGTTCCAGCGAATTTCCTCGAAATTGACGTGGTCAATCCATTGACCACCATGGCGGCGGGCAAGAAGCGCTACACCGACTACGAAGTCCGTATGAGGGTGAGTAATATGTGTTTTTGTGCGGGTCGAGGAAGGGGGGTACGTATGCAAAAAAATATGACAGCGAATTGAGTTTGCGAAAAATGAATAAATGCCAAAACAGTTGATAAACTAACTGTGCTTGTGTGCATGTGCGTGCGTAAGTATCAGTGTGTGTATGTGTGATACGCCTATAAAGCTAAGCGATAATTATTAGTCACAACAAACGGCGTTTCGTGCTGCACAGTGTACATCCGCTTTGGTTTTTAAATTTTGTATTTTTATTTTTTTGGTCTGCACTAAAAATTCACTTGAGTCATGCGCTGATAAGAAAGAAATGTTGTTATGATATATGGTATGCGTCCATAAAAAGCATTAAAAATGGGAGTAAAAATTTGTATGTTGTTGTTTTGCCAATTTATTGCCAATCTTTCATAAAGTTAAGGTCAAAATCGATCATATCAATGACATTCCACCTTGACTTAAAGCTTCCTTAACTTATTTGCAAAACAAAATCTTTTCTCTATGTTTTCAAAACAGACAAACTTGCCGGTGTTCAAGGTAAAGGAGTCGAGCGTGCGACGTCGCTACAGCGACTTTGAATGGCTAAGAAATGAGCTGGAACGGGACAGCAAGGTGAGTCTTAAATCATTCAATGCCAATGCTTTTTTTCACAAATTTGTGTAACATTCATGTAGATTGTGGTGCCGCCGTTGCCGGGCAAGGCCTGGAAGCGACAGATGCCCTTCCGTGGTGACGAGGGCCTGTTTGATGAGAATTTCATTGAGGAGCGGCGAAAGGGTCTCGAGGCGTTCATTAACAAGATTGCTGGTCATCCGTTGGCGCAGAACGAGCGTTGCCTGCACATGTTCCTGCAGGAGAATGTCATCGACAAGAACTATGTTCCCGGCAAGATACGCAACACATAAGATGCTGAAACTAGTGACGATGTGTCGAAAACCAGCAGAAGACCACTTTGGCAATGCAATGGAGCAAATAACAAAACTCGAACGAACAAAACTTTAAGAGAAAAGCAAAAAGTAAAACCGAAAATATTACAAAATCGATTAGGCAAAAGTTAAATCTGTTTGTGTGTGTGTATGTATATGTGTGCGTGTGTGTGTGCGCGCTTAGCCAAGTAATAACAAAAAAAAATAGATGTTAAAAAAAAATAATTTAAACAACGGCAACTGCTTTTTCAGCCAGGGCCACAGAGACCGAGAGCGATATCGAGATCGAGAAAGCAATGGAATGGCTCAGTTAATGTTAAAATGAGCTCTAGTTGAAATATTGGGTATCTTTATTGCTTAGCCTAACTGTTTATATGCAATACATATACATACAATATATATACATATACATATTTACCTAATAGTGTACATAATACTACATGCCTCAAGTCCAGCATTGGATGGCCGTCGTCTCATTTGTAAGAAGAAAGAAACCCAAACCCCATGCCAAACGAAAAGTGATGTATGTATGTTTTTTTGGCCAGGGGGCAAAAACGCTCAGTAATGGAGTTTATTCTCGAATCCTGCGAGCACACCCCGCCCACACTCCCAATCCAAATCCCTACCCTTAGTCGTTGTATCAAATTTGAATTATTATTGAGTTTGAAATTGTGCAAAGAGCAAAGTAAATTATATAATTATGATAAAGAAAAGTTACCCTCCACATCCATGGAAATTATATAGCATAGAATTATACAGTTGCAAATGTTTATTGCAAATTACTGAATATTTTTGAATCATTTTAGTGATTAATATATGTATTGTACTTCGAATCAACCTAAACATAATTCCAATAATAATACATGTATTTTACTAAAAACTTCAAATCTCGTTTTGTTTTTCTTGAGGTTATAGAGTATTAAGAAGTCATTGTTTTACAAATCAAAAACAAAAACGCATATTTTTAACTTAAAGGAAAAGGATGCTCCGTAAACTTCTTTGGTAAGTAATATTGAAGACTTAATTTTCTCGACCTAGTTAGATCGTTATATTTCCTACAACATTAGCTTAATGTCATGTATTTCAACAAGAAACTAGCCAATTTTTACTTTAGGTACATCAAATTCATTATTTTGGATAATTGCGATCGCCCCTTGTGATACTTGGTAAGGCAATAACATTAAGCAAAAATTCTGCGCTATTCAAAAAATTTAACTTGTTTCACTCAAAATAACATTTTTAAAAATACCGCCACGTTCGTTCAGCCTGTTAGAGTTTAACATTAACAGACCTGCCAACTTGTTATTCAGTCAGTACATGTGCAAGACTAACAGAATCGAGCAGTCCCCTGTAAACTACCTGGAATTTCCAGGGATTTCCAGGGGACTTCTCGATTCTGTTATAGCCTATTTCCATTGCTCAGTTAATCGCTTAACAGTGAGTTAACAGTAACTGAGGTTCAATTTGCATGTATTCTCCCATAAGGAATTAACTGAAGTAAAACTGACCGTAAATATTAACTGAGCAATAACTGAAGAGAAACCAGTTCATTTGAACACTTGTTCGATAAAACATCGCGATGTTTCATCGAAAAAGTCACAAAACAGCTGAGTGAACATGGAAAAGGAGAGCGCACTTTTGAATTATATTTTTAAAATAATTAATATACTTCTTTTTTAGATGTATTTACGAAAAAAATA
Source organism: Scaptomyza graminum (assembly GCA_018901835.1). Taxonomy (NCBI): domain Eukaryota; kingdom Metazoa; phylum Arthropoda; class Insecta; order Diptera; family Drosophilidae; genus Scaptomyza; species Scaptomyza graminum. Next base: position 4,804,986 of record JAEIFL010000303.1, read on the forward strand.
CGTAATTTGGGAGCAAGGCATGGAGAATTGTTTCAGGGCAATGCAGAGAAACTCCCACGGCGGAAATGCATCACAATTTTGTGGCACATCCAGCTCCCAAAACTTTCCATCCTTGGCTATTTTCAACATAAATATATAGATATTATACTGTTTTCAAATATGCTTGCAATTTAATTTTTAACTTAATAACGACCACTCAGATAGACGCTCTCATTTTCTGCTATTTGCAATTTTCGTGGCCAATGTTTTTTATAAAATTACATTGCTCCTTCATAACAAGCAAATCAGCTTGTAGAAATAGCATGTATGTCAATCGAACTGACAATAATGCACTAACAAATTTCAATAATAAATTTCGCTGCATGCTCAATTCGTAATTTTAGCTATTACAAACCAAAACAAAACAAACCGAACAGCTGATTTATTAACTGAGGTTCAGTTACAGTGCAATGGAAACAACTTTCGTCAGTTACTGTTAAGTTAACAGTAACTGAGCAATGGAAATAGGCTATTAGTGTTATTTACAGTAAAACCGCTCCGTCTGACAGTTTTTTATCGAACTATTTTGGCTTTTATCGAGTAGCTAATTGGTACAAAAGTATCGATAACGCTATTCGATGTTAAATAATCTAGCAAATTTATATTCATTTGTTTTTTTTTTTTATTTTTGTCATGGACACTGCGGATTCTCCAACAAAAACGCAAGCGAGCGATGATGAAAACTACAATTTGCTCTGCCAAGCACACGAACAGTTTAACAAGTAAGCGGCGAACGGCCAGCACCAAAACTTTAATTACGTACACATTAATACGACTCGCCAACACATTTTACAGTCGCGAATATGACCGGTGCTTGGAGCTGTTACAGCAGCTGGAAACAAAAGGCGAGAGCAGCGGTTTAATATTGCGCCACAATCGAGCTGTGGTGCATTACTACAAATCGGGATGCATGGAACATCCGACACTGCTGCAAGAGCTGGAACAGCTAGCAGATGCAAAGCCGACAACGGAATCAGCAACTGTTGCGGCTGGAGGGGGACTATCGCTGAAGCATGCAGGCAGTGCAATAACGGTTGCCCGTTATAATAAAGCTGTTATTTATTATCATCGGCATATGTATGGCACGGCATTGGAGCGACTGGCGCCACTGGTGGGCAGACTAGAGGCGTTGGAGAAGCAAATGTCGGCACTGGTTGCCACACTGCAACTTCAACTGCTCCTGGCCACAAATCAACTGAATCGCGCTGAGGCATTTCTCGATTATTTGCAGTATAAACTTAATTTGGTCGCCAGTGCTCCGAGTCCCAGTCCCACAGGCGGCAGCCCGGAGGAGGCAAATGCTGCAGCAGTAGCTGCTGTTGCGGCTGCCACACCTGTGCTGGAGGCAAGTGTGCCACGTGTGGCTGGCGAATGTGGTGCCACATTGCAGCTGCTGCAACTACTAACGCATGTGCTCAATCGCAAGCCGGTGGTCATTACCGAGGATGGAACGCCGCAGTTTGCAGCACTCAAGGCACAACAGTACTACATCATGAAGGACTTTCAAATGGCAGCCAAGCAGTTGATGCGCATCAACGATGAGTGCACCCAGACGGGGTAAGTACATTCATACAAACATATAAGTACATATATGTCCGAATCTAACTTGTGTCCATTTCCATTCTCCTTTAGCACCATTACGCCACAGCTAAGCACGTGCATTGCCAACAATATGGGCGTCATTCATTTGCGGGTGCGGCATTATGCGATTGCAGCAAAGTTCTTTCAGAATGCGTTGCGCTTTGATCAGCAGCTGGCTGCCAATTTGAGGAAGAGCACGCTGCAGACGATGAGCTCGGCGCGCTCCTGCGAGATTATGTATAATCTGGGCATAGCGATGCTTCATTTGCGACGGCCCAAGGAGGCGTTCCACTGTCTCTTAGTGCCCGTCAAACAATATCACAGTAATCCACGTTTGTGGTTCCGCATGGCTGAAGCTTGTATTATGGAGCACGAGGCGGTAAGGAGGCAGTTGCCCATCTGAAAGCCAAATTGGATGATTGATATATTTCTCACTTTTCAGAAGCTAATGGGCAAAGAGCGAAATTTAGTCGACAGTTTTATAAACTCATCTGACGCCAAGCCTTATGCGTAAGTCGCCCCCATATAACATCGGCTTGCTCCATTTGCAACGTTTTCTATCTTTCTTCTGCAGTCCTCATTCATCTGCTGTGCCAGAGCCGACTCTTGAATTTGCTGCTTTGTGCCTGCGAAGCGCTTTGACCCTAACCCTTCAACACAAGGCCAGTTTCTATATGGCTGCCTCGACGGAGGACACAATGGAGCCAAAAGACGCAGCACATCAGCTTTGGAGTCAGCAGCAGGACAATAACTTTTGTAACCCATCGAAACCGATTAGCTTAGAGTCACTAGAGAATATGCTTGCGGCGATCTATGCGGCACATAGCTTTGTTTCACTCCGGCTAGGTGATCATGTAACTGCACTGGAAATGGCCAAACAGCTGCTGCAAAGCGAACGTCTATCCGATGCACACAAGTATTTGTTTTAAAATTTATCATTATCGTTCATATAAGTATTAATCTCACTCTCTCTCATAGATTGCTGGGGCACATGTATGCGGGCGAAGCGCTGATGATGATGGAGATGCCGGCGGAGGCACGCGATCATTTGGAGCCGACATTTGTAAGCACACTGAACGCACTTGAACTTGAGACACGCGACTGGCAGCTTAAGTCACTGGATGCCGCTCAGAATGTTGTTCGTTACAATTTGGCCGTTGCTTTGGCCTTGCAGAATGACTATCAGGCGGCCAAGAGTCTGCTGACCTTGTTAACCCATCCGATTGTAAGCAAAAAATCCCAAATTCTGCAACGCTATATTGAATTGAAGAAGATCGCCGCAGGTCCACCCAATTAGAGGACAAATTAAATAAATATAAAATCAAATCAACGAAAATTGTAAATATCACGGACAGAAATTTCTGAACAAAAAAAAAAAAAAAAAATATAATAAACTCGTTTCATTTTATACCTTTAATAAAATTGTGCAATCTAATTGATATTTTTAAAAGAGCCCAAACAAATCGATAAAGTAAACTTATCGAAATTGTTAATTTTTACTAGGACAATAATTTTACCCTTGGCTAGGGTCAAATTACTTCAATCGCTACTAAAAATGTAGTTTGGCAAGCTATGGCCATTTTTGACATTTTTGATCACTTCGGAATCGCCCGCAACCGATTCAAGATTTAAGTTTGTTTGTTCCATTGACGGGCCGACTTGTTTAGCTCCGTCGCCTGCATTTTGAATATCTTCTTTAATTTTCACTTGCTTTGTTGCAACTGACTTAGATTTTTTAGTTCGTGGCCTAGTCTCCCACATGTTGGATAGCTTCAATTTAACTGCTGTAGATCTCTTCTTTCTCCCAAAAGCATTGGGTTTGCTGACCTTCCTGTTCGACAACTTAAACGAGCGCCTCACCTCAATTAGTTCACCCCGGTTAACAGCCTATTTAAGATGCCTTAACACAAACCTCGTTGAACGACGCTTGTCAGTCATCTCGTAGCCGGCGGCCTTCATCTGCTTAACTACGGCCTGCAATGATGAGCCTGATGGTTTCGCCAGGACTCTAACAGCATCCAGAGCCATCGACTGTATTGTCACTTTTTTGGTCATTTTATAATATCAAAAACAACATAAACTATGTGCATAACAACAGCAACAATTAAACAAATGTTTAGACTTAAACAAACAGCATTGCTTGGATTCCAAGCATTAGCTTTTTGATTTGTTTTTGAATAGTTCGTGAGGTTTCTTAAAAATTCTTTCGGTATCGAGTAAATCGCAAGAACTTTGTGCCTATTAAAGATATTTACCAAAATTGCTGAATGTACTGTTATAAAAAGATAAATTTGAAATATTCAAATATATTATAGAATTTTTAAATGCGGGTTTTCTGGGAATTCTACATTTCCAATTTAAAGAAAACTCTTTGAATTGCAACTATACATAAGATATTTATTAATCAGTACTAATATCCGCAGCTTATATAATTGATCTAATCAACACTGGGACAACTTATATAGTAGAACTAAATAGTATTTGGCACTAGTAGAAGTGGTGGTTCTAGGTCCCTGGCATTTTTTCACACATCCAACGTTAGCGCTGCTCATATCGGTTCATGGAGAGCACTATGTTGTCAAAGATATATTCTCGAACGCCCAGGCCGCAGATGAAATCAAAGTGATTCCAGCGCTTCCAAGGCACCTTGTAGACGGCCTCAACGTTGGGCAGCCGTGTAACCAAACGCCAGATATCCGCTGGCGCGACAATATAATCGTTTTCCGCAAAGAATATTGTCACTGGTGTGCTCACATTTTCCAGCGCATACTCTGGCGGCTCCAGCTGCTGATAGTGTAGCCAGTTGCGCTCTGGACCGTAGTCGTACTGCCGAAACTTGGTGGACACATAGCCCTGAAAGTAGTGCATCAACTGTTTGACTGAGCCACCCGTTGGAAAATTGGCCATCAAATCTGGCAACAGAGTCTTGTTAAGGAAGCGCGTATCGTAGCCCACAGCTGGCCAGAGTCGAGTGATGCACACCAATGGCTTCTCATTGTCCAGACACGTCATCGAGAGAAACTTTTTGAAGAACTTGTTGGTCGAAAACATCTCAACGCCCTCGAGCATCTTGGACACATAATTTCGAGTGCCCAAAATTGGACCAATGATTTTCGCCAAACCACTTTGGGTATTACTCACGTAGGCAACAGGTGCCAACAAAGTGGCTGTCTTGAAGATTGCATTGTACTGTGGCAGCATTGAGTTGAGCACTAGGAAAACTGTGCCACCTTGCGAGATGCCCACAAAATGCATACGGGATACACCGCTTGTCCGCAATATATGATCAATCTGGGCAGGCATATCATAAACACTCATCTCATGCCAGCTAAAGTTCCAAAACTCACGCTCTGTTGTATTTAGCCAGAGATTGTGGCGACAGTAGATATTGCCTCGATTATTGCCTAGCCAAACATCATAGCCGGCACGCCACAATAGATATGCCAGCGAATCCTCTCGACCATTAAGCAGCCACCTGCCAAAAATAAACAATATTAATAACCTGTAGGTCAAATGACAGACATAAATTCACAGAATACGCACACATCCGACGAGGCATACAGGCCGGAAAGCAAGAATACAACCGGACGGCGCAGCACTGTGTAAAGTGTTCCATTTGCATCCAGCTGCACCTGTGGTATACGATGCAATGTCAGCACATACCCATCCTTGGTTATCACCCTGTGCTGCTCCACATTGTAGCCATCGTGTTGTATGCGTCGCACCTGCCAAACGAAATTCGAAAAATCCGCTCAAATATTGACAGGAAGTTTGTCTCGGCTATTTATTTATAGCTAATCAAACACACACACAGTCAAACACACACAGATAGACAGTTGGCACATTTATTGCTTGACATTTGGAGGCCAAGCGACGCGTGCGTTGTGACATTCAGGTAATTAGGAATTCCAGAGGCGAACACGCTTAGCAAATGGGGCTGTCACCCCCGCTCCATCTAGATACTTTTGTATATATTTTTATACCTTACCGCGTCGGTTATAATAATTTCGCGCGAATGGCGTATGGTGGCCAACACTTGGCACAGCAACAGGGCCACCATGACGATATCCAGGCAGAGACGCAACGATCTCATCATCATTTGGCAGGACGGAAGATTACATGAAAGCGGGATTAAGTAACGTAACGTAACCGCTTAAATGCCGAACCGGTTCACAACGCGACGCGTATCGTTGATCAAAAATGAAAGCTGCACAACACGCCACAGGATCGAGCGCGAGAAAGTACCCCCGAAGCTTTCAACAATCAAAAATTAAACAAAAAAAAAAATATATTTGAACCACGGCACCGAGGCAGACAGAGTAGCACCCAAGTAATCGTCGCGATATACAAACATTTGTATGTATTCGCATGAATGGATATGAATGAAAATTGCAATCGAAGTGCTTTCGTCGTTATTGTTTGCTTCGTGATGATGATCGGTGAATTTGTGAATCGGCGGATCGTCGGATCGTCGTGTAGCCAGCAAGCGCTGCTAACGTTCGATTCGAATGTGCTTTATCGACTGTGCACGCGTTTGCGGCTTTGGGACACATCGAGCCAACATCGAGCGTCGTGTCGCAGGGCTTGTTACTAACTTACTTACTTGCTTACTCACCGACGCTGTCGCTGCTCCCTGCTCCAAGCTTCAAGCTCCAAGCAAGCGAGCCACCTGCATGTCGTGTCGCGTGTGCCTTACCTTAACTGTGTGCGCCCAAAGTGCGGCGCATCCGGACGCCAAGCGAACTTCAAGTGAGCGTCAGTTGGTATTTTTCGTTTCTACACTGCGCTTAATACTTGTAACCAATTGGCCACCGCTCTACCCCGCTCCTATCGTTCCCTCCTTACATACCATTTCGTGGCTCTCTTCTTCCCAATGACTTGGCAAAATGCCATGACAGCTTTTTAATTATAACAACCCACGGTAAGGGAGCCTATAGGCTCAAAAAATGTCAACGCGACTGCACAGCTACAGTGGTTAAGGTATTTAATACAATTGGCATAGGATACAGTACTACATGGAAGATCGTTCATGGAAATGATCAAATGGAAATGCTTATGTTTGTGATTTAAGATCTTTTTAATATATATAAGTGCACAATAATCTGGCATATAGAGTAACAGACAAGATTATGACAAGATAAGTTTGAATTGAAAATAAATTCTAAGATCATTTTCATTAGCCAAAGTTCTTATAATCTTATAAAAGAAGCATTAACTTCTTCTAATTAATATATCCACAATACTTTTAATGTAATGGAAACAATATATAAAAATATACTTAAAATAAAGTTGAAAAATATGATAATTTTGATTGAAATAACTTATTGACTATTATACATTTATGAGCAGTGTATAAGGTACCAAAATAAATAAAGTTACAACAGATAAAATAGCATTTTAAAAAACTATGTTTTACGGTTTTTCAATCATGCATGGAGCTATTTTAAGGCATATCTTAAATCGAATCAATTACATTTCATTAAATAGCATGCAATTAAAATACTCGCAGTCCACAAAGCTTAATTGAAATTGAAATCAAAATTCCATAATGCATATTTATTGCAGAAATAACTGGTGTGCGCTTGTGTATGTGTGTGTGTGTGTGCATTCAACAAGGTTTTTTGTGCAGTGTATTCAGTTTTTGGGAGCTACTTACACATATTTTTTATATGCAGTTGTTGCTGTTGTATTTTTGGCTTGGCTTCCACATCGCTTTGCCTCGCATTGTCTTCGATCTCCGTTATTTTCGCTGAATTGCAATAACCTGTTGCCTAATATAACCGCCAATCGCAGTAGCAGAGTTCCAGCTGCGACGCGACTGAGGCGCCAGCAGAGGCAGAGCCCGTCTGTTTACTTAGGATCTTTGCTCTGGACCCATGAAAGCCCATTGCCAACTTTTAATGCTCATATCGCAACTAGTGTGTGTAACGTGTGCGTGTGCATGAATATTTGTTAAGTTAAATACCTGAAAACAATCGACGCCCGTTGCCCGCCTTCCTCCCACTGACCAACACACATACACACAACACTTCCCACATAGGGAAGCGCACATTCACAACCCATCACATTCACATTCGCTCAACAAAAGTTGAAGAGAGCTTTCGATTGCTGGCCGCTTGTTTGTCTATATGGCTTTTTAATAACGCGTCAACAATGTTGGCAAGGGGTTGTAAAATGCTGTGCAAACTGTAAACAGCAAACAGTTAAGAGTCAACACAGTTTCATTCAGCATGCTCAACTTTGTTTCGTCAATGGGCATCGGTCAAAGTTATCGACCCACTGACACACACTGTTTGCTTTTTTGACCCGACTGCTTTTTATACACTCACGTCGACAGGTTTAATACGTGTATTAACTGCCCTCACATTACAATTGGGCAAGCGCTCAGAGGCGGTGTCATTGTCGTTGCTGGATAATTTTTCGTAAACTTTTGTTTGGCGTTAAAACAATTTACGCTAATTCATATTGTGACACATCCACCGCCGCCAAGTATGACGCGTGCTGTGGAGGTCGGTAAACAGTTGACAAGTTTTGACAATTAAATCCCAAAAAGTGCCAGGTAATTAAAATGTATTGAGGCCACGGGCATAGGCTAGCGATCAGTCTGTTTGCTCTTGACATCGGCTTGAAACCTACTACGATTTATATTTATTCGGCTAGCTTTCTTTCGCTTTCGCCTAATGGATTCTATGTAATGGGCTTTCAACTCTCCATAATGTACACTTTATGCCCATACTCGATTGCCAAATTTGTTTGTTGGTTTGTTTGTCTGTTTATTTTGGTCTTTCTTCATTTAATAGCATGTACATATTTACTCATACATGTGATAATTGTCATCAATGATGTAATTTGATGTGCTCGAACCATTTTTATACTCTGCCACTGCGAGTATAACAATAGAGTTTCAGATCTTGCCAAACTTGCCGATTAAATATATTTATGGTATAAACTACTCTAAAAATAATGTTTTTAGTTTGTCCATATACCAAGATAAACTATGTGTATAAGTATCGAAGGGGTTTAATGGTCAATGCCTATTTAAATTATTTCTTATGACAAATTATTGTTAGTTTCGATGAATATCATATTCGGTAAAGTATTTATTGTTATGATGATTATTAAAATACACATTCCTAAGCAAACTTAAAAAAAAAACAAAAAATCAACAACTTCTCAAAAGGACATCTAAGTCACATTTACTAAATGCGTTACATGCTTTAATGTTTTTATGTAGCTGCAAATAAATCAAGCTCAAACATTCTCTGTATTTTAAAGTTATTTTGAATAATTTCCAATTGTGCTCTTTCTAACGAAAGAGTATATTGACTTAAGCGTATATTTGTTAACCTTTTGATATTGACTGCAGCTTGTGAGCTTTGCTTTGAACTTGAAATTCGAAATGCTGAACAGCTGCACTCATACACACACACACATCCACAGCCATAGAAATTCAATGGCGGCCACAAATCAAAGGCTTGTTCAAGCTTTTCCTGCGATGAGTTGACATTTCACTTTTCACTTAAAGTGACCGATAAACTTACCACATACTATGCATTTTTTGGTCATTTGCCGTTAAACACAATGCATCGCGACTCTGGAGTCTACGCATTACATTTCCGGTCAGGGTTATCCCATATTGTAGTATATAACTACTGCATCGTTATCGCAGCAAAGTCAAAGAGCTGTCTCGATGCATATGTATGTACAAATTTGTATATAGTATTTGTATGTACAATGCATAATCCCAATGTGGCTTATCAGCTGCAGGGGCAACGCTGCTGTCGCCGGTCATAAAATGAAAGTGATTGACGCCGCTTGGGAAAAGAGCAGCTCAGTCTTCAGTCCTTGGACAGAGAGCGAATATAATCAGCAGAAATGGCCAAGCGCAGCGCTAATCTGCCGCTAATTGTTTTTTAATGTGTTTACAACTCCGAGTCAACAACAACCAACGGCAGAGAGCAGGTAACAATTGTCAAGAACTATTTACCTGTTAAGCCAACACTGCTAGTTTTCTGTCTCGTCTCGGTGATCACCTTAATAATAATAAAACTTAAGGTATTGCCCACATTTGTCTGACTCATAAGCCACACACTGTCTACACCTCGACATGCCAATTGCCGGTCGTAAAGTACTGCGATGTACAAGCAAAAATAAAAACAGAGAAATAGAAAACACATAAAAAATGGTAAACAGAAACAACTTGTACAACAACCGCCTCCGCAAACGTTGCAACTACAAAAGGAATATACATACATAGTTAGGTCTTAGGAGGAAGTATAAAATGATCGTCTCCGTTTTTTCGTCTCATCGTCATGACTAAGCAGTATACCAATTGATTCCTTCCTGTTGCAACGCGAGAGAGAGAGAAAGAGAGAGAGCCACAACGGAAAATCTAAATATTTAACAACTAAATTGAATCTGAAGGCGCGCTCACATTAGTCAAATTGGTGTGCCACGACCCAGGGGGTTACCTGCTGTCAAAATCAATAAAACATAAACAGTGGGTCGACAAGTTGTCTGATTTGAAGTCGTTGTCGAAGTTATAGTTGGAGTTGGAGTCCGAATGCCTGTCGTGTCCCATTGAACTGGCCGCATCACGTAACGGACAATGTTACAAGGAAAACCTACTCAAACAACGACAATCAACAGCAGCATAACTATTACAACAAATATGTAAGCTTGAATGTATGTAAATCTATTTGAAACGACTCGACGTCAGCGTCATTGTCGACAGCTAAGCGAGAAGTATTTGTTGTTGTTTTTTTTTATGATTTGTTTGGGCATTCTGTCAGGCCAACCAGTCAGCCATCCAGTTTGCCGTATAGAAAGACCCCCATAGTACGAGAAAAGCGCACTTGAACAAACGTTTGGCTGCTGCATCTGACCAGACCAACCAAGCTAGATCATTGATAAAGAAATTGTACCCAAAACTTCTAAGATGTTGTGATATCTTTAATTCCCAACATTTTGGATACGAATCTAAAGTTCTTTTCACATGTCTCATCAATTTTTACCCTTCAAAATAAGTCCTTTATCTGGCATCTGACACATGTAATGTGTGGTCGTCGTCAGTTTGTCAAGTTGCAAGACCAGTTATCATACATATGCTTTTTAGATATCATGACTTAAAACTCGACTGACTTTACAACAAAACTAACTTGCGGTTGACCTACTGAATCGCAGACACAACAATGAAGATACTATTGAGTATTCTGTGCAGATAAGAGTTTGATTTAGGGATTTTGTTACAAATTTAAATAACGACGTATATTGTTTGACTGAAAAGAGATTTTAATATACATATATACAAATATTTTTAAATGTTCTTAAAAGTGGAAAATATTGTATTCAATAAATAGATTTTTTTATTTTTATATGCAATTTAAAGAAGTTTAATTCTTAAATAATATTTTTTTACAAATGTGCACTTAGATTAAGACAAATTATACAGACTGACAGATAAATAGATATGGCGACCAAATTCGTCATCCTAATTAAGATTAGCTTCACAAACGCATTAATATATTAATGTGGTCGTAAAAACCTCCTTCAATTCAAGAGTATAAAAATAACATAATGGAAAATTTAAAGAATTCGAAAAGCGACGTCAGTTTTCTAGAAAGGGAAATTATCATTATCAAATAAACTACTACGTATTCTTGTGAATACGTATGACGTATAAGAGGTACTTGAAAGCTCACGTGTTTCATATTTTTATTGCGTTTGCTTTATTCGTCGCAACTTGTAATACTTGTTCAGTGCGATCTTACAGCTGATGTTCAATGTGGTGACTGCCTAAAGCATTTGCTTTCATTGTTCCTGCTCTCTTTTGTATCGGGGTTATATTGTATTGTGTCCAATAAACAATACAAGTACTGCAAAGAGGTTGAGACTGAAGCTAAAGCTGAGGTCTGCGACCGAGGTATAGGCGGAAGCAGAGGCAGAGGCAGCAACAGCAATAGCAGCATCATCAGCTCGTCGACCTAAGAGTCCAAAGTAAGATGTGCGTACCAGCGAATTGGCATTGGCTACCTAGTATAAAATTGAAGAGGTTTTTTTTTTTAATGATATTGTTGTTGATGTTAATGGTGAAGCACAGCGCCAAGCAAATTAAAGTTGGTACAAATGCGACTCCACGCTCTTACAGTTTTGCCAAAGGGGCAAACATCTATGGCGCTAGGCACTTATCAGACCAACACACAAAACCACACACACACACACATATCTCACATCTATATATGTGTATATATATATAGACTGAGTGCGGCCCACTCAAAAGCAGCAAAAGCAGAAGCCGTATGCCTGCAAATGCCCTATTATTATCCAAAAGCAAATAAATGCATGCGGCAGGCCAAACGGTTCCATGTTGATGGATCTTTTGGGCAGGCAAGCCGGCATAAGGGCAACAGGCAGTCGACAGAGGCAGCAGGCAGAAGCAGCAGGCAGAAGCAGCAGGCAGCAGGCAGCAAGCAGCAAGCAGAGGCATTGGACGAGACCTATACGACAACGTCAGCGTCATCAATATATATACATACATATGTGCTGTGTGTGCAGCAGCAACAAAATTCCAAAGCGCACGCGTTCTCAACTTTAGTTCTTTGCGAGTGGCCAACGTGTTCGGTTCGTTGTTGCGTGGTCTCCAGACGGAGTATTTATTTTCAAGACAATACAAAAAAAACGGGAAAGTGACAGCTGAAAAAAATAAGAAGTTGAAAAGAACAAAAGAGAACTGAGCCTATCCATTTTTCTCTCTCCTTCTTACATACATAAACTAGTGTGTGTGCGAGTGCGTGTTAGCCGGGTTTTAGGCCAGTTTTATCGAACGGTTTGCAGCAAGGAGCGACAAGCTAATCAATCACTCATTCAACATGGCCAACGCTGAGAGCCATCTATTCAGCAGCTGCAAAGCTGTTTCAGGCAGATGCTATAACAGGAACAGGCCACGCTCTCCCCGCACCTTTGGATCTACACATGCGGCGATGCTGCTGCTGCTCTTTATGATGCTGGCTGCGATGCAGACATCGTGCTTGGCACTGACTTGTAAGTATTCGGTATCAGACACGCCAACATCATCTTCATCTTCAGTTTGCAGATACTGCATCTTAGTCATTATTATTTTTGTTGGCGTAATAAACTTGTTGTAGTTGTTGTTGTTGCTGTTTGCTGTTGAGATCTTTGACTTATTTTGTTGCAATTTTCCTCGGCTTTTGTTGGCATAATTCAAAACAGGCGCTGCCGCCACTGCGCAGCTCGCGTAATTATGCCACGGAAGAGGCGCTGCCAAAGCCAAAGCCACAAACAACAGGCACTGCAGCAACACCACCTCCCAAAACTCTTTGTTGCAGCGGCACTTTGGTGTCATATTTAGTATAAATGCTCCTCCTCGATGCGGCAACCGCAATCCAATCCACACGCCCAAGCAGCGTGCGAAAGTTCAATATTGTTTAGTAACAAGGCAATTGAGGCGGTCGCCGAGTTCAATTTGTGCGATAAAACGCAGATAGCAGGAGCGGTTCAGTCATCTCGGATGGGCATACAACAGGGGGTTGAAAGTTTTCCACACATTTCATTCAATTTTAAAGCTTCTGTCTCAGCTTATTGCGTATTCGTTTTACTTGCATTGTTTATTTCCACACAATACATTAAAACCCTGTACAAAAGAGAGCAGGAACAATGAAGGCAAAAGCTTCTAGAACATCAGCCTCGAAATCAAACGCAATAAAGATGTGAAACACGTGAGCCACAAAGTACACTCGTAAGGGTATATGACGTAGTATCTGTGGGCCCGTTTTTAATTGGCAGACTACAATAAAAGACGTGCAATAAAACGCAGTTCACTCAATTAGAATTGGTCCAGTAAGTTCTAGGGGTTAGTAAATACGCAATATGCTTATGCCTTTGACTTTCATACAAGAATTATTCTGGTACCTCATACGCATTATTAATCAACTAAGAAATACAAATTTATTTTAAAAATAAGCAACTCAAAATTGCGTTAACCGGAAACCAAAAGCGAATGCAATAATGAATCTTGATAGTTAGTTCGCATAAGGATATCCTTGCTGATATCCGCATTATTTGTTTTTTGAGATAGTCAAGTTTACCAAGAACTTACGGAGTCTTACGAGCCTTAAGCATAGGTGATTTTCATAAAATTTCTATTCGATTTTAAGCTGCGTCATAAAGAAGCTTTGGAATAATTTTTATAACGAAGGGAGGAAATGGTACAATAAAACATTTGTTACTTGATCATATTGTTATTTCAATATCCATACAGACATATGGTTTCCTTAAACATAAGTTAACCGATATGGTTGATTGAATTTCATTTATGTTTTTATAAGAAAGATACAGAGAGCGGGAGCTAATTAGAGAACATTAGAGAATATCATGTTCGAAATCATTAGAGGTTGAAATTATTGTTATTAACTGCATGTTAAGGCAATAAAATATGGTTTACAGCAAAGAAATGGCACCACAACCTTCATATTACACATTCAAACATTGAAACATACACGAATGTTTTCCCACCTTAGAAACATGCCACACAACATGAGGCCATTTCAATACGTCTTAAAAGATAATTTTTCCACCGCACACACACACACACATTTACAAACACATACATGAATTTATCAACGACTAGACTGCAACTGGCAGACGACACTGCTCCGGTTTGGGCAACTGCAGCTAGAAGTAGAAGCAGAATTATAAGCTGGCAGACTCAAAAAACTCTAGCATCAGCGGGCGGTGACAAGAGCCCCGAAACCGAGATGAAAATCGATTTCTTTTATTTTTCTGTAAATGGCATTTCATTTGGTTTTGTGTCTTTTGTTTTTGTTTTGTGCCGCATGCTTTGTCCCATTTTAAGACATTTAGACACTTAGTCGCTGCTGCTGCTGTTGTTGTTGTTATTCTCTGAATGTTTTGTTGTTATTTTTGTTGCGAGCGTTCCCAAAGGGATTGGAGTGGATGTGCCATAGAAATGGTCATTGAGCCCACCGTTGATGCATATCTCATGCAGCCTAGTAGTAGATAACTAATTTTCGAGTTCCACGAATGCAGTTGCATTTATGCGTGTGTGCGTCTTCCTGTGTGTGCGTGTGTGTGTTTGTGTGTCTGTGTGTGTGAGTGTGTCGGGGAAGAACAATCGGATCATAAATAAAGCAGCTACTTTTGGGCGACTTGTCCCTTGGACGTATGAGGCGGTCGGCCTGGTCTCGTTGGTTTTGTTTATTGTGTTACTAATTTCGGATTCCTCGGTTTGTTGTTGTCATATGTGTGTTTGGAATTTTAATCACTACATCGGATACTTGGACGCATTTTGAATTATGAGGCGGGGGCGGTTTTCCTTATTTTTTTCCAGAAGAGAATTTGGGTTGCTTCTGCGGTCGTGATGTCGACATGGACATGGACATATGTATATATTATCTTATAGATACGAAATGCAACGAAAAAGGGGAGCGTCTTTCATGCATTTGTCAATGGAAGAATGTGTGAGAAAATGTGTGCGATGATGATGACGGCGATAATGGCACTGTGACTGTATTTATATTGTCGCGTGAATGAGTGAATGGCTATATGTATCTCTCTATCTCTTTCTAGTTTTCGTTGCCATAAAATAACAATCGTTGTGTATGCGCAGTTATATTAGTTTACTATTTGGTTTAATGGGATGTATTTATGAACAAATCGAATGAGAGCTGTTAATAAAATTGATATAAAAATGCATTTCGTGTATTGCATAATTTATTATATTTAAAAACCATGACTCGATCGTTGAACAGAGAAAGTTGATGATTGGTGAAAAGCGGTTCTTGATGAATATTTTTATGTAAATACGATTTAGATAACCGAGTTCATTGATTTTCTATTTAATTTTAGCCGAGTCAACAACCTTACCGTCTGTGGAGTTAGAGGAAGTCACCACAGTAATTCCACCACAGCAACAGGCTAATGAAGCCAATTTAACCACAACAACTGTCGTCGCTGTTAATGAGACAAACATTGGAACTGATGCCGAGAAAACTGTTGCTGCCGAAGTGGCGGATGAATTTGTTCACACCAGCTTTGTGTCGTTGGGTGGCGAGGGCTTGGAGCAGGGTATACGCAATGAGGTGAAAAGCGAAGTGGAGTCGGAAATTGAGGCAGACTCCTCGGGTCTGGTAGAGACTCTGCAGGCGGAACAGCAAGAAATTCAGCAAAAACCAGCCAGTATCAATGACGAGCATACAGGTAGGCTTAAAACAAAAACTAAAATAACAAAAATAAATTCCTAATTGTATTTATTCTTTAGATGCAGCTCAAGGTGTGCGTGAGCCCAAAACTCTGGAGGCGGATGAAGAGACTGTGCGTGAGGAATCTGTAAAGGCTGAGGAGGCTGAAAAGGCTGAGGAGACTGAGAAGGCTGAGGAGACTGAGAATGCTGAAGAAACTGATAAAATTCCGGAGGCTGAGACGGCTAAAATAGTTGAGGAGTCTGTGGAGACTCAAAAGTCTGAGGGAAGTGAAAAATCAGCCGATAGAGTTTTGAGCAACGTTGATGCCGAGCCACAGACCGCTACTGATAGCTCATTGGTGGTCAGCGGTCAGGTGGAGAGTGAAAGCAGACCGCTTCCAAGTGTAACCAGTGATCTGGTAGCTGTCATCTTTGATGAGAATCGTGCGATAACCGAACAACCGATAACAAAAACGAATCTATTGGCTTTGGAGCAGGAGCATGAGGAACTCCAAGAGGCAGACCAGACAACACCACTGCCCACATATGAAGTGAACAAACATCAGGTAACCAAGAAGCAAGGCGTTGATGACTTATTGCCTATTGAGGTGGCCAAGGAGAATGTTGAAAAGCAACAGGAACCGTCTATTCAGGCACCAGAACTGGAGGTGGTACAACAAACAGCTGAGAGTGCCAGAGATCAGCGCCAATTGGAGAATGGAGAGGAGAATACAGCGGAGCCATCATCAGTTCAAGTAAATCTCAATGAAATCGAAGAGAACGTTATTGAAAGCGAGGAGAAAAAAGAAATCGAGTTCCAACCCGCAGTTTCGAGTACAGCACAACCAGAACGTGTCTCACCAACAGTGTCATCTGTAAGTATTGTTCAGCCAGCGGAAGAAGCTATTGTGGAGGTTAGCGAACCAGTATACGCAGTCGCATCAGAGAGGCCAGAAGAAACTTTAACGCCCACAGAAGCTTACAGCGAGCAGTCAGAAGCAGCTGAAGTGAAACCCAAAAATGACAAGTCAATCGAACCAGCTGTAAAGCCAAAAACTCCAGAGCCCAGCTCAACAGCTTCTCCAGTCAAACCAGGAAAAGTTGATGAATCCATCGAAGATGACAGCAAAGAAGAGAATGATGCTGATAGCAGCAATTCAGAAATGCAACCAGAAAAATCCGCAGTAAAGCAAGCTGAAAAAGACTCATCCGAGGAATCTGACGAGCTCTCGGAAGATGAGCCCAAGGCCAGGGCCGAAGATAGCACCGCCACTCCACTCGTCTCCTATCCCCCACACAATGCAGGTCAAACTTTCTATAGTAATCTGGCCGATGAGCGCAGTGCTCACCTCTCACTGTCCTCCACAAACCGTTCCGCAGTGATCATTGCACTTTGCTCGGGAACCGCAGTGATCTTTATTGTCATCTCATTGGTCATATTTGTGTTGTCGTTCCAACGTCAACGCGGCACTCTGGACATTGAAATGCAGGAGCAACGACTGGGCAAGGATGATCTGGATCACGAGGATGCACAGATGAAGCTGCTTGATGTGGATCTATCGACGCCCGTCATTATTGCCATGGGCAACGAGGAAACAGATGAATGCCTCTAGATACTCACTCGTAGTGCTTTTGGTGCATTGTAAATATTTTTTCACTTTGAGATTGAGTTTATCTTAGTAAAGCAGCATCGAATACTTTTGAGATTGCTCCACCAACTGGTTGTTACATTTTCAGTTTTAAATTCTTGACTGGCCCTAAGTTGCGGATGCGTAAAAGATGAGAATCGAAAACAGACAAACAAAAAACAAACAAAACAAAAATCATTTGCCATATTGTTTAATTTTAACTGCACTTTATTCGATAAGTTTTTCTCTGTTCAACAAAACACAAAAATTATTTATCTTTAGGACTTTGATTTAGATATTAAGCACACTTTTACTGAGTATCTGATGAAAATTCAGAATAAATATTTTCGATTTAAAAAAAAATTACGTGTGACCATTTTATTTTTTACAATTGTGCGTTTATCAAAAAAGATACTAACTTTATAAGAGTCTTCAGAATAAGATAAGTATAAGATCGTTTATTAAATTTATTTAATGGCAGCCTGAAAGTATGCCATGAATTCTAGAAAAAACACTTGGATAATTTTTTTCAATTCCCAGCTTCAAAAATAATTACTTAACTTGGTTAAATGAATAAAATTTTAATTCTTAACTAGAACAAAACAAAAAATAAAAGTTATGAAAAAATGAATATTATATCTAAATTTTAAATTTCGAGTTAAATTTTGAAAACCGTCAATACATAATACGATTCTCGTAACTTACATCGCAAAGTTATTTAAATCTTACAGCATACTTCATTAATAAAACTGTATTGTAATATTGGCTGCTTATCTAGATTTGTGTATTAGGGTTACACGAATAATTAAATATTGTTTATTAAAGTCACATAAGGCAAATCAACAACTGCCCCGATGAAAGCTCATAAAGGTCAACCAGAAATGAATTAAGGTTTTGCCGCTTACAAAAATATGTTGCAGCCGCCAACAATTTATGGCATTAGTGCGACTAATTGCATCGGATTAAAAGCTTTGACGCGTCGGCGTATCAAAGGCGTATTTTAATTAACTTACAAACGGGAGCAAGATCTATTGAATTCTTCGATAGAGAATCAAAGAGAGAGAAAAAACCAAATAAAGAGAGAAAGCTTGTTAGCAACGTAAAGTTCTATGCATGCAACATAATAAATAGAAAAACGCATATTGGACTTTTCCAAAAGTCAAGACGCCATTCAGAGCATAGCGAGGCGACGATGTTTTCTGATTGAGTATTAGTTGTTGTCGATCTTGTTTGTAGCATTCTGATGAGCTTAATGGGCGAAATGAAGAGGCGCGCATCGTGAATGAAATGAAATAAACAAACTCATTTTAAGATTAAGAGTTTGCTGATGGCAAAGACTTTTTGTGTTCGATTTTTTTTGTTTGTGTGATCTTATGCAATCGCCCGCACATTGGTCGAATCAAATGAATGGAAAACATAGATATTCGATTTTCGTTGTCAATGCTTTATTATTGTCAATTTAAAAGCAATAAAATATCAATTGACAACATAATTTTCACATTTTCATTTCAGTTGCTGACAACTGCAAAAATAGTGAAAAGCCGAGAAATTTTTAGTTGAAAGCCAAACAGAAAACATCACATTGTGGTTAGATGTCTGTGGCGAAATGTAAGCCGCATAAGTAACTAATACCCGAGTGCAATAATAGTCGAGATTAGGTTGCAATCAAACAAAGGGTAAACTGCAAAAAAATTCAACCACTGTGCTGCAACCAGCAGAAGAGACGTGTTTATTATTATTTTTTTTTTTCTTTCTACACATTTTGCTTTTTAACCCATATCCCGACGGCGTCGACGCCAACGGCGCTGTCATTTTCTCATCTAATGCGCGTCTGCCGCTAGTCAAAGCTCTCGCTCACGCGCCCCTCGCTCAATCGTCTTGGTGTTGTTATTGTTGTTCTTTTTCTCTCACTCACTGCTCTGTGCGTTCAAAATAAATTCTATTTGAAACGAATTAAATAGTGTTAGCATGCATGAATGCGCAAGTGTGTATGTATTTGTGTGAGTACGAGTGCGAGCGTTTATTTTTTTTTTGTTCATCTTTCACATTTGGAAGCACAGAAAATAGCAAACATGAAACATGTTGTTCAGTTTGCTTGTTGCTCTGCACGCGTGCGGTTCGCATTTTTATTTCCGTTCTCTACTTTTATCTCTCTCTCTGTTGATTCTACAATCAACAAGAAAATCGTGTGAGCATATTTTGTAAAAGTCACAAAGGTAGAAACATTTTTAAAAAATGTGCCACTGCTTTTTTGTACAGCTGTGCAAAGTTTGCGACTTCTTTGTGACATACGCGACGTATACTTTATGTGGCACATTGCATTTATAAGCACATAAAATGCACAATGTGCAACATTTGCAAAAAGGATTAAAAAAAACATTTATATTGGCGCTCTTGCGTGAAATTTGTTTGTGATTCAAGGTTTTTATTTGTGCTAAAATTAAATTTGAAACAGAAAGTATAAAAGTACCCAAAAATATGAAAATAATTCAAGAAGTACTTAATAGAATAATAGTAATATGTATATTAGTGGATCTTAACTCAATATCAGTGGATCTTCACTCCTCAAAGCAACGATGTTTGTGTCTTAAACATTAAACGATTCAAAATATTGTTGGAATATTATTTTATAAAAAACTATATTAGTATTTATGACATGATCAGTTTTAATATGCTCTGTATCAAGTTTAAGATAAACTTTGAAGTTTTCTTTAAATCTATTTAGAAAACACTTAAAGTTTGGAAAAGATGTTCATGCACAAATATTTTAGATTAAAACAAGCAGATAAAATTTAAAAATGTACTGATTGTTTTCCTAAATCCTATTTCATTGCATAGTTTTCTGGCTTCATTTACAGAGTATAGAAGTGCTTTAAATGTTTCTATGTTGAGCGTCATTTTGTTTGAGTAAATATACAATCTAGATATTTGTATACAAGTATATAAACGTACATAGACATAAGCATATAATGAGATATATGTATATAAAAACTATATAGAAACATACATTAGACTTGCTTTTGGCACAGTGTCGCACAGTTTGTGCGTGTGAGTCACCTGTTTCGGTTTCTTGGTCGCGGCCACGGCAGTGAAATGAAAATTGAAACGAATTAAAAAGAAATGCATTTGATAAACAATGGGCAAACAAACAAGCCAAGTGCATAAAAACAAAACCGCACATATGCAGCCTCCTTCCTGCTACGCCCATACATTTCCCCTACCCCAAACTTTAGCCTTGTGAGTAAACAGAGCGCGCTCCCATATATTGTCTGGCTTGTTTTTGGCCTATTTGCAGTAGAAGTGCAGGTGTGTTAGCTAGTTGTGTTCTTGTTATTGTTTTGCTTGAGAGATATTGTGTTGTATATTTGTCTTTCCAGCTAAGCAACCGCAGTAAAAGCAGTGAACAGCATTTTAAGTCATTCGAAGGGCATTCAGCCAGTTGGCTGTTGATGTGCAATATGAGCGCATTTATCATTGCAATTTTTGGAATATTATTGTTAAGTTGGCAACTGTTTAGCATGTATATGTATATGTACTACATATGTACTTGAAAGATAACGAGTTTGTTTTTTTTTTAAGTTGGTTGCCAAAGTCAAGCACACACAATCGGCAAGCGGGGGCGGTGACATAAACAAAGTCTCGAAGGCTTTCACATTTAAGTACTTGTGAAGCGTGCGCCCACCAATAATTGTTTGAATTTGTTTTATTTATAATTACGAGCAATATTTTCCATTGGCATTTCGCCTTCAATGCAATTGTTGTTGCTTGTGGGCAGCCCAAACGATGTGAGGCGTGCCAATTGTGTAACAATAAATGGACCAACTATATACTATGTGTTGTATAATACATAACTACGCCCAGCTAGCCAATTATTCAAGTTCATTTTAAATGCTTTCATTTCCCATGCAAAACAAACTTACATGATAAAAAATGTCATGTTGTAGTGAAAATTTTTCTGTCCATTTATGTCTAACACGCAACGCATATAAAAGCGATCAATCGACATCAATCACTATCAATCAACTTTCTTGCCATTTCTGATTGGCAGACAGATGATCGCGTGGCGCTTCCCTTTGAGCTGCTTTATATGGCAAATTGAACTTGCGCAAGCCTATTTCAGTTCCACTCCAGAAGCTACCCGAAAATAAAAAACTAATAGAAAAAATCACAGCACACACCCACACACACAAATGCACACTAACAAATTGATATGCATATGTGAGCATAGAGCTTGGTTCATTTCCAGTCTGCTTTACGCATGATCAATTAAGACAAACAATTAAAGTTTTGCTAAACTACCAAATATAGACTCGAGCACAAATTAAAAAGAAACTCAAATGAGCTGCCAAATTTTTTGGTTATCAAATAGACAGAAGGCAGCTAGGCCGTCACACAAACAATGAACGGAAGTTATAAATACAAATATGGCCTGATATCATAGTTGTGTTTTTTATTTTGCATACATACTTGTACACGTAGTTGGATGAGTTATTGCAGACGTTCAGGGAATAGAAGTTGGTAGTCAAACGACTGGCATATCAATTAGTAGAAAGCCAGAGTCACAGCTAGAGCCAACACCCAACTAAGTGGAACACGATACATTTAACAATACAAAGAACATGCCACACCCGATCATTAGCTGCAACATGTGCAATAAACGCACTCAAATACCAACAATAAAAAATTCTACAATTTAAAAATAGAAACCTAATTAAATGCAAGTGAAAGGTAAAACGTAACACAAACACTTTCCGGTCATTAACCGGAAGAATTGTAGCCCAGAAAAATAGCCATTTAAGATGCCACACTATTCCTTTCCTGCATGTCCAATTCATTCATAGTTCATGCACATTAATTGCAACAATTTGATTTGTTTACACCAAAATAAAAAAAATATAAGTGCTTTTTTTTTTTGCTGTGCAGGAAAACCCAAAAACAAACAATTCTTGAGCACGGGGCAACAGTTTTATGCTGTACGCTTTGGGGAATTTTAAGTGCAAACACAAACAACAATGACGACAGCCAAATGGATTTGGATTCGGATCTGCAGCCCGCTGCTGAGCATCTTGCTTGGTGAGTACTTGTACTATTTGATGGCCTTTAAATTATTTTATGGTTGTAATTCGTGGCCAAAATACATTTTCGCACATGGCTGGGTCAGATAAACTTGAACTAACTCGTTACAATATCGAAGGCCTTCTAATTGTTTCCAAAATTTCTACGATTTTGAGTTAAGGCAAAACATATATATATAAACTCACGCAAAAATTATTCAAGTTTTATAAAAATTTTATCTATAGTTATCCACAATATTTGTTTGCAAAGAATATTTCACATATTTCTGTTCAAACGCATAAACTAATTCCGAACATATGAATATGCGTATATTAACATGAAAATTAATACACACCATTTTTCACGCATCAAAAGCAAGCACAACGACGCAGCAATACACTTGTTAGTCTTGTTCAATTTTTGCAAAAATTTTTTCCTTTTATGAACTTAAAAAAAAATTCATAAGCAAAAACATTACTTTTCCTTTTAGCGTGTAGTGACCTCAACTTCACAGACAGCATTGTTATGCGAATTCCAAAAACTATGACCAAGTTTTTATGCCTTCCTTTAAAAAATTTATTTATAGAAACTCAGGCCCAGCATGTCTGTGGGAGGTGGGCTATAAATCAGTTCATTATGCCATGTGCTACACACATAAGTATGCTATATATAAAGTGTACTCATTGAGAATTCACAGTTGATTTGACAAATCGCACGTCAGCATTTGGCCAACATTTTGGCAATGAAATGGCCGTCAGTCGCTTGTCACAAAAACAAAAGTCTCACTGGGCACAAAATGTAGTTGTTCGTGCCATTGAAGCCCACATGCTGTGCAGTATATACTAATATTACTAATACGCAGCGTGTCCGCCGCCGCATGACTCAATTTAGCATGTACTGTTAAAGTCAGTGTAGCAAATGTGCGTAGAAAGTGAAATTTAAATAAATTTCAACTAGAATTAACACTATGCGCCTGTCTCGACATTTTCATTTGTCCAAAAATAAACAACCAGAAGAACACACGACCATTAAGCGAGCGTGGGAAATTAGCAAAAATATTGTGACGCACTTGTTGCTATTCTTAGGCCACATGTTTGCTGTCTGTTGTGTAAAAAGTATTTCTGTAAACAAATAGCAATAACTATAAAGTTATTTAACAACATTTTTTTGTTTAACAACTCGTTTTTATTGCTTTGTAGTTTTGAGCGCTGTTGCCGCAGAGACGCCCCGTGGCTATAATCGTGAGATATGCCAGTTTCGCAAGAGTCGACCGGTGCGTATTTACCCACCACCTACTGTGCTCCCGATCAATTAGCTAACGAGCTGTTTAATCTCTTTGCAGATGCAGCCCAACAGCTCGTATCGCAGTCGTTTGCTGGCCATGCGGGAGCAAATGTTGATACGCGCCACACTGGAGGGACCCGAGATCTATGGCTACATACTTCCCTCCACCGATGAGCATCTCAATCAGGAGGTCGCGACACGTGATCAGCGTCTGCACTATCTCAGTGGGTTTACGGGCAATCGTGCCGTAGCTGCAGTCACACAGGGTGGCGCCGCCATTTGGCTAGAGAATCGCTTTGTTCAGCAGGCGGATGGAGAACTGGACTGCGATTGGGAAATCTATTTGATGGGTGGCAATGTCAGCATGGCCGATTGGCTCGGCCATCAGCTACACATGAACAAACGAATCGGCTCCGATCCTCAACTGGTGCCGCATCATCTGTGGATTACTTGGGAGCGTGAGCTGGCCAACAAGTTCCTTAAGCTAATTAAAATAAATAGCAACCTAGTGGATATGATTTGGGATGTTGAGCGTCCAGAACCACCCAAGGACCATGTCATACAAGTGCAGACACGTGACTTTGCTGGCGAGAAGTGGGAGGACAAGGTCAATGAGCTCCGTCGCCGTCTAGCTCATCTAGGCTGTGATGCCATGATTGTCACCTCACTTACAGAAATTGCTTACTTGCTGAACATTCGTGGCACAGATATTCCCTACACACCAGTGGTAAAGGTGAGTCGAAAAACAACTTATTAAATCCACAAAAAAAAGGGTTCTAACATTGCGTGCTTTGGCAGTCTTTTGCGATCGTCAGCCAGGACGATATATTCTTCTATGTGGATCATGGCAAGATAAGTCTTGGCATTGATCTGCATCTGCGTACGGACTGCTACAATGAGAACTGTGTTAAGTAAGGACAACGTAAATAAATATATTTGTTATTCTATATTAACCAAAATCCATCAATATTCTAAAGGATTAAGGAGTACAAGCAAATTTGGAGCGATATACGAACTTATGTACAAATCTGGAAGCGTGTGCTTGTGCCAGCGCCTTGTGTCCAAGAACCAGGTGCCTCAGAAGCTATATACTCAGCGGTGCCGGCCAAGAACGTTGTGGAACACATCTCACCAATTATTTTCATGCGGGCTCAGAAGAACTTTGAGGAGCAGGAGGGCATGCGAATGGCGCATATCAGAGATGGTGCGGCTATATGCGAGTCCATGAGCAATCTCGAAACTAGATTTCACACAGAGCAATGGACCGAAGAGAAGATTAAGTATGAGGTGGAACTGTGGCGTTTGTCACAGACTCATGCCAAGGGTTTGTCCCTCCGCACGGTGGTTGCCTACGGTGAACATTCAGCGCTGCCCTATTACATATCCAGCAATGTGACCAATATTGAAGTCTCAGATCAAAGTCTTCTGGTCATTGAATCTGGTGGACAGTATTTGGAGGGTACGACAGATGTATCGCGTACATTCATTTTCGGTGAGCCCACGCGTGATATGAAGAGAGCGTATACGGCCGTGTTGGCGGGTATTCTACACATATCCGATTTAATATTTCCCGCCTCGGTCAAGCCTTCGGCTGTGGATAGTGTTGTGCGTGCCAAGGTGTGGCATGAGATGACTGATTATCCTCAGGCAACTGGACATGGCATTGGCGCTTACGGTTCTGTGGAGGAGCGTAAGTTAATACTTTAATTAAACTATGCTTATACTAAAATATTTTTTTACAGCTCCCATCTCTGTGGATTATGGACAAAACAGTAGTTTTCACTTTAAACAGGGTTACTTCTTCTCCAGCGGTAAGCAGTTGAGATCATATTTGTGTTCTTTTTCTGAATCAATCTATCGCCCATCTAGAGTCTGGTTTCTACAAACGCGATGATTTCGGTGTGCGCCTAAAGAATGTGTTGGAGGTGTTGGATACAGGCAAAACAACAACTAGCGGTGAACACTTTTTAGCATTCCAATGTGTTACCCTAGTGCCTTACGAGCCAAAGCTGATCGATGGCTCAATGTTGAGCTCGGATGAGAAGCGTATGCTAAACAAATACAATGCCAAGATACGAAAACAGATTGGCGATGAGCTGAAGAGATTGGGCAACATGAAGGCCTTCTACTGGATGATGAACAAGACGCGACACATACGCGAGTACCTGCCCGAGGATGAGTATCGTGCGGCAATGGGTGGTGGCAGCCACACCCACATCTCCAACTGCCTGCCAACGTTTGCAATTGGTCTTATGATCATGGCAGCAATTATACATTTCTAAAATCGATCTACTTAAGTGTGTGTGAATGTGTGTGTGTATGATTGAGTGGCTGCAGTGTGTGTAATATGTAGATTTAGTTAGCAATTCAAATCGAAAAGAGAGATCTGGGACTAACATTTAAAATACCAATATTAACTGTAAAAATATATTGAAGTAGTACCTAGCACCATTAACCATGCTTGACTTATTTAATATAGCACCAAGAACTCTACTTCTGTTAAGTTGAAATTCTTAAACCAATGAAAAATACGTAATTCAATTGTAAAAAAATATTTAACTACTAAATAATTTACCAAAAATATCTGTTAAAACTTCTTATAATTATATGAACAATATCTATCTTAGGTAAGAAATAATGTTGTATATTTTTCTAAATGTGATTAAAACGAATTTGTATCGAAGATGAAATAGATTTACTTACTTTTTGACTAAGGATATGTTCCTTAGAACTATTTTTTCTGATATTTTTTTTTAAGATAATGAAATCATAAACTCATCTTGAAAATAGGTCACTTACTCACGATATGTGAATAAAACGCGTTGCCCACCTCAATTTCTCTACACGCTCAGAGATTGTGGCTGTTCTGATGATAGTGTAATAGAGATATCCACTCCACGGGGGCTTATTTCACCACAGCCAATCAAGCTGATAAGCCAGCCAATAAGTGAGTTGAAAAGTTTGTTGACTGTGCCAATCGATCAGTTATTAACGTGATTCCGACTTGATATCTTGTGCTCTAATAATTGTGGAACAGAAAAAAACTCGCATTTGCCAAAAACAAAAAGTGATAAGAGATAAACAATAACAAAGATCCCAATAGAATCAATGCAACGCTGACCAAAAAGACAAAGAAATTATGTTAAAATTGATTAACATCTGTGGTATTTTGTTGCTTTTACTCTCGCAAGTGCATGCGAAAATTGTGCTAGTCGAGGAGTTGAGCAAGGGCTGGTCATTAAGGGAGCACAACTCTAGTAAGTATTCGCCTATATTTACAAAAATCATTTCTGTCTGCTGGGCACATGATGAATAATACAAAATTGATTTGATTTATTGCCAAATATTCAAGTTTTTGCTCAGTCCCCAGCCTGCCCACTTAACTGTTCTGTTTTGTGGGAGATAAGATAGGGAACCTGACGTCGAGTTCGAATCGTAGTCAACAATATTAACAACTATGCCAATTAATTGGTTGTAAAATGTTTTAACTGCCACCTCTGTGATTTGAAAGCGTTTGTTTGATTGTTTTTCCACCCGATTTTTTGCAGCGAAAATTTTTAACGTGCCAAAAATACCGTCTGGTGTTTATACAGACCTTAAGAAAGAATATGGGGATCTAATGGATCCGGGCAATGACATCAACCTGCGGTGGATAGCCAATAAAACCTGGATTTATAGCACAACATTCGAAAGGGGTTTGAATACTTTCTGACCAGTATTTGTTTTTGTATCCTACTAAATTGTTTCATTATTTTTGCAGCTGATGGATTGGGTCAGGATAACTTGGTGAATATAACGTTTCATGGCATCGATACAATAGCCAAGATTTGGTTAAATGGTGAACTTCTTGGCGAGACGGATAATATGTTTGTGCGTTACTCCTATGCCGTAGGGCATCTACTACGCTGGAGTCCCGAACAAAACCAGCTAGAAGTGGAGCTGCTTGCCCCTTTGGAGGAGGCAAATGCACGTGCAAGGAAACTGGATGAGAAGGGCAATAGTGCTCCGGCGAGCTGTCCACAATCTCGGGGCGATGTTGAATGTCATCGCAACATGTTACGCAAAATGCAAATGAGTTTTGGTGGTGCGTGGAATCCTGCAGCGCTGTCATCCGGCATATGGAAACCGGTGAATGTCGAATACTATGCGGTCGCTATACTTCGCGATGTGGATGTAGCAATCAATCGCAATGATACACACTGGACAATGGATTGTCGTGCCATTATACACACACCCGAGATGGAGAGTTTCTATGCGAAGTTAGTGGTCTATGCAAGGTGAGAAGGGTCTACAAATAATGTGTTGAGCTTTTAATTTTATTCTCTTCAAACTTCAGTGAGCTATTAGATAAACCGTTTGTGGTGGAGCAACAAAAGCTTAACTATGGAATGTCTCATCTGGAGTTTCAAGTGCATATACCCAAAGTAAGTAGCTGCCATTCTCATCTGAAGCTGTTAAACTAATCATTAACTCATTGCAGGAGCGTGTCAAGCTGTGGTGGCCCAACGGCTATGGATCCCAGCAGCTCTATCCCGTGCTATTTAAACTAAAGAGCTATCGCAGTGAAGAAGAGCCAAGTATGAGTTCACGTACGGAATCGCAGAAACTGCTGCGTATTGGTTTTCGCACTATCGAGTTGGTGGAGGATAAGGATAGTAAGAAATCTGATCACAGTTATGCGTATATGATTTGTTATTACTCTTGTGTGTTTTTAGAGCGTGGTCGTACCTTCTACTTTCGAGTTAACGGCCATCCGATTTTTATGAAGGGCGCCAATTACTTGCCGTCTCACACTTTACCTGAACTGTCAGCCGATACGGAATGGGGTAAATATACTAAGAAAAGAACAAACCTTTTATATTGACTATCCGTCCTGTTCTTACAGTGCAGCATCTATTGAAATCTGCCCAGTTAGCCAACATGAATATGATTCGAGTCTTCGGTGGTGGCCTATATGAGTCGGACCTATTTTATAGTCTGGCTGATGCCTATGGCTTATTGGTTTGGCAGGACATGACCTTCACAAAAGCAAACTATCCCATCGATGATGAGCTAATGGCTTCCATGCGTCTAGAGGCAGTACAAAATGCTCAACGTCTTGCCTATCATGCTAGTCTGGCATTGATTGTGACCAACAATGAGATCGAGCTATATTTAGTAAAAAATCGCACAGATTTCGGTAAAGAAGCAAAACGGCTTGAGGATGAATATAAGCTACTTTTCATTGGCAATCTCTGTGCTGAGCTAAATATAATCTCACGAAATGATTTTAATCCACGTCCGGGACCTATGATCTCCACACCCTCGCTGGGTATTATAGAGCCTGGCAAAGATCTAGCTAAGGATCCGCAAAGTCCTGACTATGGGGATGGTAAAAAAAATTAAATTATAAACTAGTCATTATTATAAAGCATTATCTTTTTATTTCAGTACATTTCTATGATGGCGAAATGGATGCTCTATCACAAGTTGTTTATCCGCCGGCCCGTTTCATCTCTGGATTCGGCTTTGCCAGTCTACCCATGCGTTCGTCTTGGCAGCGTGTTCTCGGCAATGATCAGAGTGAGGAGAGCTTAGCTGCACTTATAAGGCAACGGCAGCATGATCCAAAGGGTTTCATACCAATATTGCGCCTAATTGCTTTCCAGCTGCCTTTCACACTTCAGAACTGGGATGATAATGTCGATGAGTTCATCTACTTTAGCCAGGTGGCTCAAGCAATGTATACTAAATCGGCCTTTGAGCTGTTTCGTAGTAGACGTGGCAATTACCAGACTATGGGTGCACTTATTTGGCAGTTGAATGATGTTTGGGTAGCGCCAACATGGTCTTGCATTGATTTCTATGGCAACTACAAGCTGGTCTACTATTGGGCAAAGGATTTTCTTGCATCAACCAGTATATTTGCCCTTTATAACGAATCAGGCACCCATCTAAATATAACTGTCACTCGAGAAAATTATATGGAAACTCCCGATGTACAGCTATACAATATTTACATCAACACATACCTGTGGAGCGATATATTCTCTAAACAGGTCATCGCTCGAGCTATCGGCCTGGTAGGGTTGTTGAAATACTTGAATTATAAAAGATATTAACTTTTTCTTTGTAGCGTTCAAGTTCATTGGATCAGGTAACAATTCCTCTGGAGTCCGTTCTTTGCGAAAACCATCCCAAAGAGGAAATATTTTTGGAAATTCTTTTAAAAGATGACGATCGGGTTGTGGCACAAAACTACTTCTATCCGGTGCCCATTAAGGATATTGTAGGCGTTCAAGATCCGGTAGTTGGGGTAAGTTCTCAATTAAAAGTAGTCAACCAAATAATAAGGATTTTTTCCCCAATGAATTAGATCGAAGTTGTGCGTCTCGACTGCAAGAACTTAAACTATCCATACAGCAATAGTTTTAGTTTGCGTATTACTGTCAAATATCCAGCATTATTTATTTATTTGGAGCTCACACATCCGGAGTATTCCAGTTTAAGGCACTCATTCTCAATTAATGGTTTCACACAGACGGTGCCACGGCAAACTGTGTATTTGGAATTTGAAGACGATTCGAAATGCATAACACTCACAAGAGCACATATTGCAGTTAAGACCATGAACCAATATCTGTTATGAATACCAAAATGAATTCTATATTCTATGCATTCTTGTATCAATTCATCAATATTAAAATAAATGAATTACTAAAACGATGTTGGAGAACATGCTGATGTCTTGATTTAAAAGAATAAGTTGCACAATGCTTGTGCCCACGCTTCTAACTAGATACTGTAAATTTTCGTCTAAAATTGATTTGACTTTCAGTGTTTTTGTTAATCGGTGAGGTTTTACCAGGTGGAAATAATATAGGCATGAAGTAATTATAAGGTCATGTGTTATAGACTTCCCATACTTTAATTATTTTAAAATACTCAACAACCCTTATTGAATACCAAAAAAAAATAATTTGTATGTGTGAAAAATTAGAAAGAGTATCTGCAAAAACATGCATTATAAAAATAAGTACTATATGCTGAGAAACGAAACTAAAAACTTTGTTCAATAGTGTAATCAGTGCATATAATCTTTCTTCCACTCTCTCTCATTTTCTCTGTTTCTCTCCATCATTCTTGCTAAGTTACTGGCACTCTCACTAGAAGTCGTCGAGCGCCGATCGTGAAATACGCGTCGACGATGTCACTAATCATCAGTCCATTAGCTGCCCTTCCCGGTGCCGGTCGCATTTGTTTCTGCACTTTCAACTGGGCCCAAAATAAGTCGTATATATATAAACAAATTGGTGCGCGGTGCTATTTATTTATTTAGAACCAAACTTCAAGAAGTTTGCACACATAATTTATGACAAATACTTTGCAAGCGTTTGCTAAAAGTATTAACAATGAAGGTTATGTATAGGCGTAAGGTTTATATTGGCAACGTCTGTGGCCAATTGATTAGACTCAGTCCAGTGCTGCTGCTCTGCATTCTCTTCGTGGTGCCAGGGGTCAAAGGTGATGCTGTCCAAGTCATTGAGCTGAGCCATAATTGGAGTATATCTAATCAGAATGGCTGTAAGTATAAACACACTAATAATTGTTTTTAAAGCACCCGTCAATCCAACAACTAATTGCATTATTAAAAAAAAAAAACAAAAAAAGTAGCAAATTTCATTAATGGTCATAATCACTTCAGTGGTAGTGTTAAGTGCTGCCTAGACAAATTGTGCTTATCGAGGC
The DNA here is from genome assembly GCA_018901835.1 of Scaptomyza graminum. Classification (NCBI taxonomy): domain Eukaryota; kingdom Metazoa; phylum Arthropoda; class Insecta; order Diptera; family Drosophilidae; genus Scaptomyza; species Scaptomyza graminum. The sequence goes on from JAEIFL010000303.1 coordinate 4,836,519, forward strand.
GCTTATTTTTGGTGTGTGCTCACTTTGGTATTTTGCGATTTGTGTTATCAGTGGTATCTTACGCTGATGATAAAACTTAGAGTACTGATTAATAGAAACAGTGCCAAAATAAATGTTGCAGCCTTGACCAAAACGGATCAAACACTGCCTTCGGGCATCTACACAGCCTTCTATCCAAATAAGCTGCTGGAATCGTACAACGATGTGAATCTACGTTGGTTGGCCTACGACAATTGGACATACACGAATAAGTTTATGTGTAAGTGCATTCAAAACTCACATCAAGATAATTCATTTAAGTTATTTTTATTGGTGCAGTCGATGTGGATCACTATAAGCGAGTGCGTAGCTTTAATCTGACTTTCCATGGCATCGATACAGTTGCTGAGATTCGACTGAATCGTCAGCTTTTGGGACGAACAGACAACATGTTTGTGCGCTACTCATATGATGTTAGCAAGTTGCTCCAAGATGAAAATGTGCTGGAGGTGGAGATAACATCGCCAGTGCTGGCAGCCAAGGCCAAAGCAACTGCCCTCGATTTAGCTGGTCGCTATGTGCCACCAGCTTGCCCACCCGATCGCTACCACGGTGAGTGCCACATGAACATGCTGCGCAAGATGCAAGCAAGCTTTGCATGGGACTGGGGACCGGCGGCACCATCGATGGGTCTGTGGAAGAGTGTCCAGCTGGAGATGTATGAAGTGGCAGTGCTGCGTGATGTGGACGTAGACATTAGTCGTAACGACACGCATTGGAACATGCACATTAGCTGCTACATGGACACCATAGGCAAAGATAATTTCTACGCCCAACTGATCTTCTATGCCGTGTAAGTAGACCTTGATAATAATCACTTATCACATTATCAACGCTGTTGATCGCATGCAGTGAGCTACTGGACCAAACAATTGTTATTGACACATACACCACGAAGCCCATCAGCTATTTGACGCCGGTAATTGTATTTGATCAGGCTGTGCCAATTGTGAGTACCGCCCGCTAATTGTTTGTTTAGCAGCAATTGATCTGATTGGCAACTGTGTCAAGAGCAAATTACTGTTGTTGTTTTTATGTTTGTTGTGCAGGAGAAAGTCGTAACCTGGTGGCCCAATGGCTATGGTGAACAGAAGCTATATCCGGTGCACTTAACACTGAACGCCTGGCTGGGCGCACCCGGTCCGGAGTTGCGTGCCAAAACTAAATCACAAAAGTCAGTGCGTGTTGGTTTTCGTACACTGGAGCTAATTGAACGACCCGCCCCGGATGGCCAGGGCAATACATTTCTGTTTCGTGTCAATGGCCAGGAGATGTTCATGAAGGGCAGCAACTATATACCATCCCATATACTGCCAGAGCAGCAATCTACAGAAACTAGTAAGTATAACAATCATAAAGATTAATTTAATGAGCGTTGACAAATATTAATCAAGCATTTTATAAAATGACCAATTAAGAGTAACACAATTTGTTAAATCAAAATAAAGTGCAACTGGGAAACACCCAACTCAGTGTTCACACCAGTATCAGCCACCTGCACTGACATAAGTGCATCTAAAATAGGTTTTACCCTAGTTCATTACAAACAAAATATATTATTGATAGATTAAGTATCTTGTCTAACTAATTTACGATTGTTTGTGTGCAGTTGCCTACCTACTGGAATCTGCCAAGGAAGCGCATATGAATATGCTACGAGTTTGGGGTGGTGGTATCTATGAATCGGATTTCTTTTACGATACAGCTGACACTTTGGGCATATTAATCTGGCAGGATATGATGTTTGCCTGTGCCATGTATCCAACTACACCCGAATTTCTTGCCAGTGTCAGGGAGGAGGTGCGACAGAATGCAAAACGATTGTCGCATCACCCCAGCGTTGCCATTTTTGCGGGTAACAATGAGAATGAGGCGGCACTGGTGCAGAACTGGTATCACACATACGGCGATCTTGATCGATTTAAGGCTGAATACCGAGAGCTCTACCTGGGCAATGTAATACACGAGCTAAAGATTGTGTCGCATAACTCGCGTCCTGCACCGTTAGTTTCCTCACCATCGAACGGAAAGGCGAGTGAGCAGGACAACTATATATCGGATAATCCACAGGAAACTAATAACGGCGATGGTATGAAACATTCAAGTAATATAAAACCCTTCACTAACTTATGCTCACTTGCAGTTCATTTCTATGACTACTTTAAGGACGCTTGGAATGCAGATATTTATCCACGTCCCCGTTTTGCCAGCGAGTATGGAGTACAATCACTGCCTGGCGCCTATGCATGGTCGCTCGTCCAGGACAATGCCGATAAACTGCCCGATCTTATGAGCCATCGCCAACATCATCCACTTGCCATGGTGCCCATAACCACGCAGATTCATCGTCATTTGCCGCTCCCCCTGCCCGAGGACGAGAACTACAACGAGGCACTTATTTATTTTAGTCAGCTATCCCATGCCATGGCCACCAAGGTTGAGACTGAATTGTATCGCACTCTTCGCGATACGGATCACAATACTATGGGTGCACTTTATTGGCAGCTGAACGATGTTTGGGTAGCACCATCTTGGTCTGGCATTGATTTCTATGGCAACTGGAAGGTAAGATATGGCAACTTAATTTCTTTACTATCCTCATGCAATTCTGCTTTGTATTTTTAGCTTTTGCACTATTGGGCACGAGACTTCCTTGCACCAATTGCAATCGTTGCGCTCCAGGATACCGCCAAAAAATCACTCAATATCTCGTTGGTTTGTGATGAGCCAAATGTTGACACAACTATGCTTAATGTCGTTGCCAATATACATTTATGGTCGCACTTATTGCCACGACAATCCCAGAACTGGGATGTCACTCTACGCCCCAATGGTGTGCAGTATGATAAGGTTATACCAATCAAGGATTTGCTGCAAGGTGAATTTAATGAGCACAATGCCTACCTGGAGTTCCAACTGCGTCGCAATCAAACTGTACTTTCGCGTACTTATTACTTCCCGAGTAGTATTACCAGTGCTGTGGGCATTATGGATCCACAGCTGGAGGTGAGTTAATCCGCATATATTTAGTCTTCAAGAAACGAATTAACGACAAACTTTATCCATAGTTCGAAATCACATCAAAAACCTGCGTTGCAACCACAAGTGGCACACGGAATAGCATCAGCATAACAATAACCGTCAAGCATCCGGCTGTCTTTGTCTACTTGGAGCTGCAGTTGCCGTATCGCTATAAGCTCTCCGAGAATGGCTATATGCAAACAACACCTGTGCATGTTGTCCATGCTACAATTGAGTCGAGTTCCTGTATTCGCTTTTGGCGCAAATACTACTTTAACATTTGGACCGTGAATGAATTTATGCGTTAATGTCACAAGTTTTCATTTCAAATTTAATGCAACATTTATAAATAGCTTAACAAATAAACAAATCAATAAATATAATAGAAATAAGTACATAAAAGTTTATGCATCATATAGACAGCTGAGCCTCAGGCAATGTGAATAGAAACCCTTCCATTTGCCTATCTATCGAAACTGGGCATTTGTACACGTGGCGGCGTATAGCCCTCGGGATATGGCACCAGCTGATTGTTGAGCACTCTCGCATTTCGCCAGGTCTTCACCTTGTCCTCAGGCGTGTCTGGCACACGAACGCCTTCGATTAATGTGACCGCCGGTCCATCGACAACGCTGTGTGTGCTCTGGCCAATTGGATTGCGATGTGGACCACCCTGAACTTGGCGGCGTGCGGGCGTCACTGAGGGTGTGTTAACACCAGCACTGGCTGTCACCACCACCGAGTGTGGCATGTAGGTAACATATTTGGATTTCTGTGGCAAGGTATTGTAGTTATGCTTAGTGATCAGATTCTGGGGTGGACGCGATCGATGGTTGGGATAGGCTCGATCATTCCTATCGAAGTATTCCAATGGCTCGGAGGCTGCGAACTGCATTTCACTTGGAAAATTAATTGGCGTTTGGCGCAGCGCACGAGGCTGTGTCTCGACGGGATCCGCAAATGTATATGGCTGCCACTGGCGATCCATAGCAAATGAGTAGTTATTGTTGTTACGTGCAGTTGGCTGTGCCTGGAAGTATATTGGCTGCCAAGCAGGAGCACCACCCAGTTGCCGTCCGCTTCGTGAGCTAGTCCTGCTGCTGCTGCTGCTGGAGTCCAACGATTGTTGTTCAAGTGCTTTGCTGTGGGCCTTAGCCAATTGGAGCTGAATAAATTTCGCCTGTCGCTGCTCTGCCTCCACCCTGCGTTGACGATAGTCTTGTTGCTGCTGGGCCAGCTCGCTTTGCTTCAGCAACGCCGGCGTATGCTCAAAGACCAGCTGCATTCCACTCGGATTGGCATTGCTCCTGGCTTGTTGGACAGCCGGTCGCTTAACATCCGAGCTGCGCACAAAGAATGAGCCAGCTGCCTCCTCGGCACGCGCCTTGCGGCTATTCTTGCCCACCAATATCTCCACATCCTGACCCTGGCTAGACTTAACGCTCACCACGCGCACCTTCGACGGATCCAGATTGCGTCCAAAGCGCAGCTCAGTGCGCAACAGTGATGGCTTTCCTGTTACACTGCTGATGCTACCGCTGCCATTGTCATTGGAATTGCTGCCCTCTGCCACGCCCAGCAAGACCATCGTAGCACATAACAATAATTTTGTAACATTCATACGCCCCGTTACTGCTGTTGAAGTCATTGACATAGCCATCTTTTGGGTGCGTGTGCTGTGAAATTGAGGCAAATTTATGTCAAATTAGTAAGAGTTAATTTTAATTGCACATAATTTATATGTATTATTGTGCGTATGTTTGTATTTTTATCCCATTTAAAACTTGCTTAATACTTCAGCAACTTTATTGCATTGTTAACGATGCCGAGTTAAAGATTGCGTGTGTACATGGCTTGGATTTAAACTCGGGCAACATGTTCCAAAAGCTCCAATGCTGAGAACAACTTACTTTTATACATATATGTGTTGAGAGCAATAATTAAGTACTAATAAGATGGTGTTTAACTTAATTGAATGTTTGTGTTAGATACATAATCTGCCGTAGCAAAATACTCTAAGACTTAAGCCGATTCTGATCAATCATAAAATGAATATCCTCATATATTCATTCGTTTTTTGCTTTTTGTTTAATGTCAATATCAAGTTCCTTAGCGGATCTTTAATTTTGTTTTCACACCGGTTAATTAGCCTTGCTGACTTGTGTTGTTGTACTTTTCAACACCTCGTTGAATTTTTGATCATTACGGCTGTTGTTGCTACACTTTATTTAATTATTGACAACCAGTCAAGCAGCCAAGCTAAGCCAAACAGCCTGAGTGCATTTCAAGTCTTTTTTTAATATTGCATCTGCGTGTCTGTCAGAGTGTGTTTGTGTGTTGGTGTGCTGGGCTCAGAAAGCGAAACAGCGATTAAAAATTGAAATGCTTAACTTTCGTTTGCTGCTGTGGCATGAGGAAATTGTCGGCTTGCCGGTTGCCGGCAACAACAGATAATACAGCAGCAGCAATCGCAACAGCATTTAGTTAGTCAGCAGCATGGCGACAATTCCTGACAGACTGGGCGTGAAATTGCATTGGCCACGCCTTTAACATGGTTTTGTTAACCTTAGTTGACACTGAAGTTGCTTTGAAGCACTTGAGCAGTTGCTATCGCCAAAGTCAATGGCTTGCATTAGACTATTGACTTGGGACTGTTTATAACACATACAATTATATAGACTCTAAGCACTTTATGCCTCAGTGCAATCACCTGCTCTTGCACCTGTTGCGGTTCAGTGTTAAACTCTCTATATTGCCATAGTAAGAAAGGCTCTTAATATACCATCGCACAGTTTTATCTTAAACAGGAAGTGTCCTCAGTTGAGCAACTGGCTTAGAAGAACCACAGCCAAAGTAACGTGCCTTGTCCATTTGTGATTAGCATGAAGTTCACAATAAGCTTAAATTTATAGTTCTTTTAATGCAAACGAAGTATATTTTCCCAGAATTTAAGCTTCTAAGGTAATTAAGCCACTATGAAAAAGCATACGGAACAGTAAACAATATATGTAGCCATATATAAATTATCTGAAAGGAAGTTTATCGCCCAGATAACAAGCAATTATTTGTAATGCAAACAAAACCGTAGTTCTTATGCAAATTAACAAAACGCAAGACGCATTAAAAACTTTATGGTTTATAGCAACCCAAACTTTGTTTTCTAACTGTACTGTAAGCAACTCTCAAACTGACTCACAGTAACGCCTCTTCGCCATGTGCCCTTTATTCAAATCAGATAAGTAACCAAGCATTTAAGTATATGTATTGCTAAAGATTAATGGCCGAGTTGAAGTACCGTTTATCGCAATTTGCTTTCGGATCAATTTGAGTTTTGCCTATTGATTGGCTGCATAATTGGAGCTGAATAAACTACAATATTACGCATACGCCGCGTACCGCTAGCATCGAATCACTAATGAGTGAAAATTTACGAACAAAATGAGAAAAAACAATTAAGCGAATTGTGAATTGCAATTTTAATAAACGGCGCACGGCAAAGTTCACGGCACGACGACGACGACGACGATGACGACGACGACGTCGACAACTGCGAATAAGACTCAGGCAATCTGGGTAACCACTACATTGGTGCTCGTGGCCCAAACTCAAACTGACTGCTGACTTTCACTTTCAACTCAAACTTGGCGGCGATGCGGCTGAGTGCGCCTCGCTCCCAGTTGAACTTGCTGCCGCAGCCGCAGCCGCTGCCAGTCGTTGTGTGTGTGAGTGTGTGTGTGTGTGTTGCTTTTGTTGTTATGAAATCGTAGCAATCATCGCACAGTGTGACAACAAAAACAAGTTTTACTTTTTGCAACAACAACAATAACTGAATCCAAAAAAACAACCAAGAGAAAAACCCAAAAAAAGAAGTCAACGCTTGCTATTGAGCGCTTGGTCTCTTTTTCGTTTAAGCCTTTGTTAAGTGTTGGCCTGAGTTTTTAGGCCGCTGGCCGGTAACAGCAACGTCGACGCCAGCGTCTTCAATCGTCTTCAATGTCACGGCGCATTCGCTGCTGGCGTAAACGTCGACGTCGGCTTCATAGCAAATTGCAATCACCTGGTCTTTCGTTTTTAGGCTTTTGCCGTTGCGTCTTCATAGCGTCATTTTATTTTTGTTGCCTTGTTTTTTTCATTTTGTTTTTCGGCCACTTTTGCTCAATGAAAATTACATCATTTCATGTTTTGAAGTGGGAACAGGAAATGCGACTGAAGCATTTATCAGCGCCAGCTCAAAGTTTGAGTCATGGCCCTAAGCCATTAAGTACGCATGTTGAAATGCAAACTGCAATTATTATCATTATAATTATGTGGTAGTATGTTCAATTTGTTAAAGTATTTAGCTTATAGTTTGTTTTCAGTGCCTGGAGTAGTTGACTAACTTGTTGCACTACTCAACTGAAGTAGTAGCTCAACAACAACTAATCACAAGTGTGGCATCAACAACGTTTATCATTTGCATATACAATGCACAAGAGTCAACAAGTTGCGACACGCGGTGCACATTTAATGATGGGCTTTCTCACTCTCAAGGCGTGCCATTTGCCATTAATTGGGTATTACGTTTATATATCCATCTGAATATATAGATATATATGTATATCGCATTAGACAACTAGCAATTGAGCGCAATTGCGGGGCAACAACAGTGATACAAATCACTGACTTGTTCATTGACTTTTGAGCTTGAGCTTGTGTGTCAGCTTCTAGCCTATAAAAACTCGACAAAAGAAAATAAAACTAAACTCTCACTTTTCTTGCGTCAACGGCTCTTCTAGGGGCACTCTGTCAGTTTGTCAATCAATCTATAAAGGCAAAAGCAGCCGACACCTTTGGCAACATTGTGCGCATTTTCTATTTGATCTGGCTACAAAGGGTGCATTAAAAATTACGTATACGCCCACAAAAAGCAACAATTACAGCAAAACCATTCTTGGCTCTTTTCTTTGCTCAGTGGCACGCGATGCGCATTGCATTTAATGCATCTTAATCAGAGCTGTTGTCTAATAAAACGATGTTCGATGTCATTTGTAGTCCGTTGGGGCCAACAATCGAACGTTCGGTCGTTACTGTATATTGTTATCAGTGATTGTTGTGTGCTCTGTTTGTTGTTGTTGTGGTTGTATGTTATGTGCAAAATGTAAATGTGCTTGTGCGGTTAATGTAATTGTGTTGTTGTTGCTGTTTGGTGTTAATGCTTGCCGGCGTTGTATTAATTTCACTTTTACTTTTTATGATTAACATTTCCCACCCAAAAGTGAGAAACTCTACATGATTATTTTTTCATCTGTTTTTGTTCACTTTACATGTGCACGTACAAATTTGTGTATTTTGTTGTTTACCACTTCAGCAATGAAATGTGAAATTTAAAAGATCGTAAAGTTTAAAGATGCTGTGGCCCTTAGTGGGCTCTCTTGACTGGCCTTTTCTAAAAGTTAATGCTTTTTACTTACATATATGGGTTTTTTTTTTTAATTTTTGCTGGTTTTTTTTGCCAGCAACTTTACTCAGCACCATTGGCAAGCACTTTTCGGCTTAGCATAAACGTCTGTTTTGGCTGCTGTGATTTTTTGTTTTATGTCTCTTGCGCCCAAGTGTCGCAACAGAAAGTGAAACTCTTTTTTTCACTTTCGGGCACATGAAGTGTCTGTCCAGTTAAGGGTTTGAAGGTTTGATGGATATATGTAGCTTGACATCCAAAAATGCTATCAACAAACAAGCGGCTTCTATCGAACACCGTTAGCCCACACACAAATGTTGCAAGCCCTGAGCTTATTACAAATATATGTTGGTCACTCAAAAGGCGCTTTTATAGCGAACGCGATCGTTTGTCAATGAATCAGCTTTCGAAACTTCAAAGCTTACGTTGAGTTTTCAAATATTTACATTTACTTGACTCAGTTAATGCAAACAAACAACAACAAATCATAATTTTACTAAAACCAATCAAACAAAAATATTTCTTTACCAAAATGCGATGAACAACAACTCACTTTATAATTTAGACTTGTCAACTGCTGCGGAATATTGCTGCTCCTTGGCGCCGTTTTAGACAACAACAAGCGGCTTTTAATTTGAATAATTGTATCTGCGAACGAACAGACAAAAAGTGCAACAGATCGCACCGCGAACCGAAATACAACTGAACGCAAATGAAAAACTTTTGCTTGGAAGTAAAAAGCGTCGAGCTGGAAAACGACGGAAAAAAAGTAAAAATTATTATGCATACACATACACATGTGTACATTTGTACATATCTATGTATGTGTGTTTAGAGGCCGATACCAACAACGAAGCAGCAACAGCAGCAGCAGCAGCCACAGCCAACAAATGCAGAGAAGGTAACGTCGCTATTGGCAACGGTAACAACACACACACACTGCTAGCAACGTCGACGTCGGCAGCGACAACAGCTGGCCAAAGAGACTGAGACTACCACTAAAAACTCAAACTGGGACTCAGACTGAAGTTTGAGCTTAAGACGGCTGAACACACAAAAGGTGAGACCGGCTGGCTAGCAGGGGAGCAGCAAGCCAAGCGCCAAGCAAAACATGCCAAAAACAAAACACACACAGCAACAGCAACAACAATGCGGCCAAAATCAGCAAACAATTGCGCAATTGCGAACAAAAGCAAAAGCGATTTCAGAGATACAATATTGTACTCAAAAATAATTCATTTCTTTAAGCCACAAGTCAGCGACGTATGTGCCGCATCAATGAGTGTAACTGATTTTGTGATTGGCTCGCTGATTTATCTTCAATTATTGCCAACACAATCATTTCACATTTAAATCCATTTTGACGTATGTATGTAAATCCGTATATATAAAGCTCGCCTTTTGAGCTCAAAGAAATGATATCCTTGAAGCTTTCTTAGGTAGTCCATGACTCTTATATTAACACATGCATTTTAGAAAACAGAATATAATAAAAGTCACTCAGTAATTTGTCATCTTTACTGGGATTGTTTAGCTTAGAAACATATATTTGATGATACACAATCTACATTTGATTTAAAAAACTTACGGCTAAGCCGCGTTGTTCTTCAATTGAATTTGATATGTAAACATCTAACTACATGAACCAAACTTATTTGTCCGTTAAGAGGAATATGAAACCATATTTAGCAAAAACATACCGCTGAAGAGACGTCTTTGCGATCCATCCCAACCTTAATACTGATTAGGGCGTAAAAATAATTGCTATGTGCTGCGTTGGTAAAAGATAATGGCTTAAGGTAGGTGTGTTCCATTCAAGGGTGAAATTTTTTGAAAATGCAATTTTTATTAAAAAAATTTCACTTGAACATTTTATAGTATCAAAGCCGCACGAGCTGGTTTTTAAAGGTCTCGATCATCTTCGGTTGTTTTTCCGACCTTAGTTCAGGCCTATTTCTTTCGTTAAAAATGCGAACGTCGTTAAAACCCATCTGCAAGCAACCTAACTTATACTCCAAAAGAGTTGAAGAGGTTATTGTTTTGAGCACAAATGATGTGCACACAATGAAGCTGTTGTCCAAAAGGTGAATATTGTATAGCCACAGGCAGAGAGATGTTAAGCCAAGTGTTATTGGAATCGGTACACATATATCCCGTATGTTAAGTGCCGAGAGATCGAACTTAAGCAAGTTGTTACTATCCACAGCAACAACAAGACGTAAATTTACATCCTGCAGACTTAACGTAACTTCAACACATAAGTTCTGCTTCATTGTAGCAAATCCCAAGCCCAGGCAGCATTTGCACACGTAATCCTTACAGAAACATGGTGTTCCGCTTGTGGGTAGCTCAATGAGATTGTCGCTGATATCGCGCGAACTAAATAAGTTAGATGAATGCATAGACTGAGGAGCCTTGAGCTCATCTCCTTTTGAAAGATTTAAAAGTGTAAGCGGCTGGTCAGAGTCCTGCACGTCAGGAGTGGCTTGCGAGTGCTGGGAATAAATACCCAGCAGAAAAAGCGGCACAAGGTAATTCATTTAGCTTGATATTTTGTCCAGTCGCAAGATGTTTAGAAGTGGTTGGTTTTAACGTGTTTTCTCCCACAATTGTTCAAACAAAGTGCTTACATTTTGTTCGCACTTAGTTCATAATATTGAATATGTTCTCGTTCTAAGCGGCTGCTAAAATTCCTGCTCGTCAGGTATAGCTTGGGAGTACTGGGAATTAATCAACAGCAGATAAAGCGGCACAAGGTAATTAATTTTGTTGACTGTCTACAAGGCTTTGCTCTACTTAGCTTTATATGCTGTCCAGTCTCAGGCTGTTTAGAAGTTGTTGATTTTAACGTTTTTTCCCCTACAATTGTTCAAACAAAGTTTTTATTATGTTTTGTTTGCACTCAACTCAAGCTATATAATATTTTCTAATTCTCTAAATGGCTAATTGGCTTACTAATAAATTTTTTGTTTGGTTGTCCTCAGCATAGTATAACAAGAGCGCATCATTCAAAGTTTCAGCGATCGGCAAGCACTTGTTACGTATGCTAGAAATGCAAATGTAACAAAAATTGCACACTTGACACGTTTAAATGTGTCAAAATTACTTCAGACGCTCAATTTACGCAAACAACAGGCAGTCAGGTAACAATAACAACAACAGCAGCAAAATGAAATTGTCATTGGCATCGCAATCCGTAACGTACTATGCTTTCAAACAGACAGACATTTTTGTGCCGTAAATGGCTTTAAAAATCATATTTGGTGTTTCTTTATTTTGTCATGCATTTCACATTTGGTTTCAAGAGACAACAAAAGATCCGAAATCAACTGCTATAAATGAAACAGTTTGTATTTCTTACAACGATTTGTTGATATTTGTTTCAAAACTTTTGTTAGACTCGACAGAAATTGAAAAACAAATAATATGTTAGTATCTTTTAATTGACAAATATTAGCGTGACCTTGTATTAGTTCAAAGCCACAAAATATGTATAGAAAATAATAATATTTCAGGCATTATGTTTATGGAAAAACATACGTCTCGGCCAAAGATGCGGGTAGCCCCACCCGCAAGGTTGTTAGAGCAAGAGTAGCTATGAACGATACATTTTATTTGAAGGTAATAGGTTAATCACCTCTTACTAAAATTTACCTTTAAAAAAATTAAAAACGGAAGGCGAAATAATTAACTTTAATATACTGTAAGCCTAAAAAAATAAATAATCGCAAAGAGTATTACCACATTTATATTTTATTAAATAAATAATTTTTTAGTTACATACATAATAGAACTTCCCTCCCTTAACATAATTACTCCACACATAACAGGCAACTCCACACCATAGAACCTACTAACATAAAGACAGGAAATAAGCATTTTTATGTTAAGGTGCTGTTAACATTTCCGCATGATGGAAACGAACGCAACTAACGAGTAGGGGCCAGTTCCCCTTTAAAGACTAGCAGCGGTTTCTGTTTGAAATATTCAAATTTCGTCATTGTTGATATTCCGTATCTGCCGCAATATTTGAATTGTTTTATTTTGGTAATGCATAACATGTATATGTTATATTGAGTCTATGTTATGAAAGGTTATTTTGGCGCGGTTTTATAAGCGCTTGCCATCTTCGACCCCGGGTTCAACATCACACTCGAGATATTGTTTTTGTAAATGAAATAAAAATTACAATACAAATCATTATAAAATAATTTTGTTTTTCCCCTATTCTAACTTTAACTTAAACTTTTTCATTTAGCATGACACGAGTTCAAGCCCGGAATTAAATTTATTTTTTTGTTTATTAATACATTGCTTTATATTAGCTTCACTCGTATTTATATTTGTTAAACATTTGAATAGTTATTAAATAGGTTTGCAAGGCCCTGTGTCAACAGTTCAATGTAGTCTAGTTGTTAGATACCCGGGAGGCCCGGGTTCAATTCCCAGAATAGGCATATTACTGATTTTAATTTTTAAGTTACATTTAATTCTTTTTCAATCGATTTTTATTTTAATTGTACCAACATTTTTTTTGGTTTTTTTAAAGTATACTTACTTATTTTATTATTTAGTTATTTTTTTCCAATAAATGATATTAAAAATAAATTCAGTAAATTGGTAAGTTTCGTTATTGCATATAAATATATTTATAATAGAATGTAATAATAAATTATAAGACATACACAAATATGTATATTTGAGGCCCTGGATTCCTATTTAAAGCTCTTTCAACATACGAATTGAGTGTAACTAGCAACGTGCGATTACCGTTGTACTTTGGTTTGTCTCTCTACATACGAATTGAGTGTAACTAGCAACGTGCGATTACCGTTGCACTTGGGTTTGTCTTTCAACATACGAATAGAGTGTAACTAGCGACGTGCGATTACCGTTGCACTTGGGTTTGCCATATTTGATTTTCAGTTCATTTAGTTTGTGTTCGACGGTGCGTTGTGATAGATAATTTGTCAAAAGTCTTAGTTTTTTATATCCCAAAACTTACAATGGATGTCATCGTTAAGAAACCAACTAAAATAACTGATGAAGTAAGCGAAGAAGAAGTATCTTTTGAGTCGCACGATGAAATCAACTCAGAGGACATACAAGACCATCCGTTTCCCACTCCGCCGCCAGATGCTGATGCTGATACCAAAGGTAAAACCGAAGCCAAAATAGCCAAGAAAACTGGCCCGAAGGCTGTAATAATTGCTATGGCTCTGGCTGCCATTGCATTCCTTAAAAGTCGATCTGGCTCATCGGTACCAGCAATAGTTAAGTATATAAAGTCAACCGGCCACGAGGTGACCGACGATCGGCGGTTTTCCAGGGCTGTGTTAAAGCAACTTAAAATTGCTATTACCAAGGGCGAAGTAACGCAGGTGAAGCGATCGTTTAAGCTATCGGAGGAAATGTCAAAGAAATCAAAATCGATGGAAAAAATGAAAGAAACAGCAGTGAAAAAAAAACTGGTAAACAAGCAAAAAGCTAAGGCTCAGTCAGCGGAAACGGAGCAAGTGGATGAGGGTGTCAAGGCTAAAAAGGTTAAAAAGCAAACATCGGAGCCAAAGACAACTGAGGTTTGTTGGCCTTTGCAAGTATTAGCCATGTATTATTGGTTTTAACCCACTCTTTGCATTTAACAGACTGCCAAGATAAAAAAAATTGATGATCAATCCGCTGAGGAAGTAAAGGCGAAAATTACAAAAAAGCAGGCTCCAGGGCCCCAGACTTCTCAGGTTAATAGACTTGACTTGTAAATGTATCGCATGTTTTCTAATTTTTAAACTTATCACAACAGCCCGTTAAAGGAAAGAAAAATGGTGAACTAAATGCAGATCAGGGAGAAAAAGCGAAAAAGCAAAAGGCAAAGCCGGCTCGTTTGTCAATTGGAACTTTGGCGCAGCCAAACTTAAAGCGCAAATCAATAAAGAAGAGGACGGCTGACAAAGCGGCGGCAGGTCTTAAAAGTCGTGATGATGTCGACTCCGACTTTAATTCAGAGCCAACTCAGGCCTCAACACCGGTTGCGGCAATCAAGCAAAAAGGCAAAGGCCGAAATCGTAAAGCCCAATAAGAGAATCCTGTATTTCAATTCTGTTGATTCCAATCAGTTTACTTAATATTTTGCGTATCTTGTAATAAAGTGTTTAAATGTTTTATCATATATGTACTTATATTTAAAATAAAATTAATTGTTTTCTGTAAATATTCATAATTGTTTTGTTTAAAGCCGTTTTGTGCCTTTCAATGATTACAAGCTTATACATATGTAGCTGTGCTTTCGCAAAAACCGAAAGCTTAGGAGCTTTAGACCTTGTTTAAAACCTTCCCGCACTTTTTTTTATGAAATCCTGAAATAAACAGTTCAGCGAATGTTAAATTATTGCTGCTGTTAAGCACGCTGTTAATGAAACAGCTGACCATATCCGTCCATCCAACAACTCAGCAAAAAAAATACCAGAACAGAACAATTTAATACCAAAACCAACGCAGCAATTTTTGTTGTGTTCGTAGCGAAAATGTTTAAACTCGGTTAAAATAAACACAAACCATAGAATCGGATCGCGTTTTCGCAATAAAAATTGATTGCAATAGTAAATATTATCGTTAGTCTCAATAATATGGGCGATTTCTTCAAGTCGCTGAACTTCAACTACTTCAACACCACCACATCCAGCTTAAGCGATGTAGGTGGCAACGGGGGAGGAGGTGCTAGCATTGCCACAGTCAACAGTGGCAGCCTGGACAATGATTACGTTGGTCAATTCGTGGAAATATCTGACCAAAAGCTGCGCACGAAATGTGTTATAGCCGAAGGTAGATTAAAGCAAACAAAGTACAGAAAATAAGTAATGCAATTACCCTTTTGGAAAGTCTTAGAAATCAATAGGAAATTAACTGTAAAAAAAAGTTGGTGCATGCGTCAAACATGTTTAACAAAGCACAGTATATTTGCAACCCAAACAGGTGACAATGACACCAGAACGTTAGCTAAGGGCTCTTTGTTTACGCTTTCTAATTTTCACGTTGAAACAGAATGGAAAACTTGTTGCTTTGTTAATGAGAATTGAGAACGAGATGTGCACAAACATTAATGAAGACTTTGGTTTAGTATTGGTGGCCAACGTGTTGTTGATGCTCAAACGTTCCTTTTGTATTCTCTTTGACCCCATGAGTCATGCGATAAAACTCAAGCAAACATACAAACAAAATCTTTCCAAATTTTTGCCATTTTCATATAAAATGCATGGATCATTTTAATAATGAGTTTTGTGGCATTACTGAAATGAGACTTGCTTATCATTGCTTGTTATCAACTTCCCATTTTGTTATTTGCAGGCGGTTATGCCTTTGTGTACGTCGCTCAAGATGTAAAAACTGGCACGGAATACGCCCTCAAGCGCTTGATTGCCGCAGATCAGTCGGCCTGTCTTGCCATTAATAACGAGATTAGCGTTCACAAACAACTTTCCGGACATGGCAATATTGTCACATGCATCGGCTCCAGCTGCATTGCCCCAACGGCGTTGCAGGGCGCACAATTCCTGCTGCTGACGGAACTGTGCAAGGGTATGTTTTTCATTAGCTGTTATCTGCTTAAGATAAAAAACACTCGCTTCTCATATACATATGTAGGTGGATCATTGGTGGACTGCTTTAGAGTGGACAATACGGCACTCGATCCGCCCGTTATCCTGCGCATATTTTATCAAATGGCCCGAGCCGTTGCCCACATGCACACGCAATCACCGCCGATAGCACATCGTGATATAAAGGTATTTATTTATTTAAGCTTCAGAACCAGAATGTCTTCACCGAATCAAATATTATTATTTCTTATACAGATCGAGAACTTTCTTATCGGCAACGATAAGCAAATTAAGCTCTGCGACTTTGGTTCAGCTAGCAAGGAGTTGCTTGAGCCCACATTTCAATGGAGCGCACACCAACGGAACATGCTCGAGGATCAGCTTAACACAGTGACCACGCCCATGTATCGCGCGCCTGAAATGCTTGATACCTGGTCCAACTATCCAATCGGTCCCAAAGCCGACATTTGGGCCTTGGGCTGCATATTGTACTTTCTGTGCTATCAAAAGCATCCCTATGAAGATGGCGGCAAGCTGCGCATTATCAATGCCAACTATATGCTACCGCCGGACTCCCGCTATCATTGCTTTCGTGATATAATAAAAGGTTGCTTTAAAGTGAATCCGGATGATCGTTTTGACATCTCGATGGTACTGGAGCGCTTGGCAGCCGTTGGCGAGACACACAATTGGTCGCTCAAAGGACCAGTGGATTTGCGTGGCATTCCTATAGAAACAACTATAGAAACGAGCCCAGCAAGGAGCTTGCCCGAAACGGGCAATTCCGAGTTCTATTGCGACAATCCAAATCCAACGGTCACGCCCATGCCGACAGCCAATATGTCACAAGCTACTGCTGCTGCTGCTGGGTCAACTGCTGCGAACAGCCTTGGCAACGGCAGCCTGTTTTCCTCGCTGCGTGGCGGTGCTGGTACTCTGTTCAAAAACATTAAGGACACATCAACCAAGGTGATGCAAACCATGCAGCAATCGATCGCACGCAACGATCTAGACATCAGTCACATTACGTCACGCGTTCTGGTCATGCCCTGTCCATCGGATGGCTTTGAGTCCACCTATAAAACAAACAACATCGAGGATGTGCGTCTGTCGTTGGAGAGTCGCTTCTCACCGCAAAAGATAAGCATTTATAATTTTGGAGCACGAACTGTGCCACGCCTGCCGCCGCCGGTACGTACCGTGGAGGCTGGTTCCGTGTATGGTTGCCCGCAGGCGCATGCGCCCAATCTCCAGGTAAGTTTTGATAATAATTTTTATAAAATGTATATTTTATTGTATGCGCATTGCAGGGTCTCTTTACTGTGTCGGCTGACATGTACAACTTCCTTAATGCAGATCCCAAATCTGTTGTGATTGTGCAAACCGGTGACTCTGGTGGCTGCACAGCGGCCACTGTCATCTGCGCCCTGCTTATGTACGCTGATCTTTTGCATGAACCGGAGGATGCAGTTCAGGTGTTCGCTGTTAAACGTCATACAATCAATTTGCGTGCATCCGAGTTCCGCTATCTGTACTATTTTGGCGACATACTGCGTCCGATACCGTTGCTGCCACATTACAAGAACATCAATTTGGTTTCACTTAGTTGTCAACCGGTACCGCGTATGACCAAGGCGCGAGATGGTTGTCGTATTTACATAGAGGTTTACTGCAACGAAAAAATGTTACTGACCACGTTGCAGGATTACGAAAAAATGCGGTGCGTTGTAAACATTCATTTTGCTTTTGTATTATTTTAATATATAGAATTATTTGTATTAATCTTCCAGACTGCATATTGCGGGACCGGGCAAAATTGTGCTGCCCATTAATCTAACGGTTTGCGGAGATTTGACTATTGTGTTATACCATGCACGCAACGCACTGAAGGGAATGGTGCGTCCACAGGGCCTAAAGATTTGTCAGTTTCAGATTAATACAGGGTTTGTGCCGGAACCAGAAACTCTGATTACTTTCAACGCTCTTGATCTCGATGATTTGCCTGATCCGGAGCAGGTACCACCAAACTTTTGTGTATCATTATCGTTGAGCGTAACGGAAACGGAAACTCCGCCCAGCCACAAGCCCCCATGGCTGCCAGCCAAATCTAAACGTGCTGCCCAAAATTTATTCAGTTCCGATTTGGAGTATGTCGAAATGCTTGATAATTTTGGTAAGACAAAACAAGACAAGCTTTCAAATAACTTAAATTATTTATAACTTTAAACATTTAACTCTGCAGTAACTAAGCCCAGTTTGCAATCGACACCTCCGCCGCCGGTTAGGAAGACAGAACGTTCTAACTCACCCCTGGTGTTACCCGATGTCACCGAAATTGGTCACGATACACCTGTAGCCATGCCAGACCCTTCACCGCCCATTGATTTGCTCAATTTAAATCAGCAGCCAAGTGATGGCGCCGCATCAGCTGCCTCAGATCCGCTGGCCAGTGCCATGCCCAGCTCGGATGCCAGCTTCGATCTG
This sequence comes from Scaptomyza graminum, assembly GCA_018901835.1. Classification (NCBI taxonomy): domain Eukaryota; kingdom Metazoa; phylum Arthropoda; class Insecta; order Diptera; family Drosophilidae; genus Scaptomyza; species Scaptomyza graminum. Next base: position 4,855,092 of record JAEIFL010000303.1, read on the forward strand.
TTAGGGGCCTTTGGTGATGATGATTCTACTGGCATTGGATCGGCACCTATACCGGACGTGTTGCCACCGCCACAAGCAGGACCACAGCCCAAAATCAATGATGATCTTTTTGATATATTTGGATCAATTGATCAGAGCGGCGGTATTGGCACTCCAAACCTGAAACCTAAAACCGGATCAAACCTGCCGCCTTATATAGGCCCGGTCCCCGCCTTTGTGACACCGCCAGTTGCACCCAGGAAAGAGCCATCTCCCACGCAACCCCAGAAGCCACTAGATCCGTTTGCGGACATTGCCAATCTGGCCTCAGATCTTAACATTAACTTTAATCGAAGCACACTTGGAGCCAAATCCCCGGCTAACACGCCCGTTGGCCACAGTCCGCAGCCAACGCAGTTTTCCAGCCCAACGCACAAGCCGACACCAAATCAGCCACAGAACCAGCCTCAGGCACAGCCAAAACCTCAAACTCAGGCCCAGCCTGCATTTGTCAGGACGTCACCGCAGCCACAGCCACAATCACACGGCGCACAGTCACGTCCCGACTACAGCCGCACCTTCTTCGAAGCGCCAAAATCATCCCAACAGCCGGGCGCTGGTGGCACGAAAAGTTCCGACATTTTTGGGGATATACTAGGACAACAGGGTTACTCGTTTGGAAGCAAAATGAATCAGGGTCCTCGGTCTATAAACGCAATGCGCAAGGAAGAGCTGGTCAAAGATATGGATCCCAAAAAAGTGGCAATAATGGAATGGGTAAGTTAAACGAATTTTTCTTCTAAAGACAATTTTAAAATATATCATTTATTCATATAGACCGATGGCAAGAAAAACAATATACGCGCCCTGCTGTGCTCAATGCATACGGTGCTCTGGGAGAATGCTAAATGGAAACGCTGTGAAATGTCAACTATGGTAACTCCGGTTGAGGTTAAGAAGGCGTATAGACGCGCCTGCCTGGCTGTACATCCAGATAAGGTATGTTTGCTGAGTTACCGAAATATTTATTTTAATTCATACAACTTTTTACAGCATAATGGTACCGAGCACGAAGAAATTGCCAAGCTCATATTTATGGAATTAAATAATGCATGGACGGATTTCGAAAATGATGCCACGCAGCAGAACATGTTCAATGCTTAAAATGTGTCCTAAAATTATATGTAAACATATATAGATATAACTTTCCTTCTATTAGCTGAAAATAGTTTAAAGCCATCTAAGAGTGTAAGCCTAAATGTTTAAAGTGAAAGTATTTGTGTATGCTACATAAGGCATACCGATTTTAGTTAGCCCAAGGTGAACCCAATTTGACATTCTAAAATATTTATGGACAATTTACTTAATTTTGTAACTAAAAAATAGGCGCGGCCACATTCCCAAAAATGCACAAATACTATACAGTTTATGAACACACAAGAAAACCCGTATTCAATATATTAAGTATGTACAGGAGCGGCCGACGACAATATTTATGGGAAATGGATGATTTTCCCTAGAGGTATTAAAGCAGATTCAACTGTGGATAATGCCGCTATGATTTGTGTAACAAACAATTTTATATACTCAATACAACAACAGCTCAATTGAAATTGGCGTTTTGAAACAATTATGACCTGGTCCCAACCCAATATGTGATTATGATACACGCCTACGCAAAACTGAATAAGTTTATGTAATTAACTATATATTCAAATATATATACGATGTTTAAAATGAAATGATATGTATGGTAGTCCAATTTAACTGTACTACCTAAGTTGTAAAACGCTTGATTTACTGTTACCCAAAAAATATTTAATTTTCAGCATTTAAATTCGATCATACATACACAGAAAAATATATATAGTATGTAATAAATTCTCTTTACATTTCTTCGTGGAATGGTACTGTTAACAAATAATGTTTTCTTATTCTGATTGTTATTTAAATCCTTTGACACACTTGCCAGACACAAATACGGCGCTAACATTGCGATCATCCCCAGTGAAGATGAATTTTTCAACCAGCTCGTCGACAGTAAGCGAACGGTGAGGTTTCTCTAGAACGCTTACGTCAATCAAAAGGGCATCAAACTCCTTGCCAATAGCAAAGTTACCTGTAATGTGGTCCAGGGATAGTGCTTTGGCACCACCCAAGGTGGCCAAGTAGAAAGCCTGCTTGTATGACAACTGCTGGTAGTCATAATCACAAGTTTTGGCTGGACCCGTACCGCAAATATCTTGCTTCTTGAAAAATTCTAAATGCTTGGAAACATCTAAAGCACGCTGTAAGGCATTAAGTATCGATACGGAATTGCCACCGGAAACATCAGTTCCCAATCCGACGGTTATACCGGCGTTGATGAGGCGTTGCACGTCGCAAAGACCCGAATTCAAATTGGTATTCGAAGCGGGACAATGTATAATAGATGTTCCACGTTCCCTTAGCAAAGCGATCTCATCGTCCTCCAGATGCACAGCATGCGCCATTACAGTCTGTGCAGTAGTAGAAACAAATTAGATTTACTAAAGGCTTAAGGAGATTTTAGCAAACCTTTTTGGTCAATAATCCAGCATTATCATAGGCTCCTGCATAGCTAGTTTTAAATATGTCCTTTACCACCTGAATCTCCTGCCGATTTTCACTTATGTGGCTCTGCACATGGACATCACATTTTTTAGCAATGTCGCCCAACTTTCGTAGTAGCTCCTTAGTACAGCTGAGCGCAAAACGTGGCGTTATTGTTGGCAGAATCAAGGGGTTCTTAAGGTCGCGTATTGCCGTAACGAAAGACTTTGTACCCTCCACCGCTTCGTCTGTGGTTTCACTGCATGCGGGAATTATTGATTAATTGGTTAATGCATTTGCCAAGCCATCACATACACATAGAAGTCGGGACTGTTGCAATTGGAGCAGACCTTGCCAACCAGTGCGCGCTGACCTTGACGGGCCGCTTCCTGAGCCAAGATCAGTGTCGATTCCAAATTGTGCGTCGCGAAATAGGAGGCCAAAGTGGTGCCGCAGCGTAGTGTAGCTTCCTATAGAGTATCAAGTTATCAGATGGTTTTACAAACATATAAACATGTATAGTGTTGATGTGTGAGAGAGAAACCATCGCTTAAGATCGGATCACATTGTCGCCAACGAATGTTTGTATGCAATGTGAATGTGTGTGAATGTGAGCAGTGTAATGAGAAGCAGCTGATAAGGAATATAAACTATTATCATTCATTCATATTTGTTATTCAACTTACAACAACACTCTTATAGATACTCCGGGCAAACTCTTGATCAACATATTTAGCTTCAGTTGGAAAGGTGTACTTATTGAGCCAGTCAAGTAATGGCACACTCATTCCCAAGCCAATCTGGGCGTATTGTGGTGCGTGAATGTGTCCATCACAAAATCCGGGAGAAATGAACTGAAATTCCGAAAGATGCACCTCCCTCAACGTCTTAGAATCGATCTTTGTTGTAGACAACCAACTGTCATAATCATTTCCAACGCCAACTATCTAAACGGAAACGATTATTAAGCCTTATTCAAATCTAGTTTTAAGTCATTTGGTATTGCCTTCCTGGCTGGCTTTACCTACCTTTCCATTGTTAACAGCAATGAAGCCTTGCTTAAAGGACTCAAATTCATCGAAAGATTTGGTGTGCACAATAGTTCCACGATATACGGTATTCATCTTTTCTGTCACTTATCTACGTGTTACTTGCCTGATGACGATCAGAAACATAGTGAAACATGCCTGATAAACAAGTATTTAAACTGCTGCCAGTATAGTTTTGTCATTACAAATTGCTGGCAGCATTAATTTAATGCTTTTGTGGTGAATGGCAAAATAAATCTTGGCGGTTTAATAAGTCTTAATTGACGTTGCTTGTGTACAGGGTGCTGAGAGGAAGAAAAGTAACATTATATTTATGTCCATATGTATTTTGCAAACATTTAATTTATTTAAGCATTAAACATAATTGCTGATTGGATCGCCTGTTAAATAATATTTTTGTTGATAAATAATTGCACCATTTTAAGTTTGTATTTTAGTCAAAGATGATTTTAGGCACTATCTATTAAATGAATGTCGAATAAATATGTTTTAAATACATTTTTAAATTACGCTAGCTCATTATGGTAAAAAAAAACAGATGGCAGCTTCGTGTAAGGGATGGATGATAATAGTTGGTGCTGCCAGTGTAACTGTTTTTTTTTTCTGATAATATGGCCGGTAGTAGGCTATGAAAAAGCATCGATAACCTTTGACAGGCAATATCGAAATATTACTACAATTTCAGCATTTCTGACGAGTTTCATCTCTAATTTTCAGAGTTGTTATTTTAAGTTCAATGCTGAATAAGTTCAATAATAAGTTCAATAGTTCATTTTATCGTTCACGAATTATTGGATTAGTTCATTCGTTCATTTCGATGACCCGTTCATGTGAACTTATTCTGAGCGAAACGACACATCTCTAATTTTCAGGCTAGAGTGCGTATCCAATAGTTTTCGGTGTTGAATTCTTTAAAACTGCAAATTATATAAAACTGCGATAAAGTTGCAGTAACTTTTAGTCAAAATCGGAACTTGCCAGCAACCACAAATAAAAGCATAAATGCGTTTGAAAAAAATTGCAGTAGATCGTTCAATTTGAAACATCGGCTATGTGGAGTCAATGGCCTATGGCCGCAGCGCCAACTGCACCACCACCCCAGCCCGCAATACCGCCACCACTACCCGATGCACCACCACCTCCTCCGCCAGTGGACAATGCTTCAGCAGCTTTAGTGCCTGTTACATCAAGTGTTGTCACTGGTGCGGTACACGGTGCTTATGTCGGCGCGAGCTCTGCACAATCAGCAACTAACCCTTACGAACAATACAGTGCTGACCAGTATGCGGCAATGACACCAGAACAGCAGTATGCGCTACAGCAGCATTGGCAACAGTGGCAAACTTACCAGCAGGAATACGCCAAATGGCATGCTCAGTATGGGGAGCAGGTGAGTTTTTCTTGCATCCTACATTTTTATAGATACCAATGTCAATTTTATTTATAGTACAAAAGAGAAATGGCGGCCGCGGCAGCCACAGGTACTGCTGCCCCACAGCCTGTCGTCGCAGCATCTGTGCAGCCCATTGGGTCGGTTTATCCGCATGCTCAAATTGTTCCACAAACGCCAGTGCTGCAGACACAGCCACAGTCATACTTTTCACAGACACAGATGCCACCACTGACATCGCAAATGCCACCGCAGTCGCATACTGTATTGCCTGGTAAAATAATGGCACAGCCGCAGATGTACAATCAGCCACCACCACCTCCGCCGCAAGTCTACCAACCACAGCAACATCTATCACAGCCTTTGAAACAACCACTACCGCAACCGCCGACTCAAAATCAATGGCAGCAACCGGTACCCTCGGGCAGCGTCAGCCAATTGCCGCCTGTTAACTTCAGTCAGCCGCCCAGTGCTAGCCAAAATAATACTGGTACGTTTCCCAATATGCAGCAGCCGCCACCTTCGTTTATGCAACAGCCACCTCCGACGACGTTGACATCTACGATACCGTCCAGTAATACAATGGACACTCCATGGTCAAAGGAAACATTTGACAATAGCAATAGCGATAGAGGCAACTTGGAACCAAATGTGGGACCAGCACGCAACAGTCGTTGGCAAGGCAATGAGCCGAGCAACACCAATAGTAAAAACAACAATGGTAACAATAACAACCAAGCCGTTAGTAGGCCAAATCAATTTGGCGATCGACGCAGCTGGCCTGCTAACAACAACAATCGCAGCAATCCATTCAACGCAAGATCGTCTGGTCAGTTTGGAAACGATGATGGTGTAGACCCAAGCGCTGACAACTTTAATCGTGATGTCGACGGTAATCGTGGCAACTTTGGTGAACAAAGTGGGGGTAGTGCAAATTATGGTGGTAAGTTTGGCACTAATAGTTTGGGTCAAGGACCGACAGACAATTTCGGCACAGGGAACAACAACAATAACAACCGGCGCACTGGACGTTGGGAAACAAATCGTTCGAATCAAAGCGGTGTTAACTTTGGACCACCACAAAACAACAATAATATCAATGATGGTGCCTACAATCGCGGTCAAAATCAACCGAACTACACCCAGCAGCAGCAGCAGCAACAACAACAACAGGAGCTGAACTTTGATCGCCTGTTCCAGCAGTGGGAAAAGCAGTTCGAAGATTGGAAACGCGCCAATGCCAACCATCCAGATCGGGATGAGTATCGACGCTACGAGGAGGAATTTGAAAATCAACGTCGTCGCATTGCCGAGCGGCGTGAACAAATGCGTCGCAAAATGCAAAATTTACAACAACAACAGCTACAACAACCTCATCAACAGCAACAGCCACATCAACAACAGCAACAAAAACCACCACATCAAGAACAACAACAACCACCACAACAACAACAGCGGCAACGTCAACCATACCAAGAATATCGAGGAGTCGTCGGTGGAGGTCGCTTTGGCAACTATGAAGAAGGTCAAGGCTATTCTGATGAGGATGACGATAAAAGAAACAGCAACTCTGAACAGAGACAGGCACTGAATCAACAACAATACCAGGACATAAAGAAGCCAAACGAGATAGCCAACAAATCAGTTGAAAATGAATCCTACAACTCCTCGTTAAGTCAAGGTGCACAGCAGAGACAACTACAGCAGCCCCCAGTGCCACAACAGCAACAACAACCGAAGCTTCAACAGGAACAACAACTGGGTGCGCCACAATTAGCAGCCGCCAACCAAAGCAATCAAACTCAACAGCAGCAAAAGCAGACTATGGAGAAAACCATAAGTACAGATCCGAATACAACTTCCACTCCAACTTTAGATACAGCAGCTGGACTGGGCAAGCGGAAAATGGATGCAGTCCGTTCGACGCCAATGAAACAGATCAAGCAGGATAATATTTTAATCATTTCACTGGACGATGATGATGATGATGAGGTCGACGAAGTGCAGCAGCAAAGTGACAACGACGAAGAGTCTGCTAACGATACGCCAATCAAAAATATATTTAAAAAGAGTGGTGGCATACCAGGACTCGATTTGGTTACCGAAGCTGGCAGAACTGGAACGGCAGTTGCACCCGGACAAATTCAGCCAACAAATCAAAATGCAGAAATGAACAAAAAAATACCATCTTTGTTCGATGTAGTCATTCCCAACCCGAGCGTATCGCCACAAAGTCTGCAGTCCGAAAAAGAAAAGTCAACAGTTAAAACGGAGAACGAATCGCTGCCAGATACTGTAAGCAATGCGCTCAAAGATCCCGAGTTCATGAACAACTTGTCACAGGCTTTGGCCCAGGCGCAGGGTCGTGAATGTGAACAACAACAGCAAGTTAAGCAATCCAACGTGCGCTCTGATACTGCCAACAGCAAATCTGCTAGTGGTCGGGCGTTGTCCTTTGCTGAATGGAAGAATAATCAGAAGAATAACCAAAAAGGTGCCACGCAGATAAGGAAGCAAGATAATACAGCAGACACTGCTCCCGGTGGCAATGTTAGACCAGGGCATGGACTACCAGGCAATAGGGAAAGCAATCGTGGTGGTCTTGGGCCTGGTGATGATGATTTGGGTGCCGATCAAGGACCACCAAGTGGATTTAGTCCAAATGGACCAAACATTGGAGCTGATGCTGTTCAGGTTCGGGGACCGAATTCGATCGATTTTGGTGGTCCACCGCGAGGCAACTTTCGAACAAATGGTCCATCAAACCAACCAAATTTTGGTGGACCCAATTTTGGACCACAGGGGCCAGGAGCTTTTGGTGGCGGCCCTGGACCAAACGGGCCTTTTGGACGTAACTTTAATAATCCCAATTTCAATGGACCTAACGGACCTGGTCAAAATTTCGGTCAACAATTCCGTGGCAATGGCCCGGGCCCATTCCGACCAAACTATTGCGGTCCAAATGGACCTGGGCCTAATCAAAACTTTGGAGGTCCCGGGCAATTTGGTGGTCCTGGCGGTTCAAATGCACCGTTTAATCGCAATTTTGGACCGGCACAAAATAATCCCAATGAATTTAACTTTGGCCAAGGACCCAATAATCCAAATTTTAATGGCTCTAACATTGGCAACAATAACAACAACAGAAACAACATTGTTGGCGAGAATCCATTTAAAAGGAAAGGACCACCTGGCCCAAGTTTCGATGATGGGCCTCGTGACGGACCTGGCTTTGGATCGCGCGGAATGAAGCATTTTGGGCAGCCGAGAAACAACGACAACAGCAACAAGCCATGGAATGATGGGTATGTGTCATAAGCTGAGACTACAACTAATTTAATGGCTCTCCTCCAACCTATACTATTTGGTCCATAACAAATAAACTTAAATCTTTGTAATTGCCGACTAATGGGGCTCAAATTAGATACATATGTCTATTTACTTATTTCTGCAAAAATCTCAATTCCGTCTGAGTCTTAATAAAACCCAAACATGTGTAGTATCTTGTTTGTAATAAGTCTGAAGAGAAATATATGTTTAGTTACATGATTAGTAAGTATATAATACAACATTTAAAAAAATGGGCGTACTACAAATGCCAGTTTGTCATAAAGAATTCCATCTTGGGGTATGCAATCCACCAAATATACCTCCATTTAACTTTTCAAAGACCCTTTAAGGCAATAAACCTTAATTGTTTATTACTAAGTATTAAGTCTTATAAAATCGCAACTATATCTTACTATAGCCCCAAAAAGCCATTAAATATTTAAGCAACTCAAAATTCCACGAGTTTCTCATAGTCTTTTTAACAAATTTTAATATTTTAAGAAATAACGAAACCCAAGTGTGATTTCTATCCTTTTTCTTTTGTTAGCACAGTTTTATGAACAATTTTATCTGTTCATTTGAACTACATACTCTTAAATGCTCGTGAAGTTTAGTTGTCTGTTTGGTAAATGTGCCAATCGAAGAATATTTTGTCACTGAATATCTCAAATTACTAAATTGGTTCCTATTCTCTTATGAACCTTAGAAATATATATTTTTTCTAATCTCGTTTCTCTGATCGTAGTTTAAATGTTGAGGCATTTGTTGATCTCGTTGTTAATGCTGGAATTTCGATTCCTTACCCGTTTTCTCTTCTTCTCTTCTACTTTATGCACCAAAAAAAAAAAAAAAATCGTCAATAAACTAAAATTTTAAAATAATACTGAAAAATTAAATTATCATTTATTTTCAATTTCGAATTAATTAAATGACTGCTAAATATTAATATATTGTTGAAAAATCGAAAAAACGTAAACAATGAATAAAATTACTCTGTCTATTCTGTGCGTCCGTGCAGCGGCCGATCCTTCCGCGGTGGAGGTGACGGCCAGGGCAATGCCTTTAACAGGAACAATAGAAATGTGCAACAGCAACGCGGGCGCAGGTAGAACTCATTATAGATGAAAAGTGCAACGATACACACGTCACACATTTAGGCATTAACATCAAAATCAGCGGAGAGAGAGGCAGCAAAGGATATATACAGTCTTCATAAAAGACACACACACACATACAAACGTACATACTGGGACCCATTAGTCTCTTTCTAATTCTCAAAAATGTCAATACATTTGGCTCTTACCGCTAAGTGCTAAAATACATATACATACATGCATTGTATATCATGGAGTATAATCACTTATATTGTTTTTAAGTTTTCGAAATGTATTATTTTAGTGCTTTTCCCGAATTTGTATTTGTTAATGTAACAAACAATGAAGTTTCTTATGAGTTTATTAATCACATTAATTTTTTGGGGAATTGAAAATGACGTCCCATATGCGAAACAAAATCTAAGTTTTGACCTAAATATTTTGATGTAATAGTATATTTGCTCATATATCAATAATTGAAATTACCCAAAACACATTAAATACAATTACAAATAAAAATATTTTAACAAATATGGAATGCGTGTGTAAATAAGGTTTCCAATTAATAATCTGAAATCAACTAAATTTTAATGCAGTCCGAATCCAATTTTAAATACAGTTGTCCGCTTTAATAAACGAACAATTGAAAGGGCCATGAAGAATTTTAACGTTTCCGATTGCTTGGCTCTGGCCAAATATTTGTTGACCAACTTTTAAATGACATAAAATTTAAATTATCTAAGGAATATTGTTTGTTTTGTCTGTTTGCTATAAGATATATTACCAAGTCTTTCTGCAATTCCATATATTATTATTTACTCCTATTAAAAAAACAAGTATATCACTTTCAAAAGGCATACTGCAATAGTATTTGAAAGGTACAAGCAATCATCCATCTTTGACATTGGATCCAACTGTCTTATTATATTACAAATCGATCACTGACTAAACTTCTTTTTGGTGCAAGCAATAAGTTTGCGTACTTCTAAATCGTATACCAACTTAAAATTTACCAATACCAAATAAATTTTATTGAAAAAATGGTGAACTTCGGGAGGCCGAAGAAATCGTTGTCCTCATTAAAGATCACATGGCTTTTGGCTTAAGTGGCTACATGTCAAGTGACAAATTGCAAAAATTTGTAATTATAATATCCCGACCATATACCAGCCCCGCCCCTGACTCTCAATCTGACCTGTTATGTAAATAGCTTGTGGCTTTAATTGTCCCATAACACCAGCAATATATGCCCACGTAAAAGTTTAAGTGTTTCTAGAGCAAAAATACAAGAACAACAACAAAATACAAGCAAAAAAAATTACAAAACAATAATTAAATAATTGATAAAAATGTTAAACAATTGATTCGAAAACCAAATTCGACACTGCTTCACGCAACGTTGCAGCGCGGAGAACATCAACAATATACAAAGATCCAACGATCCCGTCTATCGACCCATGCAAGTATTTGACTATCAGACTAGGCACAACACTACCGCCAAAGTTATCGACTATGGCCACAAGTCCGCTGATAGTGCTGCCACTCGAATTGGTATTGGTGGCGCTGGACCGAGCCCAGTAGTTGGCCCCACCTCAGCGTTACCGGACTTTAGACCTGGTGTTAGTTTTGACTATGGACATGCCTCACACAATTTACCGGCCGTTTCGTGCCCAACTGGACCAGGTGCTGGCTACATAAATCCAAGTCTCAATCCCAAAAATAAGAGGAAAAATAAAAAGAAGAATAAAAATCGACAGCGCTTGCAACAACAGCATCAGCCGCAGCTGGAACAAAATCAGGATCCTACAACTGCGGTCGAAAATGAGGTGAGTGTTGCAATTGATTTTGAATGAAAAGATAATCCCATATTCTCGTTTAGTGCAACGGCCCAGAGAAGACTGCTGGCAAAACGGATGATCTTGAGGACATATCCGATTTCGAGGAGTAAGATAAATTTCTCAATTAATCTACCTGTGAATAATCGTAATCTTATCACTCAGTTCTCTCGCGAATGTATCGCGTACGGAGTCACCACCGCCTTCTCCTCCAAAGTTGCAAATACAAGAGAAGCCTAAAACCTTTCCCGCAAATCCGCAGCGCCGCATGCTGAACGATCCGCATCCTGCCTTGTTTCCCTCAACGGCAGAAGCCAATCAGCAGTTACCAGAACAGACAGATGTGCGTCGCCTAGAAATGAGCGTGCCAACAAATGAGAATCGCAATACCATTTCCATTGATGAGGTGCTACAGCCGCCAGGTCGCCTATCACGTCCAAAGCGCATTTGCATTATATTGCGCGGACCGCCAGGTTCTGGCAAGTCGTATGTGGCACGCCTGGTAAAGGATAAAGAGCTAGAAATGGGTGGTTCCACTCCGCGCATACTTAGCATCGATGATTATTTTATTGTTGAGAACGACTATGAGGTGAAGTGTCCGAAGACTGGGAAAAAGGTGAGAGTATTTGGTAGATCAGCAATATTTGTATCCACTTATCTTTTGTAAACTTTGTATATTAGCTAGCTTTTAATGCAAGAAGCCCTAAAATAACTGACAAGAACTATGCTTGTATAATTATGAAATATCAAAATTAAAAAAATGCCCAATACTCCCTATGCTTTGGATAAAAAGTTAACAGCATTATGTATCCCACACTATTTATCCTCTTTGTTATGGTGCTTATATGGTTGCTAAATTTTATGTATTGTACAATTGCAGATACCGAAGAAGGAGATGCTCTACGAGTACGACGAAGCCATGGAAGAGACGTACATGCAATATTTGATAAAATCGTTCAAGAAGACGCTTTGCGATAAACTCTACGATTTCATTATTGTTGATTGCAACAACAGCTCTCTACGAACACTCAACGAATTCTATTGTAATGCCAAAGACTCGAACTTTGTGGTAAGCAGCAACATTTTTTGTGTCTTGCCCAAACTAATGCTGAGTTGTTCATATTTTTGGCAGCCCTACATCATTGACATGCACTGCGATTTGGAGACATGCTTGGGACGCAATAGCCATCAGCGCAGAGAGGAGGAAATACGCTCTGTTCTGAACAATTGGTGTGCAACGCCATTTCACTACATAAAGCTGGATGTGTCGTCGCTGCTCGAGAATGTTGTTGAAATGGAAGATGTAGAGAACATGGCAACGGTAACTATGCTTTAATGCAGCCCCAAGGACCAAGGCCCACGGTCCACGGTCCAGGGCCTTTGCCCCAATCATAAAAGCGCCCTTATCACTAAACTGCCTGGACAGCTTTAAGCTGACCAGCAGCTGTTTTGTGTGTATGTGCATTTGTCTGATCGTGGCATTGTGGCACTGGCAAACAGTGTGTGGCAGGCTGCGCAAAATGCATAGTTCTTTAACATACAAATATTCTCATTTATACATCATAACACATTTGTATAAGCCAAGAGCTGTAGTCTAAGAACAAGTGTCATTTAGTTGGCGATGCCAGTTTAAGAAATTGCCCAAAAATCAATTCTTTAGTCTAAGCTTCTCTGAAATACCCACAATTTTCACAAACTTACATATGTGCCCATCTAAAAATACATATGTGTTTATAGTAAATATGTATGAGAGTACATGCGTACATAATACCGGGTATACCTGTATCCCTAAAATACACATAGAATATTCTTATACCAAATATTAAATATGATTGACGGTTATAAGTAAAGGCAAATGAAATGCTCGTCAAACAAACCTTTGTTGATTTATTGCGGCTTGTTCTTTGCAGGATGATAATGCCAACAGCGAGCAAGCTGCTCCCGATGAGGTTATTGCCAACGACGATGATACCGATGTTTTCGAGGACAGCAACAGTGCCGATACGGTCAACGATGTAAGTGTGAGCACTAAAATCATCACATAGTTGGATTGTCTGCTAACCTATTGTGAGCAGAGTGCTTTTGCTATATAAATATTCTTTTATTGTTCAATTCTTGGGCCACGCGTGTTTGTTATATTTTATAGTGCGGCTTTCTAAAAAGCAAGTGGGAAAACGACACCACGGAGGAAAATTTGGGTAAGTTCTATCAAATCAAAGCAACTGCTCGGAATATTTTGTCTAATAAAAAACAACTTTCTACTGCAGCACGCCTTGATGGCACTAACCGTCTAATGGCAAAGCGCAAGACGGCAAGCATGGCTGATTATTTACAATTGGACGACTGGGAACCTCCCACTGTCTGCGTTGATGGGAAAAAACGCGTAAGTTGTAACAACCAAGTAATATTATTTTAAAATATAAAACTCACAAACATGATAACTTTTTTAGGTGCGTTGGGCGGACATTGAGGAGAAGCGAGCACAGCAAAAGATGCGTGCGATAGGCTTTGTTGTTGGTCAGACTGATTGGAAGCGCATGATGGATCCAAATGCGGGCAATCGTGCACTCAACAAGACAAAGTATATTGAGCGTGTTAACAAACGGCGCTAGTGAAGATCACATGGTCGGATGGCAAACAAAAAAAATATAAATATAAACAGATCTGATTAAGCCACATGATTTCTAACTGGTAAACACAGCATGGTCGCGTTGGCTGGCATACGAAGTGTCAAGAAAGCAATCCAATCATTAAGCATTTCCAGTACATTTGTTGTTTATTTTTTACTACGCAATGCATAGCTTGTACGTACATATGAGTGCGTATTATTACGTATACTTTACTTAAAGTTATTTAACACAGGGTTCATACACAAACATACTGTTTGTACAATATTTTGCAAGCTAAACAAATGTATCTTTCTGTTTACTCACATCAAAATTAAACATTTAAAACTTGGTGTGTGCTTATATGACGTGTCTGTCTTTAAACGTAGTAATAAATGCATAAACAACATATTCGCATTTACGATCTGAACAATTAATATACTCAATTAGCTTACTTTATTATACATATATAATTTTTTTATTATTTGATAAAGTCGTTTTATTTGATCAATAGTAAATTATGTATAGACTTTTGAGGAAATAAACTTTTATTTTAGAATCTTAGAAAAAATTAAAAAAAAAACTTATTTTGCGATCGATATTAATTATTGGATACAAAAGTAAAGTTTTAATAATAGATGAAGGATCAGTAATAATTAAAATAAAGCATGATGTATCATGACACCTGAAGTCGAAATTTTTCATAAAATTATTATGTAAATACTGTCAGATAATAAGAAAGTCCGAAGAAACAAGAATGAAATTAAAATGTATCTCTATAAAAGCAAATAAAAAAAGAGCATTCTTAAGTATTTTGTATTTCCAAGTTGTCCCAGCAGCCAGCACAGCATTTTTCGATTTATGTGGGAACACTTTACCAATCATATGTTAACGACATTAAATCAGTTAACAAAAATTAAAATATTTCCTTCCTCTTAAAGTCCTTTTATGTATTTTATACAATTATTGAACCATTAATGCACACGGGCATTTACTGTACTGCACTTATGTGCGGAAATGGGTTAATTATGTTGTCATGTTTTTCACATATCGTACTTTTATTTCAATATTGAGTCAAACCAGTATTTAAATCTATCAACGTTATCATACTTATCCAACGTTAACGATTTATCGCTTACGTTTTTATTTTACGGTTGCGTTCAAGCGATATATCGCTGTTGTTTTAGAGCTGAGTCCAATCGATAATTTCAGCATTGTCCAATTGTATCAAAAAGAGGGAGTCCGCTTACTATTTAATTTTAGCTCTACAATTGCAACACACGTGTAACACAAACAACAATGTGATAAAAATAGTAAAAAGTCTTCGTTTTTTTCGCGTATTTGCGCCAAATATTCCAAATTTCCGTAAGCAGTTAGTTCTGTGAGTTCAATAGTAAAATAGTTGTTATTTAAAGGGAAACATATCAAACAACAGACACACAGAATTGTCTCACGCAATCCTCAACATAAATTGCATAAAATCGCACGCATATACATAAAAACTGGTTTTGCTCCAGAATATTTACTATCTTTTGTGAAATGTAAGTATGGTGAAATTTAATTAATATTTAAATGTAACTAAGTTTTATACTGCGTTTGTTGTTATATGCTTGCTCATTTTAGTATGCATACACATTTGTTTGTATGCACACATACACATAATTGTAATTGTTGTATACAATTTTATTTTTATGCATTTGACAAGATGTTTCGATTGAAAGCTTTCTCTTAAATAAATATAAACAGAGTACAATAACAGCGCCAGAAGTACAAGTTTGTTACCTGATTTATTCGTCGCAGCTGATCAAAACAAATACATACATATTGCGTTTTGTATAGAAAACCCAGAAGAAGCAGTGCCAAAAGAAGCAAAAAACACGGGTTAATAATGAGCGTCTTGTGCCTCGGCTTATCTGACTTCAGTATGCGCTGCATAGCTCGTTGCAATGCAAACGAACACAAAAGATGTTGGGGCTGTGCAGTGTGAATATGCTGCTTGTGTAGGGAACAGAAAGCTAAAAGCTCTGCAGAAATATAATTTAGAGTGTTTACGTGTGTTCGTGGGATTGGCACAAAGCAGAACAAGTTATAAACAAAATTGAAAGGCAGCTAAAAACACAAAGCACTAAAGTACACACAAGATGCGAAGCGGAGCATAAAGCAATATTGCCACAAAAACTACTGTACATACGCGAGTATTTACCCATTCATACATGTGTACATACATATGTTATGTAGTATGAGTGCATGTGTATGTATGTAAAGGCAGGGCCAAAGCACCATCGTTCCCAAAATCGATTTTTTTTCGTGCCAGTGACACAATCGGCGCACAGTGCACAACAACAACGCGGGACATAACGGAAAAAGTTGTGTTTAAGAAAAACACATCGCACCTATTATTATATTTTTCAAGATTGGTAAGGATATAAATTTATTTATGCATTTAGTACATTGTAATTGTGCAAATACAGTATGTATGTAAATGTTAGTGTGCCCATCTATTGTCTGCATGCGCATTGCAATGGCGCAATACCAAACATAAACAAGCGTTTCAAGGTCGTTGCAGGCGAAAGAGGCCATGCCAAAAATATATGTATTGTACATTCTCGTACATATGCGCTCAATGGCGCACTTGCCCAAGAAAAATGTATACAAAATATGATGTGATACATTGTTCTTTCTTCTGTTTGATTGTCTATTTAAAACAGCTAACAAAGAAATGGAATCTTTTTTGAGCCTATTCGATCCAAATCAGCCGGACGATGGCTTCGATGAGGAACAGGAGCTGAATGGCAACAGCAGCGGCAGCAGCGAATACGAAGTGGATGCGAATGTTAACAACAATAACATCAGCACCAGCACCAAAAGCAGCAGCAATAATGGCAAAAGCAATCTTATCTTTGACTTTGAGCAGGGTGTTCTGCCGCCAGAGCCACAGCTGGGCAATGTGGAGTACAAGCTTAAGTTGGTGAACCCCTCAAAGCAGCGCTTTGAGCATTTGGTGACGCAAATGAAGTGGCGTCTGCGTGAGGGTCAAGGTGAAGCCATATATGAGATTGGTGTATCCGATGCGGGCCATCTGCAGGGCCTCAATGACAAAGACATGAACGCTTCCCTGACCACGCTCAAGCAAATGGCTCATCATTTGGGTGCCAGTACATCTGTGCTCCGGCGCAAGGTTATTGCCGTGCGGCGTTCCGTTGCGGAAGTGTTGGTGCGCAAGATACCCGATGATCAGCACAATATTGAAGTGCGCGTGGCAGTTTTGGGTGGCGCCGATGCTGGCAAATCCACGCTGCTGGGTGTGCTCACCCAAGACGAGCTGGACAACGGACACGGACGTGCCCGTCTTAACATGTTCCGGCACATGCACGAAATTCAGTCGGGTAAGAAATGAACCCAAACCACCAATTGTACAACAACTAGTAATTCAAGTCTCCACTTAGGTCGCACTTCTTGCATCTCACATGAAACTCTTGGATTTGACGCTTTGGGCAATGTGGTCAACTACAAATACAATGAAATGATGACTGCCGAAGAGATTAGCGATCGATCTACCAAATTGGTCACATTCATGGACCTGGCTGGCCATCGTCGCTATATGCGCACCACGGTGCAAGCTCTAAGCGGCTACTCGCCACATTATGCCATGCTTGTGGTGTCCGCTGGCAGTGGCTGCAATGACACCACAGAGGAGCATCTGGCCATTGTGCGTGCGCTCGACATGCCCTTCTTTATATTGATCACCAAGACGGATATTACCTCGCCCGATGCCACAGTGCTGGAATTGCGCACATTGCTCACAAATATTGGATGCCGCAAGGTGCCGTTTGTGGTCACCAATACCGATGAGGCCATATCGGCCGGCTCAAATCAGGTCTCTGAGAATATTGTACCCATATTTTGTGTATCAAATGTAACAGGCAACGGCCTGAATTTGGTAACCAAATTTCTCTATGTCCTCTCGCCGGGCATCAGCAATGCGGAAAAGGATCGCCTTGAGCTGGAACCTTGCGAATTCCAAATTGACGAAATATTTCGCGTTACCGACGTCGGACCCGTTGTAGGTGGTCTGCTCGTCCAGGGCGTTCTCACTGAAAATATGCCCATGAAAATTGGACCACTGCCCGATGGCAGCTTTCATGCAGTAAGCGTGCACACAATTCATCGCAACAAGGCTCCTTGTCGAGTGGTGCGTGCTGGCCAAAGTGCATCGCTATCGTTTACGCCAACCCAGGAGCTACCAGCGCTGCGCAGCGGCATGGTTCTATTGGGTGACTCTGGCAACATTGATGAGCCCTTTGGCACTTACTTCTTTCAGGTGAGTCAACTTTTTCACACACTCGTGCCTTCACTCCTTAACGTGTGTACTTCTTTTTGGCTTTCAATTGCAGGCCAAGGTGTCGGTGCTGTTCCATGCGACGGCCATTTATGTGGGCTTTCAGACCACCGTGCACATTGGCAGCATACGCCAGACGGCCGTTATCCGCGGCATTATGGGTGGCGAAAAACTGGGCACTAATGACTCCGCCTCTGTCATGTTTGAGTTTGTTGGACATCCAGAGTATGTGCGTCCCGGAATGCGCATACTCTTCCGCGAGGGCATGTCCAGCAAGGGCATCGGCGTCGTCACTCAGGTGTTTCCCGTCAACAAGACACGCGCTAAGTAAATGGATGCGTGCGTAACGATAAACAAAGTCAACTGCAGAGTACCTAGCATTTCTTAACTGGAACATAGACGCGATATGGTTCTGCACTTGGTCAAAGGACACCTTAAAACTTATTACAGATTATTAATACAGATATATCTCAAATCAGATAACATATATAGACATGTACATATTCCTAACATTTAGAACATAGCGATTTCGATCAGCGTATGCATACATAATTAAGTATGTGCGATGAAATTGTAGCAGATCTTCTTTACATTTAGTTTGAGTTCTGTGATTTTTCTTATTAAGCTCAACTCCACTATATTTACACACACACAAATATATATACAGAGTATATATATGTATTAAACATACATAAATATTACAGACATTGGAATCTGTAGACAAAGCAATTTGAAAGCCTTGTACGAGTTTTAATTTTACCCATGCATACTTAATAAAAACTAGACGATACAAAAAATATACTCCACACTCATTTTGAGGTCAACAATTTATTTGATTTCAATAATTCGCTACGGCCTGCTGTCAGACTGATTTTCCCTACTACTACTACTAGTAGTAGTATCACTGGTGTGCGCTGGCATGTTGGCTGGACCCTCGATTTCCTCCGCTTTAGCGGGCACGGTGGAAGTAAACCGAAAGAGAACTGGTGTTTCGCCAAAGGACGCATAGCCACGCGCCTCCAACAGGCGTATCCACGACAGTAGGGAGTCTTTAGTGGAGGTGCCCGTGGCACAGATGGCAAAAATGGTGCCATCATCCTGTTGGTGCACTGATCGCACTTTACCCAACTGATTGTGACGGCGTGGTGGCGCTTGTCCAAAGAATGGCACACCAATCTGGGTAACATCATCTTCATCCACCTGGCTCTCGTCCAGCTGTGCCAAGAACTCAATATCGGCATCGGCACGCAATGTAAAGTAGTTGATGCGTCGATTACGTATCCATATGTGAAAAGGACCCTCAATGTAGAGCGCCTTCTGAGGGGAATGCTCACGTAAGAGCTTCGATTGATCTGGGCTCATGCCGCTCACAATCCATGTGTCGTCCACCGACTCCTTAATCTCACTGGTTTCGAACACATCAAGCTTGGAGCGCAAATCCACCGTACACATGCGCTCGACGGCCAGCTTGGCTATCTCCAGCGTGTCGTCTGGCACCGGATCGGGCAGTGGCCATGGTGATAGGTTCTTAAACTTTGGCATCCAGTACATCATGCGCCAGTACTTGCGCAACGGATGTCCCTTGTTGCCGAACACATTAAGCAGCATTGCCTCCATTTCATAGTCGGGCATAACGCCATAATCCTCCATTTGCTCGAGCAAATCAATGATGCACTGCTGCTGTTTGGGATAGTGCATAAACTCTGCCTGAAACAGATTTGTCGGTATGAATTTCCCTTTGGGCATCACATTTATCAGAGCCTTATAGACTTCCAAATCGTGCTCCACATTAAAATCGGCCATATGCTTTAGAGCCGCGTATATAAACTCTACATGGTTGCGACGGTGCACATCTCGCTCCTGAAAGATTTCCACCATAGTCAGGTAGGTGTTCTTCGTCTTGTCTTGCGCAGCCGCAAATGGATTTCGCACGGCGGGCAGACTTTTTGAGGAGCCGGCAGCACCAGTTCTAGTATTGCTGCGCTTGGGGCCTGAATTTTCATTAGCTTCGTCCGATGTTGCATAGTTTCTTCTGGTTAAAAGCGTGGGCGCTCGCTGTCTATAGACTGTTTGGTTAACTGAGCTGTGCAATCGCAAAAGGCAATGTAACTTGCGTATCATTTTTATTTAATATCAAGTGAATTTAATAAAAACTATGCAGAGCGATTATAAAACAACAACAAACGCATTTTACAGCACTGGCCAATAGAGTAATCAGCTGTTCGATGTGCCGATAATTCCGTAGAATGAATATCGATAAGGATTATTTTATTAAGGAAGTGCGGCCAATCATTTAACCGATAGCTACCGTTTCTTTGGCGCGTTTGCGCGTTTGAATATGAAAAGTAAACCAATTTCTTATTCGTCTAAAGGACACGTCAGCTAATGATCCCAATAAGAAAGAATTTATATTTTGAAAATAATATTTTCAATATACAATAAATTACATCAATGAAAAACACGCTTTGAGCTGTCGTACCCTAAGCATCTTCAGTTGTAGAATTTTCTTGCAGTCGAAGAGCGCATTAAAATAAAAACACCCGTTTAATTCAATCAACAATTGTGAAACATTTAATCACACTTTAATGTGCCGTTCTTATAAGGGCCACTTGAAAATCAGATGGCTGCACCAACCCGAAACACCTCCATAAATTCATCAAGAATTCAGCGCCGAGCTCGAGTTCAAAGTTTGTAATGTGACGAAAAGTCACAATGACCCGCATATATATTTTTTATTGTCCGCGTGTGTGTGTGCTCTAATGTCTCATCAGCTGCTCTCATGATGTTGCGAGGATATTAAATGTAATTTTCGATAGATTGTTTATAATGCCAGCAAAATTCGAATGCGTCATTAGAATGTCAATGCAGCGGGCACTGTGTAAATCGCTCCGAGAATTCACCCAATAAAATGTTGAGCGCATCGAAAAAATATATCGCAAACAAAACACATTTGTTTTCTCTTTCATTTATATTTATTTTTCATGTTGTTTAACACCACTTAACGGTGCAAAGTAGTCAATAAGCCGACCACCAAAACATTATTCAAGGGCCACATCATGTTTTTACGTAAATTGGACAGAAAAATCTTCAACTTCAGGCCATATGTGTTATAAATAGGGCAAAGATACAGATACAATACCATCAGATGTGTTTGCTGATGGTTTTGTTAATTGAAATATGTATGTAAATCTATAATTATGTATATAAATATATAGGCGAAACATGCAAATAGGTTTGGGATTTGTGTTTTCTTTTGAACTTTACCACAAATATATATAGCTAAGTATATACATATGTTTATATGGTCGTTTGTACCATTATTAAAACGCCAAGATTGGGATCAAAGAAGACAAAGACACCTCAAACTCTTATCTTATTTTGTTGAAAACATTTTCTTAATGTCAAAAGTCAATGCAGCAAAAAATAGCCAAGCACTTTATATGTCTGTATGTATGTATCTTTGTAACTAATCCAAAACTAAATAAACTTGCAGTTGAGTCAATGTTGCAGGAAAATTAACCTGAAAATATGCCATCATAGGTTTATTATTGCAACCGGATAAAAATCTTAGAAATATTCTATATAAATTGAGAACAAAGTCGACACACGTCGAAAATTCTAAACCCAACAGAACAAAAGTCAAACTTTTCGAATCAAAGTTGTTTCAACTGAAATAGCTTTAGCCCAAGACAACTTATATGTATTCATTATTGCATATCTACTGTTAGGAACGCACAAGATTAAGATTACTGGAGCGCATTCAATCGATGCAATGTTTGTAAACACACACATATTTGTTTGTTTGTATATGTATTTGGTTTCTGCGACTAAGCGTTAATAACAAGAGCAACGAACAAAGAATTCTTAGCGTACGTGCGTCTATTGACTATATATATATATATATATACTTATATATGTGCACGATTTTGTATAGGTTTATTTAGTTCTGCTGCGGCTCTTGCATGCAATTGCCAAATATTCGACGATAAGCTTTCGCCATGCATATATATTTTACAAACAAACAGATATAGTAGGTACATACATACATACATATATAAGTACTAATTATAGGTATTGTGTGTGTGTGTGTGTGTTTGTATCTGTACTTTAATGCATGCAAATCGTTGCTTTTTATATTTTCCCTAGATACTTTTTAGTATACAATATGCATTTCTGTTCTCGCGTTATTCATAGAACATCTTTTTTTTTAGGTTTTTTTTTGCAATATCACACTTTCTTCAATAAGCAGTTGTTGCTGTACAAAAGTCTTATCAAAGTAGATTATAATAATGAAATTTGACTGTTTTTTGTTTATATTTTCATTATATTTGATCCGAAATGAGACGCCCGAAAATGTTTAAAGCTGAATTTCAAGTATTTTAGGTTGACTCGATGAAATATGTAAGGGTATCTATGATTCGAAGATCTTTCTTAGTATTAGTTAGCTATCCAGTTTTATCGCTCAACACTCTGCGTTTACTTTGCATGTGTTGTTTGCATTGAATGCGCAATTATTTAGACAGGAAGTCAGCCGGAGGAGCGGCTGCAAAGATGCAAGTTGAAGCTGCCGCTGCGACTGCCACTGCCACTGCCGCTACTGAAACTGGGTATGTGGAAATGCAAACAGGCGCGGGGCGTTTGTCACAAAGAAGTAAATAAATGAAAAGCCGAACGGGCGCATAACTAAAATAGCAGCCGATAAAAATAAACAAAACTCGCTCACACTCTGATGACAGACAAAGGGCACAGATCCAAAGTGCTATGTGCGCGAGATGTAGCCAGGGGAGGAGGCGGAGGAGGGGGGTGGTGGCAGTGGTATTTGGACAGGGTGCAGCTCGCGTGGCAAACATTTCTCTGTATGTATGTATGCAGTACTATTAATACGATTAATAATTTGAAAAAATATATTGAGGCTGTAACAAAGGCAGCTGGTAAAACTTGCGTGCTGTAGCCACTGTCCATTATCGAAATTTGTTGACAGCACAGGCCAAAATATTTGGGCAGCTGTATGTGTGTGTGTGTGTGTGTGTGAAGTGGCAGTAACAGCCGTTGATGTAATGTAATATGCCAAAAAAAGTAGTTTGTTTAGCGAGAATCGAATGATCGTCTGACCAAACGTTGACCAGCAACAAACAGCAAAGAAAAAAAGATACAGATACATCAACAACGTCTGACAGGCAGGCAAACTGGCATTTGATTTACCATGCGCCATGTATCGCGTATCACATTACGTTACGTTAATAGTGTCTCGTTTGGGGTCTCGACTTTTGTTTTACACAATGTTTTTAGACATTAAAATGCATATTTAAAAGCCACCACCACATTACAGAGGGTTACATAGTCAAGAGGTCATCGCAGCCATAACTCATAACTCAAATTTGAGCCCAAAAAAAAAGCTGGTTTATTACAACTAAAACTCTCCCAAAAACTCTTTTGTCTCGCGCTGAATGCCGAAGAAAAGCCGGAAAAATCAAATAGACAATAAAAAATCAGAAAAGGGAGAGGCAATAAAAAGGCAAAAAAAAAAAGAAATTGAACTCGAAAATGGAAAAACCAGTTGGAAAACCGCCACAGCAGCAATCCAAATGTCTTGTTGCACAAAGCTACTATTGTTTAACATTTTCCACACGGCTGCCTCGCTGAGTGTCTCTCTCAAAGATAGAGCCGACAATTGTCGCTAGTTTTCGCTAGTTGGTTTTGTTTTTGTTTCTGATTTTGTTTCATTTCCTTAACCAGTTTGGGTGTGAAAAGTAACGGATCGCTAAGATTTATACAAGTGGGTCAGTTCATACATACATACATATGTAAGTGGCGATTGGCGTGCCGCATGCAATGGCCGCCAGTGAGGCATGCCTCGTGAGACACTGAGAACTGACCCACTGCAGTGGCACACATGCAATGCGCTATTTTGATTTATGCAAGCGCCCGAGACCCACATTGCAACTTAACCCAGCTACAACAACAACAACTGCAATATGTGAGGAATATATTCCCATAAATATATCATCTTCATGCTCCTTCGTCGCCTTTCATCTATCAACAATCAACCCTTCGTTTTGAATTATGAGCTGGACATTGGTCACTCGAAACGGGCCAGCTGGTGGGTCTGTTGCGAGTGTGTCCCCTGAGTGTGTCCAGGTCTCTGCACAGATCACCATTTTGCCTAATTGCGGCACGGCAAGAGTTATCTATGCGCTTAGACCTGATACAACTGGACACTCTCCGGCCAGACACCACAGATTGCATTTGCAATCGGAGGCGCGTGAGATTTATGAGCTCTCGGACTAATGCAATTAGCCTTCGAGTCACACACTGCGAGTTTATATACATATAAGTAAGTTTGTCTGCCCGAAATGCAAGATAAATGTGGCAAATTATCACTTTTCGGGCAGCAGCAACAACAATTATGAAGAAGATGATATTATATGAACCGGAACTGTATTGCTCACTTTTCTCTCTCTCTCTCTGTCCCAGGAAGCGCAACCCTTAACTATATGTGAGATGCATTTCATGAAATGCCTTATTTATCAGTGTCAAATTGTCAACAACTAAGAATCAGAATTAAATTCAATAATTATCATAAAATATATATTCAATACTGTTTCGATTTTCAGCTACTTCAGTCATATTAAATTTATCAAGAGATAAGAGATAGCTTCAATCAATTCAAGTGCGCCTTGCCATTAAAAATGATTATTTCTAAAGATGATAAGCTAAGCAATATTGTTTTGTTCAACAACTTCTCCAAAGATGGTTTGAAATGATTTTTAAGATTTTTAGTTTTATTTTTTATTTTATTTTTTAGTAAATTCAGTCAGTTTTTGTTTTAGAATTTTAAAGCCAGTCGAAGCCAACGACAATTCCGGTCTACGTTTTTCGGGAGCAGATGTTATTTTCCAGCAACCAACAACCTTTTAACCCCCAACACACCTCCCGCCCCCTCTCAAATACATGTGTATAAAAACAAGAATTACGATCCTCGCTCTCTCTCTCTCTCTCTGTTGTTTTGTTGAGCCCGGCTGCAGCTCAAAGCAAAAAGCAAAACAAAAAAAAAAAAGCAAAGCACTTGTTCAGCTTGAGCTGTGCGGCTCAACAAAAATTCGTTTGTTGAGAAGGTGCGGAAGCGGGGCAACGTGTGGCCCGGTTCCTGATGCCTGGATGCCCGGCTGTGTCAGATTCAGGTTTTGGTTTTGGCGCAAAAAAATATATGCTCAAAATTGGCAGCAGGTATTCCAACTGCAAAAGAGACGGCAACGGCAACGGCAGCAGCAGCCGCACAAATTGGCGCAAAATTTACAGATGCCTCACAAAAAAAAAGAGAGAGAGAGTGAGAAATAACCAGACAGACGGAGACAGAGATATAAACTGAGTTCGCCTCAGCTGTGCTGCAAAATTTATGATCTCTGCTGGTGTCAAAGACAAGGAGAGGAGGGGGGGAGGGTGCAACAGAGAGCTTGGTTGCACTTTCGCCACCCCACGCACTATAAATAGATTGGCGGCAGCGACAGCCCTAATGTATCTGCTAGATACATTTAACACAGATGTAACACATTTTTCTATACATACATATAAATGTATATGTATTTGCAGTTGCCACGCGCGTATTGTATAAACCCAGCCAACCCATTGGCGACGACGCACTTTTACCGGGAATTTAACATTTAACGAGCTCATTTATTAATTAGGCAAACGTGACGTCAGCAGGCTGGCAGGCTGGCCCGCAGGCAGGCAGACAAAACGGGACACAATTTACAGATACAGTTACAAGCCAACCAACCCTCTCCTCCTCTCTGGCTTAACCTTATGGGGCAACGACTCGCGTGCCACAAAAATTCCCAACATTCAGTATGTGGCATGTGGTACGTGGGCAATCTCTATGCACCGACGACGACGACGACGACCGATGACAAATCCTAGAATGGGAAACGAACGCAGCATGTGATTTGTTGCATGATGTGGCATGGTGCAAGCGGTGCAAGCTGCTTTTAACGGAAGTTCGAGAAACAAAAGTAGCTCAGCAGCAATCCCATCACGTACACTGCCCAAATTGAACAGATATCTGAACAGATCTATTTTGTACATACATATGTACATATATATACTGGCAAAGTTTAAAACGCATTTTCCAGGGAAATGACGCATCTGATTTGAAGGATTTTCAGTTTTCCCTTATTTTTGAGAGGTTTCCTTTATGTTTTTTTGGCGCGAGGGTTGATTTTTGCATAGGGAAGACCGAAGACCTGTGCCCAACCCTCAATCACAACCCTTATTGTTGCATTTACCGCCAAACGGGGGCAGGTCAGGTAGGTATTTCGTAGAATTGCTGCTAAAAACAATATACATAAATCGATGTCTGTGTGTGTGTGTGGAATAAATCCTTTTGCCAATAGGAGCGGCGCCTTTGTCCCTGGTCAAGTTACTTCAAATGACTAATCCCTGGGCCCAGGCCACTGGCTCATCAACAGCTGTTGCCGATGCTGACTCAGCAATATTGTCAATGAATCAAACATATACATACACACATACATACATAAATAAATATTTCTATGTCGCTTTCAAAACTCATTTCACTTTCATTTGTGGGCAACGCTTGAACGAATGCCTCGAGCGCGAAAGTGTTTTTGTTATTTGATTTTTTTTTGTAAACAAGTCTCAACAATTATGCCGTTTAATGCCGCATGAAACTCGCTTTGACCTTGGACTAGGCCCCAAACATCATTTAAACATTAACTTACGACGACAACAACAACAATTCGGCAGCCGCTATTACAATGTTAAATTTACAAATTTGGTACACTTGGGTACATTTGGTACAACGGATTTTGTCTAGCTTTTGGACGATCTGGCAGCGCCATATTTCTAGACACTGTTATTGAACAGTCAGAGAGAGAAAGACAGTGTTCGCTCTTTGAACAATACAGAAACAAGTAACATGTTGTTTCTCTGCAAAAAGCAGTGACGTCAGTTGTACTGTAGTTGTTAGGTTCATGAAAAGGGATGAATTTCATAATAATTGCAGTTGTGGCCATACTACTTTTGAAAGCAAAGTTCTTACATAAATAACAGCTATGAATGTTTTAAGCATATCGTGCTTTTAACATATTGTTCACTGTGCGGTTACCTTTCATGCCTGACTGCAAATAAAAAGAGCGACAGAGCGCTGTTAACTTAACAGAGTGCTTTTCGTAACAACTGTTATTGTGCGCCTGCATCTGAAACCGTTCGGGTGCTGTCACTCTTGTATCAACATTCGTGTCGTGCGGACGCGCTTGCTCCGTAAATCGTGTGTTGTATCTTAAATCACGAACGCGTTCGTAAAATCAAAAATCAAATACATTTCAAGATAATAACAGTGCCAAGAGCATTTCTTTGCGGTTAATTGCAACTTGCAGTTTGCAATGCTTTCTCTATCTCGCACGGTACGTGATTCTTGAGCATTCATGTGTATTGTTTGCATATATTTGCCAAAGAAAAGTTCAAGTGAAAGCTGCAATAACTACAATAACGACTAGCAACCAATAGCAAAAAGAAACAAATTAACTAAAACAGACCCAAGTTAAAAACAACTGTGAAATCACAAAAATGCTGTCCACGTTTACATTAGTGGACCCGCTGCCAAAACCCCCACAGGCGCCGCCCCCGAGATCTGCCCAACGGCCAAAAAGGCAATTCGACGCAATCTGTTTGGCAGCTTTCCGGAAGGCGAGATCGATGTAATGCTAACACAGGAGAACAAACTTCAGCTCGACTATTTGAAAGCCCGCTACAACTTCAGCCCGGAGGAGGAGTCAGAGGCATTGGAACAGAAGATCTCAGTGAAATCGAAGCAATTCGAAATCGACAGTTTTGGCGAAAAGACAAAATCTCATTTCCTCATTTCCGATGCTTCCCTAAAAAAGGATCGAAAACTTGTGGCCATATTGCCGTACGCCCGTCCACAAGGCATTAAAAGTAAGTGTATACAAAGGCCGTCACCTGATTTATAAGTACTATTTATATCCACCTCCCGCTCTGCCAACAAAACCACCCTTGTAAGGGACACTATCGTCTTTCTCGTTTTCTTCTGTTATCCTTCGCTCCTTCTTTTCGTTCAGGTGCAGTGCACCGGATAAATGCCAAGAACCTTACGTCAATAACCTCTGTGTATTGATTTGAACAATATTTACATAATGGTATTCCGTTTTTAGGGTGGACTTGTACGAATTATAATCTGTGTTGAAAATCGATGATTTGAATTTTCTTAAGTTAAGTCGATTTGTGTTGGGGTTCCTTTTTGTGTGTGTTCCCCATTTCGCGCCTAAAAATTTGTATTTTGATTTTGAGTTTCTTGTTTTTGCAGTTTTGTTTTGATAGACGTTTGCTTTTGCGTCGTTTACTTTACTCTGCCTCTTAACCATTTTCGTAATGCACACACACACACACACACACATATGATTATGCGTGTATTTACTCTCTTTCTCTCGCTCAGTTTGATACTGCTGCTCAATTGCATGATTTATCAACGATTTCGATTTGCTTTCACCTCGTTCCAAATCTTACTATAAAATTATAATACATATTAAATATGCGTCGAGAAATCGCTATATGTATCTTTGTTGGTTTTGCACCTTTGTTTGATGACAAAAAAAGCTTAGTGACGAGCAAGAAACCAGCTAGAAACGCACAAGAAACGAGAGATAAAAAAATTGTTAAATAACAAAATTGGCGCCGTCGACGCTGGCAGCAAAATTCAATTGACAAAATAGATCTTTCGCGCCAAAAAGATATTTTTGTGGTTTTAGTTTTTGTATAAAAATAGCGCTGAAACTAAAGAAATGTACAACTGATTGCGTCAGCGGCTGCAGCTGCAGCTGCAGTTGGCTGGCAATTAATCGAGAGGCCTCAATTAAAATGGAAATCACTGTCAGTTGTTGTTGTTGTTGCTTTGCATATACACAATCTATATACGCTATACATACACCCATACGTATGCAAACGAAAAATGAGAATCGAAGAGAAAATTAAAACTTGGCACACGCCTGTGGGCGACTGTACATTAAGTAGTTCTTGTTGTTGCTGCCTGACAGACAGCCGCACCCACAACGGCAACAGCGAACGACAAACGAAAACAACGACGTCGACAACTCTTATACACACGCCTTGTCAGCCCACTCACTCACACACGCACGCACGCTCACATGCATACAAACTACAGCGGCAGACAATCGGGCAGGCAAAAGCAGCGCCTGAACGTATACGACTCTCCCAATAAGAGAACGACGGCCAAATACAGAGAGAGGATAGAAAGAAAGAGAGAGAGAGAGAGCGAGAGAGAGAAAGAGAGAGCGAGATCGAGAAGTCGATTGCTGTTGTTTGTTTGCATTAGCACACGCGGATACTACGAATTTGTTGTTTCTTTGCGTTTTGGCGCGAATTTGTGATTCTTATTTTTAGTTTAGTTTCGTTTCCACTGATAAGCTGTATCTGTATTTTATGTTGCGTAAGTGTGTGTGTGTGTTTGTGCGTAGTACGCACGCATGTTGTTGATGTTGTTTTTAAAAAACTCGTCGTGAAGGTCACGCACTCGTTACGCGTAAGTACAGCAGCGTCTGCTTCTGAGTCTTGTCGTCTTGTGGCAGGTCCAACTAGCAACTGGCAAATTAACAGTAAATTGTCAACACTTTCCAATTTGAATTTCAAGATGATTTCTGATTTTATATTAAAGAACATGAAAAAGTAGCAAAGCTTAATAGGAATAATCTTCAAACACTAAAAAAATGTATCTATGTTAGTTTAAGAACTTTTCCAATCGTCTCAAGCTCTGCCAACTGTTGTTTTGCCATGTTTTGGCCTCCACTGTACTTCACAGTTAGACGCATTTAATTTTTGTTCTTTCATTTGTGCTTGCGCTTGGTTTTGTTTTGCTTTGGAGTTTTTACCACGCCTCCCCCCCAACAGAAGAACTTAAAGCTTATGATTATTTATGCAGCAACTCTCACGGCCCCAATGTGTATGCACATACATGCATGCATGTGTGTGTGTGTGTGTGTGTGTGTGTATTTATGTTGTGTGCTGTTGCCATTGTCGTTCCTGTTTTCATCGTTGCCACGCTACACACACATTTCGTAAACAAAACGCGTTTTGTTGTCGTCCCACCATTCTATCTGAAGCGGATTCGTTCGTTCGTTTTTGTTCTTTTTGTTATTTGTTGTGTTATTTTTCACCCGTTTTCTTGTTTTGTTCTGCAGTAGTAGAAAGCGCTGTAAACGTGCGCATAATGAATTGGTAAGCGTTTGGGAAGCTAGCTGATTGTCTGCGTGCCCATAACGGTAAATTACAAATGCTTAAAATGTACGAAAGCTCAATCAGCTCAATCCTCACCTCGTCCCTCCGCCCGCCTATTACAGTCGCCAAAGACAACATTAAAAACATTCTTGCGGTCGGTCGCCTTGCTTCGAGACTTTCTTTGTTGTCTTTGGCTTATAATTTTCTCTAACTGTACAACTGACTTACGACGCCGCTAGGCCCAATCAATGGGTCTTCGTCTGGGATCGTCTTTGTCGAAGCCGCTGACTAGAGATGGGCGCGTGCCAAGTATACATATATTATTCGTGAGTTTCGTGCATAGAATAAGAAATATCTTTACAGCTATCGAACTTTCTTTGCCGGTTGAGAGACTTTTGGGTCAAGGCGCAAATGCTGGTTGAAGCTTTATTATTTTGGTCTAACGAAGAGATGACTAAGTCGACCGATAAAAAGAGAACAACGACAACACAATAGAGATTTGCTTCAGCTGTGCCCATTTAATGATTACACAAGAAAGCGTCCACAGTCTGATAAGAAACCTAAGCTGCTTTATTCGTTTTGTCATTGTCCAGTTCTATATGTATGTATGTATGTAACACTTATCGACGTGCCATAGGCCAGGTAATACATATTTAGATAGATATGTATAAATTTCAATTTCATTTTTTATGTACGTTTCGCACACACACACATTTATAAGCGTACATATGTGTGATAAGAGAGAGAGTTCTATGCTGTGTGTGTGTGTGTGTTTATTTGTATTGGCATTTGCATTTGCTGCAGCTTGTTTGCTTATGTATGGCAACGTTTGCAGTCGCTTTCCCTTTTCCTCTGGCGCATTTGATAATTGAAGGTCAAACGGTGTTTGCACTTTATTTTTGCTTCACTTTTAACCGTATCTAATTAATTTTTTTTTTCTATCTGTTTAATTGCAGGAACCTTTCGCGTACGCAAAGCCCACAATGGAAATTCGAATGTGCCAATACGTCAAATTGTTCAAACCAACAACAACAACAACAATATTAACAATAATAACAGTAACAACAGAAACCAAAATTACAAAAACGAGAACCACACGAAGGCGGTTGATAGCCTTAGTAGCGAAAAAGGGGGGCCACCGAAGAAGGGTGTTAAAAAAGATTAGAACAACAACAACAATAACAACAACAGCAAACACAAGCGAGAACAACAACAACAACAACAACAAACAAAAACGGCAATAATTGATATTTAATTTATACAAATTTTTAATAATTATTTAAATAATTTATGTTTTTTTAATATGTGTGTTTTTTTTTTATAATAATTATTGGCAATACGTAAACTGTTATCGACATTACTTAATGTACATAATTATGTGTGTATGTATGTACATCGATTTATAGTATAATTTGTAAATTAGTGAATATATATTAAGAGTTAGACTATCTCATAAAATACACACACACGCACATACACACACACACAAACACCCCCCCAATTTCAAAGCGTTCTCAGCGTGTTTCTGGCTTTTGCTGCACGCGTGTGCCGAAAGTATTTACAATTGTCATGATCTCATGTAATTTAATTGAAATTATCTAAGAAGAAAATCAAATTACACAGACAGTTCTGCAGTACAACATTTAATTCGGATATACATGCTAAATATTTATTGTAAATTTCGGTTCTTATTATTTGTTTATAGTAAATATTTATTATATAGTATTTCAACAAATTTTTAAACAAGTCAAAAGAAAAAAATGCAAAAAAATAAAAACAAAAAAATAAATAACACAATCTGTGCATATTTCCTTAAATGAAACTAAAAACAAATTGTAAATCTTACACAACACACAATGAAACTATCAAAAAGAAAAACCCCAAAATTAAATACTAAACTTTTTTTTGTAGCAAAAAAAAAAAACGAAAAAAGAATCTTAAAAATACGAAACAAAATACAAATATAAAAAAAAAACAAAAATAACTTAAAAGCTTTTTATTTATTTACGAGGCTGGGGCTACACTTGAGAGTGTGTGATTTGTGTGAAGCATGAAGAAAAGTGGGAGCGCCAGAGATGGAAAAAAGTGACTCAGCGGAACTGATTTGGTGAAAAGTAAAGCCAAAGCCGGCTCAGGTAAGTGCAACTGTTTCACACAGTAAGCCTCAAATAAAACAAACTAAATAAAGAGATCTATGCGTTGTCCAACACTAACAACCATTAGTTATGAATTCTATTGTTGCAGTCAGTACACCAAATAAATAAGGTAATTTTATTAAGAAGCTTTAATAACTACGTTTAGCTCTAAAACCGATCAATAACATTTTTCGCACAAGAATTGAAGCATTAACTTTCGCAATAAAACATTAATGCACCTATAAATTATCACAAATTTACATTAACAAAGCTTTACTGTACATGCACACACAGTTACTTTTACATAGTTACATTTGTTGCCAGCCCTGCAGACATTTGAGAAAATGCTTTCCATTTGTAATGTGTGTGTGTGTGTGTGTGAGAGAGTAGCTTATTGTAGTATGTGGAGTGGGCACTTAACATTAGATTGGCTGTCACTTCCGGCAGGCCTTAGGCAAACGAAGCCGCGGCGTCGACGTTGACTTCGGCTTCGGCTTGATGATGATTGATGCTGCTGCTGCTCCAACAGAAATTCCACTCGGCTCGACTGGCGGTCGTTGCTATTCGAAGCGCCCAATATTCACATAGATACATATGTAGATGTATGTATGTAGATACGCAATGGCGCAATGGGTAGTGGGTAAATGCATGTGGCATGGTATTCATGCATGTTGCAAGTATCTATGCCGCCTCTTTTTCAATTTGTATACTACGTTTATTTACGTACGTTCACATTTGTATGTTGGTATTTATGTAATAATGGCATTTCGCAAAAGTAAATTACATGCTGTGCATTTAGTAACGAGCATGTCCAACATTTTTACCCACTTAAATAGCTGGCTGCTATGGTTATTAGCATGCAATTTCAAGATTTTTAATGCTGGCAATGCAGTCACACACACACGCACACACGCGTATCGTATACGCATGCACGAACATAGAAACTATGTGTGAGAGACACAGTAAGAGAGTGTTAGAGCGAGATGGCAGTCGAAGCAGTCGCGTTGGCCCCATTTGCGCCTGCGCCTTTTTTGCATTGGCCTCGCCAATAAATTCAAAGCGCACAGCAACAGCAACAGTAACAGTAACAACACAAGCAAACAACCAACAACAGCAACAATTTATGACGCTGACTTTTTCTCGTTGATTTGTGGCTTTTTACTCTGTGTCGTAACGGTAAAGTCAAGCTCTGGTGCCATTAAAAATTGTGCAGCTACACACACACACACACACACGCACACATTCACACACAGTTCGCTTTGTTGTCGTTTTTCTATTTGGTGGCTTTCACAATTTTTATTTTGTTGTTTTGTTGTTTGCAACAGCGCACAGTAAACGGAATGTGTAAAAAGAAATCGCAATAAATTATAGCTCAGCAAAGTGGCAACATTTAATAGCATTGCGTTTTTTCATCAATCATCATTAATGTCAGAGAGCGATCATACCCGAGAGTGCATTGCCTGGAAAAGCGTGAAAAGCAAGCCAAGGTCGTCAACAATATGTATGTATGTAGAGACAGACTCCTTATACTATTGCTATTTGATATCCATCAACCCTTTTCGTGCTCCACCCCGTTAACTAGCCATAAGCACCTCTCTCCTTACCAACCCTCCCTCCCACCAACCCTTCCTCCCTTCTTCATTCGCACTCAGAGTGGGCTGAAATTTTAAAGGCTGCGTGTCTGGAGCTGTACGTGAGGTCACGCTGTGCAAGCGTCAAGGTTTGCTCTAATCTGCTGACCAAGTTGTGGCCAGCCGCTTCGCATGATTTCCTTTACTTGGCTCACTTGCGGCTTTACTCTGCTCTGCTCTGGTCTTGGCAATTTCAACAGAACACCAAACCTAACCAAACCAAACCGAGACAAGCCATGCCGAGCCAAGCCAGGCCAGGCAATTTGCGGCAAATCAACATCAACAACATGGCAACATGCAAAGCACTTTTGGTTTTCAGTGCCTCATTTCGTTGATTGTTCCCACAATTTTCGTACAATGCTGGAAAATGTACGTGCTCGTTCGTTGTCCCCTGGCCTCCTCATTGTTTTCTCGCTCGATGTTACTGTAATTACCTAAAAAGAAAAAAAATATTAAAAACATACAAAACAAAAAAAATAAAACTACACAAAATGCCAACAACGTGAAAATTCTTTTCAAATGGCACTTTGTGGCAGGGGCGCTGACTGAGTGAAGTAAGCAACTTGAAAGATCTCTCAAAGATCTGGACGCAAATCGTTGAGCGCTGTAATCGTGCACACACACACACACACACACACACAGATACATACATTGTAGGAGAAAAGATGTAGCATAAAAGATATGCAAGAAGATCACGTACACATACCGCTTGAAAATGGGGGCGTCATTTACATGGGGGAGCTTAGAGCGTGAGGCCAACAACGGATCACAGCAACAACAACAACAATAACAAGCAGACAGGATCGTGAGCGTGTGAATCCAAATTGTATGATCAAGTACACCGAAGAAGAAGACCGAGTCGATTGAAGATCTATGTGATTTCTACATAGTGAAGAAGTGAAGAATTTAAGTAAACACCAAATTTTTAAAATATATTTAGTCTTTTCTTAAAAAGTCTAAAAATTAAAAGCTTGGATCTTATAGCTTTCGCGTTTTTCCCTATATGTCTGCCAAGTATGCACCTAAAAGATAAATTATTTTTTAATTGTATTTTTCATCTGATAATCATTGTTTATCAGACAAAATAGTATCCCTTTATAAATACCGGTTAGCGTTCATTTCCAATCAATTTAGTTGTATCAACAAATAGTCATTCGAAAATATTGTGTTTATATCCAATTATCATACGGCTCGTTGCACCTTTTATTCATATTTCCAACAACTGCAGTGCGTTTCAAAATATTATGCCAAGTCGCCATTAGCTTAATGAACCCTCAAGATAAGTATCAATAGACTCCAAAGCGCACTGGTCTTGACCAAACAATCGATAAAATGTCCATATGCATGTTTTTTTTAATATGCATATTAATATTAGCATTCAATGTTGCTCGCAAAAGATTATCCGTTTAGTCATGTTTGGAAGTCGTCGCCGCCAGCTGAGCGTCTCAACGCTCTCCGCGCGAATCCTGCGCATCTTTTTTGGTTATGGCACATTTTTAGGATTCTTATGTTTTGGCATTAAGGGCAATCGAACCGACGGCTGTCTGGTGGCACAGAATCGCTACTGGTACAAGTGGTTCTGTGTATTAATACGAATTATGTTGTCTGTTGTACATATATATCTGAGCATTGAATACGTCTTTGTCTTGGAAAACTGTCATTTGGTTTTAATTGTGTACATTCGCATGGTTACCTGCCTCATTTGCGCCTTTGTCATCCTGATGATGCAGATTTGGTTTGGCCAACGAGTGCTTCGTGTGGTCAACAGTTATTTGCGGCTTTTTCGAAAGGTGAATGCATTGCCTGGCTGCGAGGATGTGGGCTTTGGTGGCAAACGGGAATTAAGTCTGCTGATCTTCAAGGGGATCTGTTTGATATATGAAATCCTCTGCAAACTTTACCAGTTCTGTTCCGATATCAGCTTGAAAATAAGATTTGTCCTACTTTGTGACATGTACGCCGTCCTCAATGCCGCCATGATTGGGCATATGTTGTTTGTGGGCTACCTCAGCATTGGAGCTCTGTATGCCCAGGTCAATCGATATGTGCAACACGAGCTGCGTCGCCAGCTACGAGCTTTGGAGCAGCCCAATGGCTGCCAGGTGAGTCGGCGGCAGTTAAAAGCTGTGGGTTATCGAATGGATGAATGCCTGGCCATCTACGACGAGATTCAGCGTGTGGCTACATCATTTAATCGCCTGATGGAAATACCACTATGTCTTGTTCTGTTATTTTGCTTCTTGAGAATGACCTTTCTATCGTACTTCATCATGTTGAAAAGTTTTCGTGATGTCAGCTTGTGGTTTCTCCTCGTTAGAGTGTTTATCGATGTGGTGCTGCTTACATTGGCCATTCATGGAGCGGGCAGCAGTTCGCGAGTGGTTCGTCGACTCAGCCTGGAGAATTTCTATGGTTTTGAATGCAAAGATTGGAATATGAAGGTAAATGTTTTCATGAAAACTAAATATTTGTAATTATTTAACTTATTTTTACTGATTCCCATTTTATTTATTGCAGCTGGAGATGTTCTTGAGTCGCTTAAATTTTTATGAGTTTCGCGTCTGCCCACTGGGACTTTTTGAGATATCCAACGAGCTGATATTGGTATTCCTGTCTGGTTTGGTTACTTATCTAACATATATCATACAATACGGCATGCAGTCGAATCAAATTTAATATAAATTCAATCTAAATGTGTCTTTGCTTAAAAAAAACTTGAGGAATAAACTACAATGTGTGTATAAAATTTACGGTCAATAGTATTTTATCGATTGATGTTTAAGATAAGGATGACAACTACTTTATTTGAAACAGGACGAACTCACAATTAGCTTAATTAATCACAATGCATATATATATGTTTATATAAAAAAAACTATATATAGGAACTTTTTACACATTGTTGGCTTAGTCATGCTCTGAAGTCGTTGGAGTTGGAGCATCTCTTTGATCCCCACAATTATCTTATGGATCATCTATGATGAGATCCATCAAGTTGGAAATGCTTTTCATCCTCTTTTCGAACTTCCGCTCTGTTTAATTCTAATATTTGGACATTTGAGCCTGGCATTAGTTGCTTTCTTCATTATGTTCAGTAATTTTGGAGCCATTAACTTGAGGATATTGGGTATAAAGGTGTTGTTGGATGTATTTCTGTTGACAATGGCGGCTCATCAATACCACTTAATTGTACCAATAAATAGTAATTTTTATTGTGTTCATATCCAATTATCACACGGCTCTTTGAACCTTTTATTCATATTTCCAACAACTGCAGTGCGTTTCAAAATATTATGCCAAGTCGCCATTAGCTTAATGAACCCTCAGGATAAGTATCAATAAGACTTCAAAGCGCACTGGCCTTGACCAAACAATCGATAAAATGTCCATATGTATGTCTTTTTTTTTATAGTTTATATGCCTATTGGTATAAGCTGGCAATGTTGCTCGCAAAAGATTATCCGTTTAGTCATGTTTGGAAGTCGTCGCCGCCAGCTTTGCGTCTCAACGCTCTCCGCGCGAATCCTGCGCATCTCTTTTGGGTATGGCACATTTTTAGGATTCTTATGTTTTGGCATTAAGTGCAATCGAACCGATGGCTGTCTGGTGGCACAGAATCGCTACTGGTACAAGTGGTTTTGCGTATTAACACGGTTAATATTGTGTGTTGTCTACGGATACATGAGCATTGAATTCTTCTTCACTTTGGACAACACTCATTTACTTATACTCTCTTACATTCACTTGGTTGCCTGCTCCATTTGCGCCTTTGTCATCCTGATGATGCAGATTTGGTTTGGCCAACGAGTGCTTCGTGTGGTCAACAGTTATTTGCGGCTTTTTCGAAAGGTGAATGCGTTGCCTGGCTGCGAGGATGTGGGCTTTGGTGGCAAACGGGAATTAAGTCTGCTGATCTTCAAGGGGATCTGTGTGATAAATGAAATCATCTGCAAACTTTATGATTTCTTTTCTGATATCAGCTTGAAACTAAGCATTCGCATATTTTGTGAAATATACGCAGTTCTCAATACCGCCATGATTGGGCATATGTTGTTTGTGGGCTACCTCAGCATTGGAGCTCTGTATGCCCAGGTCAATCGATATGTGCAACACGAGCTGCGCCGCCAGCTACGTGCTTTGGAGCAGCCCAATCGCTGCCAGGTGAGTCGGCGGCAGTTAAAAGCTGTGGGTTATCGAATGGATGAATGTCTGGCCATCTACGACGAGATTCAGCGTGTGGCTACATCATTTAATCGCCTGATGGAAATACCACTATGTCTTGTTCTGTTATTTTGCTTCTTGTGCATGACCTTGGTATCGTACTTCATCATGTTGAAAAGTTTTCGTGATGTCAGCTTGTGGTTTCTCCTCGTTAGAGTGTTTATCGATGTGGTGCTGCTTACATTGGCCATTCATGGAGCGGGCAGCAGTTCGCGAGTGGTTCGTCGACTCAGCCTGGAGAATTTCTATGGTTTTGAATGCAACGATTGGAATATGAAGGTAAATGTTTTCATCAAAACTAAATATTTGTAATTATTTAACTTATTGTTACTGATTCCCATTTTATTTATTGCAGCTGGAGATGTTCTTGAGTCGCTTAAATTTTTATGAGTTTCGCGTCTGCCCACTGGGACTTTTTGAGATATCCAACGAGCTGATATTGGTATTCCTGTCTGGTTTGGTTACTTATCTAACATATATCATACAATACGGCATGCAGTCGAATCAAATTTAATATAAATTCAATCTAAATGTGTCTTTGCTTAAAAAAAACTTGAGGAATAAACTACAATGTGTGTATACAATTTACGGTCAATAGTATTTTATCGATTGATATTTAAGATAAGGATGACAACTTATTAATTTGTAACAGGACGAACTCCCAATTAGCTTAATTAATCACAATGCATATATATATGTTTATATAAAAAAAAATATATATAGGAACTTGCTAGACGCTGTTGGCTTAGTCATGTTCGGAAGTCGTTGGCGTTGGAGCGCCTCTTCGGTCTCCAGAAATATCTTATGGATCGCCTTGAACTACAGTATATTTGTGGGAATCATTTGTTTTCGTGTAAAACACAATCGAAGCGATGGTCGTCTGGTGGCCCAGAATCTGCACTGGTACAAGTGGTTCTGCTTGATATCACGCCTACTGATGGCTTGCTGCTATGTTATATCGTATAGAAGTTTCATCAACGTCTTGAGCATTGATCATTTAAAGTTGATCATCATTTGTCGCCTGGTTATCTGCCTAACATGCGCGATTGTAACGGTGGTGCTACAGTTCTGGTATGGAAAGCAAGTGCTAGGCGTTGTCAACAGTTTTCTGCGGCTATTTTGGCGAGTGAAGGCTCTGCCTGGATGCCAGGATATGGGCTATGGTGGCAAGTGGGTGTTGAGTCTGCTGAGCCTGAAGGTGCTGTGTCTGGTGTACGAGGTGTGCTATCTGGTTCCCGAGGTGATAGAGGAATTCGAATTAAGCGTCGCAATGACAGCACTGTGCGAATCATACAACACTGTGACTGCTGCAATGATATATCATATATGCTTTGTGGCATATCTCAGCATCGGTATACTTTATGACCAGGTCAACACTTATGTGCGTAATACGCTGCGACAACAGCTAAAAGGCTTAAGAGAGACTACTGATGGCCATGTAAGTCGTCGGCAGCTTAAAGATGCTGGTATGCGTGTAGAAGAATGCGTAGCCATCTATGATGAGATCTATCAAGTGGGAAAAGCTTTTCATCGTCTTTTCGAACTACCGCTTTGTTTAATTCTTATATTCGGCCTGTTGAGCCTGGCGTTAGTTGCTTTCTTCATTATGTTCCTTAAATTTGGTGCCATTGGCTTGTGGATATTGGGTATAAAGGTGTTGTTGGATGTATTACTGTTGACAATGGCGGTTCATGGTGCAAGCAGCAGCTCTCGGGTCGTTCGAAGACTTAGCCTGGAGAACTATTATGTTGGCGAGGACAAAGAATGGCACATGAAGGTAAGTTTCAAGATTCCAATAGAACTAAGCATTCAAATATTATGTTCTACACCCTGCAGATGGAGATGTTTTTAAGCCGTTTGAACTACAGCGAGTTTCGCGTGCGTCCTCTGGGAATGTTTGAGGTATCAAATGAACTGATATTGGTATTTTTATCTGGCTTGGTCACCTATCTTACCTATATACTGCAGTATGGCATGCAGTGGGACCAACTTTAAATCCTCGTCACGCTGTGGGCGCTTATTAATAATAATAACAACCCTCTTATTATGATAGGGTAAGGTACACTTGCGTACGATTGCACACACCTGTCCTGCGGTCGCATGTAAAAATCCGTTGTCAGGACCAATTCCAATTTCCGCTTAACGTTTTTCTCTTTCTCACTTTTCCCACAAAAGTTGGCGCATAAATTATTTATGGGCGACTTTGTCTACAAATATGTAGACATACAGACACTTTTTTCCATGGAGCAGAAAATTTATGCAGCTATCCGAGCGACGGAGCTACCGAACGGTCGGCTGGACAGTTCACGCTAAAAGCGCATAAAAACAAGGCCGAGGCCGTCGCTCTAATTAGCATAGGCAAAATACAAAGGTAAAGGTAGAGGTAAAGTTAAGGGCACAGATAAAAGGTGCACTTGCTCACCGCTGCACTTGTTCGAGGGCTCAAGAAAAGGCTGCGTCAGCTTTGGCGATAATCAAAAGAAGGAAGAAAAAAAGACAGATAAAATAAATATAGCCAAGCAGTCGAAGATTTAATACCCTTTCAGGTTAAGGCAATTATTGCTTTTATTTATTTATTTTAATCTTAAGTAAAATATTGTCGTAGATATAATTGAAAGCTTTGAAAGCGATCGTGAATTCTATATTAATCATGCTGTATAAGAAAGGGTAATCGAAAGAGTTGGAGTTTTATTAAGATAATAAATCGATTGTAATAAAAGGTCAACTATTTATGCGACAAATCATCTTTCATAATAAACTATAAGAATTAACGATATTTTATTATTAATATGTTATTCATAATGATTATAATCGCACCATACCTTTTTTGAATTGTAATGCTTCCTTATATGCATTACACATTTCATGATCAATGTATAATACCTTTTTGCTAGGGTATCGAGATCAAATTGTCGGGTGGTGACGAACATTATCTCGGCATTGACAGAAAGAGAACTGTGACGATGTCTTGAGACTGAGTGTGAGATTGGGGTTACTGAGACTGGAACAGGGACTAAGATTGGAATTGGGGGGAGAGGGTTGGTCTGATTGCTCTCACAGCTGCGTGCTTTTTGTATGTACTATGTGTGTGTGTGTGTGCGTGTGCGTGCCATGTAAACGGAAAGATAATCATAAGACGTAGCGTTGGCATTGCTTAAATTATTGTTGTGTGTACTTGATAAAAGCGAACAGAACACAAGCCGAGAAGCAGCAGGCGCAGGCGCAGGCGCAGACGCAGGCCCAGAAAAGAGAACAGAAGAGTTACACTAATTTTTCCCATGATTGTTTTTTTGTGCTTGCGAACGGTGTGCTGTAATTATGGGTCACCCAGCTCTGCTGCGGCTACTGCTACTGCTGCTGGTGCTACTACTTAGGTAGCATATTTTGAGCTCTCTCTTTTCTTTCCGCCTGCAATTATCACACACACTCAAACACACGCACACATTCTCCGGCATATTAAAGTTTTGGGCCGAAAGGCGAAATATACTAATATGTACAATAAAAAACCAAAAAAAAACCTTAATGATGCTTTCAACATTTCACTAGACAAAAGCACACGGTA
Organism: Scaptomyza graminum; assembly: GCA_018901835.1. NCBI lineage: Eukaryota > Metazoa > Arthropoda > Insecta > Diptera > Drosophilidae > Scaptomyza > Scaptomyza graminum. The sequence continues at coordinate 4,897,098 of JAEIFL010000303.1, forward strand.
CTATGTTCAAGCTGTAGCTAAAGTGCAGGTAGAGGCTCTTTGTTCAGTGGTAAGATTCTTTGCAAATGAATGTACATAAGACATTCACTTACATATCGAGGCAAATGTACAGCTACTTGAAGAATATTCCGATAAAACAAACGGATGATGAAAATATCATCATTACGAACTGAAAGCCAGTAAGTCAATCAAGATTATGTACATTGTACATACACATACATATTAACGTACATATATAAACGGTAGCCGGTAGCTGGTTGCCGGTAGCTGGTATTATCGTTAGCCGGTAGCCAGCTCGGACCCCAAGCGCCCAAGAGCCCAGCTAAAGTGAAAGAGCAAATGGATTGCCTGTTGAAGCTGCAAGCCCTCAAGCTAACAACATCCGATGATAACTCATTAGCCCAACAACAACAACAACAAAATAAACGAAAGGTTCAACAAATTTTTGCACATCTTAATGTTCGAGTATAATTATTTGAATGTTACAACAATCCAAATCTGGAAGCACGTTAGTTGACTACCTAGCATAATATTAATACAACTACATATGTAATAAAAGAATATTCTTTAAAGTAAGTCTAAAAACATTAATCATTGTACCGCTTACGTTACATCATTACGTAAAGTCAATTAAGTAAGATACATATTTATAACTAAGAAAGATTTCAGTAAATATTGAAAAATATTATGGCAAGCCAATCACTTGAGATTAGTATATATTTTTCTGAGTACAGTCTCTTACAGGTTTATGTTGTGCATCTTTTTATACGTTTTTAAGCCGCTTGCATAGAAATCTTCTTATTGAACGTTCCAATCTTGAGGGTTAAACTTGTTTAAGTAACTGCGCTCCTCGATTGTTTTATGGAACTAATTAAAAAGCAACTTTGAATAAATGCAAATGGATTTCACATTATGTAGCCAGTTCGGCCTTCTAAGGCTTTTGTGCAACATATATAATGTGTCTGTGTATGTGTGTGTATATGTTCATAACCATTTACAAACATTGAACGCTTTGTCGTTTTGCCTTTCGCATGCAGCCGCTAAAGTTAAAGCCTCCAACTCCAAACTCTTAAGTCAAAGAATTGGCACGAGCTGAGCACACGTCGACATCATCATCATCATCATTATTATCATCGACATCGTCATCGTGGCTCCATTGGACTTGGGGGCCAGAACTCGGTCGTTGTGTACAGTTCTTTCGCGTTATTTTATGGCTGCACATATGGCGAATGCAGAGTATATCTGACTTGGCCTCGGGGGAACTCGTTTTGTGGGCTGTATGGGCGAGAGGCGCTGCTGCAGCAGCATCAGCAGTAGAAGCAGAAGCAGAAGCAGCGCGTGTGCGATGTGCCAACATCTGGAGCTATGGACCAGTTTGAAGTCAGCGTCGCACAGTAGCCAAAGGCGCACAGGTACACAACACACACACACACACACACACACAGACACAAACATCCCCATACATACAATCAGACATACAAAACATACATCTGGACATCGCGTACGACGTACGACGACGACGGCTTGAGTCCGTGGCGCAAGATAATCGATGTATACTAATTATTTGCTTTGGCTGCAACTGTTTGTCATGCTCCGCGCGCTGCGTCGTCGCATCGGGGTACAGCAAAAACAAAAAGCACAACAGTAGCCAGCCAGTCAGGCAGCCAGCCAGCCAGCGGCCAAGTGCCACAGTCTCCAGTCTCCATCTCCATCTCTAGAATCGCACTCAGAACTTGAGATTGTGCATGGGCTAAAATAATGGTCATCGACAGCAGCAGTAGCTTCGGGAGAGGGGGGGAGGAGGGCTTGCTGTGTGTCTTGGGCAAGGTTAAGGCTGCGTTTGCTACTACGACTACGCACGGTAGTCAAGTTTAGACACCTTAAATATACAACACTTACATACATACATACATAAATATACATACTATGTATGTACACAGGAAAGCGTCATTTATGCGCTCGTTCCAAAAGCGACAATCAGTGGGCGTGGCAAATTGCACCCAGTTGAACTATTAATTATATGAACAGGCCACAGCTAAATTATATGTATGTGCGTCTGGTAAATGCATAGATTCGACGCAACAAACATTTGAATCTGCAGAGATTGCAGTGCCGCAAGGTCAGTTCCTAAAGAAACTCTTCTACAGATCGATTTCAATCAACACCCCACATAAAAGCACAAAAGGCAAAGCTCGCAATGCTCTCTTCGGTCGACAACAACAAACAAGTTTAGCGAACTTTAAACAACAACAAAATATCAAAAGGTACAGTCACAAAGATTAACAACAACAGCACCAGCATCGCTGTCGTTGTCGCTGCCGACGTCAAAGCTTGGCAGCGTTTTGATTTGGCTGAGACGTGTGGCAAGCTTGAAGTTTGAAACAGGTTTTTGATTTCAGAGTTTTTTTTTCGGATTTGTGTGTGTTGCGTTGTGCAAAAAGTTCAACAACTGCGCTCAGCGCCGCTGTCGACTGCAGATGGCTGGCTGCCTGGCTGGTTGTTACTCTCGTGCTGCCCGAAACGCTGCTCTGCTACAGCAAAATTCAAACACAAGTAGCAAACAGACAACGACAAACGACCGAACGTTGCGTAAATTACAAGCAAGCAAGCTAAAGCACACACACACACACTCAACTATTAACAAATTGATAATATTTTTCTTTACGATCAACGCCGACTGCGACGTCGGCCCCAATTGAGTCGTGCTCTCCCACGCTAGCTCGCTGGCACTCTCTTTCTCTTTATATGTCGGCGCTCTGGCGCTCTTTCTATTGCTGTTGTGTGCTTTTTTGTGGATTCCATTTGCCATAAAGTGCGTTAATTTAGTTGGAAAGTGGGTCAGCACCAATTTCGGTTCATCGAACACACAAATAACAAAGCGTCGTCTTCAGCGCCGTCGTCGTCGTCGTCTGTCTGCTCTCCGCTGAGTGTGTGTGCGTGCCCGACTCGGCCCCAGTTCTCGCGGATCGGCCTTAGGCAGCCTTTACCCCCCCCGCGTCCTTCAAACATCGACAACAACAAAATGACGCATTGGTTTGGGTTCACGTACCTTTTCGGAGTACACTACCGAATGTGTGTGCGGCATGCGAGTGTGTGATTCATGCAATTGCAGCCAAAAGAAAAGAAGAGAAACAACAACAATAACAATAACAAAAGCATCTCTTTTGCCGCATTCCTTATGGATCAATTCAGACTGAGGAAACCGTAAATTCACTTATTGTTTGAGTTATCTGACAAATTGGTGATTTATTGCTAAAGATGGTCTCATTGGATAACTGATTATGTTTATATTAGTCAATGTTGCGATAACTTTTTAACTTCAACAAGACTTTGACAGTATGGGAATCGTATGAACTAATAAGAATCCGAATAATGGAATTAAGTCAAAAGCTTCCATAAACATTCATTCATATCGTTAGCAATGTTGATTTGTACAATGATAGATGGTAAAATTGATGGATTGCCAGAAAAACAAAAAGTTTTCAAAGTTACCTTAGTTTAGATTTTTTGATTTTATTTGATTGCATGGAATTTTTACAGTACAAAAAACACTGTTCAGTTCGACCTATTTGCTAAGTAGGCCATCAATGCTTCGTTTAAGACCGCAACGCTTGCTTGCCCACTTGTTAACGCCTTGTGTATTTAGGCCAAAACGAGTATTGGCATTTGTTGTTCTTGGCTAAGTATGGACAAAGTGAGCAAAGGACGGGGGGTTTTTTTTGTCTGTTTCCAATATACTTATAGTATGTTTTCGTAGTCGATGAACTGTTTTTTTTATCCCGCTCCTCCATTGATTTATCATATGTAGCACTACATTTTGTACATATGGAGAAACATACTACAAATACGGGCAATTTATTGTTACTTTTGGAACACGCTCGTGAATGTGTTTTGTTTTGTTTTGGCTTTGTTGCTTTATCAAGACTGTTTGCTGTATGTTCTTGCTCTAAATTAGTTTCAAACAATATTCCGGCACACTTGTTTATCAAGTACTCGAGCTGCATGCTCCCTGTTTCAGCCCCCGCACTCACGTTCCCAGAGAGCAAATACTATATTGTATATGTGAGATGACAAATAGAGTTGTTTGTTTGGGTCACGTTTTCGGGCACACGATCTCAATACCAAACAGTCAGCAGAGTCAGCACTTGCTCTCTCACGATTGTTGTTTTCTATTTTGTTTCCAGCCATTCGCCGCTAGTGAAAGTAGAATTCCCAAATGAATCAAACATATGACGATGCAGACGAGGTTCGAAATTCTTAGGGAAACCAAAACGAAATCCATAAATATTGTAAAATAAAGTGGATTAAACATTTGAAGTGTGGGCTATCATTAGAGAAAGCTTTAAAGTCTGTCTGCTTCAGTTCAACATCTTAGAGGATTTTTCTATAGTTCCGAATTTAATATTGATGCTAATGCTATATTCATCTCTTGCCAATGAATGGTTTTCTTTGATACTACTTACAGCTTACAGTAAATAGTAAGTGTTTTACGGTCTGGTTCAAAGGTCAAAGCGCTTCTTGCCTTAGTGCGAGTGTGAGGCGTGCAATTGAATAGAATGTGTATTTAATTAGCTCTAAATGTGCCGCTAGTTACACACACACACACACACACACACACACAAGATTCTTACGCATGCTTGTATATTAAATACATATATACTTACATACAACCACCGCAGTCGTAACCACAGCAAATGATTGCACAAGCAGCGGCAGCAGCAGCAACTGCGAGCTGGCGGATGGGAGCTGTGCCCTTAGCATGGGGGCCACACTCTCTGTGGAGTGTGCGGCATCTTTCAACTGCAGCGTCGGCATGCGGACAACAATGCGCCAAGTACTTTGGCTTTGGACTTTTTGTCTTCTTCTTGTTCCGTCATAGCCTTACCCCCCCACATATGTGGACGCCCTAAGCCACAGGGTGTGCCAAGAATTTTCAAAGGCATCACAACCAGATGGCTTGGGGGGGGGAGGGTGGGTGTAGGTAGGAGGCAGCTGGGCTAATTAAATACATTGCAAATACTTGGAATGGCCAGTTGGCCGTTGGCCGTTTGCGGCAGGAAATCGAAGCTGGCTAATGGACGGGAGACATGGCCGGAAATATGCATGGCTTGGCCAAGCCATTTTGGCCCACCAGCTCCAAATGGGCAAAAAAAAAAAAAACAGAGCTAAAAACAAAATTTGAATGCGCCGCGTCAGGAAGAATTGGGAGCAACACACATTTGCTGCCGCCACAATAGCTCAGCAGCAAGAGCAGCGTGTGCAGCAGACCAAAAAACACAGCATACATTAATTCTGTTGCAACATACAAACGAGAGCTTTTTTGTGTATATTTTTTGTTGATGCCCTTACATAGGTTAGAGTTCTATACTCGATCACTTAGTAAGTTCAAGACATATACTTGTCATAATATAGTAATACTTGTCATATATAGTAAAAACTCTTATCAGCATGCAATTGTTATTGGAAAATATTTCGAAAAACGAATTAATCTTTTTACAGCCCTAGATTTAGATTTGGATAACAATGATAATGTAATAGGGTATACTGTTTCCGACCTGCTCAGTTTATCGCACTTCGTTTGGCATTATTTTTGTTTGCCGTTTTGTTTGCTTTGTTCTCCAGTGCACGAGTATTTTGCCAAGCGGATCACACACACACACACATTGAACGAACGCACCACACGGGTCAGCAGCAACGGTGCTGAGTTCAGGTTCAGCTGACGACACTGACGACTAGCCTCGACAATATACTTGGTAAATACACATACAAACATACTTATATACTATGCACTCGTACATTGTAGTATGCCTGTATAATAGGCGTGACAGGCGCGATACGCTCGGCTGGCGCCCCAAAAAATAATCAAAGACAAAGACGCGTTCTGTAGATGACGATGTTGATAATAGGGAGGCGGCAGTGGAGTGGGCGGAGTAGGCGGAGTAGGAAACTGGCAAGTATGATAATTACACCGTGTTAGCTCCGAATTCTGGAGGTTTGTTTTACTATTTGTTGTTGCTGCTTAACGAGCACCAGCTTCTAATTCAGGGGCATTATAGTTTGAACAGAATGAATTTCAAAAGTTCAGTGAAAAGCGGCTGGGAAATTTCGAATTTACAAATGCGTAGGCTGAGAACGCATTTTCAAAGACCTTCCATAAAAAAAATAACCCCATTTCTGTAAGATCAGCTTGGTTCCGTTAGAACTTAAAGCAATTAAAAACATGTTGAAACGAACGTTTGCCTATAAATCAAGCCGCTTGAAAACCATTCAACCAATTGACTTACAAAGAAGAATGGATTATGTTTTAATGGAAAACCACTTGGGGTTGATTTTATTTCCTCTTTGTAATGTTTAATTTTTATTATCTTTTTAAATGCATTTTATGCTTTGAAAGCAGAGTGCCGACATCAAAAATTCAGATACCCCTTACTTTTTCACAATTTTACTGGTATTCAACTGTTGAAAAATTGAGTCTGACAATTTCGTCAGCTCTCTCGAAGCCGCCAGTATAGGCGAATTGTATCAAAATAAATAGATATGTTATAATGGCCGAAAATATTGTTGGTATGAACGCGTTGTTAAGCTCAAGTATGCCCAACACTTTGATTTTCAATTGCTGTGTTTGCAGCTGACCCAAAAAAGATTCCACCTAAGTATTACATTGAAATTAACATTTATTTAAATAATAAGTTTTGTCAAACTTACGCTCTTATCCCATCGCTGATCGATGTCGGAACAAACAATATCCAAAGGCAAAGTTTGTGGCATCTGTGATTTGGTGATTGTATAATCCGCACACATGATTAGTAGTACAATATTGGACAGCTTGATGCCAACCATAACAATGGGCACCATTTCACCCTCTGAAGCCTCCAAATAGTTCAATATATACTCATACAACATCAGAAGTAGAACAATAAAATTGTAATAGATATAAAAGATAATTTGCCATTGGAATATGCTGCGAAACAAGATTGTTATTTTATAAAGCTCTGTATAGATAATACTACAAGCTTCCAGTTCATCCGCTCGATCGCAGAGCAGGCACATACGCTTATATTGACTTATAGCTGCCGCCGGAGCTGTATTCACCTTTATATCCGACTTCTGATCCTCGCAATCGACAATATCAATGGAACGCATGCCTTCCAGCATATTGGCAATGTGCAAACCCATATGTTCATAGAGTACGCCGGATACAAAGAAGCCCAGAAAACATGCATCCAGCAGGAAAAGTGTGCCCAGCCACAAGTAAACGGCAATCAGCCCACCGAGAACTTGAGCAATATCAAGATTCATTATATGCCGCAAGGGTAGCAGTTGTGGCAGCTCGTATAGGCAACCGATGATTGTAAGGAGCAGCTTTAGGGTGTACAACACGGGAAACTTGACTGGAAAGAGCTGTTGGGTTTGCGTCAACGTGCAGATGCGTCTATAGAGCGCTATGTAGTGATTTAATATGGCCATAAACTTGGACTCCGATCGCACCTGCATTATGAAGGAACCAACGGCAAACAGTGTCACCGAACCGGACTGCAACATAGCAATGAGATCTGCATAGCTTTGAGTCGTTTTTACCGTATGAAAGATTCCCGGTATCATGGTCCAATAGATATTAACCAGAATGGCGCGCCACAAGATGATTAACAGTCGATTGCATTGTCGCCGTGGGGCCTTCAGCTGTAGTTGCTCCCGCTTCAGATCTAATGAGCTGGAGAGCAAAGACAATCCCCGAGCAGCTTGATAGAGCGCCAGGAGGAGGCGACGCGACCAGCGCTCCACGCGACCAAGTTCTGTAGTATTGTGCATGGACATGGCCAAGCAATAACTGACCCTTCTGATATAGAAATATTGTGTGTATGCATACATTTCTCGTTGTCCCCGTTGTCCTGCTGCCCATCAAAGAGGGAGCACAGTTGCTTTGCTGTTGATTTTATTAATTGAATGTGTCTAGATATCGGCAATTGCGTTTCACGCTTGGCTGAGTGCCTTGCTGACTGATTACTCGGCAGACCAGGGAACCAGAGAGAACGAAAGAGAGAGAGCGAGAGAGATATAGAGAGAGCTGGGGACGGTACCCATCACGATACGAGCAGGGCCCGACCCCGTTGATGGACAGGCCAAGTAAAGCACCCGCTGACCGCCCTCTCTTTGTCATGGGGACTGTGCTGAGTTTTGAACGCGCACATTGGAACAGATGGTGCTCAAAATTATTAGTAAAATGATATTTCATCGTCATATTTTCAGCAAAACTGTAGTAATTTAAAACCTAAGTAATCGAAACCATTTGAAAGAGTAATTAAAAGTATTTATTAAACTATAGACCAACATTTATAAATATGGCAGTTGTTGTGTTCTCAAATAAAAAACCTTGGAAATGATTGTATTTAATATTAAGTTAATCTTTATCAATTTTTTAAAACGATTAATTTTTCTTTTATCATATAAAATGAATACCATATGTATGACATTGAAATATTGTTTGGGGTGAAACATGGTCTAAAACAGAATGGGTTAAAAAAAAAAAAACAACAAATAATTGAGGCAATAAACTGTAATAATCGGTTTCAAAAAAAGGTTGCACTCCCGTCATCAACAACTCTGAACACATAATTATTTATGACAAAAAAAAGGAGAGGAAAACGATGCATCCTTAAGAGCAAAATTCGACACAAGTATGCTTTGTTTAACACACAAATATTTTAGTGATTGGGTTAATTTTCATCACAAATTCTCGCCCTTGAAAATAATTCTTCCCTTTTCTTCAAGTTGCCTGCTTTCAGAAATCATCTTTCTCTAACGCAGATGTGCTTTTTCTCGCTATCATCTACAGTCAGTCGGTTTGTCCAAGCTGATCTACTTATTTCAAGGGCGCATCTTTAAGCCTTCTGCACCCGGAAGCAAAGATCCGCAAGTTAACCATATGGATGCTGCAACTGAATCTTCGCCTTCAGGTTACTTGATTGAAAGATCAGTCAAATCCTTCTCTAGCTGCTCTACTTTTAGTGCGCTGTGTTTCAAGCCTGGCCTCCGCTCGGATCAGTGCAAATGGAACCAAAATTTGAATAACTGAACGGGTTTATTTAGGAATGAAACTTGGGCCTGATGCATCGAAAAGTTATTTGGTTTTATTTCTTAAATTTGCATTAGAATTTCAAATTATTATGAGCTTTATGTGGGTGCTGTTGATTGTTGTTGTTGTTCTTGTTGTCGTTTGCCGTTTGAAGGTGCCACACACATAGTATATATATATATACTAACACCCACTGTTGCAAGTTAAGAAACACGTTTGCTGGACATTAGAATGTGACGCGGTTCAATGAACTAACGTAAAGCAGCATATATCCAGCTGGAGGAGGAAGTGTTGTATGCCCAAAGACTGGCAATAGAAAAACAAAGTCAATAGCCTTTAAGTTGCTTGCAACAACAAGTAAGAACAACAACAACAAAAACAATAACAACAACAAGTATCAGCAACAGGTCTAGGCTGGCTGTTGTTGCTGCTCCTGGCATGATCATTGCCTCTGACAACGTTGTGGCAAGCAGGCGTGCAACAAGCCTTGCCCCATAACTGGTTTTCTTTCCTCGTTTGGCCCAAGCCGTTGCGCAAGCAAATGCAAGCCAAGCCTAGCCTAGTCTGGCCTAGCCTAGGCCTCAGCATAGATAGATAGATAGTAGAGTCTCTTTTTTTTTAGTTTTTTTTTTTTGGTTTTCGTTCCAGTACAGCATCCTGCAACTGCAACTGCATCTGCAACCAGTTTACGTACAGTTTCCCGATTGCTCGACTCTCGACATTTCACTACTCATCGCGTCCGTGTTATTGCAGCTAAAGTACATGAAGTAATTGCATGGAGCACGAAGCAAGCCTGACCCCAGCCGTGATGTTGATGCTGTTGCTGCTGATGCCGCTGATGCTGGAGAGCTTCATCAGCTGGCGGCCAATGAACTGCAACTATAAAAGACAATAGGAGCAGAGCAGACCACTGAGCTCAAGCCCCTGCCCATCAGCATCTGCTGGAGCCCAGAGTGTGTGTGTGTATGTGTGTTGTATTGCTAAATTGGAAATAATTGCAGAGAGGCAGCAGCAACAGCAACGGCAACTGCCACAGCAGCAGCAGCAGAATGCACGTGTGCAGTTCTGTCTCTGTTGTTGTTGTTGTTGCTGTTATCGTTGTCATCAGTTGTTGTTATTTTCTGTTTTCTACCACTATGACATAAAATACTAGCGGAGGCAGGGCGATGCGCGGTGGAGCCAGTCAGATAATACGAGTTGTATCTGCAAAAAGGAATAACAACAAGAATAGCAACAACAGCAACATGCGGAAAATACTACAGCTCGCGAATAATAATAGTAATAATAATAAAAATCATAACAAAGTTGTGCGCACATAATACTTATGTATGTACAACAGCAACAACAACCAAACATTATAAAGGAAAAAAGTTCAACGACATTAGGAGATTAGAGAGCATTCACGATACATAGGCAACAACAACAATAACAACAACAACAACAACAATGCCCATGCACATTTGAATGTGCCCCTGTTAGTATGCGAGTGTGTGTGTGTGTGTGTGTGTAAGAGATTCATCGATGCACTTTGACGTTCGAAGCATAGGAAAAAACAAAAAAGTCATCGACATCATATGGATTTTCATTATGTCTGTATGCTGAACGTGGCAGTGGAACGAGAGGGGACGGGGGTGTGTGTGTGTGTGTATATGGCAGGAATAGGTTTAGGAGGTTAACGAAGGTTGAGTGCATTTAACAGAACAACAACACAAAAACTAAAAACACAAAAACTCTGTCAGAGACAGGAAAATGTTTTTCATTGTACAATCGTTGCGTTGGAAAAGCTGACAGGCCAACGAACACACTGACGAAGGAACAGGGAAAACGAGCGAGGGGGAAGGGGGGAGGAAAAGACACAGTCACAGCAGGCATTGGAGTCATTATTAGAGTTGCGGGAGACATGCCCCATGCGTTTGCATTAACAACAACAACAGTACAAAAACGACGAAAAAATAAAGAAAAAAGTCAGTTCATGCAAATGATGAGCACTCTGCTGTCTCTTTGAGTTTCGAATTTTGTTTTTCGTCGTTGTAATGTGGCATTGGGGCCATGCCGAGAGTGCGCCTCCAACCCCAAACTGCAGCAGCAGCTGCTGTTGCTGCTGTTGGGTGCTTAGCATTTTGGCGTGTGTTGCACAAAATGCCACACTTGGTTGCGCGTTGATCTTGCTATTTACGGAGATGCAAAAAGTGGCAACCCCTACATAGCTATGAGGCGGCATTTGCATTCGCATTTGCTTACTTTTAATTTGGATAATTCATTACGACGCAAGATACCACAAAATGATAGTCACTGAAATCGGATACCAAAAACTTCAGATTTCTGGGTAGGGTGTGTGAAAAGAAAAGAATCTATCAAGGAAGTTGACTGCTGTATGCTCTTAGCTCAAACAATATCTAAGTTATCAACTAATTGAAACATGTCAAATATTGATTTCTATTCTACTTATTTGATTTTGAATAGGTTTATAAAAATATAAAGATTTTTTTGTAATTCGATGTAAATGACGTCTAACAGAATAATAAGCGCTGGCAGCTAAGGCCTTAAGCTGATATAGACATTGATACCATTCACTAAGTTTCCACTTTTTCCTAACGTTAAGTGTCTTATGTGAAATTATGTTAGTCATATTGTGTGCTTAACAGGGCAGAGATACAAAAAAACAAACCTTTTATGAGATATTAACATAAGTGCATCTTGGCAAACTTTGTTATCAGTTAGTGTTAGCCACTGTGTACAGGGTATAAGCTAGAGATGCGGCTGCTCAATTTGATTAGGTTTTCAAAATCAATTCCCCAAGACGATATTTTTTTATTTGTTTTTACCGCCTTTGTGAGAAAATAAACAAGACGCTGACTGTAAACTGTATACTGTATAATGTCTGCTGACCGCTGTCTGATGCTGTTTATTGGTATTGACAACGAGTTGGAAGACTTTAGGCCTTTGGGCCTTTCTTTCATTGCGTCTCGCCTTTGTTTGTTATCACTTGAAGTTTGAGGCATTTTTACGAATTGATTAAGGCGACGTTTGTTTACAAGCAGGTAAACAGAAAGCCAAAGAGGGACGCAGTAAAAAAATAGAGAGGGAGGGAGCCAAAGAGATGGTTTTGAGTGTGTAAAAAAGATTCGACAAACTTTTCATTTAAATGCTTTTACAGTTGAATTGCAAACATGTTCTCAATGGCCGTAAAGCTACTATCTCCGAGCTCGTCCCTTAGTCTGGCTTTGGCCTTAACTCTGGCTTTGTGCTCATTAAGCAAAGCATGACGAATAACTGCAGTGTCGATGCGAACGCTGAAGCTGACGTTGACGTCAGCACACCTGACAATTTGTTAATGAGAGCAACAGGTTCAGCGACGCGGCAGGAAGCGAAGCGATAAAACCAAACCAAACCAAAAACCAAAGCAAGCGCAACGGACAACGACTGACGGGATGACGGATGTCCTGCTGAAAGAGTGCCACAACCAGATCCCCAGTCCAGATCCATGGCCAGAACACAAGCATAACAACTAACAGCAATTCAGTGCTGGTTGAGAATGCTCGACTAGGAGGATACCCTGACTAGATTAGATTAGAAGTTAAATAAGAGTAATTTGTTTGCATTTTGATTATTTATAATCGTTTAATTGTTTTCAACAATATCATAATTTCTGGTGTGTGGGGCTCATATTATGTTAGAATCGATATTTATTGGTCGTAAGGATAAATTGTTGTACATAGGAAACAGTTCCTGATGACTTAATCTCCAGATGAAATTCTGAATATATATGTTTACTATATACCTTAAAAGTCACAAATACTTTTTTCAGCGTGTTGCACAATATTTCGCAACTTTTCAACCATTTCAAAGGGCTACAGGGTATACCGAAACATAAAAAAAAAAACAAAATGTAAATAATGCAAAACATTTTCTCACCACGTTCCGCTGCCGGCGCACTTTTAAAGCTTCCCCCATTTGCCGTTTTGCCGGATGGGGAAGGGCAAAGCAGAACTTGCATGGGAAATGATATGTAAGAAATGCGGCAGAAAGCATACAAAAACAAAAACAAAACAAAAAAAAAACATGGTAAAACTCAATGGCAGTGAAGATCTGTGCTTTCTAACTACCATAATTTTGTATATATGTATGTTTGTTTGGACGCGTTAGTTGAGCATGACATTCAAAATATGAGTAAATGAATATATATCTCGAGGTATAAACAACATATGGCCATAACTGAGATGACCTTTTTTCCATCAATATAATAAATATATACCTATACTTATGCATATGTGTATGTTTATGTGGCATAGCACTCACTCACTGCCCAGCCCATTTGTAGTGAAATTTAATCAAGCGTTTAATGCCAAGGTGGAACGTCGGGGAATATAATACAGAATACTACAACAACAAGACGAGGGAAAAAGGCAGAACGCTGCTTGGGCGAGGGCGTTTTTACTCGTTTCTACTATGCTGATGCTGATGCTGAAGCTGAAACTGTCTGAGCTGGGATTGGAACTGAAACGGGGACAGGGACTGGGGTATGTCCAGGCTGATATGCCTGTCAGATGTCAGTCTACGTCTTGTCGGAGAGCGTCTCTCCTCTCACCTACGACGACGACGAAGCTGGTTAATGACATTTTGAGTTAATTGCGGGGCTGTGTAGCTGCTGCTGCCATATGGGCCATAGGGAAGTGGTCAACAAGGGCGGGGCGGGGTACATACTGTAAATGAATATGCGTATAGCTCGGTCAACGCCAGAGTGATGTATTTCCAGGCAACGTAATTTGACTACATACATCAATACAGCATGCGGAACGGCATAACATCCAGGGGGAGGGAATCAATATATGTATACATATATACATACTATTTGTATCTGACATTGCAGATGCTGTTTACGCCAGATGATCCGCATCTGATGATCCGTTAATATAAGATATTAGGTACAAGACTGAGTCGCAATTGAAATATGAGAACTTAAGAAATTGAGTTTCTACCAAACTTACTGCACGTGCTTAATTTATGCATTAAAAACATTCACCTGCAATTGATATAAAAAATAAAAATACTTTTCTCCTTACAATATCATGTAGTACCTTTCGAAAAGTAACTCAAGCGTATAATACCCAATTAAATATTATTTTTTTTTTGATTTTCTCTTTTATAAATGACCTTAAAAAATATTCACTTTCATGTTTTGATTTTATGTTGTTTAATAAATCCTTTATTTATGTCTGATATGACAGAAACAAGTATTGACTGGCTTAAGCATTAAAAACGGACAAAGATGTTTGTATTAAAATTAGTTTACCAGATTTAAAACAAGAATTACTACAAAAAGGAGTAGAAATAGTTAAACAGAATCAATAAGCAAATATAACATTTGATAGTTAATTTTTCGTCTGTCTCCAGTTCATTGTTAAATTTGTTGCTCGTTTTCAATATTAAGTATCTTTCCATTTGAAAAAATACAATTGATAAACAATCATCATTATAGTAATAGTTGCCAATAGTTTATGAAAACAAACCAAAACCCTTAATAATAAAAGCTCTCATGCAAATGTGTAATAACCTTATTTAAACATACTTACGTACAGTAGGTACTCATTAGGTAACTAAATTTTTGCATACACACATTTATGCACATAAGTACAGTAACTAGTTCTGTGATTATTGTTATTACATCAGCAGCAGAAACAGCAACAACAACAACAACAAGGATCAACTGCAGTTGCCTTTGGCATCAATTGGCGCGCTTTTTTTTTTGTTTTTGTTTTTCTTAATTTGATTCGGTTTTGTTCGCTACCCGGCAGCAGCTAGTTACAGGTAATATCCTAGAGACAATATCAACAACAACAACAACAACTGGAATCACTGTCAAGTGGGCAGGTACACTGTACGTAGGTAAATGGCAAGGGTGCAGTTGCAGTTGTTGTCGCAGTCGCCGCTGCGTAGGACGGCTAATGTATGGATATGTATGTATGGGTTTGTATTGGCAGCAAAACCAGTTCTTATAATGTCAATTCGAATCCTACACGTTCACGTTCACGTCCATGTCCAATCCACACGCATTAAGCGCGACAGTCGCAAGTCGCGACGCGTCCAAATAATGACAACAACAACAACAAATGCACGGCAGTAGTAGAAAGAGAAAGAGCAAAAGAGAGGGAGGCAAACACTGGCGACGATTCGTTGGCGTTGAATTTGATTTTGATTTCACCTGAGTGGCTGTGACTTGGGATGCATACTTATGTATGTGTGTGAACGTGCCTCTTGTACCTTTTCGCTCGTTCCTTTTGTCAACCAAAGCAACAAGCAGCAGCAACAACAACTGCATTGCGACCTACGATTCTTGACTTGTTGCTGTTCTTCTTGTTGTTATCGTTGTTGTTGCCGTTCGAGGCCCGTGTAATTGATGATGTTTATATTTTTTGGGGTCCCTCCTCGTTGCCACATCTTTTCGTTTTGTAGACAGAGAGTTGATTTAAAGATTACGCACCTATTGTGTGAGTGGGTTTGGTTTTTTCATTTCGTAGAGTGCTTGTCTGTGTTTGTGACCGGAATATTAATTCTGAGGTCTTAATAATTTCTAATGGGTCTATCAAATGGTTTATGGTAATTATATACGGAGAAAAGCCATTATCATTATAGTACTTATGCAAATTTATGTAGCAGTTACATTTGAATATATTGTATATAAGTATTTAATGCATATAAATATCTTATCAGAGTTTAATGCATATACAAAATATTAGGTGTCAAAAACTAACTTATTTCCTTAAGCATTGGAGGAGTAAAGTTTAAGTAACATTGATTATGTTTATGGGAAGCTGGCAAAAGTCTAAAAAATCCATGGATAATTTACTTTGCGCGACTTTTGCTAATTGGGGCCCGTGAATCGGCGTCAAAAGAATATTCATTAACTCCAATAACAGCTTTAACAAACAGTTTTTAATTACCCAAATTAAAATAAAATTATGTTAATACCAAAATGTGCTGCATGCATATACAGTTATTGGTAATTAGATTTCCTGTACCAGTTTTTTAATTTTTAAATCGCCCGCCAAGGAAATGCACCAACTTTTATTCAAACCAGTAATACGAAAAATGTTTTTAGTATATTTTATAGCCAAACGTTGTTCATTTGAACCTATGTTAAATCATTTGACATAACATAAACTCCACCCGACTGTTAACTGCAACTTTACTTTAACATGAATTTATACGATTTTTAATTATTTTTAATAAGTTAAATACAACACCAACAAATGCGAAACGTTTTTCAATTCCAGTTGCAAAGTTTAAGCTTATATCAATGAGAATTTATATCAATATATGATATATATTCTTATTGATAACAGCATTCAAATTGATAGCGTTACCGGATCGTCAAAATAAGAATATTGTTTACGTTCGAACCAACGAATTACAGCGATGGGACAGCACTGTTTGGTTCATTTGGCCCTGCCACTTAACTTAGCAAAACGCAAAACGTTCACAATAATCCAACTAGCTCTTTTCTCAGAGAACCGGTTCACTTGTCATCAGCTCTTTGCCAATCAATTCACGGGCCGTGTTTGTTTTAAGTTAAAATAAGTGAATAAATAGAAAACTAAATAAATTGCAAAATAAAACGAATGTGCACAACAATCGAATGCGCTATTTACCGGCAGTGGCAGTGAATGATTGGTCATGACTCTACCCAAAATCTAAGATACGCTGAAAAAATTCGACTGTGCGGTGCTGAGATTTAGACGGGGTTTGTACCTAAAAGAAAAAAAACACCAAATGTGTGTGTGTGTGGGTGTGAATGAGAGAGTTAATGTGAACAAGTGTGGGTGTATGCTTGTGTGTGGGTGTATGTGTCGGTATGCCAGTCCCTTGTCCCTTGTCGTGGGCGTTGAGGCAAAAGAAGGTGTTGGGTGTGCATAGGCAGCAGCAGCATCTGAGCAATGCAAATCCTTTGAAAAAATACTAGACAAAGAATCAATTTCCTAATTGTCACTTGTCAAGCGACAAGTGAGCTAGCAGCAGCACCATCAGCAGTGAAAAGCAAAAAATGTTCATACATATGTTTTTGCGTTTGTCAGGGAGAATATGCATGTGTGTGTTTGTTTGAGTGTAAGTGTGGTAAGGTCGAACAGTTGCAAGTGTCAAGGAATTTTACAACAGCGGCATGCCAAGCAGGCACACAAGCAAGGTAAAATCCTTCGCCCGACATGGAGACTTCGAGACCGAGTCCAAATGCCCCGAGCCATACCGCGCCCAATGCGCGCTCTGCATTAAATATGATTATTGTCCTTGCCTGATCCTTGCTGCACTCGAGTGCCACTCTCTTCGTGTGTGTGTGTGTGTGTATATGTGCACTCAAAATTGTTGCATTTTCAATAATGTATAGGTGTGTAGATGCAGGGCCCGGATATCCAGTCCCTGTAAGCATTTGCATCGCATTGCTTACATTCCTTTTACGTCGGCCAATTGGGATTTTTACACGAACTTCGTTTAGCGCCTGCGCTTCCTTCTCTCTCTCTCTCTCTCTCGCTCTCTCATTCTCCCTTACACATTCTCTCTCCCGGTTTGGAGTACCATCGGAACAGTGTGTTTCGACTTCAAGTGTACCTTTCCCCGTCGGTTCCCCTCAATAAATCTACATACAAATATCAAACGCTCCACATACAAAAACATTTAAACAAGGAATAGCATTTAGCAGCTACTATTGTTTATCAGCGGGTCCTCATTGGTTGGGCAGTGTTTGTTATTGTTGGTGTAACACTGGAGTGGCTTGTTTACAATTTTTTGTTTGTTTGTTATGGGTACGACCGACCACAGGAAACCATTTTCGTGTTGAAAAATTCAAATTTGTTTCATTTGTGTGGTGTGTTCAGTCAGCTGACAGTGAAACTTCCTTTGCCATTCATTGCAAATTTGTGAGTTTTTTGTGGCTCCTGTAATTGATTTGGGTCCTTTGGACCGATTGGCCACCTGTGATTGACGCATCACTGCAGAAACTGACAGAGCCATGGACCGACCGGCAGGAGTCCATATCCGTTTATGTTTCCATTTATTTTTTTGTTTTGTGTTTTTGCGTTTGCTGTTTGCCAGTGCGCCCTGCTCTATATTATATTAACAACATTTTTGTGTCATTTTTCAGTTAAATGCGACGAAGTGAATTTTTAGCCGTAGCAGCAACATCAGCAACGCAATCAATAACAACGACGAAACAGCAAATAAAAATTTGAGAAGCAAGCACAACAACAAACAAGAACTAAAGTTCACAGAAGTTTTTTTTTTTTTTTTTGTTGGAGGTGTGACGAACGCAAAGCACCAACTGGTGTTTGTGCCCAGCATCAGCATCAGTAGCAGCCTGGTGCAGCTCATCAATATTCCAAAAAGCAATTGAGCAAGTCGGGCAACGCATTAATTCATCAATTATTCAAAATGACCGAAGACGAAATTCTCTTTGACGATGTTTACGAGCTCTGCGAGGTCATTGGCAAGTAAGTTGAACTTTTTTGGTGCATATCTCATTAGGGTTTGACGCCCTTAATCATCTGTCGACGCAAGCGTTGTGAACACCGATTGCTTTCAACACAGTCGACAGAAAACGAATACCCAAAAATATATTGTGTTTTCAACATTTTCTTTAACAAATAGGTTGCCAAATTCGTCAGTGGAGTGACCACTGTACCAACTTGCCCAAATGGCATGCCTCAAAAGTTGGCTCACAAGTTTTGGTGTCGCCTCTTACATTATGCTTTAATATTTATGTGGCAGTCAGTTACTTGGTCTAACTAGTTTTAAGTTCGCACAGCAATTTTACTAGTTTTGACATAATATCAAAGCGCTTGAGGCATGCTTGTTAGCAAGTCAGTCCGATAAGGTCAACAAAGACATTTTTAAAACTTTTATTTAATATTTTATATATGTAGTTACATACATGTTCTTATATATGTTGGTTTATGTGTCTTGCAGAGGTCCTTTCTCCATTGTGCGACGTTGCATACATAGAGAGTCCACTCAGCAATTTGCTGTCAAAATTGTTGACGTGGCCAAGTTTACGGCAAGCCCTGGTCTAAGCACAGCGGGTAAGTTACCACGACGACCTTGCCCCAAAGCCCAGCAGCCCAAATACTTTGAGTGAATAAATTATAATAAGCTGCGCAAATTATACAAAATTTGCTGCCTTCTAATTGAGCGGTAAAAATGGAGCAAATTTATCACGTGCCGTTCGCTCCGGAAACATGACAGGCACAGGCCAAAGACAAGGACAGAAAAAGCATAGTTGGGGAACAACTTGCAACTCACACCATAGGCCAATTAAAAAGAAATTGCTTAAACGCAATAGTCTGGCTTTTGGTTATTGACTTAATGATACATGGCTAACAAATAAGTCAAATCCTAAATCCATTTATGCTTACGGCCAGGTGGTGTAAGACAAAGGAGCTGCGTAGGGATTGGGGCTGTGGGCGGCCATACAAATCGAACTCATACATATATCAATTAATTTCGCGTCATTATAGATCTGAAACGGGAAGCAACAATATGTCACATGCTGAAGCATCCACACATAGTCGAGCTACTGGAAACCTACAGCTCTGAGGGCATGCTATACATGGTCTTTGAGTTGTAAGTAAAGCACACTCACACACACAAGTTCTGTTTAAATGTAGGCCACTTAAATAATTCCTTTTCGTTTTGCTTACAGCATGGAAGGCTCTGACTTGTGCTTTGAGGTTGTGCGCCGCGCCGTCGCCGGTTTTGTTTACAGCGAGGCTGTCGCTTGGTGAGCATGGATAAATGACACATAATTATTGTATTCTAACACCTGAATTTAATTAAAAGCCAAAATATACAGAGCTCTGATAGGAATAGAAACAAACTTATAGAACATAGTTAGAGAGCAGATTGCCCAACCCTTTTCAAATAAGTACTTAAATGACAGTCTATTTAAGATACTCACTTACATATTCAATAATGAGTAGCATTACTAAACAACATAAGCGCACAGCTTTAAAACATATTCTGCACAACGTGAAGAAGATATTCAAGATTCGTTGAACATCTGTTTATAAACTTAAATGTTGGAGCTTGTTAAAAAACAATTAAGTTCTTAACTTTCTCAATGTCAATTTGCTTAACAAATTAGAAAACTGAACCATCAATTAAGTAAGAAAAACACTTTTAATGCAACATTTTTGCACACAAAAACAAAAGTTGTAGTTTGGTTTTGCGGTTTTGACCCTGTCTGTAATTAAAACTTTATTACAAGCGACAAAGCGAGTTTAAAATGTTTAACTATGTTGTAACATACTTGCATACCTGAGATCCAAATGAAAAAATACCAGGACTAATTATTGCTTTATTAAGGTAAAAAATAATTATATTAACAATTGTGTTGTTATTGCCAACAGCCACTACATGCGCCAGATACTGGAGGCACTGCGTTACTGTCATGAGAACGACATCCTGCACCGGGATGTGCGGCCAGCTTGTGCTCTTCTGGCGACAATTGACAACTCAGCGCCAGTGAAACTAGGTGGCTTTGGCTCGGCGATACAATTGCCGGGCACGCGAGAAACCATAGAAACACACGGACGCGTGGGTTGTCCGCACTATATGGCACCCGAGGTGGTCACCAGGCGTCTATATGGCAAGGGCTGCGATGTTTGGGGTGCTGGTGTTATGTTGCACGTCTTGCTCTCCGGCAGGCTGCCATTTTTAGGATCAGGCGTGCGACTACAACAGTCAATAGCACGTGGACGTTTATCGGTGAGTGTCATACTGTACAGATTTTCAATTAAATTTTATAATATGTATATTGGTTTAAAAAAATGTTTTGCAGTTTGAGGCACCTGAATGGAAATCTATTTCGGCAAATGCTAAGGATCTAGTCATGAAAATGTTAGCAGCCAATCCCCATCATAGATTATCCATAACTGAGGTGTTAGATCATCCCTGGATACGGGATCGCGACAAATTGCAGCGCACACATCTAGCAGAGACAGTTGAGGAATTGAAACGCTACAATGCTCGACGCAAGCTCAAGGGTGCCGTTCAGGCCATTGCTGGAGGCACCAACATGGATCCACTCTATGTCACCGATGCAGACAGTAAGTATTTTCAAATGAATATCAAAGAAATGGGTGTTGATTATTATCTACATTACAGCGCCCAATGCGGCTGCAACAGACGAGTGGGCCGATGAGGAAGCGGGAATTGAGGCTGTACAGCGTATATTGGATTGTTTGGACGATATTTACTCGCTGCAAGATGCGCATGTTGATGCGGACGTGCTGCGAGATATGCTGCGTGACGTTCGCTTGCAACAGTTTCTACAACTTTTTGATCGTATTGGCTCCTCGACCATCACGACCAATGGCCGGGCGCCCAGCGCCGAGGCTGTTTCGCGCAGTCGCGATGTTCTGGAGCAGTTGTCATCGGTCAGCGTCGGTGTGGGCAATAAGTATGCCAAGGATGAATTGATGCAGCTGCTCGCTGCGCCGCACTTTCAGGTGAGTGCAGTTTCCTTTTATTTATTTGTATACATTTTGAGTAAATGCTTACGTATAAATGTTGTTTTGTGGCTAAATTTGAGGCAAGCTGTGAGCTCAAGCACATGATTGCCTACTGCTTTGTTGTAGTACTTTTGGCTGTCAGGAACTGGCCATGTGGTCACATCAATCTGTGGTCCACTCTGTAGTTTGTTTTAGCATAAGCCAAAACAAATTTGAAATGTATTTATTGCCAACAATCCTGGGAAATGCACACAAAACAGCAACCACCAACAGAGCTACTATTACCACTACTTGAATGTACTACTGTCAACTCCCGCAGAGCTTTAGCCTGTCGCTGGCTCGCTCACTAATCCTTTGCTCAAACAGTGGCACACATACAGTACACACCACTAATGCCTACAAACTATGTACAGTACGTGTACAAACAGACTGCGCCTGCTAATGCAACCAAAATACAAACAATTTAATCAAAATAAACCTAAATTAAATTCGGACTTTGCTGTTGCTACTGCTGCCGCACAAGCTACAGCTTCAGCGTCAGGACCTGTGCCTGTGGCTTTTCTCTAAAGGCTTTTTGTGCAGAAAAGTATGCTACACAACTCAAGTGCCGACGCTGTCGTCGGCGGTGTGTGCCACACATTTGCAACAGACCAACAGAAAAACATTTAACGATTCCGAAACAAAATAACTAAGCCTTGTCTTTTATATTACAACGAAGCTTAAATACACTTATAAGTATTCATTTCATAAAGCTGGCTGAGCACATTGCTTTAATTTAAAGCAACCAAAATTTAAATAGATTTTCTAGTCTTTCAAAAGTCAATGTCAACTGATATGCCTTACATTTCAAATACTCTATTACGTTTTGAATGCTCTTGCTTCCGGGCAGGGTATATAAATTTTAATCTTTTTTTCCATCTCGTTTGCTATTCTCTGGGCCTGTCTGTATGCGATATAAACGCTATAACTCTGTGCCATCCACTGTCGTTAATTGCTCCTTGAAGCAGACTACACTTTTTGCTGCTGGGTGGCAGTGCTTTATTCTTTAATATACCCTAGACTCATCAACTGAATGGAAAGAAAGGCATTTCGAAAATTCCAAATATATAAGTATAAATTTTTTTTTATGCTTGTGAGTCGATTTTAAAAATAGTTTTATTAGTAGCTCGAGAAGTGGAAAAAAGTGGCAACAATCATAAGGATTATTGGCTGAGGAGTTGTTGAACTTATCTTAATTGTTGGTTAAATGTTTTGTTGCCACCTTAGTATTAATGTTCAGGAATATTGTAGTTCAATATCGAGTTCACATGCACTTTTGAATGCCTTTGCAAGTGCAAGATTATATTTTAGTCAAAACTACCACAACAAATATTGCCACTGGTTTTCTATCGGACAGTTTGTCTGCCAGTCTATCTTTCTATCTGGTGCTTTGTGTGTGTGACGCAAGCTGTGCTCGTGTGCCAGCAACTCATTTTCATAAATTCATGGAAAATATAAAAACAACAAAAACAAAGTATATGAAGTGTGGGAAGAAAAAAGAAATAGTAGATGGATAAAAATGACAGACGATATGAACAACTGCACAAAACGCAGGCACAGCCAGCAATGAGCGAATGTGTTAATGCTATATATATATGCACATATATATGCTACATATACAATCAGCAAGAGAGCAGATTGGATGCTGGGTGTTGAGTGTCGAGGGTGTTCGCGTAGGCGTAAGCTAAAACAACAACTATGTATTTTAAGGACCTCGGCCGCAGTCCAAACATCATTCCTCTGCACAAAATCTCATTCTCATATTCACACTTACTCTTACACTCACTCACATTCTCTTTGAACGCTGCGCTGCAAAGTGCAGCGAGCGCAATGCGCTGCCGCTGCCAGTGTTGCTGCTGGCGCTCCTAGTTGCAGGAGCAGTGCCAATGCACATACTAATACACTCATCCATATGTACATATATATATAAATATGTATTGTATATATTTGCACATGTTCCATATATATACGTGCGTTTTGCGTGAGTGTCTGCGTTGTACAAACCAACCGAGCATTCGTGATTGACTTAAACAAAAAAGCGCGCACAATTTTCAGTTTAGTTTGCGGCGCAGTCGCCGCGAGGGAACGACGACAACATCGCAGACTCCAGTTGGATTTATTTGACACTTGCCAAGTGATGTGTGAAAGAGGCGCCTAACGAGCGATTTTGTGACAGCAGCCCATGCCTGCACCACTCCAAAAAAAAAAAGGATTAGCAGCTGGGGAATAGAGTCTGTGTCGGTTTATGTGTGTGTGTGTGTGTGCAAGTAAGTGGTGAGACCTTCGTCAAGTCGAGTTAAGTTTACTCGGAGTCTATTTCTCAAGTGACTTACTCTGATTCGCTCCGCACAACCCGCGCTCGCTTGACCCAATTAAGAAGTCGCGGACGCGGACTCGGATGTGTATGCGGATGTGGATACAAATGCAAACGCGAACGAAAACGCAAAGTTTTCTCTGGAGTGTATAGTGCCGTGTCAGTGTGCCAATTACGCGCGAATTTCCGCAATAACCTCTAGCGAGAACAGGAGGAGTTTCATGCTCCAAGCAGTCAAACATTTACAGCTACAGCTATAGCTAAAGGCATTGAAAGCATTAGCACCAGCACCACCTACAACGACACAGACACCGCCACCACACACACACACGCACACACACACAGTTTTAACGAAAGTTAACAGCCACGTGTTTGGCGGCAAAACCCACATGGGAGCAATTGACAAAAGGGCAACCGCTGTCATTGGCGACGTCGCACTCTCGAGCCCCGTCATGTGGCGCTGGGACTGTGTCTGGGGCTGGTGCTGCTACTGCTGGTACTGGAACTGGGGCCGTGCTGTCGCGCTGCTCATAAATTGGCAGCACAACAAAGTGCTGCAACATCGACTACTGCGCGTCTATAACTCAATTTAAATTCAAATGTGTGCCACAAAAAAATCAAAAAATATATGTAACAAAAATAAAAAAGAGAACAAATTATAAAACGGAGGCCAATATTGACCATAGCAAACGAAATTAGCATACACGTTTTGAATGGCGGACGAAGCCGTGGATGAGGAAGAGCACATTGGTTGTTTGTGCGACAGCACATCCATAACAACCACAACAACAACAACAACATCGGCGCCACTGTTCAGTATCTTTCAGTGGATCGGACTTGAGACAGCCGAACAGCTGCCCCCGCACATTGTGCGATACTACAACAACTTACATCAGCAGGTAAATGATACATAACATACAACAGCAGCAGCAACAAACAGCAGAAATTCTTAACGTCATTGCCAAAATTACGTTTCCTCGTTATACTATACTATGTTGTTGTATGTGTTGTGTACATACAAAACACCTCTGATTTTCCTTTTAGTTTATGCAAATGCCGTAAAGTTCCTACATCATCACTTGTAAATAACTAATGAGTCTGCAAATACATAATCATTGACAAATTCCACGAACTTGTTTAGCTGCCTGAAGTCTTTGCTTTGATTTTCTTTTGAATTTTAACTTCTTATTACTAAATTGCCTACACTACTAAGTATTTGTTGCTTGTTATAAGCTTAAAGCGAAACTGGGGCCGAGTGCGTTAAAAATATTGAAATTGTTGTTAAGTACGCAATGCTTTTGTTTTCTTTGAATAGGTTGGGAAGCTAGTAAATTAAAAGTTTTATAAAATTAAATAAGTTTACTAAAGCTGTAGAATAGAGACTAAGTAAACATAATAGCGAAACCAAAGGAATTACAATAACTCTGAAATACCTGAAATTAATTTTTCAATTGCATTTTAGAACATTTAATATGTCTTAAAACAAAATATTATTATACGTTCTACTTATCGTACTCACAAAAAATATAAAAAAAGGTTTTACTCTGCCCTGAATTTACGAAAGCACTTTATTTTCGTTGTTGTCAGCCTGTTATTTTGTCTGTTGGCATTTAGTTGGCAGCATTTCTTACCGCCAATAACAATTAACAAATACCACGTATGCATTAATTCAAGACTGTTCCAGTTCGGGTTGTGTTATCTATTCTCACTCTAGTAATAAATTAGTTGCAAATTTAACTGTTGGCTTGAGTTCACAATTCATTTTAATTGGATAAATGAAACAAGGTAATTGGCCAAGTATAATGACCAACATGGCCTCACAATCTAACCCTAATATATTCATGCACATATGTACATATATCAAGGTAGATTTTTGGTCTGTTTAATATTTTAACGTTGACTGTTGACATTTATTTAAAGGTATTTCTTGATGCCAATATCAATTTACAAATGGCTATAGAATTTGCATTTATTCAAAATTGACCCCATATTACTCCTGCCTGCTATTTCTTCTTGATGTCTGAAGCAGCATTCAGCAAGTAGTTGTCTCACATTTACCATCAGCTTTATTACAATGCTCGCTGTACCTTTGACATGTTTGTGATGTGACAAAGTTATATATATATATGTATGTATGTATAATGTGTATGCGAGTGACTGAGCCTATATGTATATGTGTATACAAAAACACACATACACATACACTTATACATGGATATGTGTGTAAGCCGACTAAACGTGTCAACAAGCAAGCAGGCTAACTGCCAGCCCCCTCACTTTAGTTACCTGCCCAGAATTGGCCCGGACATAAACCTCGACCTGAGCCCAGACCGGCACGGCCCACTGACACATTAAGCGTACCCCTTTTGGTCATACACAGACACAAACACACACACACACATAAATTTCAAAATGCCTGAACTTTTGCTGGGTGTTATATCAACATTGTCGTTATTGGTGGTGGTGGTGGAGGTGGTGGAGGTGGCGAGTAAATGCTGTTGCCACTTCGATAAAATGACAAATTCGTTACAAAATTGCTCGTTGACCAACAACAGCAATATCAATAGCAATAGCAATAGCAATGGAAATAGCGACAATTTTATGTTAATAGTTTATTGGCTAACACACAATTGAAGCAATCCACAGCTGCTATTACATGTGTTTTGGGCCTTGACCTACACTACACCATGGGTGCACCCTATGTTGGGTCTTGGCTCTGGGCACCGTTTAGCAGCGCACATACGTCCTTGACGCCAAATGCATTCCGAATTGTCGTAGTCGCACTTAAAGGGATTGCAGCACGCCGTGCACTTTATTGTGCATTAATTAAAAGCCTGTTATGTTCAGCATTTAACGTGACAGCATTTGCGTAGCACCCGAAGCAATATTAAGCAATGAAATGAACTGGTGCTTGGGTAGGGGAAGGGAAAGCCAGCAGTTTGTTGTCCTTGTAAATCAATCGATTGTCTTTCACTCCCTCTCTCTCTTCCTATTTCGCACTCAGTCACTCTCTTTTGCTCCCTGTTCGTGTAAGTGCTGTGCCACAAAACATTTCATAATAATTTGCAGTGCCTCAGCACAGATTTCATAACTAATAAGCTTGGCCAACTTGTCTGTCTTTGGGGCCTACCTACAAAGTAAATAGCACTACCATCGGACTGTTTGCACATTCTTGCCAACTGGTCGGTCAGCTTACCACAAGTAATTAGGTTGTGGCTTCAGCATTCTTTCCTTTGGCCATGATTCCTTTGGCGCAGGCCCTCATGCGGTTGTCAAATAAGAAATGGGCATGGCTAGCTATCCGTATGTATGGAGTGTACCTCTTTCTTTGTGTGTGCAAGTTTTTTGTGTGTGGACACGAGTCACCTACTTTAGTTTGGACTATGGCCGCTGGCATGATTTAGCAATGTGACCGCAGCTGCAGAGGCACCAGCAGCAGCAACAACATCGGCATCAACAACTCGTTGATGACCATGATACTGATGCTGATGTTGATGATGATAATAATGATGACGGGGCAACGCCGGCGATGATTGGGTTAACGACTACGTGGCGCAGACATTGCGCCATAAATTACGAATATTTTTGCAAGCCCTTCACGTTACTTGCTGCTACTGCTACTTCTAGACAAATAGCAGCGCAGCAGGCATCGCAGTTAACGTTAACGCCGGCAGCGCTGCTTGCGGCCTTTCGTAAGAAATGTTGGCCAGCCTACATTTTTCGCCCTCTTTGCAAGTTGCAGAGGCGTATCAATGCGCATGTCCTTCACAGCATCCTGCACAGATTCAGCAGAAATAGCAGCGCCAGCAGCAGCCGCAGCAACCCACCACCACCCAACCACCCACAGCCAGCAGCTTAAAATGTTCAATATAGTCATCTCTTTTGCGCGCATTTGGCAAGCACATAAAGTTGCCATCTGCACCGGAAATTGATTGCTAGGTGAAAAACTGCTGCTGCTGCCGCCGCTGCTGTGGATGCTGATGCTGCTGCGGCTGCGAAGTTGGCTGCTGCATTCAGCTGGGAGAGCTTAGCAGAGGCAGCATTGTCGAACTGCTGCTGATAACTTAGAGTTTAGTCTATAATTGTGCACCTTGCTGGCTGGAACTGTGGCAGTATTACGCGAGCCCTTGCCTGGTTAGGACGGGTACAAAACAACAGCAGCTCAGCAGCAGCAGCACTAGCGGCAGCAGCAAGTAGCAGCACCAACATCAGTAAAAACAGCAGCATTATTTAGTACGGCTAGGGCTCCAACAACGACGCTGCCGCACACATACACACACACACACGTATACTCACTAACTAACACCAGCACATTCACAAACGCACGCACGCTTACCAAACTTGAGTGAGTGTAAGCCATATATCGGGCTCATCGTCGTTGTTGTTGCTGCTGTCGTATTTGCTGCCATACGGCGCAAGCCAGTGCAAAATGAAAAAAGAAACAGGAAAAATACCAAAAAGAGAAGCAAGAAAAAAAAGCTGAAATGAAATAAGTGAAGCTATAAGGCTAAAATGAAATGTACGAAAAACAAGCGAAACGAAACTTTTTAATTTCAAAAAGCAAGTGCACAAACTTTTGGGGCCCAGGCAATAAAATAGTTTACCAACTGCTGGCACACCAAAGTAGGCAGTGAAAATTTGTGGCCAGTTGCAAATGCTAAAAAAAGACCACCAAAAAAAGTTAGATACAAATTGATTTTTACACACCACAGCAATAAAAATAAGAACCAAAGAAAAATAAAGTCAAGGAACATCATCACGCACACACCTCTTGACACACACACACATACACATTCGGGCGGCAGTCACACGTACGGTTTTTTGGCGAGTTTTTTTATGCCATTGAATTTAAGCTCGCTGCTTTTATTTTTTGCATATTGGTTTTGGAGGCAGCATACACATACTGTTTGTATGTGGGAGTTGCTCGTACAACGAGCAGCACGAGTCTCAATCGAGGCAACAAGGCAGCGAGGCTGCTCTCGTGTCGGTTGTCGTTGTCGGTTGTCATTGACGGCGTTGCCTTCGTGCGAAGCAACAACCGCACTGTTTCCAGTTTAGATTGCTTGGTAATGGTCTGTGCTGTGCTGTGCTGGACTGGCAAAGCGAGGGTAACTACCCAAGGAACCAATCGAACCGCCAACATTTCAAAATCGATTTGACCAAAATTATTATCAATGATTTTGCGAACGACACGCGAACGCGTTACAAATTGAATTAAATTAATCAGATTTCATACCTCGTGTTTATCTTCTCACCCGTCTGACTGACTGCCTTTCTCACCGTGAGTGTTTGTGTATATTTATGTGTATAGGTGTGTGTGTGGGTGTGTTTGCTTTTATGCGGTTAGTGCGGCTTTTCTGGATATTGAATAAAACTGTGACAGCTGGCTTATTAATTTATGGTCTACGACTGCAGCAAGTGCTTTTGATTTTGACTGTTTGTTAAGCTGTATAAGTGCAAAAGCCAAACCCCGGGCAAAAGCCAATAACAATAAAGGAAAAACCGTAAAGTTGCTTCGTATAATTTCATTATTGATTTTGACTCGCAGAATCGACAAAAACAACAATAAGAACTACAAACGCTTCCAATAAAACTAAATAGCAGCAATAAACACAATAAACACCAAAACCAAAAACAACACAACGATTTAGATGCGCCCAACAAAAAACTCAACAAAAACAACTTCAAGAACAACAGCAACTTTGCAGTAAGTATAAGCTGGATAGCAAGCAACTCCAAGCAACCCTCGTTACACCTGACAAACCCGACCCCGAATCCCAAAAAAAAAAAAAAACTGCCGTTTCATTTCTACACTCCACAAATTTTGTTCACTTCACTGCCTTAGCTCCTGAGCACAGCAGCCTCCTCTGACACCTGCCTTCTCCGGTTTCCTATGCCATTTCCGTCTACTTTTGCCTTATCAAAAAATGTGTTTGTGTATACACACAAACACACACACACACAGGCAAACACAGCCCCAAAAAGAGAGCACTGCACCAATACACAGATAAAGTTTAGTATCATTTACTTGGGGGGGTCCCAGCCCATTTGCAACACCCGCCCACACACCTACACCTACACAGCCAGACTGCTCCACTCTTTAGATTCAGACTTTCTCCTTTCAGCTTCAACTCCTCATAGCCAACCGCCCATCCGCCTTTCCGTCTATTTATTAGACTTTAGCAGAGCATTTCTGTTATTTTTGTTGTTTAGCTTTTGCTCTTCTGTATAAAAATTTCTGTACATTTTGTTTGCCTTTATGTAGTTCGCCTTTTATTTTATTATTTTTTGTTTTCATTCTTTTTGATTTAAATTTGGTTATTTAATTCGCGTATGTTGCGCTGCAAAGTTGCGTCTGTTGGTTGGTTGGTTGCCTTGGGGCGCACACTACTTTCAACGCCCAGCGCCCAACTCGCAACACGCCCAGACCAATGCGAAGAGCTTGGCACGTTCTCATTCAATTATGGTGCGCAAGCGACAGGGCCACATTAGCATTCTTAAAATGCGGCAACGGAAACTGGCGAAACAAAAATTTCAGCACCTTTGTGCCCCTTCTACAAGTACTTTAAGAAACCCTATGCAAAACCTCGCTTACTCCCTGCCACCTGCCGTCTACCACCTGCCTGTAGGGACGCACATTTTAAAAACATTTTATTTAAGCATTCACAATTCCTTCTTAATTTAATTCGACATTCGCAATCCTGAGCTGAACTTTCTCCGAAAACTATGTATTTAACATAAATAGTCTCTCTGATGGCAAGAATATTCCACGGGGAATTGAGTTTGGAGTGAGGTCCTTGTCGCATTTGTCGAGTTTTTAAAGTTTTTTTTTTGTTGTATTTTCTTTTCTGAGTGCCTTTTTCCTCCAAACGATTTTTGCTGTTCGTTGGTCCAATTTAGATAGCGCTCCTCCCATGGGCACTCTTTTTTTCATCCTTTTCTTATCAGCTAGGCGCATAAAATTATATTTTTACTAGACAGCCAGCAATTGGCTTTAATAAAAGTTCCAAGTTGGCCAGCTTATCGAAAATTTTAAACGTTTTCATTCGTTTAAATAACATTAAAGCAAAAGTCGACAATTCAATTTGAGTTTTAAAATATTTAGATTTTTATTACCACTGAATTATCTTTATTAGATGCTGTGCTAAGCAATAACCAACAATATATTTATACCTCCATTCATTAAATAAGTTTTACATGTAGTTTCCCAGTTCAAGTTCCCAGTTCAAGTTCTCCACATAACTCCTTAATAGAACGTTTCGTTTAATTTTGGGCTTCTCAAAAAATTTTCTTTTGCAGAACTCGCATGCTAAAAACAAAATTAACCAAAAAGGCAACTCAAAATTTCAAACTAAATTCAACTTCAAAATAAATAGTGAACTACACACTTGTAAAAATCTAAAAACAGAACAACTTAAGACCATAACTTAAATTAAAAAAATTTAAAACACAGCTACTAAAAATCAATAAATTAAACAATAATTACATAAAAATAAACATTTATTATGATGAATAAACAGTTTTTAAAGAGCATTTAAAATAAAAATATAATAGAACAAACAACATATTAAGCAACAAGGGAAGACAAAGAGCACAACATAAATCAATTAAAGGAAACAATAATTTTTAAAAGAATACGACACCAAACGAACTTTGCAGAACGCCAATAATTTACTATTCCCATATATATACATAAATATATATAAAATATATATATGCAGGACATGTACAGTGATAGCTTAAGAATTTAAGAAGATTTTCAATGCAAACAAACGAAGAGCAACAAGGAAAACATCTGGAAAATGCATTGTTGTAATCTGAAAGCGTATCCATAAAGCGGATTCAACATTCCCATTACTGTTGTTGTTAATTGTTATACGTTTTTGTTGTTAATCAACGCTGTGATTCAGTGATAAAGCTGCAGAGATAAAGAAACGCATAGCTCAAAGTCTAAGCAGAATGTTCGACAAGATTTGTCCAAGAAGTTAAGCGCCAGCAACAGCAACTGCAACAAGAAAGGAAACAGCCACAAGTGCAGACTATCAGATAGCTAAAAAGAAACCACAAACAACATTTACTCGCGTCAATCCTCGCCACCGCCACCGCATCGATTGCAATGCTCTGGTAGCCAAGACAGTTTTACCGTGGATCACTACTGTGGCGGCGGCGGCGGCGGTGACACACAGGCTGCAGCAGCAGCAGCAGCGGGAGCAGCGGCATCCGGTGGAGCATCCACGTCGACTGGCGTTCAATGGTCAGCAGCGGGCGTGACAGCAACCGGCGGCGTCGGCATGTGCCAGCATCATGGGCTGACATCACAATCGTTGATGTCCGGTGGCTGTGGCTCGCACATGTCCCTGCTCGGCGGCGGTGGCGGCAGCAGTGGCAGCAGCGGCATGAGCGGCAGTGGTGCCGGCAGCAGCGGCCAGGGCATACCCGTCAATCAATGCTCGGCTGCTGATGTTGCCATGCTATCGGGTCATTGTCGCAGCATGAGCGGTCTCAGCTCGATTAGTATGTCAGCGCCGCCATGCCCACCGCCGCCGGCGCTATTCAATCCTTGTAGCTCTGCGTTGTCCCTGCAGCAGGCGGCCTCATCGCGCTGGGGACCGCGCACCTCCTGCCCAGTGCATAGTCCGTTTCGTGTGCGTGTGCCCAATGGCTCTATATGTTCTGGACATCAGGTGAGCCATCTACACACACACACCCACACACACACGAACCACACGCGAGTGTGTGAAAAGATCATGGGTAAAAATGTGGGGACAAGTGGGTAATATACGTATATACTATGTCTAAAATCCGTTAACTAATTGCATTCACCTTAAAAAAATAGAAAAAAACAAAGCAGCTACAGCTTGCCACAAAATGTTTTGCGCCTTTGAGTTTCATTTCGTATTTAAATTGCTTTTGAGAGCCATGTACATATGTATGTAAAAAAAACTATCTCTTTAATATATATCATGTGTACCTTTGTGTATCCAACGACTTGACTTACACACCTACGTTTTCTGTTTTGTTTTCTTTCTCTTGCACGCGCACTGTTTACTTGGACATGGAAACCATCTACAGGTAAGCAAATCTGAACCAGAAAACAAGAGTCCAACATATTGGGGTATCCACTGAAAATGTGTCAACGACATGTAAGATTAATTCATTTAGCTGACCCACGTGCTAGCACAAAAGACTCAACCGCACACAAGATAAACACACGAGCACACAAACAAACAATTGACATCCAGAGTCGCACACACATCTGCCAGGGGGTGTACAACAAAAATTTAAATGCAAATTCTCGGCTATTTAATTCAACTTTGTATGTGTTCATCTTAGTGGTGCATTTTAAAGCCATGCCATCTAAATTGGGCTTAAAAAACAGTAAACTATCGCTGGGGATATATAAATTATTTTTCCTAAGTATTCAAATGTGAAAATGTAATTTATCAATTTTTTTTTTTTTGCCAAGGGAACTGTGATTAATGATACATAAGCAATTTTTTTGTTGTTCTGAAGGTGTGATATAATTTATGAACAAACTGTTCCAGTTATTTAGTCATAATTTCTTTTGACAACGACACAAGGTATTTGGCTTTAAGGGAACTGAAAAATTATGTACGATATTATCAAAAGTGTTTTTAATGGTTGGAACTGACTCGTAAAAGAAGAGTCCACTCATAAAAGTCGCCATAATTAAAAGTAACTTTCCTCTGAAGTCACTTTATATTCTCCTGGAAACTGAACC
Source organism: Scaptomyza graminum (assembly GCA_018901835.1). Classification (NCBI taxonomy): domain Eukaryota; kingdom Metazoa; phylum Arthropoda; class Insecta; order Diptera; family Drosophilidae; genus Scaptomyza; species Scaptomyza graminum. The sequence continues at coordinate 4,930,763 of JAEIFL010000303.1, forward strand.
CTTAACTAATAAAGCAATATTTAATATGGAAGTTCAATGCTGCTTATTAAGTGCAGGTTTGTCAAGAAATGTTTTTATCCAAACAATTGTTAGAGGCAACTGCAGCTCTGAACTAAACCTCCCTGGCCTCACCGGTCAGCACTAACAGCAGGATTACAAAAATCCTTAGGGTGGCAGCATAAAATGCCTAAACACAAATAATAAGCAAGGCAAACTGGCGTTTTACATAATACATATTAAGTATATACAGCACACGCGTAAACTTAGTGACTCGCATAGTTTTTGCAAGTTATATAGAGCTCGATACACATGATTGCCCAAGCGGCGCACAGCGGTCCCAAAGTTAGGGTACGGCACCGCTGTCGTATCCCAAATCAGAGGCAGGCACAGAAATTGGTTGACTGCCCTAGAAAGTAGGCAGCACAAAGCGCAGAGCGCAAAAAAAAAAAAACAATCTATGGGCATGAAAACAGAACATGATATAAAATAAAACAACATAAGCTCGATGACGTTGGTGGTCTATCAGAATTGTCGATGCTCTGTGACAATTGCCGTTTAGCGCTGTTTTTCTACACTTCCCCTTCGTGGCGGCGTCAAATTGAATGTCACTAATGCAATTAGCTCACAACAAATAATTCTCTTCCACTCGATTATAGGGCCTAATATGCCCTATGTCAGTTGTATATTCCGACAATATGTATGTATTTATTTTGAACAATTTCCAAATGCACACACACAAAAGCGAGAGCGCGGCACCAAGAAAAAAAAAAAAACAAGCGAAGAAAAGCACAAAAGTGAAACGTTGCGCCGTCATATGCAAAGTAGGCAGTAGGCAACAAACCATTACGCCATTCAAATTTTGCACCAGCCAGGCCCAAATTTACATAAATATTACACAAGCAGCACACAAGCAATGATGGGGCTAGACACTGGGGCAGCATTGCAAATAGGCTCGTTATGGTGTCCTGCAAGGTCTTGACAGCAGTAGGGGAAGTAATTTGAAGGCACGGTTGGCCTTTTTTTCCAGATCATCCTGACTTAAACTGTTATGTAACTAGCAAAAGGTGTGGTCGCAATATCAAATTGAGTTTAAGGATTGATGGCATATTCGCATACATAATCCCAAGTTCTTGCGTCCCTTTTGCCACATAGTACATTGGCCACATTTATATGAGATATTTTTTTGCGGACTACAATTTCCCAGTCACATATTATTCGTGAGTAAAAAAAATTTGTTTTTTTTTAATGCAAACAATTCAATTCGTTTTATTAAAGTTCTGAAAAGTTCTTAGCAATTAATTCAATTGAAATCTGCATAAAGGATTCATCAAAATGCCAATTTTAAAATGCAGTTGTGAACGTCATACTTCATATGTCCAAGGGCTTAAGAGAAATTTCAAAAATATATATATTGATTATTTTACTACACATGAGCATTAAGCAGGTACAATTGAATGTCTTGTTGAAATTTGCACATTTACTGATTTTAACTGGAAAAAGTACTTTGGATTTGCTTCTAATTTACTTTCTTGATTCTAGTTGACAAAAGCATGCTGAAAGGAATATTTAAAAAGGCTTATTTCTTTTGGAACTTTTAAATGACTTGATACGCTCTTTTGCCAATTATAATCACTCTCTAAGCCGCTTTTTAATGCACTTGGACCGATGCAATATTCCGTTTGTGCACTCCTAATAACTGTCTTCCTTTTAACCAACTTCGAAAGTTTTTAAAACTTAAGCTGGTAAAAGCTGCTGTGCGTGTGTGTGTGTCTATATGTGTATGAGTGCCCTGGTTGGGCATGTGAGCTTCATTTAGCTGCTTTATTATTGGCTTGACTTGGCCCCAAAACGAGAAAAGTGCCTGACTGACAAACGGACAAGCAGTCCAAATGACAGACAGACTGCCTGACTGCCTGCTTGCCTTGACACTCTTCATTTGTGAATGCGTTAATTGCGCTAGCAAGGCAAAAGACACAATCACGAGTATTTTTCTTCGTCCATGTTTATGTATGTGTGTGTGTATTGTATCTGTATGTATTCATGTGTATGAGTGTTTGTACATAGCGTATACATATGTAGTTGTATGTACATATCACACTCGCACTGTGCCGCACACTGTTGTTGTTATTGCTGTTTGCCGTTGCTGCTTCTGATGATGATGATGATGACGATGAACAAGCACAATGGCATGAACAAGCAGTTTGAGCCAGTTCCAACAACATCAAACAACAATGACGATTACAACGCCAAGTGTGTACATTATTTCGCAATTTAGCAGAGCTCACGCATACATACATATGCGTACATGCGCTGGTTTTGCTCTGCTCAGCTTCTCAAGGCGAGCACACGAAAAGAAGTACAGCAAAACCAACTGGAAACCACTGGCACAAAAAAAGCAAGTCAAAAAAATAATTAGTTTACTTGTTACAAAACTCAGTTATCGCCCTTTGTGCCGCCACGTTTGTTGCTCTAGTTGAAATTGAATAAAAGAAAATATACACAAACACACATATTATATACATAGAATGAACACGTGCACACATAAAAAGACAATGTGTTGAGTGGTGTGATATTATATGTGTAATAAACACAAAAAAATCCGGACGGTATTAAAATAATGTGTAAAAAATGTTGCCTAACCAACAGGCGCCATACAAAAATGACGCCATAGGTGCGACTTAGTATGTTTACGAGAGAAAGTGAGTGTGAATGAGAATGAGGAAGCGAGCTTAAATTTTGGGAGATTCTTCGCATGTATGTGATTTTTGTGTGTGTGCCTTTCATGACTTGACTCGTGAAGTCCACCCAAACCATTCATCCCTCCAAGTTGTGTATCGAGCAACAGGAAGAAGTTGACGCACCGCAGATAGATTGCGCTGATAAGTGCATAATGCATACATACACACACCATACACAAGCACATCGGAAATTTGTGGCTTCTACGTGCGAGTGCGTACAAAAGGGTGTGTGTGCATGTCTGTCGATAGATGCTCTATGGTTGTCCGTAAAATTAAGGATATTTGTAAGCAACAACCAACAACAACCGCAACCAACCAGGTGAAATTTAGCCTTGTGCCATTGTTCAAAATTTGTAGTTTCTATATTTTTTGTTGTTATTCACTTTTGGCTTCACATCAAAATTGAATGATTTGCGCTTGACAGCACGCGGAGATGCGGGATAGATGTGTAAAGGTAGAAGAATAAAGGATGGAGGCTTGGCTATGTACAGTACACTGTACACAGGATACAGATGACAGGAGGACAACAGAGCCAGAGCGCTATTGTTCAACTGATAAGCGAAACAACTGAGCATATTACCTGCTTCAATCAATGTGCAGGTTGGTCTGCTAGTTACATTGATGTACGATAATGCACTCGCTGCTTATAATAGGGGCTTGTGCCCGCTGGCCAATAAACTGAAATTAACATGGAGCACACTAACTAATACTGAAGGAAGTATATATGCCGCCAGTAGCAAATAAGGATAAGGACGATGGATGCTCCGCCTGTTCGCTCAATTACCGTGACATAGTCGTACGGTGAATGTTGTGTTTGGAGTCCAATGTTAACTGTAAGACTGTGTCTCGGTGGTTGCCAGCCAAGCAACAAGCGACGCCCGTGAAAATCGCTAAATGCTGTTCGTTTCGCGCAAAAATGGTATGCCTCAAAAGTAAGTTTATAAGTTTCACTTATAAGTTTGTTACATTGTTGTTGGTGTTGTTGTTGTTGATGGTGTTGCCTACGTTGCTTGCCAGCTAACCGGCTTATCAGACATCAAAAACAGACATGACAGACACGGTAGGGCGGCCCCCCAGAGCAATAAACTGACAGCTTGACAGGAGGCGCCTGCCCGTTCAGCCAAGAAACAACCTGGAAGAATATTCAATTTCGCGAATTAATCATGCATATGTTGCGTGCTCATTAGCCCATGTTGTGTTTGTGTGTGTCAGCGTGAGTGTGTGGACTCTGCAGGTGGGTTTAAATGTGATTTGCTTACATATGTGTATGTACAAATGTACATAAATATGTTTGTATTGTGAATGTAGATTTTCCGTAAACTTGCGCCTGGTTGCGTTTTTAAGCCGGCTCACACATCTGTGGTCGCTGCAAGAACACTGATAACGCGGCAAGTGTCAAAACTATGCGAACGACTGCAAACCATCATCATCGGCGCTGCCAGTGGAGCAGCAACCACAATAAAACGTGCAGAGCCCAGACCATAAGATTAACTGACTCACTCACTGTGCTTTTTTTTTCTCTGGCTGACTGACTGACTGCCTGCCTCGACGGCTGCACGTTGTACTAATTAAAATTCGGCATTAATCCAGATGATTCAGCTGTCAACGTCTGCCCGGGCGACTGTAGTTCTGTCCCTAATGGAGCCTGCTGCGGCTGATGCTGATGCGACTGTGACCAGTGTCAGCTTTTCCAGCTTTGCCAGCATCCAAGCCCTCCCAGTGGCGCCCATTATGTACGTATGTAATTGAAGTGTGGCCTCGCATATTAAAGGGCGCAATATCACAGCAAAGTTTTCGTCGTTGGTTGACGTCGTTGCTCTGCCACTGCTATGTAATTATTAAAACCAACAAATAAGGTTCATGTGGTCGTGGTGTGAGGTTTCTGTGGCTTCGACTCTTGTATTTGTTAGTGAGTTCGCATTCTCGTTTTCGCAATTTGGATGAATAGGTAGGTTGGCTTAGCGCAGAGCTGTTTAAATGACCAGCTAACAACCACTGCCTGTACGCCATTACAGCCAAGAATACATTTTCTTGCAATATTGCTGATGTAGAATCGTATTTTATTAAATTTAACGTAAGGTACAATAAAAGACAATGCTAAAATATTGATAACTCTTCTATTTATTTAAAAGGATAATTAATTCTAACTGCCAATTAATAGCAATTTTCACACATTATAATTGTTGAAACAAATAGTCATTTTATCGACTTAGGAGGGTTACAAGCTTAACCTAATGAGCTTTTCAGCCTGCCTAAACTCTCAGAGCTGTATAATCTGTATTCTCTGTTCCTGTTTCCTAAGAGATCTTGGCCTGAAAACAACGTCTTTCATACTTAACCAAAAATTATGCAATTAACTTAAAAAGTAAAGTTAACTAATTTTAATGAAAGTGTTTAAAAAGAGCATGGCTGGTGTTTTTTGGGGCCAGGCTATTGCCCTACACTGTTGGCCAGTGTCTTAAGTCTTGTTGTGTTGCTGTCTCAGCAAAGTTTATACTAAATACACACACACGGGGCAAGCAAACAACTAAGTGTGGTGTGGCGGTCGATTGTTTAGGATCAAGGCGAACATAGGGTAAACTAGCATCTGCATATTCTAAGCCTGACCGAGAAGCTGGAAGACACAAGGGTGGCAGCGGTTTTCTGATGCTATCAGATTTGTGTGTGAGTGTTGGTAAAACTTTAACAAGCACTTAAGTATTAATCATGGAAATCAAAGTCAGCGGCGGCCGGCCACACGTACCAGCTGAGCTTGTTTGTGTGTGGTGTGAGAGTTAGTATGTGACTGTGTGTGTGTGTGGTTGTGTGTTTTCTTGGCCCAAAAACTTTGTTGCTGACGCTGGCGTTGGCTATCAGTGTCACAAGCTTGGTCGGGATTCAAATTCAGTGACTGGGCGCTGGCGACGACTAATGAGGCATTAAACCTAACTGCTCAACTTTTCGCCTGTTAAGCGTTTATTAAATTTACCGTTTTATTGGTCCAACAACTTGGTGTTAACTATGGGCTGTCAATTGGCCAATGGGCGTGCCGAGCGGCGTGCTTTAACTGAAATCAGATTACGTTGTTTACCGCTTACTTCCGTCGGTTGCACAGCAAACCAGCCAGAAATCCAGTAGCAACTGCCATTTTCATGCCACCTTCCTTTCTTCCCTTCATTCCACCTCTACACGTCCCGATTTAGTTTGGTTTCCTGCGCCTGCTGTCATATTTAAATAGTTGCCAAGTTGAGCAAATTGTATTCCAAGTACGTAATTTCGTTATAGAAATGGTATTAGGCATTTACTTAGTTGAATTTTCTGCGGCGGGTGGCTACCAGGACGACTAAGCTGTGTGATTTTTTTGTTGCCTGTCCCAATTCTTTACTAATGAAAGTTTTGATAATTAGATACAAAAGTTTGACAGGCAGCATGCTCTAAAACAGACGTTGACTCTATTGAAAAAAACAACTTATATTTTATATGTCTAATAGATACAAACTTGCACAGGCAGCATGGTCCGAAACAGTCAAAAAACTAAAATTGAAAATATTTATAATATTTTGCAAATTTTTTAATAACACAACTTTGTTTGCCTGGCTAAAAGAATTGAATTGCATTTTTTAAACACTGGCATTTATTAGACTGGGGAAACATGTTTTTAATTAAGTTCGCGTCAATTTTACAAACAATAAAATCTATGTGTTGCTAGTTCAGTTCTCACAGTTTAATTTATTTTGTCCATTTAAAATATTCGTAGCTAAAAACTCGCCCAAGTTTTATCGTATATTATTACGGATGCATACAATTTTTAAAAAAAGCTTTTCACTGAATTATACGTACATATGTAAATATTCAACACACTTTGCAGAATATGCCTTTTAATTTGTTACGTTTCTCTGCTAAAGAATGCAAGTTTAATTTTTGTAGTTTTCATTTATTTTAATAAATATGTATTTATTTGTATTTATGAATATGTATATTTCCTGTGAATTTATTGGTTGGCAGGCTGATTTAATTAACTTTGATTTTTAGTATTTTTGTTCCTTATCGTAATCAGCCATCAAAGGGAAATTAGCAAAATATTGCAACGGAAGTTTGTTCACAATTTCCGTTTTTAAGCTCTTCGCTTAAAAAGCGCTTAATACCAAAGAAAAAGGGTGGCATTCAAAGTAAACATTAGCTACCCTCAGTTCACTTAACTTTTTGTGTGTAAAGCAAATAATATTTTAATCGATACTTAGAAGGAGCTTAAGAAGGCGACAAAAGCGCCACGCAATAAAATTACTCAAGCTATCTGAGATAGAAAGAAGAAACTGCTTCAGCTATAAATAAGAGCATTAAGTTACATGTTGTGTTTGAATATTTTACTTAAAAAATCGATATTACATTTATGTTGAAACAAAATTGGAAACTAAAAATTCTTCCCTGTCAAAGCTTATTGCAGTTGATATTTTATATCATTGACAATATGAAGGCGGGTTGATAAATTGTAAATATTAGATTTAACTGTCAGTTGAATGAATATTTCTTATTGTCTACAAACAATCATTGATGTTTGCTGTTAATGAGTTTTATTGCGATGTGGTAAAATTATAATTATATTTGCTAGTCATGTGTCCAGAAATTGACGGGTGTAACACGTTAAACAACGTGTTAAATGGGTTAACTGCAAACATGAAAATTTGATCGATGCAGACAGATGAAGCATATAAATAATTCAATACCTGCTGTTATATTTATGCAGTTTCGATGTCCGAAACGTATACTTTCTTAGCAAATCAATAAGTTGTATCCGCTTTGATGTGTTTTCTATTTCGAAGCGAATAAAATAATTTGTTTTTGACCATTTATTAGTTGAAAATGTGCCAGCAAGGGCAAAAGCAAACTATTCAAGCCATTTGTTTGACACAAATCGATTAAGAAGTAGTCAAGCATCCATCCATTTGACGAACTAATCGAAAAATGCAATCAAGCTATCCAACAAATGCAGCAGTAACCACGTGTAGACCACATGACAAAATGAATGCAGGTTTTGATTTACTTCTGTGGGCTGTGGCCCACAAATCGCTGTATGTTAAAAGCATAATCAAATATTTATGCACACGGCATTGCGGATATTTGGACGATCTGAGTGCCATGCGATGGTGATTGTGATTGTGATTTAGCCAGTGACTGTGACACTGACAGCGACAGTGACAGTGACGGTGATGGTGATGTTGTGTGAAAGCCGCTTAGGCTTTGCAATAGTACCAGAGTGGCAGAGAAAAAAGCCAATTTACTTTTAAGCAGCGGCGCCTAAAAGTGAGCAACGAAATAAGTTGCCCCACCCAACCTGCCCGCCCGCCTGTCAGCAAATACAAGACTAACCTACTATGTAGTGACAGACCAACTAAAAGGCAACTGCTGCGGTCGCTTTTGTAATCTTGAAGCGGCGTCAGCGTCTGTGGCGGAAATGAAACGTGCCACTGCGTGTTGTCGTTTTCACTAAGTGTGAGCGAGAGCGTTGCGTACGTGCTTGTTATTGTTGTTTGTGTTCTGCTAGTGTGTGGATGTATATTAGTGTGTGTGTGTATATGCATTATAGTGTGTTTGTGGCATTGAGTAATCATTAACGTTGAAAATTGCGGTTTTTTTTTATGGAGCCAGCCACAAAAGCTCTGACATAGCCTAGCTTTACTTAGCATATGTATACGTGCATATCAAAGTTTTTATTTTGTGCATGTGTGCTTGAAGGTGTGCATTGTGCGTGCGACAACGGCTACAAGCAAGGCACAGCATGGTTACGCACAAAAATCCTTTTTTTTTATGACATTACCCGTCCGTCGCCCAGTAGAGGTCCTTTCATTGCGTATTATGTATATGTTAGTGTCCATGCGTGTGTGTGTGTGTAAGAGTTTTACGAATTCTGCTGTGAATGCCTTGGCTTGCTTTCTTGCGGTTTGTCGTCGGAGCCGCACAAATTAATTTCACAGCAAAGTGTTATTAAACATAATTTATTAAAAACGAAATTGTATAAAGTCAAGCCGTTGGACTCATAGCTTTGGCTGAGGAGAGGTCGTTATAAATTTTTGTGATTTCCATTGTAGCTGTTTGGGATTTTTGGGAGGTTATGTTATGGGTTCGGGTTCATCAGGTTCATGTGCGTGCCTCTGTCCTTGTCGCCGCTATAACGGCATTTCTAAAATGTGCGGCTTATTATTCGAATACTCTGTCAGCAGATCGGAAAAAAGTATGTTTAGATTTGTAAAATGTTCCTTTGTCTGTTTGCATAGAAATTTAGCTGAAAAGAGCATTGTAAAGTCGGTTATGTCTGGCTGTAATGTTTCCACTTGTGTTTTTTTTATTGTGTCGGTTGTTTTTTAGGCAACAAATGTTGCCAGTTAATGTTGTTAACAAGTTGTGTGGGCGTATAAAAGGGGCTTAAACCCTCCTCTGTGGTTGGGCGCTCTGTTTTTATGTGATTGTTTGTGGGTGTGAGCGTATTTGTCCGTTGGGGGTTATGATATATGAGTCAAGCATAGAAAATCGGAAATTTAATTTCCAGAGAAAGTGGCTTTGTAATGGCTTTTAGCCGCATAATAACTGGCAGCTTAATTGCGAGCCATAATTTTGAGGGACGCCTTAAAGTCGAACCCCCTTTTAAAAAAGAAAAATGGGGCTAACGAACGTGATTTATTCTTTTTCTTGTTTTGTTGTTGTATTCGACAGGCGCTGCTGCATACGCACGATGTTGTCGCACGGGATGTTTATGGCGAGGAGGCCTTACGGGTAACACCGCCGCCAATGGTGCCCTTTATCAATGGCGATGAGATAGACAACGTCGAGGCCGGTGAACTGCAGCATGTGACACGCGTGCGTCTCGTGCAGTTCCAGAAGAACACCGACGAACCGATGGTAAAAACCACAACCAAACCTCAACAGTTAGGCCCTTAACTCATTTACCGTTTAAATTTCGTGCTGCTTCAGGGCATCACGCTAAAAATGACCGAGGACGGACGATGCATTGTGGCGCGCATCATGCACGGCGGCATGATACATAGACAGGCCACATTGCATGTGGGCGACGAGATACGGGAAATCAATGGGCAGCCTGTGCAGCATCAGTCAGTTGGTCAATTGCAACGAATGCTTGTGAGTTGCGAACTGTTTTAAATGCTAATATTTTCTTTTACCTAATGAATTTTGTTGTATCCATTTGTATTGTTTTCTACTGTTGCAGCGCGAGGCACGCGGTTCCGTTACCTTTAAAATAGTTCCTTCTTATCGTAGCGCTCCGCCGCCCTGTGAGGTAAGTTTAACAAACAAACAAAAATATTTCGAAGTTTTAGCTTGTTTTATTGAACTAGAACAAAAATTAATCCATAAGCTGTTACAAAACATATGCTGTTATGCAAAGTGAACTTTACTATTTTATATTGAACTTGATAATACCTTTAAAGAAAGTAAATAAATAACTTGGTTGATGAATACTTTTTATTTTTACCAATTTTGCATGCTTAGGCATTGAACACTTAAAGTGTTTAAGAGTAATAATAATAGAAAATCAAAGAGATATCTTTTTTTTTTAAGTTTTAACATTATTTGCACTGTTCTCTCAACGTCACGACAGAAATGTCATTACTTGCATTTACTTTAAAACTATTCTCAGAAATCAACTGAATTTTATATGATTTAGGTCAATGCTTTTATTCAATCACATGTGCCAATCAAATATCCTTAATATGTAATATAAATTTATACCTTTCTTGGTAACAAATTCAATTGACAAGCATAACCAATTACCTTCTGCCAAAGTATGATAATTATTTGAATTGAATTATTGATATACTGTTATTCAAAATGCAGGGGTAACTAAGATTACAAAGAAAATCAGACTTTAAATTGAATTTAATTGTTCACAAAGTTATTTTCTAGGTAATGCAATATCATGTGGTCATATTGAATTGCTTAAACATATTTAACTAGCTTACCTTATTAACATTATACATGTATAAATTTGATGTAGTGCGCCATGTTAATTTGAATTAAATTTAAGATATTCCTCATACTTAAAACTTAAATTGCATTAACCATTAGCAACACTAACCATATAACAAATATAACATTGCATACATCAGTGAATAATTGATGCGTTTTGTGCCTGTAGTTGAATATCCATTACGCAATTATTTTGTTTCTCATTAAAATGGTTCGTACTCGCTCTTCACTACTCCCCACTACTGCCCCACCTCAAAAACATGCAGCTTTTCAGGATAAGACCCGCTCCAGTGCTTGTAAGTATCACTTTCAAACAAATCAACATTTTGCATAATACAGAAACATGCACATGCACATCATTACACAAACTGATGCATACATACAAAATACTCACATATGTGTACATACAAATACACACATACATTGTTGCATTTGCTTCGCAGTAGTATTTCATCAAAAGGCGATATCAAAAGTCTAATTGATAACCATGGCTACCCATTAGCAACAACAGCCATAGCAGCCGCAGCAGGAGCATATTATAATCGAATGGGATTTGCTTGCCCTGTTCCTGTTGTCTGCGGTATTTCTCAGGATGTTTTTTATTTCAAAAGCAGTCGACGGGTAGCTGTGGATGTTAGCCAACAACAGGCCAAAAATCTCATTAGGCAACTGGCAACTGCAACTGTCAGCAACTGATATGTCCATCGTTTTTTTTTTGTTTCCCTTGCATTGCCTATTTAAATTTTGTATTGTGTTTTCCCTGCAGATTTTTGTTCGTGCACAGTTCGATTATAATCCGCTGGATGATGAGCTTATACCTTGTGCACAGGCAGGCATTGCGTTCCAAGTGGGCGACATACTGCAGGTAGGCACATTTTACGAAGCCGCACTAAAATCCTGACGCTCGAAACTAATGACCGGCTGTATTACGCTCTTTAGATTATTAGCAAGGACGATCATCACTGGTGGCAGGCAAGGATTGATACGGTTGGCGGTTCGGCTGGTCTGATACCATCGCCGGAATTGCAGGAATGGCGTATTGCCTGTCAGACCGTTGATAAGACCAAGCAGGAACAGGGTAAGTGCTTATTTTGCATCTCTATTAACATTTACATTTATACTATTAAACAAAGAGAATTTGTGTACTATTTATATGTGTAATTGGATGCTAAATATAATCGTATGCTTTATAATTCAATTATATTGGAAAGTCTGGGATGAATTCGTAGTTAGCCAGAAATCATCATGAAAGCGCTCTTGCTTTCTCAGTCTGTCAAAAAGCAGTGCCCAGTTCAAAATTAACAACACACACAGACACACCTTACATTCGCACACACATATACATACATACACCAAAAAACTCAGAGAATTGCATGCAAAAAAAAAAATTCAGTTCAAAAAACTCCCTAAATTTCGTTCAAATTGTCACTGATAAAATAGATGTTGTTTCGAACGTAAACAACTCACACCTAGATCAAGACACAACCCTAAGTATATATAGGTATCAAGCATAATTTAATAAATCTCGTGAAATCGCCAATCACACTTATTATATAAATATATATATATATATAAATATGTATATATGTATATGATCCAGGAGACCAGGGTGCTGGATGTTCCGCTCACGCAGATGGGTGTGATGGATCCGCAGGTAGCTAATACTCCTAAAACCCAAAAAATATAAAAACTTGACAACAAGTGAACTTTTAACGTTTATTCTTGAGTTTTGTGTTTACTCGAATTTCTATCATCACCAAAAGTAGCAACGCTCATTTAAAACAGCACTCCCACACCCGATGTCCCCGTAAATTCATTTACTACATCGACAAAAAGAGTAAATAAATTTGAATTATCGGAACTCCGATTCTTATCTACCCTTGCAGTGTATTTGACATACAATTGTTATGGTATTCATCCATAAAAATCTCGTAGATTAAAATAATACATACATCATACATATAAAAATCACCCACTTAAAGTCCGATAGCGTATATTTAAAATTTATTATGATTTTATCTGCAAGAGTAAATAATCAACAACGATAACTCATCAAACGCACAAGAGAATACTCCCTGTTCGATTTAATATTAGTATCATATATAATCATGCTTTGTTTAGATGCAGTGTTGGCTCTATATACATATACTTAGTCTCGCTTTTATTGCTTAACCTTACCATTGACCATTTAGTCAAGACATCAACATATACATACATATATACAAACCCGTCAATCGCTTTGCAAATCAGTTTAAAACAGTGCATGCCATTTCATAAATATATCTGAAAGAAAATCGATTTGGTGCATATGTCCTTTTTAAAGAGTCGGTTAATTGATCGCTTTGTAAAAATATATACATACAACGTAAATATGCGAATCAAGCTAATGAATAATAAACTCGCCATGTAAAGCTTTTTTGCATTTTATTAATGTTGCCGGCATGGATGCTATGCATGTTTTTTAATGTTCTCAATTATGTAGCAATGTTCAGCAACTTTTTAAAACAAATCATTCTGTATAACCCACAGTAAATTGTTCAATATTTGGTCGCAAAAAGAAGCAATGTCGGGACAAATATTTGGCCAAACATAATGCCATTTTCGATACACTCGATGTGGTCACATACGAAGAGGTTGTTAAAGTGCCAGGTACGTAACACAAAAACTGAAACATGTATGACACTAATAAACGTAAAACTATTCTATGTAGTGGGTGATCCGAATTTCCAGCGCAAGACATTGGTGCTATTGGGTGCACATGGCGTTGGTAGGCGGCATATTAAGAATACTTTAATATCAAAGTATCCCGATAAGTACGCCTATCCCATTCCACGTAAGTTAAGCTAACAAACTATGTATATCGGGGTGACACAGATAAATCTTCCATCTCCTTTGCAACCGAAAAGCTCTTCCTCTCTAATACAGCTCATTGTTAGCATATAAAATAAGAAAGGAGTGAAAATTTCGGAGTATAAATTATAATATAGTTGTGTTTAGAGCTTTAATGGGCAACGGTCGCTTCAGAGTATGCTGTGTCAGCCCTCTGCATAGGAGTTAAACGATTAATAAGTAGTGGTTTCTTTTAAAGATACAACGAGACCTGCTAAGCCCGAAGAGGAGAACGGACGCAGCTATTACTTTGTTTCGCATGACGATATGATGGCCGATATTGGTGCAAATGAGTATTTGGAATATGGTGCGTATACATTTTAAATGCATAACATGCAATGTTACTTATCAAATATGTTTGTATAAATAGGAACGCACGAGGATGCCATGTATGGCACCAAGCTGGATACAATTCGACGCATACATACTGAGGGAAAAATGGCCATACTCGATGTGGAGCCGCAAGCATTAAAAATACTGCGTACTGCTGAATTTACGCCCTATGTTGTATTCATAGCGGCGCCATCTCTATCGAACATTGCAGATGTAAGGGCGGCCAAAACAAAACTGAATTAACCCATTAAGCAATTTGTAATAGAAATTGGTGTTTTTAATTGCAGTACGATGGCAGTCTAGAGCGTCTGGCTAAGGAATCGGATATGTTGCGTCAACTGTATGGACATTTCTTTGATTTGACCATTGTGAACAACGACATAAGCGAGACGATTGCCACGCTGGAATCGGCTATTGATCGCGTGCATACCACACCCCAATGGGTACCCGTCTCCTGGCTCTACTGACAAGACAGTGAGCTGGAATGTCCCGACTGTCTCGATGGCTGCGATTGTGAGTGGGATGCATACACACAGGCCTCCAATGTGGCGCAATACACAACAATAACAACATCACACCATTAAAGTATTAACAAGGCACAAATACTACAACACGCAATGCATCAACAAGAAACACACACGCAATAAAGTTTAGCTGGCGCCTGGCGCTTAGTTATTTACATACATTAGACACACAAACACACACACATACACGTATATAGAATGGGTATTATGGGAACTGCAGTCGCAACGCGAAGACAAATTGTGAATTTGAAAAACAATTTAAATTTGAATTTTTGTTTGATGTTTTTAGTCTTAGTTATATTTTATCGTTTTTGCCATTCCAATAAGCTGCTTAGAGCAGTTTGTTTATTGTTTATGTTATTTTGTTTTAACCTAGTAAACTGTTTAGTATTTGCCTGACAGCATTAAACGCTTTTATAATTCCAGCACTTGTTAGTGGTTAAGTTAACTTGAACGAAAAACAAAAGCACTCCAGCAACAAACAAAAATACAACAAATTCAAAATGTTTATGATATAATTTACAACATAAAAAAGTCTTTTAAAAAGCGAGCGTTTGTTTTTGTTGTTTATAGCAAATTACGTATTTAAATGTAACTTACATAATAAAAAAGTGAAGGATAGTAAGAACGAGCAACAGCAACAACAGGAGAATGAAATATTATATGATGTGAGCAATTTCAAGTGTTTCAAATCAATTAAAACAATTACATACGCATTCAAAACCAAAAAGAAGAAACAACAACAATACGAACATTCAAACAAAAAAAAAAATAATATGCACGGTTTTAAATGCAATTCAAAATACAAAATGAAAATGAAAATAACAAAATTTACATACACACAATGCAAAAAATTGCAAAAACGCTAAAGCAAAAGCGACTAAAATGTTGAAGTTGAATTTATTTAATTAAGTATTAAAAACAAAAACAAAATGCAATCAAACAAAATAAATGTAATTTTTTTGCCACAGCGTTATCATAAATAACGTCACTTAATTAAAGAACGGCAAAATTAAACATAGAGTGAGCACAACAAAAATAAAACACACACATAAACATACTAACACAACTTAAATAAAGTAACAGCAACACAAAATACAAAAAACAAAAATCCAAAAAACCAAAAAAAAAACAAATGGCAATGCAAGATACCATTTAAACCACTATTTAGTAAAGTGAATGCAGATCAACGCATAATACACAAACACACACACATATATTATAAAAAAAAAAGTATACACATATATTTTTGAGCAACTCAAACTCAGGTTGGATACATTAAAAATCAAGCAAGAAGATTAAGATAAATATAGCGAGCGCTTCCTTTTAACCCACAGCCAACAAGCAAAACAACAGACAGCTAAACCTAGTGATCCAAATCAATGAGCCCACAATCTGAATACAAAAAACAAAACACAACAAAAAAAAAACCACCCAATAGCGTCGCAGCTTTAAGTTTTAAATGCTATTGTATTATGTACACAAAAATCAAGTAGAAAACTATGAACACAAATAGCGGCAGCAGAAAACAAGCTTAAAAGTTTTTACAGGTTTGCTTACACCGGCACCTGCTTTTATAGAGTGGACTAGAAACGCTCGTATTTTTTAGTTGATATTATTGAATGATCGTTTTCCTTCAAGTTTTTCTATAATCTAAAAACAAACAAACAAACAAAACACAAATGTACACCATGAATCGAAACTGTGCTGTTAGAGCAAAATTTCATCTGCAATGTCGAGCTACTTTGTAAGTTTATCAAACTTTCTGGATCAACGCAGAGTTTAGACGTTAGCTGAAGATTGCATACATTCCAACCTTTGCATCTTATATGAGCATATACATATATATTTAGCAACTTACAGATATGACAATGTAGTTGATGGCTTGCCAAGCGTCTCAGGGTAACCTGCAGTTTGATTCCTAAGCTACGCGGAACACTCTTACTTTAGGCCAACATAACAGCGCCAACACAAACAGAACAACATAATGGGCAAGCAAAGAAATGAAAACACTTTAATTCTTACAGTTAGAATTAAACAACAACATATAATTAAATGATATATATGTCTGTATGTAAACATTTAAATTTATAATCATGCGTCACATTTGGCGGCAGTCAGCGATTAAATTCAATATTTCCCTCCCTTTTCGAGCCGGAGCTTATTTTGAGAACCACTAACCTCCATAACCATCCAATCTACCACACACAATAGTTAATATGGAGATACCCACAAGAACTACATGAACAATTCTATGGTTTCAAGATGGTTGAACAATTTATGCATATTGTACTACATATGCACAACGCTTGTCTATCAATTTTACGTTCCGAGCGTTATAGCTGACAATAGGCAGGTTAAAGGCAGAGAAACATAGAGAGAGGGTGAAATGAAGGCGAGAAGGAGAAGCAAGTGCAGGCAATGTAAATCATAGATGTATTCCCAATAAAGATGCAGAAGAAGAACCTACCCAAAAACAAGAACTAAACTACCTACTACCCACGACAAACGCAGCCAAGTGGCCAAATTAACTAAGTAGTACTTATACCTAAATACCTAGAAACTGAAATACTGATTGTATGTATATTTTGCAGCCCCCAGTTGGCTGGGTGTTTTAACAACACCAATGCTCAAAAATCAAAATCTTATATATTTTACGATAATCGGGTAAACGTACGTACGTATGTTCGAAATTATGACGATGTTAGAAATGGGCCCCTTCCGGCTAGATATGTATAATCATTACTTGTTTTATTTTTATATAAATTTTGTCATTTTGTTTATGTTTTTTTTTTTTTTTTTTTTCATAGCAAATGCGAGCAAATTGTAGCGTTATATACTAAGAAATAATTTGACATAAAATTTAAGTAAATATTTATTGTTGATAATTACATATATGAAATGATGAAATGGTAAACGAAACCAAATGAAACAACCCGAGTGAATTAGAATTTTTCTCTAATTTCTAGAGTTGACAAATGAATGGCAATGAAAGGATAATGACGTATTGATAAGGATAATACTGATACTTATGATCCCCAATGTCAATATGATTAGATTGACATTATTTGAGCTATTTGAGTGAATTGTTATTAAAATATAAATAAATGGTATAAGAACGATATGTGCAAATAGTTGAAAAGTTAGTAAGGTATCATATGAATGATGAATGATGAAAATGACATTATACACAAATACATAGTTTAAAAATGGGATTAATAATAAAAATAAAAATTGAAACGGAAACAAAAACTAAAACAAAATGTGTTTAAAATAATTAAGGTAAGTTGCTTATAAATACTTTATATCAATGTGTATTACAAAAACTAGCATTGAGTCAAGCGACATACACACATACACACGTATGCATATATGTGAATATAATTCCAAACTTAACCAGTTCTTAAATTAATTGTTGTTGTAGGAAATGGTCAATGGAATTAACATAAAGACCCCGTCCGTTCGTAGAATTCACCAAGTAAAACAAAATGATGATCGTGACATCTATGTTCCGGTCGTGGTATGTAAAGTTTCTAATTGAAACATTACACGAAACTTCAAATAGCGTCAGCGTTGTCAAAACAGCTTTAAAATTTTGACCTAAATTGCCATGCATATTTATCAAGGTAATGCGAATTTGATACTTTCGTTTTTGGTTTTTTTTTTTCGAATTATGTTTTTGGTTTTCTGTTTATTTCAGTTCGAGTGTGTTGACCGGTAGCGAGACTGTCAAAAAGTTTTTAATTTCAGCAATTGCAACACAATTCTATTGAAGTCTTGTGCAAGTTTATGTTAAACTGCAATCATTTAAATTTGCTGTACGAGTAGTTATTGCTCCCTGACCCAGGCCGCAATACCAAGTACTTAGTTCCCAGATCCCAGTTTGCAGGTCTCTGGCATTTTAGTATGGCAATGTGGAAGCGGCAGACGTGCTGGGAAATATTAATAAGCGGAATAGCTGTGGGGGAGCCAGCGCATACACCACAAACTAGACAACAGAGACATTTAGACATTTGTGTCATGTGTGCCATTACCGTTGTTGCGCCCTACTGTGTGTGGAGGGCGTGACCGGGAGCCGGCAGGCGACCAGAACATCTGCCCGTCAGTCATTGAACTGCAACTGCAGTACAGTGGGCATAAAATCAATTGTACTATGTAAAATTTAAACCTCAACTTACACAAATTGATCATTCTAGAAAACTTCATGATTCTAACACGATAAACATAAAACATAGAAATTATTCAAAATTTATATATATAAAATGCATATATAACAACAAGTTTCCAATTTCAGAGCAAAGAATTTTTTAATTCTACATCTAGGTGATTTCTTATTATTTGTTGACGCAATATTGTTTATTTTTTAATATTTTTTTTAAATAAATGTTTTAATCATTAATAAATTTATACTATTTTTACTAACAAATAGATCAATCGATGACAAATGATTCTTGGCCACTGTGCGCTGGCGCGTCGTCAGCGTCAGCGTCAGCGTCAACGTCGCTCAGCTCATTCTCTCGAGCGATCGAGTTTTGGTAGCTGGTCACTTCTGTTGGCTGGCTGACTGGCTGGCTGGCTGAACACGCCGGCAGCCAGTTTCAGTGTTGTTTCGAGTCTGCGCGGTTGAAGTTGTGCTCGACGATAACACAACACAATACAAACGGCTCGTTTTCGAGGTGTACTCGTAAGTGCCTTAGAGAATCAACGACGAAGTCAGATTCCGGCTTTTTAAGTTCAATTGGAAGGCACGTGTGTGTGCCTGTCTGTCTGTTTGAGTGTGTGCTTGTGTGTGTGGGTAGCCGGAATTTCTGTGTACTATTGCTGAAACCTCACAAAAGCAAAAAATAAAAATTTGTGCGCAAATGTAACGGCAGCAACTGTCAGAAATCAATAAATTTTGGTACAAAATCATCTTTGAGCGCCGATTGCTTATTGCTTATCAAATTCCGCAACGGACAGAGAGCGTAGATTCATTCGTTGGTATCTGTTAAGTCGTTGCCTTCAGAAATATTTATGCCGCCGGGGCTGACCTTTAACATTCAGATGTGTTTATGCACAAAAGTAAATATGGGCATTTAATGATGCTCAACGCGCCTTGTGCATTGGCCCCTGGTGTCAGTTAGCCGAGCGATAAGGCAAACCAGTGGCGAACTAGTCGCCTCTCCGACCAATCGGTTTGAGTTGCCTGCGAGTGCTATAACTAACTTACTACACTTGTAGTATGTTGTACATAAATAAGTTTAAAAAAATCTCTGTTTGCTCAGTGCGTGTCAAAGCTTATCGAAATACATACGAGTTCGTACATACTAAATGTACATATATATGTGTTGGTGATTTTACTGCCTCTGCTGCCTAATGGTGCTTCGTGAATTCTCGTGTGCAGTCGAACAAAAACAACAGAAACAAAATTAAAGAAACAAAAAATAATAACGTATGATCTGTGCTCAGTTTATGTTAAACGCCGTTCAAGGAAATCACAGACTTCAACATACAAGCAGTATATGTATATACATATACATATGTAGCTATGAACTGCAGACCTTACGAGTGCCCTTCGTTCGATCGCGTCCCCGCAGAGCGCATAAGCGCGTCGCATAAAGAATCTCCAATTAACTTCGTCTCGCTGATCTGGCTAGCTGCCTTGCCAGCCAGAAAAAGACTTGTCGAACAGTCAAACAGTCGAACAAAATCGTCAAAATCGCGCGCCGCATTGAATTTTTGATTCATTTACTGTCTGTGGATATCCGTCTCTTAGCATTCGGTTTCAGTTTGGGTTTTTGGTCATTTTGCACAAGGTTATGCGTATGCCGCTATTGTTAATGCATAACCAAAAGTTGTATGTTTGTATGCGGGCTACGAATTCTCATTGTTTGAGTGATGACTTTTAAAAGCTGTTGACAATTGCCAAAAAGTGCCAGTAATCAATCGAGCAGCGAAAACTTGTCAGCTTAGGTCAGCATTCGGGGTAGTCAGTGAACGTAAGATTTAAATACTTTAACAAAACAATAAAACATCACATAAGAACCATGAAAAATATTGGTATCAGAACAATACAAATGTGTTGAATGATGTTCTTTAAGCTTTATTAGGTAAAAAGTTAGTCAAGGTACAAATGTTTAAATTGTCGCTAACCGGTTGTTAAACGATTGCATTTAAAACATTCACTTGTTTAATTTGAATAAGTTAGAAAAAGGTCAAAATTAATAATCATTAAAACAAGCTGTTTCTCTTCATATGAACTAACTAACTCGCATATTAATCGCCCAATTTATTTTGATTAAGAAAACATTCAATATTATAACTTTTTAATTTTCTCACAGTAAAAACTGACATATGTAATTAAATGAAAATTAAAGTGTCTAGATTTTAGTCAACAAACATTGTCATTAGGTTTACTTTTAACATGGTGTTCATTTATAATTAAAACCAGCTGAAACTTATCTAATAGATCATAATTACAAATGCACGCAAACTTTTATGGAATGTTTTTATAATTGTTCTGTGATTTTAGTAAATATAGTTTCATCTCTGTGTCGTGTTTAATTCAACGCTAACTTTATTATTGGTAAAGCTAGGTTAAATATTCTGCTAATACATATCTTGTATAATACAAGTTGTGTAATTCTTATACAACAAACTTTGCATTAGTTTTTATTGCGAATTTTTTATTATTGGCGTTTTGTTTATTTAACTGATGTATTTTAAGCTGATTGATTCAAGTATATTGATACAACAAAATCGCTTGTCATTCAAATTATATGTACATATATTTTACCTATCACAGTTTTGCATTCTCATTCTGCAGTTGTTAAAAGTCAGGGCATTGTCATGTTCGTGGTAACTGCGTCGCAGCTTCATTGACTTTGTCGACTTTGCTGTCGCCAACATTTTATGGTTCGCTTAAAATGCTCACAGTTTCGACCGTCATCATTGTCGGTTGTTTGGCAAATGTTGCGCTTCAGCGCGCAACCAAAGAAGCAGAAGCATTGTTAATAACATCAACTGCGGCAGGTGTGACTCATATAGACATGGCTAACACCCGACACCGACCGTTTGTTATGGCTAACCTTTTGTATTTTGACCGGTTCAACACGTCTGCTTCTGCTTCTGTTGTTGTTGTTGCTGCTGCTGCTGTTGCTATTGATAACGATGGTAATTCTAAGCAGTCAGTTTGTCGAGTTTGCGCAACATGTTGCAATGCGGTTAGCAGTTGTCGGCTCGGCTTAGTTGTTGTTGCTACTGTGGCTTCCTCGTCCCAGTCAAAGAGATCGGCGATTCGACAACCGGTTTAAATTGGCGCGCCAAACTGTTATAAAATGTTTTTTGCAAGGCATACCATAAAAAAAACAACAACAACATCCACAAAATATACATCTTGAGGAAATCATTTGCATGTGTGCATACAAAAACAGCAGCAACAACAACAACAACAACACAGCAAACTTGTTTGTTGATCCAATTTAGTTGTCTTTATACATAGTACAAACAGATGTTTCTCTGCTTCGTGGCTAATTGCAGCGTCCGACACTTAAGTAGATCATCTCGCTGTATGCCTCACCTTGCCGCGGTTCAAGTTCAACGTCGCTCAAGGTTCACGGTCAATTAGAGCTAAAGACGCCACAAATCTCCTCTCCTCTCTGTAGCTGTACATTGGTCGATTCAGTGCGCATAAATTATCGCCAGCAATAAATAATAAAACGAGTATTTGAGGTAGTATTATAGACGTGTCTGTTGTTAGTTAAGTTGCTAACCGATGAACAACCAAACAAACTATCTTCAATTGCAGCCCCCGTTGCATGCCGACCAACAAACATCTGAGCCATGAGCCCGAGCCCGTGCCTATGGCTGCGGCTATTGACACTGGCGCTCCTGATGCTGGCGGTCAGCGGCAGTCGAGAGTCACAGTTGCGCATTGGCAAAGCCATTAACATATTTTTACGTTACGGCTATTTGGGCATATCGATGCGTGTCATACCCTACAATGATAGTGCCGAAAGCGAACGTTGGGTATTCAAAGAGCCGACAAGAAATATTTACAAGGTAAGTTCCTTAAGCTAGCCAAGCAGAAATTGTCTAATCACTAAGATTACGATTCTTAGCTCTATTACACCAAAAGTGAAGTTTAATCCAAGAAAACTTTGCATCTACTAACTGCAAGAGCTTACCATCAAATATACATATTTAAATTAAAATTAAAAATTTGTTGCTTAAATAACCAAAAGAAACCTGTATAAAAAATGTATTTCACCAGAATTTCGCTAACAGCAACTTAATCCGAATTCATTAGCATTTTCGCTGCAAAGACGGATTTGCATTTTTGTGTACATATTCAACTATTCTACGAAATACAAACAGAATGCATGAAAAACAAAGTTAATATACACTTAAATAAAATATACATTTGCTGTTTCCATTTTTCGTTTTGCAGAACATGAGTGAACTGTCGGATAGCCATGAGGATACTACGCCTGGCATCTTCCATGGCGATTTTCACATGGAGTTCTGCGAGAATCGTCGACAATTGTTTCAGGCATACTTCCGTGACTTTACCATCGAGCGCCTAGATAAGCCGTGGGAGGCTTTTACGGGTGGCTGGTTTGCGGATAATGCGGCCAAAAAGCTGGGCATCAACACCTCCTTCATACAGGGTGACTATTCGTATGTTCTGGTGCGAGTAGTGCGCTTCAGGGAGATTGGTAAACTGAATACAGAGATCCCCATTAATCAGCCGCTAGAGGCAGAAGTTCGATCCCGTGCCCAACAGTTTCAGGTTGGCAATTTAACATCAGCTGTGCGTTTTATGGAATCATTTGGCACACACTATGTCAACTCGTATACGACGGGGAATTCGCTCTACCAGGTGTTCGTATACAGTCGCAAGAACTATAAAATGATCAAGGAGCGCATCAAGAGCAAGGGCCTCAACGGCCTCTCAAAACTCGATCTCTACAACTATTTTGCGCCGTGGTTTGCCGAACATCTCGGCCAGATACGCTCGGCCAGCGCCAATGCAACCGTGGAGAGATGGGCGCGTCGCAAACTGCAATACGAGTACTACGTGGTCAAGTATGTGACCCTGCTCAAGTTACATGGGAACAGCACGCTGCTCAGATCATTGGACAGCCTGCTTGGCAATGATGCCATCTTGCAGCTGGACTTGAAGGCACTTAACGTTGTGTTTAGAGATCAGCCGCAAAAGGAGAGCTGGTTCCACGAAGTCCTCGACAACAACATGAAACTGTGGGAGCTCAACATGCCACTCAATCATCCAAGCCGATAGTTAAGGCCCATTAAGGACCAACGATAGATGTGGGTTACTTTAAAGTTCCTAAATGCAAGTTGTGCAACAGGGTGGCGTCCTTGGAGCTGCTAATCTCATGTATATCCATATCTATATATACATTCCTATATGTGTATATATATGTAGTTGTAGTTAAGTTCGGTAGTGCGTAATTACTGTTTTGCCTGTGATAGATTTTAGATAGTTTAATGAATTTATGTATGAACTTTAGTACAGTTCTTATTATGTAATATTCGCATTAATGCAGTAAACGTTTAATATACATAAATGAAATAATTTTATAATTTGCTGATTTTCACTCTCGCATAATGATTGTTCGTTTGAGAGATAAGAGTTTTATTATTTGACAATTTGGAATAAATTTTCATCCTTAAAGTATGTTACAGTTTAAAGCTTACAGTTCGATGACGACTGTGTAATTCTTTTACAGTTATGGTATCACTGTTCATTGCTCAGAACATTTTTATTTAAATAGTGGGAACATTTTTGAAAGCGTAACCCAGTGGCTGCCAAGCTGTGGAGTTGGTGTGTATTACTACTCTTATTTATGCAAACAAACTGATGTCCCCTTTCGGTTGAAGTAGTCATCCACGTTACCCACAACCCCTTTCCACCCTTTCCATTTTTTGCCTTTACCCCTTTGCTAGTTTTCTCTCTCTCTTCAAAAAAAAAATAGCCTGCTTGAGATTAGTTTGCGAAGCTGCCGCTGGAGGGTCGGCAAAATAGCCTGCTTGAGTTCAGTCTTCTTGGTGTACGTCTTTGATATTTATAGCAACGAAACCATAAGGTGTCCTCGCTACCGTAAACTGTGCAGCTTTTGTTTGTCTGTTATTATAAATTGTGCAGCCTTTGTAAGTTTCCGATTTCATAAGTCTAACAGCTTTTGTTCGTCCTAACCAATTAAGGATTTATTTAACTGTTACAGAACTCTTGTTAAGAAAAGCCGTTGTAATTTGAACTTTTAAAAAAAACAACACCGATCAACACTTTTTTTTTACAGTGCATACAGTAAAGTTTTCTTTTCAAATGAAGGTCTATGATGTGTCTATTTGTGAAGCTTAAACTTAAGGTGGAGCCGCATATGTTAATTTTTAATTAAATTAAATGGCAAATGCAGTTCTAGGTCGAGTTCTGTTCTTATGTATCTTATGTAGTACATGTGTTTTGGTAAAACTTGCAATTCTAGACTCAATTTGAAACAATATACGAGATTTAGTTAGCCAATTATGTAATCAGGGACTGCAAGCGCAACGAGCTGAGAGCCAATCTTGTACAACAGAGCAGAAGAGTGGCAGGCAAAGGCAATCAGTCAGCTGGCTACGCATGTGAAGACGATGAGTATGATTGGTATTGGGCGGGGAAGCGGGATGGAGATGTAGATGGAGATGGAGATGGCTCTGCTGCGGCATCGACTACTCTGTTGATAAACTCATCCATCTCCAATCCACTTACGAGTGCAAATATTTACACAATTTACTCGAAAACGGAGGTATGAGCATATAATATTTCCAAAAACGATGGCAAACACACACACTTACGCACACACAGACTCACATACATATACCATAGCTATATATATGTATGTATGTATACGCTCACGCATACATACATACAAATATGGCCGAATGTTTGGCAGTCAGGCAGAGGACAACAGGCAACAACAAACCTCATCATTAGATAGACACATTTTGGGGCATTGCGAATCAATGATGATGATTCGGCGGTTGGGGCGCTTAGTTCGGGCACATGAATGAAATAACAGGCCTTCAGTGCAAATCCTCTAAATGTGTGTGTGTGCGTGTATATATGTATGTATGCAAAGTTCAAAAACTGAGCGAGCATCAAGCAAATCAACTATGTACATAAGAAATATAAAGTATGTGGGAAACAACAGCATTTTGGGTGAGTGGGGGGCGTATTGGAAATACACCCCGATACCCTCCCCCATCCATACTTATATAAACAGATATCGGAGGCAGCTTAAACATAATGGCTGCCTGCCAGCATTTTGTGTCTGCGCTTCAATCAAACGCTGGTCAGCCAAATGTCCAAGCGTCAATCGATCTACTCAACCAAATTAGAAATGCCATCGGCTTGGGGTGTGTTTTGGTTCGGCATTCGTTTGGGTTTGAGTTTCTACATTTTTAGTATTGGAATCGGAGCTGGGCAGCACTGGGTTGATTGGTGGTCAATGCCAAACATCAATAATAATTCCATAAATGTAATTTGGGAAAGGCAGCCGCAGTCACTTTGATTGAGCTCTTAATTGCACTGCATTGTTAAGCCTCAAGTTCTTGTCTCCATTACCCATTCTTTTTGATAAGCTCTTTTATTAGCTTAAGTGCAAACCTAATAACAAAATCACGGCTCAGTCAATATATATTATCAATATTAATTAATATTTAGTTCTGGTTAGTCTAAAAAGCATGTACTTAAATAAGCTGACTGAAGATAAGATGACAAATTGTTTTTATTGATAAGGTTTAGTTAAAGTATTTAAATTCACCTTTATTGCTGTTATGGTAGGGTTTTGCGTAAGGGCACTAAGATACTAGGTCTATCTAAAAATACTTAAGAAATATATATACATACATATATACTTAATATTTGGCACACGTACGCTTCAACTTGATTTGTTTACTTATTTAAATCTCATTATAATCACATATGTTATTTTTAAAAGATTCCTTTCATAGGTAGAGAAGTTAGGGATCTCGGATATCTCGGATACTTCCGGCATCGGCTAAGCTATTTTTATAATGCTGGTCCTAAGCTAAGCTTATCAAACTATTACAAGACAAATGTTTTGCCAAAAAAAGAGTCAAGCCACAAGCAAAACATAACAGCACAGAGTTTAGGCTCGAGCAAATTGGGAAATTGGGAAAATCCTGCACACAAGCTGAAAAACACGTTGAAAAGTCAAAAGTCTGGCTTATGCTTAAGCGCAATTAGCGCTAATTGCGCTGGACCAAAGGAACAACGACATCAACAGCAACAACAAAACGCATTATTGCGGCAAGCAAATGCAAAAAAACAACAATAACAGCAACAACAACAGATTCCCACAGTCAACAATTGAGTTGCATGAGTCTACGTCCTGGCAGGAGTAACGACTTGCCACTGCCACCGCTTCTTGTACTGTTGTACACACACACACACACACACACACACACACACACATACACACGCAACATTGCGGCCACTTGAAGTTTAATTTAATTTTTTCTTGCGGCTGTCGCAGCGTCGCTTTATTCAAGTGCCAGCGCCCAGGGATTGGCTACTGATTGGTGGGTCATTCGGTGGGTGGTCCGCGTGGCCCGAGTGGCTTGATGCTTATAGTTTACATCATCATCATCAGCAGCAGCAGCAGTAGCAACAGCAACGCAGCCAACGCAGCGACACATCGCAATCGCAATCGACGTTCGTCAAGCTCGTGTCGCAACTTGCGATGATTGATGGTGCGTAATTTGGAAAATTAGAAGCACATGAAACGACAGGCAGAACAAAAACCAGCCAGGAGCTGTAAAAGTTACCCGAGTTGCGGCAAAAGGGGTGGCTCTCGCTCACTTTTTGGGCCATCGAAAGCGAAGCGCACCGCCCTTTGCTAATGTTGTTGGCACAACAAGGTGTGTCCTGGCTGGTCGGCTCGATTGCCGCGTGTCTGCCTGCCTGGCGCGTGCAGCGCACAACAAAGTTGCTGGCGTGGTTATTAGAAAACAATTTAATTAAATATTCACTTGAACAACACAAGCAGCAGCAGCAATTTCAAAAACTCTGGCGCCGCTTTCTCATCATAAAGAGCTCTAACAATGCCCATCAATATTAAACGATGTCCATTTAGAGCCGATTCAGAACACGTCCTCGTCCTTATTTTAGTTCCCGCTTTCGTCACTGGTCCGTGATGTAATGTGAGAAAGTTTTGTTTTTTCTATTTGTTTTGGTTGTGTGGGTGGGTTAAAATTAAATTTGGTTTGAGCCAAACTCTCCTGACATCGAGTAAACGCCTTTGATCTAGTTAACAGCCTACTGTGCATATTGGTTTTAAAACGTATAAAAGTCCGAGGTATACCCAACTTACTTGGAAAAGAATTTAACATAAAATATTGTTAAGTATCATTAAATGTAAAGCTTGTCCATTTAATCTTTATTCAAACACGCGATGTTTAATGAATACAAATCCGTAGTTTAATATACAGTTAAGGTCGTTGAAGATTTCAATTCATATGCGTGAGAAAATGAAACTTTAAACAACTGTAAACTCATTATAGGCGAACTGTTCACCAAACAGCTTTGTATACCACACTGCACCCACACAATGTTTGAAAGCAGCCCGCACACCCGGAGCTGAGAAGTCATTGCAGGACAATGGAAAAGTCGTTGCCAGTCTAATTGCATCATCGTCGCTTCCAGAGTTACGGCCACGCGTACGACGCGTCTCACCTGCAATTAAACTGTCACATTAGGAACACGCATCCGTATGCGACTTTGGGGTACTCCATATATGTACATATGTGTATGTGTATGTGTATGCAAAGCGATGACACTGTCCAAAAAGCGATTCAAACTACATTCGGCACAATACAAGCAATGGCATCGAAGAAAGGACGAGGAGAGGGTGGGGGTGAGAATAATGGGCCACGTGGCGGGTGAGGCAAGCTGCGTAAACTGCTGAAAGTTGGGCTTTTGCCCAAGCGGCAGCCCTTCGAATAGGCAAAAGTTTTGCTTTGGGATTAGCCTCAGACCAGAGCATGTTGTGGATGCGAATGCTGGTGGTTTTTCTGCTATTCCTATTGCTATTGCCATTGGCATTGCCATTGTGTTTGTTTACAGTTACATTTGCACCAAGCGGCAAGCCAACTAATGAAAGCAAATCTGCGCATTAATTTCAAACGAATTTGTTTTCATGCCGTGATAAGCCGGCAGACCGACAACCGACAGACGCACAGAAAAGAAAAAAAAACAAAAAACGGCGCTTGCCACTTTGTTGGCTGCTGCCTCTGCAGCTCAGCTAGTGAGCCACCGAGCCGCTGAGCTAGCCCGTTTTGATTTCTGTCAATATCCCTGCGGGTCGGCACTTGAGAGTCGTCATCATTGCCGTGGACTGAAACAAAATATTGCAATACACCCGCGGCGTCACACACACACGTCTATTTATACACACACACACACTCATACTTATTGTTATGTAGAAAAGCACGCTTTGCATTACAATTGGCAGGCGGCACACGCCCCCGATCTAGTGCAATCCGCATTTAAGCTTCTATGCCGCCGGCTTGCTACAGTTATTAATCTGAAAATACACTAAGCAACTAGTTTTAACCCGTTAAAAATTACAGTTTTTATAAAATTATTTATTGACAAATTTTAATTAATACTCTTGGCTTTGCTAATATTTATCATTTCATCACTTTGTTGTTATACATACATCAAATTAAATAAAGTTGTATTTTATTGAAAGATTAAAATCTCAAATTTGTTACTGCATACTTTTTGGAGCACACATATATAAACATATCCAAAACATTTTAGAACCTAGACAACAAATTGATGAGTAATCAAATAGTTGGCAATAATTTGCATGTTCAACTGGAATTGAAGTTTCCCTTTGGTTGCGTGTAGTCTAGTGTAATTTGTTGGAGTGTGCCTGTAAGCTAAATGTGTAATTAAAGTAGTTGCGGTTGTTGTAATGTTGTTGATGATGATGATGGCGATGAGCTACACTTGTCGTGAAGGACTCGCCTGGGAGAGCATGTCCTGGCACTTGTAAAGGCCGCGTGTGCTGCACGTGAGTGCCGCTTGATAATGATCTCACGTGCACTTGCCTGATAAACGGTGAGAATGTCTTTAAATGCTCTCAATACTCATCAATATCAGGCTAAATTATTGATTGTCAATAATTCAACGTATTTATTATATATGTTCTATAGTATGCATTGTTACTGCTGTGTCTGTTTGAATCTCAATGTCAAGATTAATCGCCAGCTGTGACGAGGTTAGTCGACTGATCGACTGACTGAGTAAGACGAACGGTTCGACAGAAAGACAGGCAGACAAAGTCAGGTAACATCAGTCAGAGAATTCAGCTCCTATACTACATACGTTTAACAATGGAATATTGTATTGTTTAATATAAAAAAAAAAATATTCAAGTTCGGCAGCTTGTCAAGTGGCACTTGTCGTCAGTTGAACGTCACGGCGTTCGGCCACTTTGTCAATTCAAGTGAAATTTTTATTAATTTCGTTTTCAAACTGCAGCACACACACACACACTTACATACACATGTACTGCTTTGATATAAGTATGTGTGTATGGATTCTCATCGGTGGCAAACCAGTTGAAAATTAGTTTGTTGTTTAATGCTAACAAATTGCATTCAATTTATCAGCAGCTCCCTAAAAATCAACAGCGTCGGCGGAGTCTGCATCGTCTGCGTCGTCGTCGGCGGTGCCTTTGTTTGACCTGTATCCTTAATTCTTGGCTGTTGCTTTGCCGCTGCTTTGTTGCCAATTGACAGTTGTAAATGTTTGTTGTAAAATGTGCTTTAAAGGTGCTAATAGAGTGCCACCGCCGTGCGCGTTTCCCAAGTTTTTATTTTTGATTGAGTTGCCCAGACAGAAATCAATGAACTCCACTACTGCTAGCCAGAAGATACAAGTAACAAAGATTTTATGATGCTTTTGGCCGCTTGGCCACCAGGCCCGTTGGACTCTCTTTGATTTTGTACCGCATTCAGTGCGAATGAATCACAAGAACTTCACACAGCATTCCAAGTGCCGCTTGATGTTGATGCTGATGCTGAAAGTTGATGCTGCAGTAGCTGGCTAGTGCAAACTATTTATGAAGTGTTGAACACAGCCTGGGAAATGTTGTTTGTCTAGCAAATTAATGCGGCTGCCAATAAAAGCCCACAGCTGTATGCGAAGTTGCCTCTGTAAAGGCATAGCCAATGGGACGCCTTAACTTTGTTATCACGTTTGTTCACCGCATTAAGACAATTAGTTCTCAAACAAGTTATTGCTTAGAAGTTGATCATAACAAAACCGAAAAGTATTAAATATTTAATTAAGATACGTTATAACTTTGAGTTTAGATTTGTTATATGTAATACGAAAAACTTGTTATAATATTTTTGGTAATTTTTATTTCAAATATTGCAAATTTATAATTCTCATATACAGTTGAATATATTGAAATATATTGAATTTCAACGAAATTGAATTTTGAATATATTTGAAAGTGTATTTAAACTTTCAGCTAGCTGTAGCTATAAAATATTCTAGCACAAATAGAATTTTATTGATTGAATTTCAGACACACTTTTATTTGTTACAAGGGACTTTTGGACATTTGTTTGCTTAATGTCATTGACTTGGTAGTTTTGACTTTAGTGCAGCCAAGTGTAACAATTACAAACAGACAGCAGACAGAAACATAAGCAACAAACACACCTCCCAAATGAGGCAGTAACTGTCAAATTCCATACTGCACCAAATTATTGTAAGAGTCAACTTGTACTTTTATTAATATTTTTATTTTGGCCATTATTAAATTAACGCTTTGCGACGGTTTGCTGCGTCATCGACCAGTGCCAGAGTCAGTTCAGTTCCAGTGTCAGGAAAGGAGCCGCTTGCCGTTATGCGTCGAAGGATGTGGCGACGGCTCCGACAGCGGCTAACAAGGGTGCCGCATGTCCAGTTGAAATGCCAATGACTTGCCATTTTCAATGGCACTTGGCGCGTCAGCGTCAGCCTCACGTCACGTCACGTTATACGTATGGCCAACCAGGAGACGCGCGGAGCCAGACCAAAGCTATCCAAAAACCAAGCCCAATAACAGATGTATAAGATGTATGCATGTATCTATGCCCTCACGGATGTATGGCCTTATAGCATCCGAAAATTTTCTTATCAATGTTAAAGACCACACACGTTGGAGGAGCTGCACCTTGCGGCGCTGCTATTAACAACTCCATGGTTAACTCATTGTTATCAGCGTCTGAGACCATAATGACTTTTACAAAACGATAAAGATAAAGCTGAGACATCAGACTAAGGCTCAGCTGGTGATGATGGAACCCTGCTGAAGGTGTAGAGAGCATTGAGTTGGAGTTGCAGCACTGGCTAGGCTGCTGCTTGTTGGTTGTTGGCTGGGCACGCATCGTCATGTAAGCGCCACTTATGTCACTTGTGCCGTTGATGTAGAGATGGAGTCGAGGTTGGAGATGGAGGCTCCATTGGAGCGCACAAGCACTCATACCCCGAACTCATACTCGCATCCATACTCATCACATTCAGCTCCAGTTTCTAAGCAGTGGCTGCTGCTGATGCTTTGTTGTTGTTGCTACTTCATAATGTGCTGAGCTTGATGGGATTAACACAAACGGCCAACACATCTCAAGCATTTAAAGTTGTGTGCCAGTTTGTAGCTTCGCTTTTGATTTTTACATAGTCATCACCATGATCAACGGCCCAAAATGGTGTGAGGTGTGTGTGTGTGTGTGACTAAGTCTACGCCTGTTTCAGTTTCTGTATCTGCGCACTTCAGAGTCTCCAAGTCTGCAGCTCTTCAGCTCTTCGACTCTTCCAGTGCTGTCTGCGCGTTGGCTCAAGAGCTAATTTGCGTGTCAGCCAGTCAAAAGTTTATGAATGATAGCCTCAAACCGGTCCTGGTAACCATATAACATTCCCATACTCTCATAGGTTTTCACAGCAATTGTTTGATTTGATTTTGTTGGATGTCCAAGCGAGTATCATTTATTTAAGCATTATCAATTAGTTAAAGCTTTATCGTTATTGGTCATTGTTTTCGGAAGTAATTAAGACCCAATCGAGCGACCAGAGCAAACAGAACTTAAATCATATTTGCTTAGGCGTTTCGACACTCCAAAAATCACAACGCATTGCGATAACTCAAGCGAGGGCTCCAAGTGGACAACACTCTGATAGCTTCTGATAGTGCACGCTTGTAAATCAATAACTACCGAAAATAACAAACGCCGAACGATTCACGTTGACAAAATTTTTTGGTCTACAACAATTAATTGAATTGTTTATATCAGCGGCTACATGTGTAAATACAAATGTATCTTGTGCGCGATATCTGTATCTCTGCGCCGTGTGAATGTGAATGTGAACAAGGCCACTCAATAACATGGCGAACGATAAAAAAAAAAACTTTCCGACAATTTGACAGCTTTTGGGCTGCCGAAGTCGTCGACGTTGCTGTTGCCTCTCTGGTTCCCCATTGGCTTTTGTGGATTGGGTCTGGCAGACCATAGGCATTTTCTAGATACGAGCCCCAAATTTTATAAAACTGGCAGCACTCTTGTTGTGTCGCCGAGCACAACTCGATAGTTAATTTTTCAGGCAACGAATAAATAATTAGCAGACATGTGCTAAGTTGCACGAATATTTTTGAGGGAAACAAGTAGCACACTTACTTTTATCTATGATTGACTGTAGGATACCCTACAATGTTTATTAACAACAATATTCTCTACAATAAACTGTTTTAAATTTAGAAAAAAGCAAAGTTAATTATTTTCTTACTAGGAACTATATTGAAATTAACTGATAAAGAGATTTTTTTGAGAAATAAAAAAAAACCATTTGCATACAGGGTATATAAAAACACAATATCAACACTAGCAACGCGAAATACGATGAGAGAAAAACTGATGTTCGAGATAGAAATGAACAACAGATTTTTTCGCATGATCAGTTTTGGGTAGCCGCTTCTCACACGAACAATGTTTTTGTGGTTGTTGTCGATTTTGTTGTTGCGGTAGGTGCGTAAATGGAGAACTAGAAAATTATATGAAACAGGTTTAAAAGTAAAATATACTTTTCTAAAACGTCTGCAGCAAAAAGAATTAGAAATAAGTGGAAGCTACGGTATACTCGACAACTGTTTAAAAACGGGTAAAAATAGGCAAAGGGGGTACCACCAGCTATATTTGCCACGAAATTTGGTGACTCTAGCTCAAGTGAAAGATATAAGAGTTTCTGATTTTAAAGTGCGGGGCGGAATGGGTGGGAGTGGCTCCAAAATTTTTGATGCAGTTTTTTGAAGCTCCAAAGATTAGGGAAATATGCGGAGTGTTCGATTTTCTCTTATCGAATTTCTAGATTTCTAGTCGTTGAACCCCAATCTTGACATTTTATCTGTCCCGGCCATGAAAAAGATATTTGCCAAGTTTCAAGTCTCTAGCTCGAAGGGTGTCGGACGGACGGATAGACACCATGACGCACATCGCACAAAACCAATATACTCTTTACCTTCGGCATCGAGTATAAAAACAGAATAAGACATAAGTTGGAATTTATGATTGCGACACAAACATATTTAAAAGTTTATATAATATACATATTTGCTTCCACACAACAAGAAAAGGAGTACAACCGGCAATCCCGGCCCTGACCTGAGAGGGGAATATGTTTTTAATTAAAAGTTGATATTCTTTCTCGTGATTCTTTATTAAAAGTGAAAAAAAATAATCATAATATTAAGGTCGGTTGGGTCTTAAAGCGCTTTCGGTGTTTGCACAAAGATAAAAACTTTATGGCCAACCAGCAAGCAAATAGTTAAAAGGGGAAAATATTAAGGCGAAAACTGCGACTAGGCTGTGATTTATACGATTTGAATGTCGTAGTCGCTTGGCTTTCTGATAAGCCACGCAGCCAAAATGCGCATAGTACTAATGCGCTTATCAAAAGCGACTGACGGCGTTTGCATTGCAGCTCGACGAGTGGAAGTACTGCTATTTGCCTCGATGGTCTTTCGAAATGCAGTTTTGTGTTTAAATGTGAATCATGACAATGGCAACAGCAACGGCTGACGCGCCAAAACTGATAAGACAACAAACGAAAATCACATGTGAAAGTGAAGAGAGGAAATGTTTCGATTCAACAGACGGCGACGGCTGTAAGCGATATGTTAAGGTGGAGAGGCAAAGGAAAAAGGTAAGACGAGTACGCGCCGCTGCTTGCATGCAAACACTCGCCAGATAAATTGTGAAACGGAAATGAAACACCTACGCAAATAGTAAAGGCGACGCGTAGACACAGGCGCAAACAAA
The DNA here is from genome assembly GCA_018901835.1 of Scaptomyza graminum. Classification (NCBI taxonomy): domain Eukaryota; kingdom Metazoa; phylum Arthropoda; class Insecta; order Diptera; family Drosophilidae; genus Scaptomyza; species Scaptomyza graminum. The sequence continues at coordinate 4,965,582 of JAEIFL010000303.1, forward strand.
CAACATCCTAATTTAGATAAGAGCCGCCAGGCCAGCAGCCAGCCAGCCAGCAAGCAAGCAAAAGCATTTTATGGCCAAAAGAAAGTAACTGCTATACGAATATCACTGCCCGCTGCCATCTGCCCTCTGTCCGCTGACCATTGCGTGCTCTAATTAATGCACGATGGCAGCCCCGTTCCCGAGAGCAAAATCAACCCGTGGCGAACTGCAAACATCGCCAATGTTTCATGTCCGACTTGCAAATGATTCAACCTCTCTACCTTTTTCTTTGCTCTGTCGCGGCACTGCTCTACTTTTGGTGTCACCTCGACCGCTGCATTACCGGCATTGTTGGGATGCTGTGTGCCCGGACCCGTGCCATTGTCGGTGTCTATGCGGCTCTGTTGGCCATAAAATTGGCATTGTTGTGTTCAGCAAACACGCGCGCAATGCGGTCGTAAAACAAAAGACGCTTTTATGGCTGTGCTCATTACGACACACACAACAAACTCCACCCAACAAAATACAAACACAACCACAAAAAAAAAAAAACTAAAAGAACAACTACAAATTATACTACTTTTAGTGCAAAATACAGATAAAAATAAAGATAAGAAATAATCTAATTAAACTCTGATCGGTGTTAGTGCTGAATAATTTCAAGCGACAGCCACAAAATATTGATCAAATGCATTAAACCAAATCGAAAATATTTTAATTCAACTTTCAAATTAATCCTTGAAATCAAAATACAATAAATAAATAATTTAGATAACGTTAAAAATCAACTGTCGAGATGCTCACCAAAAAAGGAAAAATGTTCCGCTTAAGAATTTTACAGGGTATAGTAATAAACTATAGCCTGTTCCAGCTTGCTAGTTTTGCATGTATTTTTAAAATGTGGCTATGACGCAAATCAATTAAAGTAATGCAAAAAGAATCAAGAAATCTTTAAGTTCCATTGAAAATAAAGGAAATTCGATAGTAGCTTTTGGAATATGTTAAGATTAAAATCACCTTAATCTAAAAGAATAATAGATCTTGAAAATTGACAACTGAAACTAATTATTATCAAGCTAATATTTAAAGCTAGACTAATAGTGTTTACTCTTCTACCATAAGACAAAACAAATATGTATATTTAAGCAAATGAAGGACAAGCGTCTGCAGTTTAAATATAACCTTAATGCAAAGCAAATAAAAACAGCTAAATATTCTTTGGCAACGAGATGTTTGCCTGACTTATTAGAACATTGCGCTCATCATTTACTTTACGAAATTTGGCAAACAATTTAATACTTACTTAATTAGCTTCGATAATTGGGTTAACTTAAAAACAGAACAAAAAACCAAAAAAAAAAAAAAATACGTTCGCTTGCGTTGTTGTTGATTTTTAGGTGGCGAAGCCAACGAGTCGGCAAGGTATTTTAATTTGTGTGAATATATTGTACAAACAAATAAATCAACAATAACAATATAAATAAATATTATACATTTTATATTGCTACGCTCGCACACACAAACACATACGAATGGCTCTTTATCTGTGTGAATTTGGTCAAAAGCGGACATTTTTGTAAAGTCACGGCCAAAAGGCGCATGCGTCATCAAAATGCTTAAAGCAAACAAAAAGCGCAGCATTTTAAAGTAGTATAAACACCTTATCAAATGGTACAAAACAAAAACACAAATCTATAAATAAAACAAATATTTTCCATAAATGTAAATGTCTGTCTATTTATTGGCTGCGTGGGCTCCATCAACAATTGAAACTAATTAAAAAGATTGAGCAGGGCTTATACTCTGGCTCTAAACCGATCCGAACCGAAACCGAACCACGCCGAACATAGGCTCAATTCGAGTTCAAACTCAACTGAACTGACCCGACCAAAAAGTGACGCGCTTTAAAAGCAAATAAATAAATAGATAAATTACTAAAAGGTAAATAAATACGATCACATGTACATAAACACAAAAAAAAATAATAATAATACAATTTTGGACTGTTGACACTACTACAACAGAGTACTGTTACGAGTATTTGCTCTACGTCATCACAAATCGTTGCCCCCCTCCGACAAGCATTAATGATACAGACCAAGCCACTTGGATTGCTTGGGGAAATACAATAAAAATATTAAATATTTAATCACGTTATTAGAAATGCACACAAACCGCAAGATACATTTAGGTCTGCACTATAGAATGAGTATCTTTGTGAACCTACTATCATGTACATAATGATATGAATAGTACCTATTGAGTTAGATGCGCATACATACTTATTTATATATGTACATAGGCGGACTTTCTGCTCTGTTGGCTGTGTACATAAACAAAGGTGTATGTACATTAAACACTATTAGAGGTATACGCATGCTTCGAAATTATATTTGTATATTTAATTATTCATTTGACTGTAAAGTGAAATTAAATTGCCACACAAGAAGTTGTATGTTTGTTGTATTTAAAAGTATATATGTAATTATAAAGATAAACAGGGGAAGAGGAAGAGAGCAGTGCTAGGCTGCAAATTTATATAACAAGGTGGATGTTAACAAGACTAAATAAATTGTTTAACGAATGGTTAAATTACGATAGTAAATGTCATCCAAGATATCTTCATTATCTGTGTGTATAAAATAAATATTTTTATCTTATTTTGGCTGATAGTTATATCTCTTTTAGATCTATAGCTCACATACACACCATGATTGTTAAGATACTCTTTTGATAACCTTAACACGGATATAAAATTAAGATTAGGGTTTCAGTTGTGACTAAGAATATATATATACATAGTATAATTTTTGAATTATTGTATAGATGGTGGAGAATCGTTGCTAGCCTGACTAAGAATTTTTTAACAGCTTAAACAATTTAGGCAGGAAAGGAGCGTGATATGAGTATGGCGACGATTGGCGTTAAAGTCTCTTACTAAGTCTGTGGACTCCGGCAAATGTTAAAATAATTTGTGAGCTTTGAAATGGGGAATGTCGCGGAGACTATACAAAAATAGAAAAACAACAAGCGACACAACAGGCTGCAGTATGGATTTTTCGCGCATATTATAATTTCAGGTAGCGCATAATTTAGTACAAATTTTCATTGAAAAACTGTGCTTGCCAGTACAGGAAAGAGGTCTGAGACGAGTATTGTGAACTATGAACGGGGATGCGGATGCGGACGCACTGCAATACGCAAATTGCCCTGGCCATAAAACAGTTATGGCCGGTATAATGAGTGAGAGCAAACAAACACACACACACACACACATACGCACAAAAAACACACGTTACATAGGCGCACGGTGAAAGATACTTTAAAAGCGAAAGGGTTAAACGGAATGCACAATGAAAGGCGTCAAGCGAAAATTACTTAAAGTTTTTATAACCGAATAAATGGAAACCGGACGGTAGTCGGTGGTCGATGGTCCAGGAAGTATTCCACATTGCACGCGTGCAGTTTTGCATCAATGAATTGCATCCCAGGTAGAAGGATGATGATGACAACGCAACCAGAACTGGGTCACTTTCGCAATGACTTGCCAAAAAAGAAAGATGCGGCTGCTGCTGCTGCTGTTGCTGCTTTTGACGATTGCTGCTGGCAGTTGCTGCCGTAGTGCGCGACGCCTCGCAACGATTGTGAATGAATGAGTGTGACATTGGCGTACCTTAACCTCAAATGTGTAAGCTTTAAAAAAAGGAAGAAAAAACACAAACATACATACACATACACACTCACATGTTATTAATGTCTTGCTTCTTTGGAGCAGCCATCAACTCACACAAACACACATATTCTTTTTGTTTTTGTCAAAAAAGTGCCATCGACATTCTCTGTCTAAACAGAGCGTCTCAGCCGGCAGGGGCACTGGGGTCTCCTCTGCCTGGTTTAGAGCAAGCGGGAGCGAGCGATTATTGATCGCATTAGAGAAAATCGTTAACTGTAACATGGCGTCGCTCACAACGCACATCGACAACGTGCGGCATTAGAGCGCTCAGCTATGCTATTGCAATTGTGTCTATGTGTGTATTTGTGTGCTTGTGGCAGCTGCCTCTGCTCCAAAACAGACACACATACCCAGAGAGGGAGAGAGAGAAAAAGAGAGAGAGAGTTAATCGAGGGCGTTGCTCGCTCGCCGCAAAGCTTCGACTCCGCCCATTTGTTGTCTTGGCAACCAGGCTCTGCTCTGTGAATACAAGAGTCCAGCGACCAATGCGCTTGCGCTGCCAACACTGTGTACGTAAGAGAATCGGTGCCTGTCATTGGCAAGGCCCTCCGAGCCGGTGGTGTTTTGACTGTATCAGCGTGTGCGAGTGTGTGCGAGTGTGCGTGCGAGTGTGAGACGGGAACAAGGCGCAAGGCCATGTGTGAGAGCGAGTCGACGTCTGTCTCTGGTGGCTAACGTTGTTGCTGCTGCTGGCGTCGCAGTCGCTGTCATCGTCATCGTCGTCGACGGCGGCACTTGAGCGCGGCTCGAACAATATTTGTTGGCAGCAAGCGCAAGCCAAATAGTATACAAGCGTTCCCCTCTGCAAACAGTCACATTCAAGAGCTCAAGCAAAAGAGACACTCGAGCGGACCAGCAACAGCAACATCAGAAACGGCAACGGCAACGGCAGTTGGGCTCAGCAGCAGCAGTAGAAGCAGAAGCAGCAGCTTCAGCTTACCTCAGACTCAGACTCAGTGGCCAACAAGCAAGCTAACACAATTCACGTTCGTGCGTCGGTTCGTTGCGGCGCGGCGCGCATTAAAAATAGAGTCATATTTGCCACGTTATTTTATTTCCAAATTTACACAAGGCATCAGCGGCACACACAAATAAATTAATCAAAGTGTTTAGCTTCAAGAGGAGCGACAAGTGCACAAACAAATGCCAAAGCCAAACCAGCAGCACAAACCACAGCACCAACACCAACATCAGCAGCAGCAGCAACATCAGCAACAACAGCTGCTTAAGGCATAGAACATCCAATACAACAATAACAAATACAAGTGACAAGTGCAGTGCACAAAAATGCAACAAATATTTAAATTAGTTAACGCAGTGACAGTGCATTGAACAAAAGCAGCAAAAACAGCAATTAAAAAGAAATTTTCGTTGCAGTTTTAATTTGTATTTAAATAAATTCGAACGCGTCAAGTGAACGCGTTAAATAATTATTGCATCAGTTTTGAACGCAGCGCGTTGAAAAAGCCGGCAACATAACGGCGCAATTATTGAACAGCTTTCTCAAGGGGAGTCCCCACCAGACCACCATAGATATAATGCAAAAGCTATATGCTGAGCCGCCGCCCAGCAGCGCACCAGTTAGCATGTCCAGCGCTGGTGGTGCTGCGTCCGGTGGCATTGGTGGCGGCAGCGGTGGTGGTGGTGCGGTACCCACCAGCATCAACAATCCCAATCCCACCTCCAACGGCGGCAGCATGAGTCCGTTGGCTCGTTCTGCATACACCATGAACAGTATGGGTCTCACAGTCGGTGGCATGTCATCCGTGTCGCCACAAGCGGCAGCCACCTTCGGCTCCAGTGTCCTTGACTCAGCGGCAGCGGTTGCAAGCATGAGCGGCAGCATGAACGCCGCTGCTGCAATGAATTCAATGGGTGGCAACTGCATGACGCCCAGCTCAATGAGCTATGCGAGCATGGGTTCCCCTCTGGGCAACATGGGTGGCTGTATGGCCATGTCGGCAGCGAGTATGTCTGCAGCGGGTTTGGGTGGCAGTTATGGCTCAATGCCACCCGGTACTCGTGACATGGAGCCCGGCTCACCCAATTCGCTGGGTAGGCGGGGTGTTGACAAGCCAACGACATACAGACGCAGCTATACGCATGCAAAGCCGCCTTATAGTTATATATCGCTGATCACGATGGCCATACAGAACAATCCGACACGCATGCTGACGCTGTCGGAGATCTATCAGTTCATCATGGATCTGTTTCCGTTCTATCGGCAGAACCAGCAACGTTGGCAGAACTCCATCCGCCACTCACTAAGCTTTAACGATTGCTTTGTGAAGATTCCCCGTACGCCGGACAAGCCGGGCAAAGGATCATTCTGGACACTGCATCCTGACTCGGGTAATATGTTTGAGAACGGATGCTACTTGAGACGTCAAAAGCGCTTTAAGGATGAGAAAAAGGAGGCCATTAGGCAACTGCACAAGAGCCCATCACACAGTAGCCTAGAGGCGACCAGTCCGGGCAAAAAGGATCACGAGGATTCACATCACATGCACCATCATCATCACACAAGTCGCCTGGAGCATCATCAGCATCACAAAGATGCCGGTGGCGGCGGTGTGGCGCTGGGTGGCGTTAATGTCCTAAGCGCTGCACACAGCAAGGATGCCGAGGCGCTTGCAATGTTGCACGCCAACGCTGAGCTGTGCCTAGGCCAACAGCCACAGCATGTGCCCACGCATCACCATCATCAGCACCATCAGCTGCAGCAGGAGGAGCTGTCGGCAATGATGGCGAATCGGTGCCATCCGTCGCTCATCAGCGACTATCACTCGTCGATGCATCCACTGAAACAGGAGCCATCCGGCTACACGCCTTCCAGTCATCCGTTCTCCATAAATCGCCTGCTGCCCACAGAGTCCAAGGCGGACATTAAAATGTACGATATGAGCCAGTATGCCGGCTATAATGCGCTCAGTCCGCTGACCAACTCACACGCTGCCTTAGGTCAGGACTCCTACTATCAGAGTCTTGGTTACCACGCGCCCGCCGGCACCACGAGCTTGTGACATCATCAGTATCCGCTGGCTTAAGGGCGCGCGGAGCAGATGCTGCGCTTTGGTGGTGGTGGCGGCTCACATCAGCAGCAACAGCAGCACCAGCAGCAACACTTGCAGCAACAGCAACAGCAGCACCACCAGCAGCAGCAGCAGCAGCAATCACAACAGCAACAGCAGCAGCAGCAGGCGGCACAGCAACTGACATCCGCTACAAACAGCACGACAACAACAACAAAGGCCAGCAGCAAGCCAGCGGTGGCCGTCAATTACTCCCAAAAGCTGGCTGCCTCAGTGCAGCAGCAGCAACAGCAGCAACAACAACAGCAGCAGCAACAACAGCAGCAGCAACAGCAACATCAACAGCAGCAGCAGCAATTGCTGCATAGCCAATTGGCTGCTGAGCTACAGGAGGACTCCTCCAACATCACCAGCGACCTAAGCGAGGAGCAACTGCAACAGCATCAGGCGGCGCAGCAACAGCTCTACAACAACTATCAACAATATGCGGCGGCTGCCAGTTACCGCAACTGGAATCACAGTTTGACCTTCAATAGTGCCGCCGCGTTGCAGAATCTGCTGTAGCCCAGCAACACAAGGCGCGGCATTGTGTAGGTCTCGAGCTCTAAATCGAAACTTCAGCGTCCAAGTGCCAAACAATCTAAGTTGAGTTCGGGCCGGTCCCGGGGCTAATTAGCGAGCGTCTGTTCAATGGCTTTTAGCACCTGGGCGCATCCTTTGAGCTCGAGATTTGAGCACGTGAGTACGGCTCCCTACACTTGTAAATAGTTCAACCCACTCTTCTGCAAGCACTTGCTTAGTCTTTTGCCTTTATGTTTTTTTGTTTTGTTTTTCAATGACGTTCTGTTGAGGAATTCAATAAAAAGTGATGTAGTTGTAAGTGCAACAACGGCCACTTATATGTGTGCATGTATGTAGGTAATTACTTTAGCCGTTAAGCAAAGAACTTTGTTAACATTTATGTTTGCTAAAAAAAAAAACAACAAATTCCGTGCCATTTGTTTATCCTCTATATAAGCAATAACAATCAACTCGGTTCAAACAAACATTCAACATTTTAAATGTACGTAAGCAGAGAAAGAGGGAGAGTGAGGGCGAGAGCATAGCGGGATTGTGTGTAATGTTCATTTAAAAAAAATAAAAACTAACAAATCCTTTGTCCAAAGGCAATCGAATTCGAATCGCAAATGATCAAAAACCAAAAAGAAAATTTCCAACAGTTTCAAGACACCCCTAAGAATCCTCAAATTTATTTAACTAAGCAATAAAATTTGGCCATGCATAGGAAACGTCACGTTTTAATCATATAATTTATGAATTAATTCCAACGTTTTATTGTGTGTATACAAACAATTTTCTATAATTTGATTTGCATAACGTTTTCTGTTATTGTACGAATTCGTTTAGGCTTAAGAATTTTGTAAATAGTCTATAAATATATGTGTATGTATATCGTATATAAGAAAGCTAAACTTAAACTCGATGCCCAAAAAATAAAACAACTTTTAAACTAACTTGAGAATTAATCAAATTGTATGCTACACAACATTAACAAATATTGTATAGCAATTAACATTTAATTAGCATAAATAAAAAGCATGAAAAAATAAGAAAAAAAAACAATGAACGAAAAAAAACTGCAATTATTATTCAATAATTTTTAATATTAATTTTATTATTATGCGCAAACAAAATCACACATGCGCGCATTTTTATATTGAGCTAAGCTAATTAAAAACTTAATAAAAAATAAATAGTTTAAATATGGCAAAAATTATAATAAATATTATGCAATGTAAAATACATGCATTGAAATTCATAAATGTCAATAAAAAACCGATAAAAATAAAATCCAAAATTGAAAGCTAGTTAAAATTAAAAATATGAATCATGCAAAACTTCAAGAATGACTATTTTAATGTTTGAAATATAAAAACAAAAATGAAAAATATCATCGATTTGTTTGAACTTTTCATGGGTAAGGCAATCAATGCGTTAGTTACCATTGTTTATTTAAACAACTGACCTCCAACAAGCAATTCTGTATTGATTGAATCGAACTATCAATGCAGCAACATGGACGACCGATAGTGCCTGTGGCCTGCACACAACTTATAACATCAAGCGAGCGACTCCAAGTGTTCTGGCCTATCTTATCGCAACTCGGACGTAGAGTGCAGTTTTCTCTCCTGTTTTGTTATTTTCGGTTTTGATAAAAGTTATCGAAGTGCACTCGTAAATTGCAACGAAACAACAAGATAAACAGTAACAATTACTACAACAGCAAAAACAAAAACAACAACAGTCCTGACTAACCCAACAATACAGACCCTACCCAGTCTGGTGCGATTGTTACCTATCCCAAATGGATGACACCTCGCACCGGTTGCTTTCCTATCTGCTTCTTATCTGTGCAATATAAACAAAAACCACCACTGATCCAACGCAGTTACCCTTTTTAACAAATTTAATATACGTACATATGTACCTAGTATACTTTCATAGAGAAATATGTACATATATACACAACTACAAATACTGTCCCTTAGTTGATAATCTTTGTGATTCAGAATCTAGAATTTATTCCATGCCTGGTTTTCTTCGCTCTCATTTATAACTTTGAAAACAAAATACCTTTCTATAGATGTTGATTCCACACTTATCTGCGGTGTTGCGGGTACGGGTATCCGGTCATGTTAAACAAGCTGTTGTATTTTTAATTAATCAGCTCGAGAAGGTCACCATTTTGATGTATTCATATATGTACCAGTATCAATTTGTATAACCGTTGCTTTAATTTTTTATTTATACCTTGCCCTAGAAGTACTACATAAAAGAGCGCGCTATGTTTGGTCTGCGAGACGAAAAAAAAAAAAAAAAAATGGCGTTTGGTTTGTTGTCGCTTCGATTTCGAATCTCTTTCCTTGACATTGTGACTGCTAGCGCAATGTCTGGAGTTTCTTCATTTTACTCCCAAACAACCCCAGCTGAATTGAACTGGTTTTGAAATCTGTGCTTTGGGGTTGCTGCAACCACCAGACCCCATTCGCACCACCCACAAGCATGTTATTCACATATTCTATATCTAAACTCCTTTCATGTCAGACATGCGCGCTGCACGGACGTTTAAAACCCTAGTGGCTTGTTGAGCTCTGGCTCTCCAGTCTGTCAGTCTGTCTGACTGTTAGTCAGCCATCTATCTATTCATAAAAGGCAAAGCCAAGCATGCCTTGCTTGTACACGCTATCAATATGTAATTATTTTAGCATAGGAAGTTTGACGATAATTTGGACTACGAATATAATATTCTATTAAAAAAGTTTGAGCTTTCGACACCACCCGACTCATCCACCAGACCTATCAGCTAACAGCACAATCACAAAATTTGTCTTGACATATTGTTGAGCATTGAAAATTCACGTAATTCAGCTGGCTAACAATTTGAGTTGATGGAAAATTGGCATTTAAGTTAGGGAACTCAAAATATTTATATTTAAAAATATTATAAATAAACAAATGCATTCAGCTGGCTAACAAATTGAGTTGATGGAAAATTGGCATTTTAGTTAGGGAACTCAAAATATTTATATTTAAAAATATTATAAATAAACAAATGCATTCAGCTGGCTAACAAATTGAGTTGATGGAAAATTGGCATTTTAGTTAGGGAACTCAAAATATTTATATTTAAAAATATTATAAATAAAGAAATGTATTTGGCCCTTTAAACGGACTGTGTGTAGTTGTTTATATTAAAGTATAAATAATTTTATTGTTCAAAGGCACACATTAATAAGATAAATGTATATTACTGAATTCTACATTCCGCTTTGTTTAAACCACAAAAAGTGGATTTTAGTTTAGTCTCTATCTTATTCTGAGTGTCTGCCCAGAGGTTAGGTTGCGTCCAATTAGCTGGTAAGCTATTTTTGCTGCTGCTTTTAAAAACCACAATCTTGTAGTAATTTTCTAATGGAATATTTAATTTAAAAACGAGACACAGAGAGCTAAACAGAGCCGGCAACCACACCAGCTGGCAATGGGGGGCTAAGGTTTGAAGCTGGCGCATAAAAGAGACTCTTGTCATAAAAATGGCAACCCTTTTTACCCCCCAATGCGGAGCACACGTAGCAGCAGCAGCAGCAGCGCCAGCTTATGCCGGATGGATACACAGGAAGTAGTGGCACAGAGCCCCGTCTCTGCCTATCCGCTCCCGTTCCATAGAAAGGGCAAAGACAGCGCACGTAGCAATGGCGGAGGCAACATTGTCGACGTCGACATCGTTGTAGTCACCGCACTTTTTATTTAGCTGCAGGGGCAGAGCTCGCTTCGCTGCTTGGTTGGTTAGTTGGGTGGCCAACCCACCCCCCTTCATATCTCAGTGCCTTTGCGAGTGCCAGGGGCCGCCCCTTTCGCTTGCTTTGTGCACTGCTTTTTCATTATAATAATACTTTGTAATTAGGTTTTCGAAAGTTAATTAAAATTCGGTTATGAAAGCAGAAACTTTCTCATGAACGCTTCCGGTAACGGTGAAATGAAAAACGCATGAGGGCGGAGCCACAACTGCAGTGCTAACTGTGTGTATGTTGGGGCTTGTTTCACGTCGTGGATCTGGTGCCAGATCTGGGTCTGCCGTCGAGTCGGTCTTCGCCTTGTTAGCCAAATGGAATATTAAAAAAAAGAGAAAAAAGCAAATAACGAGAAAGGATTTTTGCGGGTTCTCCCCCAGTTTAGCTGCAGTCAGAGACAGACAAAAATTCTGTCAGCGGGCTGGAGCTTAAATGTATAGAGACAACGCACGTAGCTTAACTTTGTTTCGAGGAAATTTTTGTGCAAACATTTCTGTTAAATTAAAAAATACATACATATTATATTTTAATGAGCAAAATGGCTGCTGCCAACATCGACAACGATGAACGCTTCCTTGATGTTGTTTTTATAATTGTTGTGGCTGATGTTCTTGTTGTTGCTGTTGTCACGTTTAATACGCGACGCGCTCACTCGCAAGGTTGGCCAACATTGCGAACGGGATAATTAAAATGATGACTTGAAAATAAATTGCTGTTATCTTTGACCAACAGGCGGGCTGTGAGTCTATACCCAGAACTCAGACCCCACCCGATTCCCCCCTTTGCATGGACTGTCGATGACGCGTCGATGTCGATGTCAACAATTGCCACATCATTATGCCCCTTGCCCAACCTCGACTCCGGTTCTTCACCATACGCTCGTCCTCTCTCTTTCTCCGTCTCTCTCGAAGAGAATGTGTGCTCTATCAGCGACTGCCGCCGCTGCGTGCTTGTGAGCGACACTTACGGATTAGGCCAATAGCAACAACATCAGCATAGAAGCGAGCCTGGCTCAGGCTGACAAGTGCCCGTCTTCCCTGGTTGTCCTTTTTGCTGTTGTTGCTGCTGCATCTATCGTAGACGTCGCAGTTTGCTGCATTGTGTTTTGTTTATCTTAAGCATTCCACACGTAATTAGCAGCAAAGCCGCCCCCCGTAAGCAACACCTCCCCCATACAGCTGCTGCAAGCAAATTGAAATTAATCCGTGAAACCTTAGGTTTTTGAAAACGTTGCCGCGTGTCCTAGAAATCACTGCTGGACCACGGCACGCCACGTGTCGTCCTTTTTGCCCATTTTGTGCTTTTGCTCTTGCAATCAAAACATTACAAATCGTTTCTCGGCACGAGTGTGAAAATTATTGGGTGTTATCTTGGGAAGTCGTTGCCATAAGTTTTGGCATGTAGAGCACATTCATATCTCGCCCTCGGCATCTGTATATTTATTTCTATCTCTAATGTAATGGCCGGTAACAGCAAGCTTAGCTGCAGCAGCAACGCATTAATCACAATCGGCATGTTGTGGGTGGGTGGCAGCCGGGAGGTGGGCGGCTATTTGTGGTTGGCTAGCTCGTGGTTGGGGCTCTGCGCCGTGACAGTGACTGATGTGCTTGCTGCTGGTAACAACGGCAACGACAACGACAAACGCCGCTTATCGATTGGCAGCCGCAACACACCTTTATCAAGCAGCCAGCAACAGCAGCCCCATTGGATTGGATGAAATGCGAGACGAGGCCGGGCAACGACAGCGGCTGCTAATAACCAAATTGTGTTTTGACAGGTCAGCTGGCGACAGAGATGGCTTCACGGCGTGTGGCTAAAATCGTTAGAATATGATAAATGTTCTGGATCATTGTTTGCCTGACAATCGCCTCATCAACAAGCTATATTTTTGCGAGCCTTCGTGCATAATCGTAAAATATTCACAAATTGACAGAAATTATAGCTAAGGAGGACATAAATACAATCGAAACTAGACTAATAAATTATCTTAACAAAAAGGGAAAGATGTAAGGCAATTAAGACAATTTTGTTAGTTTTATTTGATAAGTAAATAAGTTGATCGAATGCAATATTGAATTCTTATTAAATTTTATTGCAATTTCGTTTTAAGTACATAAATAATAAATAAAAACATAACAATTACATACTCTAGTTGTTTAAACTTCATCACTTTCAACTGTATGCATAATATTTAAATTTATTTACTTGCTATTAAATATTTTAATTAGCTTGATGGGTTAAATTCTAGCATATATGCTTTCAAGTACAATGATTTGTTCTGCATTTAATTAAAATACGCACAAATTGCACTTGGCATATTTACAATTAAAAAACAATTTAGTTAATTTATCATCAGCTAAAAGGAAAACAAAAATGTTGCAGCGCATCAAAATAAATGTTTAGTTGCATTTGGCATATTTCGAATTTAATCAATGCGTGCTCGTTAAATTAAATTAATTCAATTTATTTGAAAATGTATTTGCACAGGCAGCCGAAATTAATGCGAAACATTCAGCAACAACAACAATGGCAGCAGAATATACGCTAAAGCAACCGGATACTATTGGGAGTGGCTGGGTTGGCTGTCATTGCAGGGAACCGCTTCCGGTGGGGACAACGGCAACGGAAACGGACATGGTCAATGGCGCAGTTGGCGCATCCTCATGCTCATCCTGCTAGCAAAGGCAGAGAGCTGGACGCTTGATGTTTGCGCAAAACGCTTCACTGCATAAATGAATGAATGAGCAAGTGAGTGGCTGTCTGTCTAACTGGCTGGCTGACTGGCTGACTTACTGAGTGACTGTTTGATTGATGCTCTGGATCTGTATGCCGCAACCATGAAAGCGAGAACAACAACAACAAGTTGAACAGAGGCAACAAATTCATGCAATCTAATTCACAATTAATGGCAAATTCTCTACCACTTACGAGCCTACGTGTGTGTAAGTGAGTATGGTTGTGTGTGTATGAAAATATTTGCACAATAATTAATTGAATAATGTCAATAAATTTTCAACACATTTCTACATGTGCACAAATCCAGTGAGCTAGTGTAACAAAACTTTCACACACATGTCCTCGCACAGGACAAACACATTTGCGTACGGTCCTGCCCGGTCCGGTCATGTTTGGTAACGTAACGTCCCGTCCCGCTTCGTCCGGCTTGAAACTTTCCATGGCTGGGACAATACGCAAACTGGACAAGTTTGTCTACTGCCCGGCCGCTGGCTGCTTGGCTGCTGGGCTAACTCTGATGGTGGTGGTGCGATTAGGCGAAACGAATCAACAAATCAACACACTCAGCAAATTCGTCAGCAGAGGATGCGGATGCCTCCTCCACGCTGACTGCTGCACATTGTGTCTCATTTCTATTTCCACCAGACAATGTCGACTGCTCAAAAGTTTGTCTTTCAATTTCGAAAATGGTATTTGTCAAGTGGGAGTTCCTTCCCGCAGCGTCCCCTCTTTATCCACTGTACCTATAACCCACCCTCTTTGTCTGTCGGTCTGTTGGGCTATTGGATTTGCATAGCTCAGCAGCAACAAACGCTGCACAAGCAGCAGAGGCAAAAGCAGCAGCCTCAGCCGAATCACAAGCAGCAGCAGCATCGTGCCAAACAATGCTCATGTTTGACCGTAGGGATCGGGACCATGTGTTGCCTTTCTGCCCTTCAAATAGCTCAAGTGCTCTAGAAGAGCAGCCACAGCCACGTCTACATCCAAGCAAGCCGGCAAGCAGCAGGCAACAAAAGCTTTGTGGCACACAAACCGCCTGCCCTAATTTTTACGTTTTTATACAAGCTGCTATGTGATACTCTTACGTTTATGACTTTATAGATATCCTTCCAGAAAACAAGCATAAAGAAGATGTTTCTATAAAATATGTCTACTTAGCAAAATAAAGGAAAAACTTTATCAGTAAGTATGTAATGTATACACCGGTATACGGTATTATTTTACTCCATTTTAAGTTGATCAAAATATATGAAGGAATAGGGATAAAATAGTGCTAAGATTTATATCAATTATTTTTTCTCTGAGTATAGACCTTGATCGTTTTTTTTTTATCATGTAGAAATTGTCGCCGCAGGTCTTTCTTACAAAATGTGCAAATGCTGGAAATACATAATTCTCAAAGATATTTATATTAATTGGCAGCTCAAAGGTAATTTGGATCGCGCTTCTTTGCCCGCAGGCAGGCTAAGCTATTCGTACATTCATCAATGAATATGAACAGAAAATTACAAGATACATAAGTATATTTTCTCATGAGCACAGCCGAGAGTAGGGGCAGCAACCTTCTGTTCTGGCTTGAAGCAATTGTTTGGACAGTTAAGCCATCAAAACAATGTGAACATTAAGCAACAACAGAATCTTTAACCAATAAAGAAAATAGGATAAGCCAGTATTTCCGAATTGCAAGTCAAAAAGATTTAAGTAGGCGGAATTCCCCACAACCAAATCATAATGCAAACAACAATAAATGGAAAACCGACAGAAACAAAAAAATAAAAAAACCGAAAAGAACATCAGCTAAACAGAAAAATGGCAAATGCACTTTTGTAGTCATGTGTTTGAGTGCGTGCTCAAACAGTTTTTCTGGCCAATTGAGCATTGCCAACAACTAACAACAACTAATGCGGAGACAGTATGACGTACTACGTATACGTAAGTACTGACTATGAATATGTCTGTACTCCAACCGTACTCGGGCACCCCCGCGTTTAAGCTTACCGCAACACATGTAAATATCAGGCAGCGCAAATCCGCCGTAATTGATCGATACACGGAGCGAAGCTTAGCGACTGTCGCCGCGGGTGCAATGCCAATAAAGCAAACCTAGAGAAGCCCTGGCTGCACTGTCGCCAGGCCAGCTTAAGTACCTGCCCCGTAGCGGCCGCCAATTGAAATGAAATGTATTCTACCCGTTTACAATGGGTGCCCATTCATAAGGCGCAGAATGTTAGCGGACTGAATGTCAATCAAGCCTAGAAGAGCGGCGCCGTTTGAAAGCAACCCCAGCGCCAAAATGATAGCAGATGTTCTATGGGCCTAAAGATTTTTTTGTGTTTTTGTATTTTAAGGTTTGACATGCAAATGGAAAGGCGGTTTGACATGCAGCACGGCAGGTGCAATGCTCAAGGATATGGCCTCAAGTCAAGTATCTATTTGTTTGTTTGTGCATATGTGCCAAATTCTAACAGCAGGTCAACTATCCAAGCTTGAACTAAACTTAGTTCTCCCTTTACCTTTATTATCTTTCGTTCTAGACACATACCCGCCCAGGCCAGGTTGTTATCTTTGACTAATGTGCCAATATTTTTACTATGTTAAAACATGTTAAACAATTGTAACAGCGCCGTTGACGCTTTCGTTTTGACAAGTAAATTAAGCCATTTGTCACAGCTTATTTTCACATATGCTGGCATTTAACACGCAGATATACATCCCATTCTTAACTGGATCTGGACCTGGCTTGGTGGTGAATGCTTTGCCTTTTGATTGGAAATACGTTTTGCGTGGTTGTTTTGCTGGGCACTTGGCGCGGGGCATTAGAATAACAGCAACATAAATCCAATGAAAACAAAACCGCCCATCAACACCCTCGAAATAAATTGCCAGCACATGCAAACAGGCAAACGGACAAACATTTTCTGTGAGGGGGAGACGAAAGGTTGTTCACAAAGTTGTTGCTGTTATTGTTGCTGATGCTGTGTGCTCGGTGTTGTTGTGTTGTGTTTTGTTCAGTTGTATGTTGTTGTTTCTTTAGCCCCCATGTAGCATTTAATTGAAATGGGCGCGCATTTGTTTCTGCATTTTCATGCTCACTAGCCGCATTAAAGTGCTAATGCATTGTTGTTGTTTTTGGTTCTTCCGGCAATACTAGCACCACAGGGACGGAGAGACAGAGTCGCTGGCAAACCCTATGCAACCCCTAAATATAAGAAGGGCAAAGTGTTCACTCACGACTTACGAGCAATCAACCCCAAATAATAGCAAGGATTACGCTATACAACGTTGAGTCCTTGCCGTTGCTCGAACGCGACCGGAGTGCATTGTCCTGAACGTAAAACCAAGAAAAACAGCAGGAAAAAATATCAACTACTTTAATTATGAACCGCAAATACCCTTTCTTGAATACAATCGTATAAAAATTAGTAAGCTATGCTAGTTTATTATTAAACTAAGAAGCAATGATTATGAAGTAATTGTTTTTATAAGAACGTTTTGTTAAAATTATTATTAAATTATTTTTTAAACTTTACATCCAAGTTAAGATACCCTACCAAAAAATGTATACCCTTGCAAAATGTGTATTAAATCGACGTCAAAAATCTTTTGCCAAACGTCACCCGGGACAAGAGCAAGGACAAGGCATGCTGTCGACGTCTCAGTCGCTGTAGCAGTCGCAGTTGGCGTTGCTCTGCTGCGTCTCTGCCAAGCCGTCATCGTTTTTGGTGTATGTTTTGAGGCTACAGATATCAGGGCAATAAAATAATTGCGACAATAAGCGTTTCATTATTCATTTGTGTGACTGCAAGGGGCGAGCAATTTGTGAGCAGGTCACAATGATGGTTGGAACGATGGTGGTGGGGGGGTGGTGAGCGAAACGCTGATTGCAGGGGTGGTGCCCGTCAGGTCTCTGATGTTAATCCAACTGTGCGTTTGGGTTTCATGGGTTTCATGGGTTTCAGGGGCTTGTGCCGTTTTAACAGTTAATAGTTTGCCACATTGGCTGTGCTTTGATTTTCATGAATGACCCGAACCGTCACTTGGCAGGGGGTGTACGGCGTAATAGAAGGGGAGGTGTCAAACACCCGCCCGATGATCTTGATTTGATTATTGCGGCGTTAATACAATTGATATTCAACTCAGCTAATACAAAAATGTTGTTTTTTTTTTTACTCTATTCTTTTCTATTGTGATCCTGAATGGTTTGTTTTCGTGGCTTAGCAAAATTGTTGCAGTTGTTGATGGCTTTTTTGTTTCGTCATCACTTGAAGGGGCGCTATAAAATAATAACATTTGCTTATGCTAAAATCTGTCAGGGCAAGCTTGCAAGATTAGTATAAGCCAATATTATTCAACATACGATTAAATATAATCCGAATGCGCGTCCCAACTAACTGCACTTTAATTGCCTCTTTGCTTTATTGCACGTTTGAATCAGTTCACTAATTGTTAAAAGAAAAGAAAAGATAAAGAAGAGCTGAGGAAAAGGCAATTGGTTGAAATAATTTGAATTAAGTGCGCAAATAGTACAGCGTGAATTTTTAAGTAAAATGGCAAAAGTTTTTTTCATGTTCATTAACCGCGTTTAAATTCCATCTCAAGAAACAAAATGAATGGAATTTTTTTAATTGAGTTTGCATAATTAGACAAGAAAATTATCATTGAGTGGTGAAAGGCTCTGAATTTGTAAGTTATCCAAATGGAATTTGAGCAGGTCAGTAAAATGGAAGTTATAAAAAATATATTCATTGAATAAATGTTTATTTTACTTTGAGTAAAGTTTTTTTTATGGGTAAAAGGGTGACATTGCTCTGTGCTTAAATTGTCTACTAAATGTATTTGCTGATCTTTGCGGATCAATGAGATAAAATCAACTTGAATGAAGTCCAGGGGGAAGCGTATTTACTGTTTACTGGCTTATGAGTATTATTATTTATTGAGATACACACGATTTCTGGCATATCTCGCTTACGAGTAGTGGTATGCACATACATTTTGTTTATACATTCGATTTCGTAAGTTACACAACATTCTATGCCAAATCCAATAAAATCCATAAAATACACAAATACCGAACTATGCAACCACCCATCCATGTACAAAGTCAGAGCCATGGCTCTGCTGAGAATGTGCGTCTATCTAGAGTCGTGTATTTTAAATTCCCATTTATGTGCCGGGCCACAATACATTCTTCAAATACGCTACCTAGCGCCTTGTTATTATAGCAAACAAATGAAAGTGAAAGCACAAATTTAGCGATGGTTCTTTTATTTTATTTAAGCACACACACACATACTCTTAGAGTGGAAAAGAGAGGCAGCAGACGCAGAGCGTGAAACGCAATGTTCGCTTTTGGTGCCAAAATTGCTTCCGAAATCAGCAAAAACCCAAAGCAAAACGGCAAACGGCCACACAGACATCATTGAAGTGTAACAGTGTTTGTGTGTGTGTGTCGGCCATGTTGGGCTATAGGGTGCCACAACTTACACACACACACACTGGTGAAGGGACAGAAAGAGAGAGAGAGAGCCAAAGTGGCGCCCATAGAGCAATCGCTGGAGCTGTCGAGTTTGAGTTTGCTGCTCAAATATTATGCGAACGCAAATATTTTTATTTAGTAAATGTCATTTATTATTTATGTTTATTCGAGCACTTATCTAGCGCTGCTTAACAACTTCAGCTCTAATGCACGACGACTGCCACTCCGCAGTGGGGTTAGACGATGCCGATGGCCTTGCCATGCCACCAAATTGAAAACGGAATCAACAAGAAATCGAACGCTGCGTGTTGAAAGCGGGAAAGTTGTTAACGTGGATCGAAATGTGAACGCCAACGCATTCCTTAGCCATGACCAGGATGTCAGTGGGAATAAATTTAAATTCAAACTAAACTGCGAGTAAATAGAAATACAAAAAAGGCAAACAAAAACAATGCTCGATGCCTGCCGAAGAGTAAGGACGCCAGAGCAACCAACAACAAGTACCAATACTAGAGTCACAGTTGCAGCTCCCGCCAGGGCTCCATTCGCGTCCCAGTCGCACGCAAATTCCGAGCCGAGTGTACACAAGCCGCCGTCTAGCTCATGTCTGCCAAGTGCCAAATGGGTAGGGAGGAGAGCCAATCTCTTCTGGTTGACTGCTGGCAGCGGCATGCACCATGTCCCTGCCTGCGCAAATTTGTGGTCGTTGCTAGTGTTGGCATTTCGCATTCGATTTCCAAAGCGCTGCAACGTCCTTGGATGTCACAAAGTAAGCAGCAACGACAAACAGAGAGCGACAATTGGGGACACAATCATTTTTTTTACTATAAATGTGTACTTATGTTGTCGTTTTTGTTGCCTTCTATATTTTATATCAAGTTGTTATTGTTGCCTCTGTTGTTGTGATTATTGTTATTAGCCTAGCAAACAAATTGGTAAATAATAAATATTTTCCAGTTAAATATTGTTAGTAGCATGCCATTTTTTGGACCCACACACAGCTAATGCATGGCACGGGCCACATGCCATGGCCCATGGCTCCTCTTTTACTTACTTATTACTTCTCTTTTTATTGTGTGCTGTTGTATACTTACTTACTTATGTATGTAGATCTTTTGAGGAGGCGTCTCTGCTGCGTTCACGCCACATTGCCAATGACTTGCGCTTTCGTTCTGTGTGTCAATATATGCTCATGCCTGTGTGTGTGTGCTAAGGGAAATTGGTAGCCCACATTTACAAAATCAGAAAAGCGCTTGATTTGTAAAATATTTGCTCTGCTCAAACGAACGCAGCAATTGTTCAATTCCATACACAGACGAGCCTCGGCCTCTGTTGGCAGTCATTGCAGTCAACGACGCAGTCGTCGTTTTTGTTTGAAAATGTTTATGAAGCGACACCTGTAGGTGATAATAATAAACAATCGAAGCACGACAACGACTGCCAATCGAAGTGGCTCCACTTGGATGGTTTTGTTTTTGTTCTTATGGAGCCCCAAAAGCCCAGAAGCTGCACACAGTACATATGTAAATGTGAAGCTTACAATTAGCTAAGTATACATAGAGGAAATATTTTATAGGTGATGCAAAGGCATCAAGATTTATACAAAGTATGCAAAGTCTATTGTAACATGAAATTATATTTTGGCTTGATGTACGTTATTCATTAAGCTCAAAAATTGAGGTTACAGATAACTGTTTCATTTTAGAAAATCGAAGTCCAATTCCTTGTAAGAGCTTCTACTTCCTTGCACATTCCCAGGTTGTCATGTGCCAATATAAATGAACATTTCCATGCTAATCTCGACACTTCCCATTACATCACATTTCTATTTCTTGTCTTTCACTTTGTAAGTGTTGGCCAGGTGGCTATGCCAATACCTGTAGCTTAAGTGTCCATTACTCAAAGCCCAGTTAATGGCTATACCTTGGAGAAACTGCATGCGAAATCAATTCCGGGAATTGGGTTTCTTCCTTTTGCTTTTCACACCAACATTTGGTCAAGTCTTTTTTCTGAGCTGTTATTTTTGTCGCTCGTAGTCTTCATCTGGGCTGACAGTATTTGCCAATTTGAGTGCTTTGGGTTACTTTGCCGCATTGTTAAAGGTGAAGCGCAGTCAAGCAACAGAAATATGGTTTTAAATTTATGCGAGACTCAAGCGAAAGAGCAAAATAAGAAGTTTGACAATTTTTTGGTAATTATTTGTTTGCTGCCATTATTTTGATTTTAAGCGAGTCTAAAATTGTACGTCTGACCGGATATTTGAAGACTATTTGCGAAAGCATTAAGCCAAGGGGAACGCCCTGTGCAAAGCCCATTTACGACCACAGCTGCGACTATAAGTGTGAGAATCAGTGCGCATTAACGTCTGGGGTTGACTTGATCACTAGCAAGGTGTGCTCAACTTAGGTATGTAAGTACGATATATGGAATGTGTGTTTTTTAGAGGGCTTATTAAACGTAGCTGGTGCGGCATATTTTGTACATGTTCTTGGAAAAGCTGTAAATTGCACTTTGTAAACAATGTGAACAAAAGAGAAAGAAACGCTAAGACCCCCGCCGTTTATCTCTGGGCATACGTTATCGTCGCGCTCTTCATTAAATCTACCGCATTATCTGCGATACCTGGGAACAGGAAGACGTACCAAGTACGCATATCAGTTGCTTATCTAATCGGGCGCTGCATAAATGCAAATAATGTAAAGATCGTGCTGGAGTCACACAGCTGGGATCCGCACAGGGACAGCAACGGCGACTAAGACTTGAACTGTGCATGGACTTGGATAAGGGCCCGCTCCCGCAAGTCGTATAATAAGACAGTCGAGAGTCGACAGTCAACAGTTGACGGGGTTAGCGATAAGCTGGCAGAAGAATGCATCCGCCGCTGAGGCGTCAACGCACAGAACGCAAACAGTGACACGAACAGAGCAAATTCTTTCTTCTTTCGGCTTGTAACAGATAACAGCAGCGAAAAGGTCGAGCCAGCGAACTGCGGCTGTATAAGCGTCTATATATAGCACATGGACGGACTTGGATCTGTTTATGCTCTTATCGGCCCTGCCGCACGGCAAATATGTCTGCTGATTAAGGCCCAAAACAAAATGGCAGCTTTACTGCTGTACTTTCATCAGATTGTTGACCCAACTACACATAGACATACAAACATACATATATACAAAACTAAGTGCAAGTCGGGTGGGGCTATCCACTAACCATCTGGCTTAATTAAGAACAAGTCAGCAAACATTGGAGTCAGTGAAAATAGTTGGCCTTGTTTATCGCGCACCATCAATCAGTCACTTTCCTCCCGCAGGACACCGTCCCATGAAACGGACGGTGACCCAAATGAAACTATGAGCCCCAAATGAGTACGTTAAGATAGAAAATAAATTTTAGGTACATTTTGAATACTCTTGGTAACGATTGCACAACTTTGTATGACAACTGATGTTGGTATTAAGTGTTTGTAAGCCAATGACACTTTTTAATAAAAACTCGTCCAAATTGAAAGAGTATCGTTTTTTATTACTTTTTACGATGCAATTTTTAAAATCAAAGAGAAACAAACAGCTTTTTGTTTTTTAATATGGACGGACATCAAGGACGAATCAATAATATTAAAGCTACTAATAATCTGTATACGCGTAGCAATCAGCATTGAATATGGAGTAGTAGCCGATCGAGTAGGGTATCAACTACCTGAGCAGAGTCTGCTTAGCGTGCCTGGCTACAATTGCTAGGCATGCATATTACGATAGCAACTGTCCATATGGTTCCTGGCTTGCGTGTGTGTGTGAATGTGTGTGTCCTTATGACAATTTGATGAGGACCTTATTTACACTAGTTAAAAGCTCAGCCCCCATACCCCCACCCACCTGAAACTGTTGTCAATAAAAACAAAATAAAACACAGCTCCAGGACACCCTAAATCCAAAAAAAAAAGAACTAGACTGAAACCCTGTGTGCCCTGAGAGTTTGGAGCTTGCATGACAGGCGCCCATTTTGATGGCCGTTGGCCGTTTGGTATTTTTCCGTATACGCGCGTAACCAATCAAGCATATATCGTTTGTGTTGCTACTATATAGGATAGATATAGATGGATATGTCGTCATGTTGGGTTGCGAGTGGTGGGCGGTGCGTGGTGGACGTGGTCAACATTCAACATTCGTTGATTACGTATACGACTGGGGCGCCAATCAGCCAAACGTCAGCGTCAGCTTTAGCTTTAGCGTTGTAGTCGTTTGGATTGTTGTTGTTGTTGTTGTAATTGTTGCATAGCAATGCTGAAATGTCGCTCAACATAGACTCAACTACACACGCACATACACTCACACACACCCACGCACACCAACACAGTGCGTTTACATTTTTTACTCGTGGCTTAAATCAATATTAGTAATTTGAATTATTCAGAAGACAAATATGAAGCTTTAATGGCCAAACAGCGTGCCCGTACTTCGGACTCAAATCCCTCACACCTATGGTCTATAGGCTACCACTACCAACCCACCCCCACTCTTGGTGCGAGTACTTTTGTCCAGTTTACTGCAGCTGCAGGCCATTGGGTATTGGATCGACTGCAGGCGACATCGGCATCGACAACTCAATAATTTGGCGAGTCGCCCAATTTAATGCCAGCATAGGTGTGGGAACGCAAGTCACCAGCCCCTTTATGTCTGTCCGGCAATCCGACACTGTCCGACAGTGAGGCAGCGGGTGCAGGCCAAGAGCCGGCTCCATTGTCTAGGACTACGCCGCTCGTTGCGCAGGTAAACACGTCAATTTAAATCCGTGGATTGGATTGTAAGTCAATGTTTGACTTTTGCTCGCTGATTGATTGCTCAACAGCAAATGCAGCAAGTACGGCAACTGCAGGAGCCAACAAACCCAACAGCCCAACAATACCAACCCACAAGCAGCAGCATGCAGGCGTCGGATTCGGAGTACAATTTGAGTCGCCTGCATATGCATACGGCCTAGGGCTGATGACTCCACCAGCTCCTGGGGGCACTTGAGGTGGGGGTTGGTTCGTTGCCAATACCGCCGCATGCATCAACAGTTTACCCGATTTACAGCCAGTTAAGTTTGCATAGCGGAGTCAACCGTATGAATCAACGATTTTCTGCAATGCTGGCATAATTTCCAATAAAAAAACCATACATACAATACACTCCATGCAACTTGGCATCGAATTTTAAAGAGCCTCTACTTAACTTCTATGTTGTTGCTCCTTACTTTTAATGCCAAAACCAACAAGCTATGTATTATCGAAGTGAGGGTTAGTTGTCCGTGGAACTGGCACCATATATTAAATGACCACATATGAATCTATCAGAAGTAAAAGTTTGCTTCTTTATTATTAAACATGCGAAACATAATATTTTATTTTTTAAAGAACATAATAAGAAAGCCTTGTATTTTCACAATGCATTAGAATACCCTCGCTTATGTATATTTAAACTCAATTTTAGACACATGTGCATTATTGTTGTCTATCTGGTGAACGCTGTCTATCCGACCGCAACAACAGCGCCAACAACAAACAGCCAAAACCAAAGCCACCGCAACAGAAGCAGTGGAAAATTCTCTGAAAATGGCTCTGGCACTCCGACTCCGGCTCCAGCTCCGGGTCCGGTTCCATTCGTTTAAGTACCAGTCTGCCTGCCTGCCTGCATTTCCATTGCTGCAGCTGCAGCAGCTCATATAAAACCGTTCGCATATACTTATATGCTTTGTGTGTATAGATATCTGAATTTGTGTGGGTGTGTGCATATCCTTTGCAGCGTGTAGCATTGCGTGTTTTGCCACTCTGATAATGATGCTGGCCGGCATATTCATAATGAAATTTCATTGCTGCAACCACACACAGACACTGCTGTGTGTATGTATTTAAGTGTATGTACACAGAGCACGAAAACTGGGCGGATGGATATATGTAGGGCGGGCCCGGACCAGGCATATTATGTATAAACACAAATTAATTTCGTTTCAGTGGCCCAAACCGTAGTAGTCATGGCCGAGCGAGTCCGTGCAATGACGGGGCTGGGCATTTGCATAAAATATTTGCACAGCCTTCGTATAGTGCAACGCTGCGGCTGCTGGTTTGCCTTTGCTTTGAGGGTACGTGCCCATAAACTAGACAACAACAAGCATTTTCAGACCTGATTTAATGAATCAGCAGCCTAACAGCCTAAGAACCTAACAGCCCAACAGCCTACTCCCCAATCCAGGACATTCAGGACGCCCAGAAGGACGATATACCAGCGACAATAACCTGCCGCATCAGCAAACGTCTTGCAATTTTGAATGTTGTCCGATGTCTGGTTTGTTCAGTTTTGATAAATTAGCACAAATTCGATACCCTTACCCCATACTGCTGTCCAAAATAAGAGCATAAGGATATTTGAAGTAGCCAAAGTAACTAGATAGCTTTAGCAAATATAATATTGTCCTGCAGGGATCTTATAGAATATATAAAATATATATTTCTTAGAATACATTTTATATATTTTCTGGCTAGAAAGCCTGACATTGTGGGTCGGTCTTCGCATATAGTATGTACGATTCGCTTATATTATATATTAATGCAAGTATAAACGCTTTATATAACGGACAGCCTTCATGTTTTCTCTTGACAAGGAGACTTTGTTAACGGCCCCAGACTTTAGCACATAATTAACCTAAAAATGTAACTCCATCTTGTTTATCAGTGAAAATACAATACGATGAATAAGAAGCAGCAGCAGAAGACAAAAATAAGCGACTGGTAAAAAAAAGGCGCGCATCTCATTATCACTCGGACGTGAATATCTCGACATGTTTGCCCTGTGTCGCTCCTCAACGGTGCTGGACGTGGGACGCTAACGTTGTCACCGACGCTGTCGCCCATTTACATACAAACACACATACATACATACGTGCTTATGTACGTCCGAGTCTCCGCCTCTCGTCTCGCCTATGCCCGTGCGAGTTGTCGCTCGAAAACATTTAAAGTGAATTTGTGTTGAGCTCACATCGTTAAAATATCCGTCAAAAACTTAAGCAAACAGACATAACTACGTGCATTTTAAATTGAATTCGAACAACAACAGCAACAGAAACAACAACCACAACAACAACGAACAGAACTCACACATAGCGACAGTGAAAATTTACACATACTCTCGGCCATAGGTAACCACATATGTATATATATTTATATACGTATCCATCCGTATACTTGTAAACGGTTTAACCTGCTGGCTGAGTGACGCCGTCCGCGCCCAACTTTAGCGTTTATGTGTGTGTTTTTATTTTTGTCTTATTTGCCAAAAAAATTAAAGACAAGTAAAAGTCGTGATTAACGTTGAATTGGCTCTACTCAAGCGTCATTATCACCACAGTCAAGCAGCAACACCAACAAATACACAACACAATAACAACAACTTGGCTTCAAGCTAGGTTTTTTTCTTCGTATTTTTCTGAAATATGCCTTAAGTACGAGAGAAGTACATTGTACTACAAAAATGCCGCGCTCGGTTGACTTTAAATGGTGGAAAGAGTCTAGCTAGGGGTATAAGGGTTTGCACTCGGTTCGGTTATATGCCTGAAAGCAAGACGAGTTAATGCCTTTGACCAAAGCAAACACGAGGTTGCATAAGTATTAATTGCCTTGGCCTAGCATGTTTTGCAGCTCGAATTGAGAGGGAAACAAGATTTATTGAATGGAATGCAGTCTCGCGAATGTACGAGATACACTTTACTACATATATCACTACCTGTGCTTTTAAGTATGCTATGCAATACAAATATAAGGTGATTCTTTTCGGTGAAAAGCTTGTTCTTAACGACTTGTATCATTAAAGAAATGACAAGCACTGTGTTTTGTTAATAAATTAAAACAAAATTTTAAAGGAATGCTAAGTTGATTTCCATAAGACATGAAATAAACTCGTCTTAGATAATTCTTAGCAGTAGTTAAATCAAACATCGTTAAGAACTAGCCGTATGACGTATTCGCAAATGAGGATGTTTTGGTTATTATAATCATCTTAGCAAATAATTTGATAAGATTTTTTTTACATTTTATCTTAATATATTTTTTTATCTTATAGCAAGAAACGAACCTTATGAACAAAGTATTATCTGGTAGTCTAATGGAGGTTGATCGAGGCTGGAGGCTTGGGCAAGCGCGAAACCTTGCTAAAAATTGTACAGGAGCGCCGACGCAATGCGACGCGCCTTTTCAATAGACTTGAAGCTCATCTCAATGCTGTCGCTGTGGCATTTCGCGTTAAATATTTACACACACACACAGATACACGCCCAATAAGCAAAGTGTGCCAGCAACAGCAACCGACGCCTGCTATGGCGGGGTCAAGTGCTGAGGCTGAGGTGGAGCTGAGACTACGGATCTGATCATTGGCATGACGCGAACACGAATGCGAGTGGCAGGCACTTTGCATATTTTAGCGCGTGCAATGCAGTTGCTAATTGAAATAGTTACGGTAAGAGGGGGCAGGTAAGACAGAGGGAGAGGGAGAGCGAGAGAGATGGGGTTTCAATGATCAGCGATCGTCGCTATGTGCACATATTTGCCAATGCCAGAGATGCGCATCGAAGTGGCGACCTCGCCTAGCCCGGTCCACAAGGAAGGTGCGTACTTAGTATTATTGCATATACACACATATGCATTAAAGTATGTATGGACGTGTGGATTGGGAAAGTCAGCGGCAAGTAATGCTCACAATTGCATCACAGACTCGTAGCTAGGCAGTTGTAGTTGCACTTATTAAGGCTGCTGTTGTTGCAGTCACGTTCAAATACACACACACACACTCAGTTGGAAATGCTCCTTTTTTTGGTTTTGCCACTTTCACGCGTCTTGCAAGTGAATCTGGACACACAAACTGGGAGGGAGTTGGAGGGACGTCATGATTTTTTGATTGATCTGTAAGGCACACAGTGCAGTTGGCTTTTGTACTTTTTAATAAAAGTGAAACGTTTTTCATTACTTCGCATGTGTACACACAATCGTACACACAATCGTACACACATATGTGGACTACGTTTGAGACTCTTCGTCGTCTCTGAAGCGCTGCCTGCCTGCAGCGTTTGCTGCTGCATTTTCATATTTATAAGATAATTGAAAGCGGGTATTGCCAAATTAACAACGCTCGGCAAACAAAGAAAGCGGCAACTGGCAATATGGCGGCATGCACACACACACACACTCACACATATAGTATATGTACAACAGTATGTGTGTGTGTGCGAAAAGACAGGCGCATATCCCTTGTGTACACAAGCGCACTTTATTGTTTTGCGCTGGGCTGGCTGCCTTTTCTCTTTGCCCAGACCCAGACTGAGACTCAGCATCGGCAGGGCGAGAGCGAATGCCCGAGACCGACCCAATAACAGTTCCAGCCACCCAATGATACATACCTATGTGAGCTGAATCCACCACCAGACATCGTCTTCAAAATTTTTGTTCGCATCGTGCACGGATTTTATTAAATTGCATTCGTAGTTGTTTTGAATTGATTCGAATACGTGAAATAGCCGGCAGCAGCAGGAAGGAATAGCTAGAAAACGGAGAGCAGAGAGTAGAGAGAATGTACTGGCTCCCTTTTTTTGGCTAGAGGTTTGCCCCTTTAGCACTTTGTTTTACTTTTGATTTTTACTTTTATTTCATTTCAGTTTTAGTGTGTTGTCTGCTCACAGAGACAGGATGCCAGCCGGCAGGAAGTAGCGGCCGCCTGGCAACTATTACAAAAAGCGAATCCTTGGCTGGCAAGCAGCTCTGTTCAAGCTGCAACTTCACTTGCCTCTAAGCAGGCACTTGAGCATTTTGGGGTCGTCCCCCAAGCAGCTCCCTTTTTGTGTTACTGTTGCTTTTCCTGCTGCTGTTGTTGTTGTTGTCTTAATATTTTTTCTTGAAATTTTCTTGTGCTTTTCTCGGCTGCTACACAAGTTTCATTTGTTTTATGCGCTCTCCTTTTGGCCTTTTGTTTGCTGATACTTTGTCGGTACTTTTCGGCCACTTTCGAGCAGCAGGCACTAGTGGCACAAGTTATTGTATCTTGTAGATACAACGTCAAACGTTGCCAGTCTCGTTTTTCTTCTTTTAAGATTTCTTGTCCGCTTTTTCATTTTGTTTCTTATTGCCGTGCTTTGGGTTTCTTCCTCAGTGCTTTAAACTAAAAACTTGTTAAAATTTCAACAATTTAATATCAAATTTAAAGCAATACAAAGGCTCAAATGTGGGCAGACATACATTATTATGAGCGTTTGTGTGTGTGTGCAAATATGTGTATGTGCTTTTGCCTTAGCCTACACACGCATATGGCGCATCCTGGACATAAAGGATATTAAAAGAGATTTAGCATTTTGTTTGCACACGGATGATGCATTGTCATCGAGCTGGGCCGAGATTTATGATGGATTCGGTTTGAGCCTTGAGTGCGCAAAAATTATTAGAATTTTGCCAGCCCCTAGTGCGCTACACCAAAATGTGAAGAGCTCTTTGGGCCCAACAGTAAACATGGCAGGGCTGTCACATTAGAAATTTCGCATTGCTTTCGTTGATGTTTGGATACTTTGAACGTTGTGAATTATGACTTTTTTGATTAATTTTTCTGTTTAAAGCGCAATCTAGTTTCGCCTATGGCCGAATCGTTTTTGGGCTTATGATATTCAGTTTTTGTTTTTCGATTTTGACTTATCTTTGGTGCTTCTGCTTTTTGGTTTAAGCTTTCAAACTTCTTTTTTAATATTCATCACCAGACCTTCTGCTGTGCGATAAAATATGACACATGCGCAGGATTTTGCCGCGTTGGCAGCTCACTAACGCCTGACTTTCCCCACTTACCCAACATAACGACGCATACATATGCACATACACATATGCATACATAAATAGGGAATTCATGTGTATATGTAGACTATTTACTAGCATATGCAAAAGTTATAAATAAAAGATATGTGTTTAAAAAGCAGACAAAAAAGCAATTGAAAATTAAATGCCAACAGACTAGGGGCGTGGCCATTGCTATTGTGGCGGCATGCTAAAAAATTGAAACATAAAATACAATAAACAATTTTTTCAGCCATCGCAAATAAATTATTGTGCTGAATTAAATGACCCAAAGGCATGCAAATAGTACGCACATGCCACATGTTACATTTGTTATTATTATTTTTTTTAGACACAATAAAATCACATTTTAAATTTGAAATATATATGTATGTATGTACATATATAGGTGACATTCGGAACGAGCAGCATCGACGTCAGGAGCTTCAAATTTAGTTCAGTTGGCGTTACCGACAACGTCAACGTCAGCGTCAACGTCACATCAACGTCGCCGTCAGCGCTGCTATATGCTAACAGTAAATATTTGAAAAGGATTTTGTTTGTTTATTGTTTGCACACACACCTCGCGCGGTGTTAGCTTTTTAATTATAAAATATTTAACCAAAAACTCACACTCGACTGCCCAGAATGTAGTGTGTTTACCATTTTTGTAGTATTTTTTATTATTAGTTGCCATCATTTTGTAGAGCCTTCGGGCCATTGCCGGTTATCGCTTACTAAACACAACAATGACCGAGGCAATTTAGAGCTTTTAAAAAATTTACAAACCAAAAATTGATGACATGCAATTAGCAATGTCCAGACTCCAAAATTGCAGATTGCAAGTGGCATTTTTTTATAATGCAGCTGCGCGACCCCAAACCCAAACCCAGGCCAGACTTGGACTGGGACTGGGGTTAAGCTATCTGGCAGAACAGCTTCATTGTCATTTTTATTAACTCAACGAAGCGCTGGCAAATTAAACAAATATTTCCCTAGCAGACGAAGTCAAATGGCTGGCAAGGATTTGTGCCAAGCCAAATAAAAGCTGTGCCCTCGCTCGTTTGTCCGCTCGCAGTTGGCAGTTGGCTGATT
Organism: Scaptomyza graminum; assembly: GCA_018901835.1. Lineage (NCBI taxonomy): Eukaryota > Metazoa > Arthropoda > Insecta > Diptera > Drosophilidae > Scaptomyza > Scaptomyza graminum. Next base: position 4,996,813 of record JAEIFL010000303.1, read on the forward strand.
ACTGCAACAGGACAAATAAATAGCGGACAGAACCAGGCGACGTTGACTAATCGCCAGCCAACAAGCGGTACCAAGGTGCCATATATAATGAGAACGTACGTATGTACGTATGTCTATATGTCTGCTTCGTACAGTAAGACAATATGATGGGTGAATGAAAAGGGGGCCTTAGAATTGAGCCCCATGAAAACGATAAGCTGTTTCAGTAAAGGAAACAACACAAACAGTCCAAATTGTTTGCGCATATATCGCGAATGGCAGCTGTAGCTGGTCGCTTCAAATGTCTGGCAAAAACTGCGTTGCGTATACGCAGCGTTGCAATCACAGTTTGATTTTCAAAGCTTGACGTTGAGCCGCGTTGCGGCTGCCACAAAGAGCAGTCAAGAGCGACGTGGAAGGCGATACAATATTTGCACACAAACTACAATACAACTTGGCTAAAGGGGCTGTACGTGGTACAAAAAAAAGTGGTGTAGTTGGTTGCCAGTGGTTGCCGATTGCAAAAAGTCAAATTCTGCGCCTTGCAATGCTCTACAAACTGAGGGGTAGCAAACAATTTATAACATGACTTGTCATTTTGAAAACAACTTTATTTGGAACATCTCATTATTATAAGCTCTTAACATATAATTGTCGTTTAAAATTATATTTTATATCAAATTTTTAGTATTATTTATGCAAAGTGTATCTGCATCACAAACTAACTCGAGTTTTTGGTTACTGTTGTTACCAAAACCTGCTAAAGCAAACTTAATTTTCGCGGAGAGCTTTCATTTGCTCAAAGCCGCGAATTCTGATGGAATTTTACATGTTGCCAAAGGCAGCAAATTTGTTCATTGTTTTATGTTTATTTTTCGGCCAGATGTGAGTGATCTTAAAGCTGCGTAAATGATATGTGAATTGAAGTTAATTTCCACACCGAGTACAGTGCAAATGCTAATGAAAATTCGAATGCGAATGGCAAATGTGAATGGAAATGAAAATGAAAATGGCTTGGCAAAAGTGGTTACAGCCTCTCTATTTGCTGACAATTGACAAATGAAAAATGGCGGCTAAAGGCTTTTTATGCTTGTGCAAATTTCACATTTACAGTTATTGCTAATTGGAGGCTCATGCGGCCGCAACAGCAACGCATTCCCCCGAACCCCGCACCGTCGCATCGCACACTCCCGCCATGCAAATAGTGGACGTTAATGTTGTTGGCAATGGCCATTTAATGTTTAATTTTTCACAGTGTGCGTGATTGTGTTTGCAAGTGTGTGTGCTTATGGGTGTATGCGTGTGTTTATTTGCTCTTTAAACTGGTTTCGATAAATAAATTATTATAAAATTTATTTTACAGATTTATATATATTCCTGTAATTAATTTTAAAAATTATTCCAAACACAAATAGCAAGTCAAAAAGCAGCCGCAGTTCAAACACACGATTCAACAAAAGTAGCCATGCAACATGCAACAACATGCAAAGTGCAGCAATCACCACGCGCCGTCAACCGTTAAAAATGCATTCAATTGCCTCAATGAGTTGTGACAATAAAATTAATCAACGCTTGAACAATGAATGCGCAAAAACAATAATGACAGCACAAAAGTTATTAAAAAGACAGATTGCTGAATTTGTTCACAATTTCATGGTATCAAAAAGTTATGAATTGCAGCTCATATAAACTTTTTCTCTGAGCTTTCAATGTGTATTACTGAGAAATTTTCAATAAATTCCTAACAAATAAGTCATTTAATTTTATCAACAAACTTTGGAATTTTCTTAGAGGATTTTCTATAATTCTATATTAAAAAAAAAGGAATACCTTTCTTCTGCAATAGCTTAAATCTTTAAAGATTTAATCTTATTGCTTAATTGCTTTCGCGCCTTGCCACTTGGCCCCAATCAGCTGGCCAAGTAAATGTGTGCCGCTGGCTCATTAGCCATGCCAACAAGCACTCGGCCCAGGCCCAGACAAGCTGCATGCCAAAGAGCTGATGCCGTCACGGCTTTGGCGGCACATGGGCCACAATGGCCACAATGCCAATTTGCATACAGCATCCGCTACTGTTTTGGTTGAAACGTGAGCGCCTTAGTGGCCCCCATTGATGTTATTCATCTGGCATGCGAAAGGAAACGAAGTAGTATGGAGCACAAGTATCGGTAATGTATTTCGTAATAATACCAAGCAAATTGGGGAATTTTTCTCATGGCACAATGTCGGCGAAAACTCATAAGGTGCCCGGAACGCGTAGCTGTAGAAATTTGTCACTTGGCCGGATGTGTTTTGTGTTTAGTTTGACAATGTCATGCCCATTGTTCTTTGGCTGACAGGTACTGGTAATGCCCAGGGGCCAAGAAAGACAATTGTGTGTATGTTACATGCGGAAGCAGCAGTCTCATTTTTGAATTTTTTTTTTTTGCTTTTTCTCTTTGGTCTTTTATTTGGTTCTATCTATTTTTTTTAACCATTGTGAACGGGCGGGACGGGTGTGCAAACATTTGACGTGTGTTTTGACGCGAGTCAAGATATCTGCAATAAAATAGGTACATAGCCACGATATCTAAACCTGAATACAAGTAGCTAGCTGTCGGATATCTATACTAATTGTTCGTTGCTTGGCCTATGTAAACACTATTGAAGTAGTGTATTCTATAATAGAAGAGATAGAAATTGGAACAAATGCCAGATCATGTTTACCTAATGCGACATTGTTATTTCTGCTCATTTTTATTTTTTTCCTATTTATATGGAATACTGCTGCGTCTTACAATGCAACAACTGTGCAAATAGCAGGCGACAACGTCGACTACTACAATGACAGGCACCAAAAGCTGTTTGGAAAGTTAGAAATATGTCGGAGCTGTAGTCATTATCGACAACAAAACACTAGAGAGCAAAATCTATCTCATGTACTATAATACTCTAGTTAAGGGTTTCAAGAATTCAATGAAGCAATAAACCATTTTTAATTTTTCACTTTTTTTTTGTTAGAGCCCAATCAATTGCACTAAATATTTACTAACATTGAAAAATAAAAACACACAAAAATTTAAAATAAAACATTAGTGAGTTTAATTAATGAAAGTGATTTTTAATGAATCATAAGGCAAACGATATATTGAAGAGCATTTATTCTGCGTCTTTGGCTTGTTTGCTTCTTGTCTTTAAGGTGTTCCTATTTCTATGAGGCGTGCTATTTGCTTAGCTGAAGCAAACGTATTTTCATTTAGCATGCTTTAAATAAAATATTTGAACAAGCCGCACAGTTGTTTTGGCGAACAATAGATTCAATTTTAACATAATCACTCGATTCCATGTTGATAATGCTGCTGCGAACTAACGGCTTTTGTTTTAATCAGTCGCCCCTATGTGGCGGAGAAAACCCAAGAACGACCCCAAATGACCTTCGCCTTCGTATTTGCCATCAACGGTGCCTGGGAGATGCGAGATGCGTGTGAAAGTCGTGTGTTCACCAAGTTGTTCTTTTGCGCCTGCAAATTCACCATGAAAGTGTAGACAAATTGGCAATAAGTCTGTACAAATGTCCAACAGGCCAAAACAGGACAACAACAAGATAACGCCCCGCTTGTTAGGGTCCTGCTGCAGCAGTCCCAAACAAAAGGGAAGACCTAAGAACAGGCAACAATCAACTACCGGGTAATTAGAGTTGAATGCCTGAGTCGAAAAGTCGTGTAATACGATTTGTATGGCACAGCGGGATATTCCCAACAGGAGGTCATGTATTACATAAAGACACATTGCACGGTTTATTAATGGGTCAGGGTGTTGGTATCGGTGTCGATATCGTGGCAGGGTATAACACATTTGCCAAATACAACAATTTATGAGCCAAAAATTAAAAAGGCACAACAATGACAAATTCGTTTTGGTTTTTATCTATTTCCTTTGACCGGCCGTCTGCTGGCTAAATATTTATAAATTGTTCAGTTGCCTTTTCTTCTGCTTGTAATTGTGACAGTTATTGTCGGCGTGACTTTGGCAGCTGATGCTGATTCCTTGTTGCTATTTCTGTTCCTGCGCTTGCGCCTTCGGCTATTTGCTGGTGCACTTGGCTCAGACGACTTGGCCGCTTGACATCTTTGGGCTGCCTCAAATTGTGTTAGGGTTAGGCTTACATTTGAGCTGCAGGCGCTTTTGTACTGGCTCAAGTCCTGCTTTTGGTTGTCGATGCAGGTCCTGATGCTGGTCACGCTTATTATAGCCGCGGGCAGCGTTCTTTTGCCGGCGCTTCTCGGTGTTTGTAAAAATGCTTGACTGCTGCTGCTGCTTCTGAAGCTGCAGTGTTTTGTTGCTCTTGGTATCTTTCTTCCTTCTGGCAGCTAAACAGTAGCACAATATCCGTCGTACGTTGTGCAAACAGACGAGACAGAGGAGAACAGGACAGGAGCTGCGTCCTGTCACCGTAGCCGTAGCTGAAGCCGTTGCTGCCATCTTTGTGCTGATGATGTTTGCTTAGCTGTCTTTGCATCTTTTTGCAGGACGCCAGTCAGCTCTAAGCGGAAATGATGGTTGCTGAACAGCGGCCGATGCAGAAAGCTGTGTTTGCCCCGCACCTCTGCCGCGCCCCGTCAGACAATGCAGGACAATGAAATGAATTTTTAAGAACGCCCTGCCCTACATGCGTCGACAACATATTCAACTGCAACATGGGTAACAGCAACGGCAACGGCAACGGCAACGGCAATGGCAACGGCAACTGCCACTTCAAAGTCATTCGCCTGGCAGCAGCATCTTGAGGCCGCGGCAGCGAATGCTGTCGAGAAGCTGCATTTGCTGTGATATGCAGTTTTCCACTTAGTTTTTCAGGCGACTACTGCAGTCAGACCAAAGAGAAATATGGAGGGAGAAACCGAAAGAGTGAGAGACAGAGAGAGTGAGAGGGGAAAGACAGAGAGAAGAAGATAGGGAGATGCGAATGTGGACTGTCACAGGCTGCGTTTTTGTTTGCAGTAGCATGCAGGTGCACTTGCCGCGTTGCATCAATTTGCATTCGCCTGACAGTGGCGGCAACTCTACGAGCGAGTATGTGTGTATGCTGTGTGTGTGCGTGTGTTTGTGTGTGTGCATGCTGGCAGTTGCTGTTACTGCTATTTACCAAGCGTTTCGTGTGTGCATGTCAAATTCAAGCGTTTGCATATTTTGCAAGATTGTCAGGCACAATTAACCAACATCAGCAGCAACAGCAGCAACATAAGCAACGACGACAAAAAATTATAATTTGCTGTGATAATGGGTAGCTGGGTTGGCGCATGGACATAGTACATATATGGGTGTAACGCTGTCTACACAAAATGGGGCACATGCACTTTAATCGGCAGTAACAACAGGAATTGAGTCTTGCCTCTCGCCTTTTGCCTTTTACAAATGTCTACTTAAGGTTGAAATAAATATTAATTAAGCCTCGCTTTTCTTGTAATCAACTATTAGTAAGACTGAAAATATAAGATTTCATGCAATTTATCTTGCTTGAATTTTCCTTAGTATTAAGTATTTGGTAGTTACAGTTGATAGTTGAAAGTTTCATGATAATAATAAGTTAATTCCTTTTGTATACTGTTGAATGTTGATTCAAGTTGCTTTTCTCAAATATGACCCAGACTGTGAGCAAGCAATCAGTTATTAACTTATCTCAAAAGTCCCTACAGATAATAAAGTTCGCCAGAATTATCTGACTCAACACGTTGGCGTTGACTAATTTGCAAGTACATAATCTGCACTCTGAGCCAAATTGAAATGGGGCCAAAGAACCTTCTCTCCAAAAATGTTGGCTGATAATTGAGTTTCATTTGGCAAATGATGCAATTGAATGCATGATTTTTATTATTCTCAGATTATTTTTTTTTTGACGACACTTGCACGCTAATTAATCCTTACGCCGACAAAAACAAACATGAGCACAAACAGAACAGGCACATCGCGATGGCCGATTGCAAGTCAGAGAGAGAGAGAGAGAGGAATAGACAGACAGACAAAGAGAGAGAGAGAGAGAGAGATAGAGAAAGACAGACACTGAGATTGACTGTGTAGTCAAATAGTAGCACACAAAATAAGTCACATAACATACGGCTAACGCGATACCCTATGCAAATTAATTAAATATTTATATGAATTTTTGATTTGGATATTATTTTTAAATAATCGAAATTCAATGTCTATTGATTACAATATAGGGATATTTATGCACATAGTATATTGACGGGGATAATGCATTGCATATCTCATTGATAGCGTTGGCTAAGTGTATGCAAAATGCTGACGACTCGATGATTTGCCTGACTGTCTCTCAGCCTTTTAGCATCAACCTTTGCCTCTCTGCTCCTGGAAGGGTGCGCGCTGAGCGAGCGACTTGCTATGTACATATTTGTGCAGTTATGTTCACATTTGTACTGATCATAATGTGCACACATACAAACACAAACACACACACAGACGGACGTACTGAACTCACGCGCGCTGAATGTACTCTCATGTATGTACGTATGTATGTATATAGATTTCAGTCAAACACTCGAGCAAGCACAGACAAATTCTATTTGCAAACATTTCACTTGATTTGCAAGCGAGTAGCAGAAGCAGAAGCAGAGGCTGCACAGTCAGCCCACTCGGAGAGTTGTGTCCTGGCTCTGTACACTTCCCATCTCTCTTTGACACTCACCCTTCATACACTCTCTCTCTCTCTCTTTCTCTCTCTAGCTCTCTCTTTCTCATTCACTCACTCGCTCTCTGTTTGTATATTTTGTCTATCTCTGTGTGTGTGTGTGTGCTTTTATCCAACGTATTTTTTAGCATTGGCCCAAGCAGAGGCAGCGCCGTTGACATTCGTGTAGGAGACATCGACTGCGACTGCCGTTGGGTGTCAAGGACGAGGCAGGAGCTGGAGCCAAAAGCGGCAGCCATGATGAGTACGATGAGCGCCAAAGTTGCACTCGACAAATCGAAATTGTGTGCTCTGGAAAAATATTGGCACAAGAAATCATTCCTTCCTGTTGTTGGTGTCGTGCCTGTACCACCACACTCCCCTTGCCCACTTTCCCCACCCCCTCGAAATCCTCTATGGCTGCTTCTGCTGCTGCTGTTGTTGTTGTTTTTGTTGTTGTTATTGTTGGCTTCGTTGTCGGCACTTTGCTGTTGACATGATTGGGCGCGCTTTCATTTGCCAACTTGTCGCAAAATGTTTTAATATTTTCAAGTTGCATTTAATCCCCGGCCGAGCGCCCAGCCACGTGAATCGTGTAAACAAAAGCACGCTCCATACTTGTTTTAGGTTGCTTTTCTTTTTACGTTCAATTTTTGTTCTAGTATGTGCCGCCTGCAACATATTATCCCTGCTCCGACCGTGTCCATGTACTTGGGCAGCAGCCGGGCTTAGTAAAAAAAAATTGCTTACTAAAAAACCTAATGCGAAATTAAAAATGTTGTTGTCTAAAAACAACAACGGACAAACCAGACACGCGCTGGCTTCCAAGTCCGACTAGGATTTGAAGTGTGAGTAGGTTGATGGGTGCTGGGAGGTCGCCCTTCATTGGCAATGCCTTTTGTGCTGTTAGCACGCTCATTTGTTTGTATGTTTGGACTTTCTCTTGTTTCGTTTGCATTTGTAAATATTCCTGGCAGCTGGAGCTACCTACGACTTGAAACTGGCACTTTGGCATGAGTTGTTGCTGCTGTTGCTCAACAATTTTTGCACAATTTGCAGCGGCTGAGGCGGCACCGAGGTCAAAGCTTACCGTTGTTGCTGTTGCTGTTGATGTTGCTGTTTTGGGGCGTGTCTGGTTAGTGGAATCGAACAAATATGTTTACATTTAGCACATGTGCAATTATTTGATTAAAACTGTTAAAAGCACACAAAATCAAGCAAAAGTTTACCAACACTCTGCCAGTCATCCGGCAAGAAAGAGAGAGAGAGTGAGAGAGAAGGTAAGAGATAAAAGAGAGAGAGAGAGAGAGGGGCCCTAGATTCCCTGGCGCGCAAATGGAGCAGATCTAAAGCTCCTCGTCGCAGATTGTGATGTAAACTGGTGATGCAAATAGACAGAAACAGCGAGACAGAAAGAAAGAGACAAGGGTTTGGGACACACGGACGTTGGAAGCTGTGTTGGGGGCGAGATTGGGATGGGACAAGAGGAACGATGCTTGGATCTGCTTGGCAGCTAACCTAATGCGAAATGAAAACAAATTAAAATCAAACTTTCGAATTACTTCGAGTCTCGCATTTCAATGTAAATTTAAGCGACAACAAAAGGGACCGACAGAAAACGGCTACAAAAGGCAAAAAGACAACGACGACTTGGCCAATACATACATACATTCATATACATATATTTACCTCGAAGAAGTTGCATAAATTATGGCCTTGAAATTTGGCAACAGCAATCAAACAATATCAAAACTTACATCATCTTTAAAATAAGTAAAATAGTTATTCATTTTAACAATTCATTTAACACTTTGACGCTCTGAAGCTAACTAAACTTTGATTACAATTTTATATACATTTATGTATACGTTCAATCGGATATCTTCTTTATATGTGTTTTTCAGTTTTGTTGTTAAGCCCCGAAGTAGTTTCAGGACTATATTCCGTCTTTTGGAACATATTCTTTTGAAACAAGTTAATGTTCAGACAATGGGAAACGTTAAAATAATATTTTTGTGCAAAATTCTCGTTTGCCCATTTAGCCCCTTGCCAACGAGTTTTTTGAAGGAGTCTCTGCTTGATTAAGTGCCACTGTTGCTGTTGTTGTTGTTGATGTTGTTATTATTGTTTGTAGTATGTCGGCAGCGTGCGTTATGCGTTTATTACCCGCCCTCTTTCAGTCCAATTCAAGTCGCGCACTTTGACATTTTCATGTAGCAAAGCAATTTGTTGTAGTGCCTGTTGTTTTTATTGTTATTTTTATGGTTGGTGCCCGCTTTTGTGAACCACACGCGTCACCTCAATGAGCGCAAAGTGGCATGGCCAAAGAAGAGAGTGAGCAAGAGTACCACCCCCAACCCCTAGTCATCCCCTGCCACACTTTGTTTAATTTTCGCATTTTCCGTAGCGCGTTTTCATCTTTGATTGACATACAAACAATTTAGTTGAATGACACTTGAAGCAGCTAGAACCGCAACAATGAAGCCACCCCCTAACCGCAACAATATTGTATTTTTTTCATAATTTTTCTGATATTTTGTATTTATGGCAAAATGTGGCCTGTCTCGCCCGTTCTCTGCCCGTGAGCTTGCGCTTGATGTAGTGCCCACTAGAGATGTTCGACCGCTGCTGGTGACAACTGCAAAAAAAGAAGCAAATTGTTTGTCCAAGTGCTAAATGGAAACTTCCTGCAGCAAATTAACGGCCAGCTCTGAAGATGGCGATGTCCGTCGACCACCAGCGTTGATTTTTATGTTTTTTTCAATTTATTTACTTAATTTTATTTTTTTTTTGCATCTCGCGGTCTCTGCATCTACGAATCAATCAACTCAAGTGTCAGAGTGTATGTGTGTGGTCCACTATCAAAGAGCGAGGCCGCCGCCCAAATGCATTCGTTGTAAGTGGCCGTCTCTATGAAGAGGTCGCAGTCGTCGTCGTTGGTCCGCGTACACAGGTGAAATTTACCACTTCGATGGTTAAAAACAACATTTGAATGCGACATTCGAAGGCGGCCAAGACGATATTGAACGGATGTTGGTTTCAGATGGTCCGTTTGAGTGTGTGTGTGTGTGTGCGTGTAAACAACAAAAATAACATCAGATCAGCGCGAACCAAGTCTGACTCGGTTTGGATCAGTTTGAATGGGTTTGGATCGATTTGCTTGTGATTTACCTTACCTGCTGATGCTGGTGACCAACGAATCGGCAACGTCACACCGCATATGCTTGTAAAGGTATATGCATATACATATGTACATATATATCGTCGGTGCGTTTTGTTTAAGACTTGCCGCTCTGTCAATATTTTGCTTGTGCTCAAAATCCGGCCCATCCCGACCCTTCCAAGTCATTATCATGATAAATACCTGTAATGTAATGCCAAAAACACTAAAAACCCTATAAATGCCCTGCGCTGTGGTAGGTGCGCTCAAATGTCAAGTCTGGGGGACAATTTTCCTATCAAGTGCCATCTGGAAAGTGGCTTTGAAGTACAGCGACATTCAAAACTTTAATATTTCAAGTACTTGTATATACAAGAGAGAGAGAGTATAAGTAAGTATGTGACAGGGTCATCATCAGGCAACATTGAAGTCGGCAGTTGGAAGCTAATTAACTGTAAATGGTCCCCAATTAGAAAGTGCTCCAAAACTTAGTAAGTAAGATAGTTTCTCGTTTGGTTTGAAGTGGAAACAAATAGACGATAATGGAAACAACAATACTTGAATAGCTTTTGTAACTTATTCAAGTGTTTTAATAATGCACAAACTTATGATCAGATCTTAAGATTGAAAAAGATCTTATGATTACTCTTATTACTATATATTAGTTTATTTAAGATTTAAATAGGATTTGTGATCAAGCAGGTCCTTAAGTTATATGGATAGAATAAATACAAATTATTTAACATTCTTCAATACATCTTAAGCTCAACTAAAAACGTAACAATCTGCAAACTAGCACATAAATTTTTAAATGAAAATGCAATCGCAATAAAGTGAATTAAATAAAAGTCAGCAATATGAATTTTGGAAATTGGACAGTAATGTGGCATATCAGCAATAAAACTCATAAGCAATATTGCTAATCACAAATCGTATGCATAGCTTGGGAAATAACTAACTAGATAAATTGATTACGTGTCCATAATGATTAGCACCTGGCCAGTTCCTTACACATTTTAAGTTGACTGCAGCTGCCCAAAAATTAGCAAAGCAGCCAACTGAGAAAGTGCCAAAGTTTTAAACAGCCTCTCCTCAACTAAATCTATATAGGTGTGCGAGTGTATGTGCGTGTGTGTGTGTGTATACACATTTGCATTTGTATCAGATTATGAGCCACAAACATTTTCGGCCATGTTTGTTTACTTAGCTCCGCCTCGTCGGCTTCACAATGTGCGTTCGCTCGTTTGTATCTGCATCTGTATTTGTGTGTCTGTACTTCTGCCTCGGCCTCTGCTCCGGCCTGTGGCTGTGTGCGTGAGCGAGCGGCTGCGGTGTCTGTGCCCGCATCTATCTCTGTTTGTGTGCGAGTGTATCTGTGCGTATCTACCACGTCCGTACGTAAGTATGTATGCATGTATTTGAGGCGTATCAAAAGTCACTCTTGCGCATGTCTTGGTCGCTGGTCCAGATAGTGGACTGAAAAACTTGTTGGGCAACCCTCGCATACGCCATTTTCGCCACTCTCAAACGAACAAAAATCAATTGCTTCCTTAGCTAAAGATTGGCCAAAACCAAACCAAATTAATAATTAATTATAAATTGTTCAATCTGAAAGACGTATTAGTTTAAGAAAATGTTTTTTTATAAAAAGTAAAGTTAGAAACAAAATTATATTTTTTTTTTGTATATGACTTGATGTTTTTATTAGTAGAATCGTTTAATTGTTGTATTTAATTGAAAAATTGGCTAGTGGCTTGTCAAACATTTTTATACATATTGTAGCTTACCTGAAAATCTTTCAGATAAATCGAGTGGGAATTTGAATGGCATAAATGCATTATTTCTTCTTAGCTCAAATCCCCAAAAGTATGCTGTATGAATGGGAAAGTGCTGTTTTTTTTAGCTGTCCAAAAGTATGCAATAGCATATTTAGTTCAAGCTATTAACTCCTTGATTTTTATAGTATGTACTTTTAAATACCTCTTTAAGTTATTTATAATGGAATATCTAACTGGTTTTATATGCAAGTATTTTTATTCAAGGCAGCATTCGTGTCTATAATCATTTTAATGTGATTGTGCCATTCTCTTATTTGACTAACTTAAAGCAAACCAGCTGCAACTTAAAGCAAAGAAAGGTCCTGTCTCTGATGCCTCGTAGCTCTTTCTATGCGCAAGTTGGACAGAGGATGGAGGAAGTATGTGGTGTGGGTAGCCTGCACCAGGATCCTAATTACATTTTACTAGATAAATTGTAAACTTTTTCTGTGCGCGTTGCTGCCGTTGCTAGAGCTAGAGTAGCAGCAGCAGCAGAAGCAGCATCTTCTCCAACAGTTATATTTTGTTTGAGTTCTCTACGTCGACGTCGTTTTCGTCTTTTGCGCTGCTAAGCAAACAAACGCACAGCCGGGCGAATGGAGGCGGGGACGGCAGAAAGTAGTACATAGTAGTAGCATGGGCAACGTGCTTCTTGTGGAGCAGCTGAACACCCTGTATATGTGGCTAGGCCAAGCCGTACGTGCAACGTTAGTAAGCATATTTCCGGCAAACGGATGTCTGCAGCAGCAGCAGCAGGAACAACAACAGCAACAGAGCGTCAAATGTTGGCTCCGGCCAAACGAGATACAGTCAGCTGCTTCAGCTCTTCCCTGCTGCTCCTCCAGCTGCTGCTCCGCTTTCTGAATCGTCCTCAGCCAGATACGAGTAGAAAGTCAGTCAGTGCCGGTTACACATTTTCAAAAGTGCTTGGCTCTACAGCTCACTGCCATTAGTCGCCCTCCTAGTTCGTCCTCCTCCGTAAAAGTGTTGGGCGTTAAAGTGGGAGGGCGCTTGGCTGTTGTGAAGAGTGAGCGAGATGGAAGGGTGTCCTGTGCCTGGCCGGTAACGTTGCTGGCGCTATGTGTTGCACTTCAAGTTGGCGTGCGTGTGTGACTGTGTGTTAGTGTGTGTGTGTAGTTTTGCGCAAATATTTGCATCTGGAATATTTGCGCGCTCCATCATAATTCAAACACAGATGCGCTGTTTGTAGAAGAGCAATCATTTTGACATGCAACTCGCTTCAAAACCGAATTAAGTGGCATTCAGTGTCAGTCAGGAGAAATATATACATACACACACACACACACACACACACACCTATCCCCCCTCAAAACCTATTGACACTGATTGACGCGCACGCAGCTACTAAAAGATGGGCAATTAAAAAATTGTATCGCTATTATGTTTTGATGTTTTTCTTTATTTTGAATTTGACAAAACAGTTTCGCTTTGTAAGTAAAAGTAAGGGATACAAAAAGTATCTTAATTCATTAATTCCCAGAACCTAGTTACAAAAACATGCTTATAAAAAAAAATAGCACATACATAATTTAAAAATCAAAGTACGACCTTGTATAAGTCAACTCAGTGGATGGCTTTTGAAACATAGAATATATAAATTTGAGACCAGCACCACTTTTAGCTAAGAACTGCACCACTCTTGTTCAATTCCAACAAGAATCTATAATATTATAGATTCTTGTTGGTACAAACAAAGCTTTGGCATACGGGTGTTGTCTCTGCTAAACTACTTAACCGTTTATGGTTTTTGCCTCGGCTAACGCAAATCATACAAACGCAGGGCTGGCAATGTTAAGAGCTGCCAACTTTTATAATGCTCTTTATTTTAACGCTTACCGTTCTTGGCCACACTTAAAGAGACACCATTCATGAGGAAAACAGTGCTAAGATTACACAATAACTAGGATAAACCCCCCAATGGACAACTTATAAAGTAAACAGCGATTAAAAAAGTTAACACATAATGTTAGTAGTAAGAGGATTTTTGCTGCGACAGCGCCAACTTCACACCGGCATTGCTAAACTTAAGCGTCGCAAGACAGCTGAGGAGAAGGTGAGACCAACAATAACAAATTATACTGAAAACAAGGTGAAGCAAAGAAAAAACAGCTGTGACGTCAAAAATGTATAGCTACTTGTTGAAGCTTTGTGTGAAATGTGAAACGAAAAGTCGTTTAAATACCTAGTAATGTAATACAAATAGTAAGACAGCAGAAAACTTGCATGATTTCAAGCAATTAAAATGTATATTAAAATATATTGAAGTCACACACAAAAAGGCCGCATCGTAGTCAGAATTTGTTGAAAGAAAATTTGTAATTGCAGTTATTTTGCAAAGAACACACTGATTAATTATATAGAAATCCCCCCGAATTATAGAGTACTCGCCCAAGAAATTGCAGCCAAACAATGTTGCAGCAACGCACACTGCAAACGACATTTGGCGATACATGAGCGTTTCACAGCTGGCCAAGACGTTGCAACGACCGTTGGGTAAGTCAGTAACATTTATCAAGAAATTGTTGACCTGATAACACCTCTACTATACAGACGATGTGCAGGAGGCGATGCTATACGTGCCTGGTGCAGACAACATTGAGCCACAAGCCAAGCTCGAGGATCTGAAAATCATTCAGGAAATTGCAAAGAAGCTGGGCGCAAAAACAAAAATTGTTGCTGCACCCGAAACTAATAGTGATGATGAGCACAAGGAGCGTGATGTGTTACCCCGTCCACCTGCACCGGCCGAGCTACTTAAGCAACGCCCACCGGTGGTAACTGTGATGGGTCATGTGGATCATGGCAAGACCACGCTGTTAGATTCGCTACGTGGCGCTGATGTAGCCGCTGGAGAGGCTGGTGGCATTACTCAGCATATTGGCGCCTTTACTGTCACTCTGGAGAATGGAGAAAAGGTCACGTTTTTGGATACTCCTGGTCATGCGGCTTTTAGTGCCATGCGGGCGCGAGGAGCTGTTGCGACAGATATTATTGTACTTGTTGTTGCCGCCGAAGATGGGGTCATGGCGCAAACACGCGAAGTCATTGAACTGGCCAAAGGTGCAGAGGTGCCCATAATCGTGGCATTAAACAAGATTGACAAACCAGAAGCGAATATTGTATGGCTTTATATTTGTTCAAAACTCAAATTCGCTTATGCATCTGTTTTTCTTTTTTTTTAGGAAAAGAGCAAACGTGAATTGGCCCAAATGGGCTTGACGCTCGAGGAGCACGGCGGCGATGTCCAAGCTATACCAATTTCGGCACTGAAAGGCACAAACTTGCAGATGCTCGCGGAGGCTGTTAGCACACAGGCTACGCTGATGGGCTTGAAAGCAGATCCTACTGGCTTAGTTGAGGGCATTGTGGTGGAGTCCAAGACTGATCCACGTCGCGGCAAACTATCCACAGCTATAGTCACTCGTGGCACATTGCGCAAAGGCTCGGTCTTGCTAAGTGGATTAGCCCATGCTAAGGTGCGAGGTCTGTTTGATCACAATGGCCAACCACTAACAGAGGCGGCGCCGGGCACGCCCGTTGAAATATTGGGCTGGCGAGAACTACCGCTGGCTGGCGAGTTAATATTGGAGGTGGAGACAGAGGTGGGTAGAATAAAGCAGAATTGTACAGTATGTTGATTTAATCCGTGTTAATTGTACAGAGAAAAGCGCATGCTGTGCTAAAATATCGGGAGCACCAGGCACAACAAGAGAAAATCGAATCGAGCAGCGATGAAATTCGTAAAAAGGAAGAGGAGCATCAGGCAAAATACCGTGCGGAGCGTGAGGCTCGTCGTCTGGCTGGACGCTTTAGAATGCGACGTGGTCAGCGGGTTAAGCAGATAGATGAGAATGATGGAAGTCCACGCGTAAGCGTTATCATCAAGGGTGATGTACATGGATCTGTAGAGGCTATACTAGATGTGCTAGAAACTTACACCAGTCACGATCGCTGCCGTCTGGATATTGTGCACTATGGCGTAGGCAACGTGACTGAGGGTGATGTAGAACTGGCCAAAGCATTCAATGCCATCATTTATGCCTTTGCCGTGGAAACGCCACAGCCGAACATAGCCAAAGAGGTGGATGTAAAATGCTACAATGTTATATATCGGCTGATTGATGATCTCAAGGAGCAGCTAAGCAGTAAATTGCCTACTGTTGAGGTAGAAGAGCAGCTGGGCGAAGCCAATGTGCTGCAGCACTTCTTCATCAATGAAGGGCGCAAGGAGATTCCCGTTGCTGGTTGTCGCTGCACCAAAGGTGTGCTCAAGAAGAGTCAAAGATTTCGTTTACTAAGAGATGGTGAAATTATTTATGACGGTGCCTTGGAATCTATGCGTCATTTAAAAAACGAGGTGGATTCTATTAAGAAAGATGTGGAGTGCGGATTGCGCTTCAGGGACACCAAAGTGCTGCCAGAGGCTGGAGACACAATACAATGCTACACAACGCACATGGAGGCGCAGCAAACGGATTGGGATCCTGGTTTCTAGTGGTTTCTGCTGCATTGTTATCGCCATTACATATATCTAAAGTTTTGTATTATGTATTTTGTATATAAAACAAATCAACTATCAAACTTCCTGTTGATCTTACTGCTGTTGGAGCGCTGCTACAGCCACCCTTCACCCACATGCCAAGCGCTTAGGATAACGTTGCTGTCGCAGCGGAACTGGCGCCGATAAGGCCGCTGACAAAACTGTGACAGAGACGGTGACTGCGGCTGCGACTGAAGCTTTGGTTGAGGCTGCGTGTCGCCCCTGGGTGTCCATTTGCATTCCATGACGGATGCTCTCTAAATGGGTCAAAGCAATGCTAATTGGAGTTAACCCACACCAAGGCAGAAAGATGCAGCTCAACTGCCTCATGCCTCAGACCAAAGAGTATTCTTCTTGCTATATTCTGATAAACGATTTCCGTTGAGGGTGGCCAATTAGCGCTTAGCTCTACATTCATGAATGAATTCTTTTTATTTTAATATATTTTACATTCATACTTATTTTAAATTATCGCGTTAAAATGTTTGCCTTGAATATTGCGGATTTTTTTTTCGCGCTGCGACATAAATAGTTTCTTATTAGCTAACCGAAAGAAACTTTCCCCAACTAGGTCTTGATAAGGGCGGCTTATTTTTAGGCACTGAAAGCTTAAACACTGGGACCAAAGTGTAATTTAAGAAAAATAATAGAAAAATAAGCAAAATCGTTGTAGAAGCTGTACTACAACTGTTCTTGATGCTAAGTATTTAACCAATTCAACTAAACATGTTTTTCTTTTTAAAATAAACTATAGCTCTAAGATGTATTAAATTTTGATAATTGGGTCAGTGTGCAGCGTGCTCAAACAAAAGCCGCTATAGCTGTGGTTCCAAATCGGAGTATGATAAGCCTATCATAAGACATAGAACTCCAAAATAAAAGCAACGGAAACAGGGACTGGTTAAGTTAAACTATCTCTGTGATTGAGATTGTACTCGGAAGTTGTACTCAACTGGAATGCGGAAATAATCAGCAGACAAAATGACCGAAATGTTCCAAAATGAGCAATTTATGAATGAACGCGTGCAATAAACACTTGATACTAGCAAAGACATTTGATATTTTGGTACATTGCCGTTGTAGAATTTGTTGAATGAATTTGCCAGACTGCAACGATCACACACAGCATATCATTTGACATGCATGTCTATAATTGTCTGGCTTGTTAAAAATGTAGGCAAATCAAAGTATAAACACATGCACATGTGTCCACAGCAATTCAACTGAAATGGCTTCCGTACAATGTATAATAAAAACATGTATATTATGACAAGGATCGTTTTGCGTGCAAAGGACCCACACTTCCTAAATGCTGTCGACATGTGTTTATCAGCGACGCATCGCTCATTAGGGGCGTCAAACGATCTTGACTGCAACTTCAATTTCAACATCTGAGACAACAAGAGAGACAGTAAATCACCGCCAGGCGGTTACTTTTAACATCAACACACAAATACACAGATGCCAACTACAAATGCGTTTTCACACACGTGCAACGCATGAAGATCAGTTGCGGAGCTGTCAAGAAAGCAGAGAGAAAGAGAGAAAACCAGTTGGGAGTGGAGAACGAAATGCGAAAACTTACATTGGAGTCAGTCTCTTGTGGGGGCTGTGAGAAGCCGGTTCAAGTAAGGATCATTCGCATTCAAACTTCAATAAATGATCTACAGTCAGGCTCATAATTGGTATACGTCGAAAAAAATATATATGTATGTACTCAGTAACTGAATTAGCCCTTTATCCAGCTTTGGGCTGATAACACACAACAACAAGAACAGAAAACTAAAGGCAACGGAAGCACAAACCCGCTGATCATGGCGCTATCGCCAGCCCCACTGCTTTGACGCCGACAGCAGCGTCGACGACGACGCAGGCGTTGAATGAGTCGACGACGCCTTCTGGTTGGGTTGTGCTGTGTGGTGCTGCAACAGAATTAGAGCGATCGTGTCTCGTTCAGTTGTTGGCGTACGCTCTAACCCTGCGGGTGTGCTGTGATCGTGATCGAGTTTGTATACGAGGACGATACCAAAGGACAACGAAAGTGACAACGCGGTGTTTATTTTGAAATCCCATATGTCCTTTGGCAATGCGCAAGCGCACAGTGCAAAGAAATGTTTAAGTGACAAGTGTGAGCAAAGATAATTAAAACTCAAGTGAGAGAAACATTTCAAGTGCTTAAACATTAAAAGTAAACTTCTTAATATTTGTGCAAGGAATTTTTTGTGAAGAGCAGCGCGAAACGCTGTCGATTAATAGCATAGCATAGAAGCATCAAAATGGATTTATCGAGGCGGTTGCGGTAAGCATCTGACAAATATGTATCCCACAGAGATACAATTGCCAGTCGCGGCATCAGTTGAAACTCTCGTGTTTGGCATGAAATTGATTCCTTTTGTGCTCTCCCACAAATTACAGTGTCAATGATAAATTTTAATTTCATTTGAACTACATGTGCAAACACTTGACTTGGCTCCTGACTGGCTGGTTGGCTGACTCACTGACTGACTGACTGGTTTCCACTGATTGTCCTGTTCACATATGTGTTGCTTCTTCGAGCTATATGTGTGTGTGTGTTTGTATGCGTGTGTGTTTGTCCTGGTTACGAGCTGTCTGTGCAACAGGCGCTTTCGTTATTGACAGTACGCGACTGCCATTATCCTGGCCAACATTTTGTTTGCATGCCAAATTACATTACCCGCTTAATTGAAGTTTGTTAATGAAAATTTCAACATTTATGCAAACAGTATTGTTGAGTATCCTTTGTCTTGATTGTTGCTGCCAAGCTGTGTGAAATTAGTTATCTATTAATTTAATGGTTGCTTTCCAATTATAAAATAGTACTCCGTAAACTGTGAATAATCACGTTACTTGACAAAATATTTTTCATG
This sequence comes from Scaptomyza graminum, assembly GCA_018901835.1. Taxonomy (NCBI): domain Eukaryota; kingdom Metazoa; phylum Arthropoda; class Insecta; order Diptera; family Drosophilidae; genus Scaptomyza; species Scaptomyza graminum. The sequence continues at coordinate 5,015,885 of JAEIFL010000303.1, forward strand.
AACTTCTCAATAGTCGCATTTCTAATTATATTCATTACTTCGAGGAAAGTGCAATCTAAATATTTATGTGAGCATTAAAAAATGCGAAATGTGTTCTGCAAGAATTAAATGCTTAGAAGAATATACATTTATAGCGCATAATAAATGAGTGCTGTTGGCAGAATGAAGTCATTCAGTTTCAAGGATTTTAAGCAGACTTTTAATTTTTTATGTTGAACCATTTGATTTTAAAGAAAGCTGTATATCAATAGAGAACGCCAATCAATGGTCTTGTGCTCCACATTTTCAGTATCGATATTTCCGGTTGGGTATTTTACTTTAATGTCCAATATGCCCATAGTCAATTACCAAATTTGATTTTGAATCCATTGCCTGTTACCTGTGCCGACAGCCGTTTTGTTTTTTGCCGCTGCCTTTGTTGGTTTTTCAAATTTGTGTGCGAACACAGAAATCAAATCAAAATTTCATATTGAAATGTAAATATTTATTCCCAAAAGTTGCCTCTAAATTGTGTGCCCGGTATTGAGATGAAGTGCGAGCGCTTTGAAGTGCTCCCAAAGAAACAATCGAAGAAGAAAATAAAGTTAAACAATAAACCAACCCAGAAACTGCTTTCCCAGTCAGTTCAAAGTTGACGGTGAGTCTGCTATGCTCTATGATAGATCTTGAAAAAACTGAAGTCACGCATACAACGCAGAACATCCCTATCTTTTATATGATCTGAAGCGCTGGCATTTGGCAGTTGACCGCAGCACTGTGTGCGTTTTATTTTTGGCCAAAGTCATAAAGTTTTCGACGCGGTGGCCGGCACAAAAATGCCCACAAACAAACTTGTTACCCCGTACCAGACTCTGGCTTTGACTATGACCAACTGGCAGTTAGCGCATCTATTCACCAGTATTTTAAAGATTTTCGCTAAAAACTCTGTGTTTGCCACTTGAAAAGGAAAATTCTGTGTGTGTTGTCAACGGTTTGCTGCCGTCAACAGCGAAAGCAATGTTTGGTTGTTGTTGTTTTTGTTGCTGTGGCCGCTTTGTTTTTTCGGTACGCTTTGTTCTGCGAAATTGCGTCAGAATGTGGCCAACATATGACCCCTTTAACGGAGGCGACAACGACACGTGTTTGGTTCTAGATTCAATCAAGCTTCGTAGGAAAAAAACTTGTAATCTAAAATGCACACGACATAAATTTTCACAAGTTAGTCGCAAAAATTTGTATACGCTCCCTCAATTTGATGTTAATTTCCTGAATTTAATGCAAATGTGTTTGAAATTTCATACAAAACAAATTGGAATATGTTTACATTATCAGTTTTTGATCATTTAATAATTTCATAAAGAAAAGCTATAAATTTCTCGAACCAATGTAAATGTACAACAAAAAGTTATGTTCAAAAATATTACCCGAGTTGCTTGTTGGTTCTAATCGGTCATTTAAAATGTTTGTCTGTAAGTCATTCATATGTTGAGCGGATCCAAGGAAGTGTATGACTTGTCACCAACTGAAGCTTTTAGTCAGGTCAATAAACATTCTGTAGTTTAATGGTAAAACAGTCTGTAGTTTAATGGTACAACCTAAACATTTTTGTGCACTTGCCTATGTGTAGGCCCATTAACTTGTCTATAAGACTAGCATAGCCATTAAACAAAGCACATCTTTGTGACTCGGGACGTTTTCGAACTTGACTCAGTTATTGCATATGGAGATCAGTGTTGAAAAACGGTAAGGAGCAACAAATAATTTATGAACATTCAGATGGTATACTACTTGGAAACATAATAATTATGTTATGTTTATATTCACAGCTTAATAAGAGTGTAGATCAAGTTGATGCATAAGCCCAAAAATAACCGATTACCTAATATATATTCGTGTGTGCTGCGATTGTTTGTTATGATTAAACCATAATTTTCCGACGAAAGCCACTAAATTTCAAGCAGCAACAACAAATTGTTTATTTAGTGTTTGTATGCGTTTAACTAAGTACATATATACAATAAATTCCCCAAATCGATGCTTTGAAAATGATACACTCAAACCCGCTACATGTTATCTAAAATATCAGCAAAATCCCAAAATATCAGCAAAATCATGCACGCAAGAAGAAACTTAGGGCACGAGGCAAACAAAACACACACTTCGATTGCATAATTGAGCCTTAATTGCTATTAATAAATCGTTTAAACAAATTATCATCTAGTGTGGTAATTTCTCCAAGGGGCTCCATTGCCTTTGCAGCTGTTGCTGTTGGTGCGAAAAATACGCCGGAAATGTGCTTGAAATTTAATGTTGAGCATGCACTTCACGCAAACTGAAATTAATAGGAATATCGAATGATGTGGCAAGTGAGTAACAAATTGAATGCAACCCATGCAGAGAATTGGACAAACAACTTTCCTTGTTTTTGCCACTGCTGTTGCTGTGATCCTTCTATGGCTCAATTACAATCCAAGTTCATGGCGGCCATGCTGCATGCTGCATTTGCAACATGTGTGTAACGGGCTCCCCTCAGAGGCAACTGAATTTAATGATGATGAGCTAAAGCAGAGATATGGAGATCTTGTTCCCATGACTTTATGCATTATGCTTAATTAACAAAGGCTGCGCCGACGACGAGACTTTGCGTTTAATTATGCTGTTGCCCAGCGTTAAATCAAATGCTGGGCTCCCAGTTGCAAATATGTTAATTTTTAGCCAAAATGCGGTGCACATATGTAAACTCTCGCTCACATACACACAGAAACACACATGTCTGTATACATAATTAAATCGATAGTCTGCTAGAGGCCGAGCATTTGCAAGAGGTCGACGCTCGCTGCAACGCGGAAGATAAAAAGGATGCCCCACTACAAAACAAAACACACAAAATATGCCGACGTAAAATTGCAGAGGCTGAACAAGCCACAACAGCCAAAAAATAAAGATCCAAAAATACAACAAAAACTTCGCATGACAAGCAAAAATATCCAAAATTTGTGCAAGGGAAACGAATGACAGGGGACATTGGCGGACAGTGCGGGTTGGGGAGCCTCAACGAGATGCGTCACATGCAGCAATCGAAGCAGTAGCAGAAGCAGTAAATGTGCCTAAAAAGTAGTGCTGCCAGCAGCAGCATCAGCGGCGACATCAGCAGCAGCAACAAGTGAGGCAAAGCACAGAAAGAGCAAAAAGCCATAAAAATATTTTGACTGGCAGCTAAAGACCCGAACTGCTGGCTGTTGTTGTTGTTTGAGTTTGTGTTTGTTGTTGCTGTTGGATGTTGCAGACGTGACTTAAATTCCGATGACAGAACACGAGCGAAATTAAGCCCAAATTGAAATCAAATAGGGACACCGGCTAAGAAAATGAACAGGACACGTGCTTTACAACTTTAGCAACTGCAGCTTGTTGCATCACTGAGCATTTACATAACAGTTATTTATACTGCTAGATGGCTCCATTTACCTGCCACCTTTAAGGCAACAAATTCAGAAACAGTAGCAGCAATAGCAATATCAGTAAAAAGGAATTTGGAAGAATTGTTGCCGTCAGTGCTAAGAATAACAATTTCGACTGATAATTGCGTAATAAATCAATGTCTGTTCTACATTTTGGTTGTCAGTCCGTTAGTTAAAATGTAGCGTAATTCGCGAACTTCGCATTTCATCTGTACGCTATTAATCTAAATAATTGCAGTTCTTGTTCGTCATCGAGTACCGAATTTACATTTTTGTTCTTTAATTTCTTGAAATCGGCAGGAACAAGGTAGTGGAGTCTCTCTTCTACCAATATAAATTACGGGGTCAGATTTTAAATTTTTTCAAAACTTAAAAAATAGTTTGAAAATGACTAACTATAATGTGTTATACTCGACACATATTCGAAAGAGTCTTATACGATTTCTCAATTCAGATGCCCAGATCCTTCATTATATTTATAAATTATGTAAAAGCTGACCAATATAAATTTCTATAGATGGATAAAGAGATTTATGTATATACATATTATGTATAAACAAATACCTTATCCATATTTAAACTAAATAATAAATTTCTGTTCACTTTTGTTTACAATATGTTAAAGTCAAGATGTATTGAAATGAAGAAGAGAAATGCTTCTTTATTTTTGTTAAGAGCTTAATTTATTAGTTAAATACTCAGTTAAGTTAATACCTAAAAAAAAATCTACAGCTAATTGCATATGTGCTGAAATATATTCAAAATTGGGCATCCTGTGAGAATATTTATAGAACTCATTAACGCATATATTTCTGTTTATATATAGAGAGAAAGACATGATAAACTGGACCAGCAGGGCGAATTTGAGAACATGTACAAAGTTTGAAAGTTAAGACTTTATGAATTTCTGCTTTATTTTCGCCGTGCAATTAGTTATGAGTACTTCAAGACGTACTTGTATTCATACTCGTAATTGGACAACTTTAGAGCACTTCAAGCGGATTGTTGCAATCTCGTTTTAAATGAGTTGGGCAAATAGAAAATTGCCAATGTTTGTGTCTTGCTTGTGTGTGTGGAATATGCTTGGCGAGTGGAAATGTGGGGGGAGGGTTGTGAGGCGAGTGAGGCGTTATGATGCCTCTAATTAGATGCATGGCATGTTTGTTGATGCTGTTCATGTTGATGTTGTTGTTAATATTCAGTCGGTCGGCGTCTCACTCGACTCTCGCATTTTGAACTGCAACTGGCTGTGGCTGCTGCTGATGATGTTGCACAGTCGATGCAACATTTGCCATACAAATTTGTTTACAAGTGTGTTTGTTGTTAATGCAAAGTCAAACATTTGGCTCGCTTGCGCTCTCGGCCGCTGTCAGGCGAGTGAAATTTATGGGTCAGTAAGTTGTTGCTGCTAGCACTAAAGTGAAGTGCAACAGTGAATGTTGCAAGCCCTAACTCTCCTTATGCTTCTCTCTGCCTGTCGTAAGTTTCTCAGTTTCTTTCCATCTCAGCTTAAGCTTAACTATGCAGTATGTTTGCTCATTTGCTTTAGTCGTTTGTTCAAACGCGTGACAAATATTTCATTAGGCATTTAGGCAAACTTTGTTGCATTTTAGCCTCAAAACGCTGGTACTTTGTTTTAAGGCCAACACACACGAGCATACATTTACACACATATACTGTAGCATAACCTTGCCCGCTAGGTGCCTCATCATGGTAAGCATTGCCAGAAGAGGCGATCGCTGTGCGTTGTGGTGTGTCCAATTTTCACTACTCAATTTAGTTTAATTAATTTTGTAATTAATAATTGCATACTCACATTCGTTGGAAGTGTTTTTGCCTGCGACCGAAAAAGACAGCTAGACAGGGTCGAAAGGAACCCAGCTAAGCCAAGTCGTCGATGTTAATGTCTACTTCGACGTCGTCTTGTGTGTGCATTGCTTTATGCAAATGCAATTAAAATTTCAACAATGCAAACATTTACTTCCGTTGCAACAAATGCCGATGCGTCGCAGCATCTTCATAGAGTCATTCTCATAGACATAAGCAGCAGCAGCAGCAACAGCAACAGCAGCAACGTTTACCTTGCCGCACCTCAGCTAAAATTTGTCTGTGTTTGTCTTGCGATAATTGTATGACTTTGTAATTGTATTTGCATGCACACGCATGTGGGCGTGATATTTGAAATGCCGAAGTATCCAAAGTATCCTTTCAACTAACGAGACAAAGCCTGAGAGGCTGCACATAATTGCTGCCAGCTGCTTCAAGGGCAAATAAACGACACGCACTAAACTGCAGTCACAATCTAATGGGGTTGATAACCAAATGCAATGTAATAAAATGTAACCTCGATAGAACATTCGAAAGCTCGAAATTCTATTAAAAAGTATATGAATTAATCTATAATGAACGACACTAGTTAAACTCAGAGTTCAGCGTTAACTAGTTATTTAACTGCATTTCAATTTGTTGCAATGAAATCAGATGCAATTCCATTCCACATAAGAAATACCAACATTTTTTTACAATCAACATTTAAGAGCGAAGGGCACGCAAAGTCAAATGATTGCAGCTGGCAACCAACAAGGGAAACTCGAGGGGCATTCGCATTCCATCTTCATCAAAGGCCCCGGAGCTGTGAAATGTGCCTGAGGCAGAGACTGAGGCTGTGGCATCTGCATGCTCGAATGCACAAATGTTGTATGTTGCACTCGCTCTCTCATTGGCTAGCAGTACATTCTTGTCAATATTTTTAAATAGAACGCCCTGCTGCCTGACTGCCCCAGCTGGCGCAAGTGCCGCAAGTGCTCGTCCCCCAACAATTACACACTTTGGGTTAATCAAGTGGCATGGGAAACTGCGTAAAGAGTTGCTCCTTATGCTCGCTTAAGTTGGGGCGTTTGCTAGCCACGACCTCGCCGATGAGTCATGTTAACATAAACAAATCAAATTTTTAATGCTTTCTGTCTTCAGGTGTGTGGATGCTGTCTTCCATTTATTTATTTTTTTTTTGCCAACGTATTGTTTAGATTAGTTCCATGTTGCCACATACTTGTTTCAGATAGTTTTTGGCTTTTGTTTAGCGTCGAATTTAAGTATTTATAATTTGGTTTTGTTCTTGAGTTTGGCGGCTAAGTGCACGCACTTCTGTAGTAAGTGCTATTGTTATTGTTGCTGCTGTTGCTGTTTATGTTAATGTTGTTGTTGCGGTTCATTAGCAGACGCGTTATTTATGATGGCCATTGCAACATTTAAACCGACAAATGCACTTGTTGCTTGTCAGAGATTTCAAAATACTTTGATTTACTTAGTGTACAAACAGAGTGAACCAAATACTGAAGATTGAGTACAAATTGTCGAAAGATGCCTGTAATGAAGAGTAAAGATACAAAACATGCGTATACTTAACGTGTGAATTGTTACTACCGATAACTGGTAGTAAGCCTTTTTAAATTATATACTTTTTACCTTATGAAAATTTAAATTAAGTATTTACACATAATGTACAGCTACATAATAATGATTGTAAAATTAACGATATATTAGTGAGACTTCACAACTACTCTAGATTTTCAAAGCCTAGTATTAACTTTTAACTTATCCACAACTACGTAAAGGGTTTTCCTAACATACTCTTAGTTTCCATTGTACTGCAGAGATTTAACTTAGTCGAACAATGAACAATGCAGACCATTGTTTGATTGCTTAAATGGAATCCTTTCATTTTATCTTAACTGGGCCTGTAAAGTGACCCAGACGACGCTGTTCAAAGCTGGAAAGCTGCCGACAACGGCTGCCTTGATCTTGGCCATTAGTGAGCAGCAGTGTGCTGCTCCAGATTGACGTCCATAATCCAAATGGGGTCAGAACCAAGGCAATAGTTCGCTTTAGTACTACATTAATATAGGCGGGCGTACTTTAACCTGGATATGTGCTTGATGTAATCTTGTATTGTTAAGTTTCCGCAAATTTTTCAGCACATCCGCCTTTGTTTGACATTTAATTTGAGGCGGTGGTTGCGGTTGGGTTCCAGTGGTTTTCATTTGATGTGTGCATGTGTTGATTTTGATGACTGTGGCGCAACTGTTTATGTTTGTGTCACGTGGCATCCGCCATACATGTATGTGAAAACAAAAAGTTCAGCTAGTATATATGTATGTATATTCATAAACTATAGTACATATATAGAACACACAATTTACATGTTGTTGCTTAAGTTTCTTTTTGGGTTTGTTTCACGTGGCGCAAATTTGTGCGTAATCAGCAGGCAGCCAAAAATGAAATCATGAACCGTTTGCGGCTTCTGCGGATTCAGCAGATTTTTGTTGAGCTATCCAATTAATAGCGCGTCGCTGTTGTCGCAGGGTCCAAAACAGAGTGCATGTCCTGTCCTGGTACTGTTTCCTGTTTGTATGACGCAATGGTAAAGGAGGCGTCTAAAAGACGCCATCGCCTCGAGCTCGAGCTCAGTCCCGGCTCAATGGACTGTGAAATGTGTGCCGTGACGTTGTCGTTGGTCGGTGTTCTGGCGTTGTCGTGGTGCCAAAGCAATAGGTGTCCTGGCATTGGTTTCAAAAGGGAAATACGTTCAAATTGCATTAAAATGCCAACACAGAAGCATAAAAATTATGGCCACACTTGGCGTGCCACACAACTACATAGTACATGCTGCCATCCAAGTCCCGGCCCTGTCAGAAGCAGCACGCCTGCTGTGCCCCGCAGTTGCAATCGCAGTCAGTCGGAGGCGTCCAAGTGTAACAAAACGCAGGCTCCTTGCACGCAGCATCAAAAATTAAATTGGCAAGCCACCAACAATAAGCGGGGCCTGGAGCCACTAAGCCAGCCACGTTGCCTGCAACATTGAACGCTTTTGACATATTCACGCAACTTGTCCTCGCTTTCTGCGTCTTCGTCCTTGTCCTCGTCTTCTTCTGTCGACTGCGACTGCGGCGTCGCCTTGTCTGTGGCATAATCATATATTCTTTGCTGGCGGGTACTTATTATTTGCTTGTTCTTTTCTTTTTGGCAAATCGGCAGGAAGCGCTGCTAAATTATGTCTTGTTTATGTGGCATTGCATATTTATGGCCAGCGTCGCGGCGCATAATAAAAATTGTTACAAAAGCGAATGAAATTGCAAAAATTTGACTTGACCAAGTTCCACTAAGCGCCCACTCCACGTATCCCCTTCCCTCCACAGCCACCAACAGCTTCATATAATGGAAAAACAAGTTCAATGTTTGTTTGCTCCGAGCAGTGCGAAAAAAACAAGTTCATCCTATTGTAATTGTTGTTGCTGGGAAGCCCTAGAAAAGTTTATTTGTATACCTCTGCTGGCTTTAGCGTGCCCCTTTTGAGAAAGTCTTGACAAGTGACTGATTCCCTTCACCCTTTCTTCTCTCTCTTCCCTTTCTTCATCTCTCTCGCTCTCTCACATCCGCTTGTTGGCTCTTATAATGAGTAAGTCTGGCCAAGCAAGCTTACGGCAAAGTCAACAAATATTTGCAACAAGTCAACACGTGACGTTGTGCGTTATGCTTTTAAAACGAATGGACGTATAAAATGTGTGCGAAGAGCGGAAAAAATATCAAAACATCCGGAAATCAGGCCTTTTTTTAGATTTTATTTGATTCATATATTTTAATTTTTTTTTTCAAATTATTCTTTACAATCAGTGTTGCAACCGATCTATTAAAAACAGCGATCTTTTAAAAACAGTGTGGCATCCTTTTTTACATACTTTGTATGTATTATTGATGTACAACAAAAGTGAAAAATAAAGTGAAATAATGCCGAAAGATTCTTACAAACAAATATTTCGTGATTGCTGCACTGAAAAAAAAAAATTAAGAACAAATGTTCTTAGATTTTCTAACTTATCATTATTGATTTTTTGGTATTAAAAAACGAACGGCGTTCTTGAAACATGTTTTTAATTTTGATTTTGTTCTTAAATTATGATTAAATAACTGTTCGTTCATATTGGTCCATTGTAAGAACATTATTTCTTATTGTAAGAACATTGGTTCTTATTGTGAGAACAGTTTGTTTATATTAGTCCATATTAAATACTCAGGTTCTCATTTTAAGAAAAGTTTGTTCATGTCGGTTCATAAAAAGAACATTGGGTCATATTTTAAGAAATTTTTTTTATGCATATGTGTTTATAAACACCATCCGCATCTGCACCCAAAATATAACATTTTATTTGTATGTATATATGTATTTATTGAGATATGGGCCTATCAATTATAACGTAAGCGACCCAAATCCACTTAACATATATTATGTTCGCAAATAAGGATCGATATTTTCATAATACATATTACAACATTTTTGAAAAAAAATTTCTATCATTAAAAACTCGTTTCAATTATTTACAATTCTGCTTAAAGTATCGATCGGTCAGCCTGCGTGAGTGGCTAACTAGATATCGCATTTCCGATGAGTGCATTATAAAATAATAGTTGTATCGATTTTTCATATATTTTTAGCTCCTTCTATATATATAAATATCTATATAAATAAAAATTTATAAATAAACGTGTTATACAAATAATTTTGTGTCAATATACTGGATAAAAACAAAAGTTTTTAATTTACATATCTGCCATGTTTATAACTACATTGCTTCAGAAAATCGATAGCCTTTAAATATATCGATTGTATCAAAAGCACCATATACATACATACATATAATCTCGGTCGACTTCACAATTCATTTCTAAAAAGTGAAGCGAGCGTCGTGCGGTGCATAAGAAGACAATGAGTGAAAAAAGCGAACGCGAAGTGGAAAATATGTGCGATGAAGAGGATGAACCTCTCGATTTGATAAAGCTAAAGACTTTATTAAATGATATAAAAATGGAAAGTATTTTTCCATATTTAAAAGGTATTATTAGTAATGTGAATATATATACATATGTATGTGTATTTTACCATGTAGTAGAAATGGGCATACAATGGGCATTTCATAAATACAAACATGTACATACATACATACATGATGTATGTACATACATTTTGACGCTAAGCATAATTTTTTAATAGAATGTGAGTGCATTTTTCGCGATCAATAACTATGTACATACATACATATATACAAGCAAGTGAACATTGTGCAGCAAATCATGAAGTAAAACAATTTTTAATATTGTTTTAAATTATTAGTGTTCTTTTATGTATGTGCAGCACAACATACATACATATGTAGATAAAATAAAAATTGGATAAGCCGCGATGAAGCGGACACCAATAAGGCATACTGCAGATACTGCAAATGCGGCGTAGAGAAACATTTCATTAAATTGCTTGTTTTCTTTTTTCGATTTGCAGCTCAACTGCCTTGGTAGCATTCATTGTAATCATTGGAATACAGGACTCACAAAGTAGATTTGTAAGTATAATAAAATTAAGCCATTACCGATCGTTGTTCTTAACTGTTGCTCTTGTATAGCCTGGACTACGTGCAAAAAGACAATATGGTGCGAATTTATATTTGCCCGATAGTTACGTGACGCCTGGCGGCGAGGGAGACGATCCCAACGAATGGACGGACTGGAGCTCCCCATCGGATTGTTCACGCACTTGTGGAGGCGGAGTGTCCTATCAGACACGTGATTGCCGTCGAAGAGAGTAAGCTCAAACCAAAATAAATATAATTTCTGCAATTTGCCACTAACTAACTTCTTATAATTTCTTAGCGCAAATGGCGAAGCTGTGTGCAGCGGTGGCAGTCGTCGTTACTATTCATGTAACACACAGGACTGTCCCGAAGAGGAGCCTGACTTTAGGGCTCTGCAGTGCTCGCGCTTCGATGATACTAAGTTCGATGGCATGCTTTACGAATGGGTGCCCTACATGAATGCTGCCAATCCATGTGAGCTGAACTGCATGCCAAAGGGTGAGCGCTTCTACTACCGCCAGAAGGAAAAGGTGGTTGATGGTACACGATGCAATGACAAGGACTTGGATGTGTGTGTAAATGGTCAGTGCCTGTCCGTTGGCTGTGACATGATGTTGGGCAGTGATGCCAAGGAGGATATGTGCCGCAAGTGTGGTGGAGATGGCAGCACCTGCAAGACCATCAAGAACACGTATACTTCCAGTGACCTGGCTGCTGGGTATAATGACCTTCTGCTAGTCCCTCAAGGAGCAACGAATATTCGAATACAGGAATCGTCACCATCAAACAACTACTTGGCTTGCCGAAATCAAACGGGTCATTATTATCTTAATGGCAATTGGCGTATTGATTTCCCGCGGCCCATGTACTATGCTAACGCTTGGTGGAACTATCAGCGCAAGCCTATGGGCTTTGCTGCTCCCGATCAGCTGACATGCAGCGGACCCATATCTGAAAGCATTTACATTGTAATGTTGGTGCAGGACAAGAATGTGAGCGTTGACTACGAGTACAGCATCCCGGAATCACTAAGCCACAGCCAGCCTGATGTGCATACGTGGACTCATCGCGAATTTGGACCCTGCAGCGCATCCTGTGGTGGTGGCAGTCAGTCCCGCCAGGTTACCTGCAACAATCGCATCAATTTGCAAGAAGTCGATGAGGCGCTTTGCGAGTCTCAGAGCAAACCGGTCGAGAGTCAGGCTTGCGGTGTTGAGCCATGCGCACCAAATTGGGTTGAGGGTGAATGGAGTAAATGCTCAAAGGGCTGTGGATCTGATGGATTCCAAAATCGCACTGTGAACTGCGAACGCATTTCATCTGATGGGTAAGTTGCATGATGCTTTTAAAACAGAGTACGAGGTAAACAATACATATAATATTTTCATAGTGTTCACACAGCGCAAGATGATGCCGTTTGCCTTAAGGAAGTAGGAAACAAGCCGGCGACGACTCAGGAATGCAATCGCGATGTCAAAAACTGTCCTAAATATCATTTGGGTCCATGGAAGCCTTGTGACAAGCTATGCGGTGAAGGCAAAGAATCGAGAAAGGTTACATGCTTCATAAAGGAAGGTGGTCGCAAACGCGTTTTGCCCGATGAGGATTGTGTGGAGGATAAGCCTGAGGTTGAAAGGGCTTGTCTGCTTGCACCTTGTGAGGGTGTCGATTGGATTGCATCACAGTGGAGTGGTGTAAGTATTTTATAAATTTGTAGCTTGCGTCAAAAAACTAACATTTCTTTTGTTGAAGTGCAATGCTTGCGGCCAAAACACCGAAACAAGAACTGCAATTTGTGCTTCTAAAGATGGAAAGGTTTACCCCGAGAAATTTTGCGGTGAAAAAGCTCCTGAATTGTCAAAACCCTGCACTTCAACAAAGTGTGAGTCCCAATGGTTTTCTTCTGACTGGAGTAAGTGCTCAGCGGCATGTGGCAAAGGTGTTCAATCACGTATTGTTGTCTGTGGCGTTTTTGATGGTAAGAGCATTAAAACAACAGAGGACTCTAAATGCGACGCAGCAACAAAGCCAAAAACAGATCAGGAATGTGAAGGCGAAGAAAAGGAATGTCCCGGACAATGGTTTACTGGACCTTTCGGGGAATGTAGCAAACCCTGCGGTGGTGGTGAACGTACACGCGAGGTGCTATGCCTAGCCAATGGTACTAAGTCTCTTAACTGCGATGAGGCAAAGGTGGAATCGATTTCTGAAAAGTGCAATACTCAGGCTTGTACCAAAGATGAAGTTTTACCACTTACTAGTACTGATAAGCCGGTCGAGGACGATGAAGACGCATGTGAGGAGGATGATGAGTTTGATTTGGTAACCTCTGATGTAACGGATGAATCGAATGTCACCGATGAAGAATCACAAACAATGTCAACGATAACAACAGACGACATTATGTTAAGTGATAGCCCATACTCAACTTCTGTAGATTCATCTGCTTCGACCGATAGCACAGATGAAGGATCAGGCTCAGAAAGCACTTCAGACAGCGGCATTTCATCTGAAGGTAGTGGAGATGATGAATATTCAACAGAAGCCTCATCTTCAACAGATGAATCATCCACTGGAGCAACAAGTGAACAAAGTGGGTCGACTGACAGTAGTGAATCAACATCTGAGGCATCGTCATCATCTGTTTCTAGCTCCTCATCCGATTCTTCAACAGGTTCAACTGAATCTTCTTCAAGTGGTTCTACAGACGTCTTAAGCTCTGGTTCGACAGATTCAAGCTTAAGCACAGATGCTTCAAGCTCTGGTTCGACAGATTCAAGCTTAAGCACAGATGCTTCAAGCTCTACGGATGCTTACAGTTCAACAGATATATCAGGCTCAACAGATGCATCAAGCTCAACAGATGTGTCAAGTTCAACTGATGTTTCAGGCTCAACAGATGCGTCAAGCTCTACCGATGTCTCAGGTTCAACAGATGTCTCAGGATCGACAGATGTCTCAAGCTCGACTGAAGCAACAAGCTCAACAGATGTCTCAGGTTCTACTGATGGCTCTTCCAGTGGATCTACAGACATACCGATTGATACTTCATCAGCGATTTCTTCGTCTTCATCTAGTGATTCATCAGGATCCACTGAATCCACTGTGTTCTCCACCACATCAGACGTGTCGTCGTCAACCGATTCGTCTACCAGTAGTCAGTCGACGGAATCAACAGCATCTACAGATACGACTGACTCAACTTCAACAGAAAGTACCTCTGAATTTACGACGGAATCGACCGAGTCCACTAGCTCACCTGGTTCAACTGAGAGCAGTTCAACAGACGCCAGCTCATCAACATCTTCGGACAACACCAGTGACGGATCTAGTACAGCATCAAGCGAATCATCCGATTTTACAACTGGAGTCACTGAATCTACCGATGGCACAGGTAGCACCGAAGAAGGATCCAGTAATGGGTCAACTGAAAGTGCTTCAACCGAATCTTCAACAGATGGTTCGACCAATGGCTCGACTGATGGGTCCTCTAAATCTACAGAATCAACTATGTTTACTGTGTCTGGCTCAACAGAAAGTTCAACAGAAGGTTCAAGTGAGAGCTCTACAACCGAAGGCAGTTCCAGCTCTACTGGTGTCTCAAGCTCCACGGTTAGCTCGAACACCGGTTCCACTGAAAGCTCTACTGATGTATCTGAAACAACAGGGCTTTCAGGCTCAACGGGATCTTCTGAATCCACTGCATCTACAGGATCTTCTGAGACTACTAGCTCTACTGGTGCGTCTTCCACAGATTTTTCATCGTCTACCGTTTCAGACTCCACAGCCACCACAGAAAGTGGAGGCACAACTGAAAGTGGTGCTACTACTGATACTACTTCTGAAAGCTCAACTGACACTAGCGGTTCAACAGGTAGCACATTTTCCACGGAGGAGGGTACAACAAAAGATATTTGGAGCACTTCAGATTCAGATACCGAATCTAGTACACCACACACCTGGGAATCAACACTTACGCCAACGAAAGACAAGCTCCGCAAATGTAAGCCAAAGAAGTCAAATTGTGATAAATCCAAATTTGGATGCTGTCCAGATGGCAAATCGACGCCTAAAGGACCATTTGATGAGGGTTGTCCCATTGCGAAAACTTGTGCGGACACAGAATTCGGTTGCTGCTCAGACGGACTTTCTGCAGCTAAGGGCAAAAAGAACAAGGGCTGCCCGAAATCGGATTGTGATGAGACACTCTTTGGCTGTTGTCCAGATAAATATACTGCTGCTGAAGGTGAGGATAACGAAGGATGCCCAGAGCCAACAACGTTGCCGCCAACAACTACGCCAGAAGAATCGACTACAGATTCATCGACAGACGAGGATGGCTCCGGTGACTCCACTTCGTCAACAGAAATGGATACTGCAGTCACATCCTGCTCCTTTACCGAGTTCTACTGTTGTCCAGATGGAAAAACTCCTGCCAAGGGTGAGAACTTCGCTGGATGTCCTGAGCAACAGGATCGCCAAGGCTGTGACAAATCTGAGCACGGTTGTTGCCCCGATCGTCGCACACCTGCTGCTGGTCCCAATGGTCAAGGCTGCGCTGCTTGCACTAGTGAACCGTTCGGCTGTTGCTCAGATGGCCAGACGCCTGCTCACGGCCCACAAGGTGAAGGCTGCTGCATTAACACAGCTTACGGCTGCTGCCCCGACAATATCCGACATGCATATGGACCAAACTCGGAGGGTTGCGAATGTGGAGCCTCCCCGTACGGTTGCTGTCCAGACCAGAAGACTTCCGCACGTGGACCCCAACAAGAAGGCTGTCCCTGCGAAAGCACTCAGCATGGCTGCTGTCCCGACAAAATCACCGCTGCCAACGGACCCAAATTTGAGGGATGCCCATGTGAATCAATGCAATTCGGTTGTTGCCCAGATGGCCTTTCATTTGCCAGGGGACCACATCACCAGGGTTGCCACTGCACACAGTCCGAGCACAAGTGCTGCGAGGATGGCAAGACGCCTGCTAAAGGACCCAACTTTGAGGGCTGTACTTGTGTGGAAACAGAGTTTGGCTGTTGTCCAGATGGTGTTACTAAGGCCCAGGATGAGAAGTTCGGTGGCTGCGAAAATGTTCAAGAGCCCCCACAAAAAGCCTGTGGTCTGCCTAAGGAACAGGGAAGCTGTGGCAACTTCAGCGTTAAGTACTACTTTGATACATCGTATGGAGGCTGTGCTCGTTTTTGGTATGGTGGCTGCGAGGGCAACGGCAATCGTTTTGAGACAGAGGCTGACTGCAAAGACACATGCCAGGAATACACCGGACAACATGTTTGCTTGCTACCCAAGAGCTCTGGACCTTGCCAAGGATATACCAAAAAGTGGTACTACGACACAGACCGCAGTCGTTGCGAAGAGTTCCAATATGGTGGATGCTATGGCACCAACAATCGCTTTGACAGTCTCGAAGAATGCCAGGGTACCTGTGCCATCAGCGAAAGCGTGCGTAAGTAATGAGCTAACAAAGTTTTATTCACAAACAGTAAAATTGTTTCAAAATATTTATGACTTTAATTTTTTTTTTCAGCTGCCTGTGAACAGCCAGTGGAAAGTGGACCCTGCTCCGGCAACTATGAACGTTGGTACTATGATAACAACACCGATGTTTGCCGTCCCTTCAGTTATGGTGGTTGCAAGGGTAACAAGAACAACTATCCTACGGAGCACGCTTGTAGCTATAATTGTCGCCAGCCTGGTGTGCTCAAAGGTAAGAAATTGCATTTTTTTTATTGATGGCGGTCTAATATCTTAATGTATTGGCAATAATTTGATTTGGGATAGATTTAAGCATGATCTTTATTATTTAACCCAGGTTAACGGTATAATTTGTTTTTTACAATTTCCTTTCGTTTGCTTGGCTTTTGTCTGTGCATGATTGTTTGTTGCTTGCTATGCCCTACACTTATATCTATATCCTGAATACCTGTACGTCACCCCCGTGTCACACATACATCAAAAAAAAACCCCAGAGCAATGCTCACTACCTAAGCAAACTGGTGATTGCAGCGAGAAGCATGCCAAATGGCAGTTCTCTGAAACCGAGAAGCGTTGCTTGCCCTTCTACTACACGGGTTGTGGTGGCAACAAGAACAATTTCCCCACATTGGAATCATGCGAGACTCATTGTCCTCGGCAAGTTGGTAAGCTTTCTATGTTGTGCGATCGCTTTGAATGTGCGCAAAACTATTTCCTCCAAAGGTTCAATTACTGTTAACACTGTTGTACAATCGTAGCTAAGGACATTTGTGATATTCCTGCTGAGGTCGGCGAATGCGCCAACTATGTATTTGCTTGGTACTATGACACCAAGGATGCAGCCTGTCGTCAGTTCTACTATGGTGGCTGCGGTGGTAATGAGAATCGCTTCACTAGCGAGGAAGCTTGCATGTCTCGCTGCGAGAAGAAACCGGAGCCACCAACTCCTCCGCCCGCATCGAGCACAGTGGATGTTTGCGAGCAAACTGAAGAGCGTGGCGATTGTGACAACTATTCGCTTAAGTGGAGCTTTGATAAACCTAGTGGCAACTGTCGTCAGTTCTATTATGGCGGCTGCGGAGGCAATGGCAACCGCTTCGAGACTGAATCTGACTGTATGCAGCGCTGCAGTAGACAGGAGCCCCAACCACAGCCACAACCTCTGCCAGAACAGCGTCCACGTCCGCAACCACAACCATCAGGAAATCTGTGTGATCAGCCAGCGTCTGTGGGCGATTGCGCTGAGTATGTTCTTAAGTGGAACTATAATGCGACTTTAGGTGGCTGCCAGCAGTTCTATTATGGTGGCTGTGGAGGCAACGATAATCGCTTCGAATCTGAACAGGAATGCTCTGCGCGCTGCTCTGCAGGTGTTGAGGAGGAACCACGACCAGAGGCCGATACGGCCAAGTGCTTCCTTCCCCCAGCGTCTGGCAACTGTAATGAGAATGTAACGCTTTGGTACTACAACAGTCAAGAAGGCCTCTGCGATGAGTTCGTATACACTGGGTGTGGGGGCAATGAAAATAGCTATTCCACCGAGGAGGAGTGTCAGAATGAATGTCATCCTGCTCAGGAGACCTGCTCGCTACCTCCAGTAAGTGGTCGCTGCAATGACATTTCACGACGTTGGTACTTTGATGGACGCACGAGTGCCTGTCACGAGTTCGAATTCACTGGATGCCGCGGCAATCGCAATAACTTTGTTTCACAGCGTTCCTGCTTGGACTACTGTCGCCGTGATCAGCCCGACCCCGAACCAGAACCGGAGCCCAAAGCACCGGTAAGTTAAGCAAATCAAATTCGAGAATTGATACGATTTGTCATTTTCTTATGGTCTTGTCTTTTAGTCATATTCAGTATGTACACAACAACCTGAGGCCGGAGAATGCGACAACCATACCACTGCTTGGTTTTATGACAACGAAAAAATGGCCTGTACAGCTTTTAGCTACAGCGGCTGCGGTGGTAACGGTAATCGGTTTGAGACCCGCGATCAATGCGAGCGTCAGTGCGGCGAATTTAAGGGAGTCGGTAAGTTCAACACTTAAAAAATAACATTTTAAATGTTCTAGTTGTATTAACGTGTTGTGTTAGACGTTTGCAATGAGCCGGTGTCGACGGGACCCTGCACACAGTGGCAGACCCGCTACTACTACAAGGCCGATAGTCAGACATGCGAGCCTTTTACCTATGGTGGTTGCGATGGCACCGGTAACCGTTTCAACGATATTTTTGAATGTGAAACGGTTTGTGTTGCTGGTCGAGAGCCACAATCATCTTCGGGTACAGCCAAAGGTAACAATTGATGTCGATTTGAGCCTAGTTCAATGTGTTTAATTTGTTTTTGTTTTGATTGCAACTTTTTCTCGACGTAAGTAGATATCTGCCGCCTACCGGTGATCATCGGTGTATGCAACGGCCGATCGGTGCAGGAGCGTCGTTGGTACTACGACGATGAGCGCGGCACATGTGTGTCGTTTATTTACTCTGGTTGCTCTGGCAACCAGAACAATTTCCGTTCCTTTGAAGCATGCACAAATCAATGCGGAAGTAAGCCTGCCACAGAGCTGACACTTTAATATCAGAATCAGAGCACCACCGCACCCAAAATCAAAATACCCACTCAATTCTGCACCCTGCCTCACTTTGAAATTGCTTGTAGATGTTCCACTTTGCAGTAGAATATTAGTTAGTGCACCCTCACTAGACTTAAGCCTGCACGTTATTTTGTAGACAATTAGCTATGCTCTATTTTTGGTGACCAAATCTGACCATTTTTCACATCTGTGCCATTTTTCACAGAGCCAGTCGCCATTGAGGTACCCAACGAAATCTCTCCCCGCCGCTGCGAAACGTACGAGAACGATTGCCGCGATTTGCGTTGTGCCTACGGTGTACGCCGTGTTTCAGCTGACTCGCAGCCTGAGTGTGAGCAATGCATCTGCGAGAATCCGTGCGAAGGATACCCCTGTCCAGCTTCCCAACAATGTGCCATTGATGTGGCTAACAACGGAGATCGCGATCATCAGTTTGTACCCGTCTGTCGTGACATAAATAAGCCTGGTGTCTGCCCACAACTGGCGGCCAATGCCAGTGAATGCGCCCGTGAATGCTACACGGATGCCGACTGTCGTGGCGATAATAAGTGCTGTGGTGATGGCTGTGGACATCTGTGCGTTGGACCTGCACGTCCCACTCGACAGCCCAATACTCCTCCACCGGCTGTCATCTATCCTGGCGAAGTGAAAGCTACGCTTCAGTCAAAGCCGCCACAAGAGATCGATGTTCAGACCTCAATTGGTGGCATTGCAGTTCTGCGCTGTTTTGCAACTGGAAACCCGGCACCGAACATTACATGGTCGCTCAAGAATGTGGTGGTAAGTATTGTTTAGGCAGTCCACAGTACTTGTGTAATAAATACGTTATGCGCATTCTCTCTCAGATTGACACAAACCAAGGTCGCTATGTGCTCACCTCTAATGGTGACTTGACTATTGTCCAAGTGCGTCAAACAGATGACGGTACCTATGTATGTGTGGCCAGCAACGGTCTCGGCGAGCCAGTGCGTCGCGAAGTGGCACTGCAAGTGACAGGTGCGTAAATTTTGTTACCTAAAACTAGGTCTTAAAGACTATGAAAATTTAAAATCACATATGATATGGGACTACAAAAGTGAACCAACTTTTTCTGTACGCTATAAATATTGTCTGTCATATAGACACCGAATTAATTAATAGAACTAAATGTTTGAGACAAATTCTATCCAGGGAACAGTAAATATTTATTTTGGAAACCAAAAATTTTGGGTTACTAAAAAGAAAAGCTGAAAATTCTTTTAATTTGAACATCTCATATATTATTTTTTTTAACTCAACTTTGCATATCATAAGTAATTTGCATTTGATTATTGTTACTTCGGACCTTCGGAGAATATTTGTTAATTGTTTTTGTGTTTGTTTCATTTGGTGTTGGTATTATAACTAACTACTTTGTTTTTATTGCAAATTTGCATGTTGCTTGCTTTTAACAATTTGCATGCTGTTGAACTTATATCTGTGTTGGTGTCGGTAGAGCCTCAAGATACACCGGCCTATATCTATGGCGATAAGAACGCCACGCAAATTGTACAATTGAACCGACCGGCGTTGGTGCGTTGCCCTGCTGGTGGACATCCTGCGCCTCATGTCAGTTGGTGGCGTAACAGTAAACTTATTGGCATGGGCAGCGAGACGGGTCGTGGTGAAATGAATCGTGACTACTCGCTATTCTTCCGCTCTATACAATTGTCTGATCTTGGCCTGTATAACTGCGATGTGTACAACAATAGAGGACGCCCGGTATCGCTGCATGTCACGCTTAAGGCGGTAGGTCCAGCACGCGCTGTGAACAATGATGATAACCAATACCTGCAGTACATTATTGACCCTGCAACCGCGCCTGTCACACCAAGACCCAGTTACCCCTATAGGCCATCGCGCCCGGTCTATGTGCCACCTCCCGTAGTTCGGGACCCTCGAAGTAAGTACTTTATGCACGATTCATTTCGGAATGGTTTTTTTTGTGTTCTTTAACTTGTTAAGGTCTGTTGCTCATCTTAAATATCTTAATGTATTTGAACAGTTAATGCTGAAGCTGTGATTGGACTGGATCCGCAAAACAGTTACACGCCTGGCTCAACAATTGCCTTTAACTGCTCTGTGCTAGGCTATCCAACACCAAATGTGACGTGGACCAAGGACAACGTGCCTTTGTACAACAACGAGCGCGTGCAAATAACTTGTATGATATATACAGAATATATAGAATAACTTTGCATTCTTTAATTTATAATTTAAATTTTTACAGCCGAGCCGCATCGCCTGGTCATAAACGATGTAACCACAGAGGACACCGGATCCTATGGCTGCACAGCCCGCAATTCCTACAGCTACAGCACCAGCGAGCAGACAGTTACCATCGAATGTATGTCGATATTCTTTTTTATACAAAAGAGTTAAGATTTTATAAAGTTTTCATGTCTTTGCAGCTGTCATACCGGTAGCGCCAGAGTGTATTGATAATCCGTACTTTGCCAACTGCAAACTGATCGTAATGGGCCAGTACTGTGTGAATAAGTACTACGCCAGGTTCTGTTGCAGATCATGCACATTGGCCGGGCAAATAGCGCAGCCACATCCCAATGCGCTTTAATTCCATATTACAAAACTTTTAAGCCTAGCATTTTTGTTAGACTTCTGCATTGAATTGAGTTTAAACCAGAAAATATTCAGATAATGAGTAACGTCACAAGCAGCAGAGAGACAAAAAAACCAAAACTAAATAAAAAACATCCCGCCAATTGCATTGCCGACAGATCAAATACCTAATATCCTATATACGATGATTTCTTCCACGCAAAAGAAAATAGTATTAGTACTTTATGTTTTTGTTCCTATTTATTTTTGATTTAAATTCAATCCATAGAAAGAATGTGGCTAAAACTTATTTTCATTTCATATATTATTTAGTGTTTTTTCTACGATATTTGTGCAACGAGTAAAGCAGTTTAAGTCTTAAAAAATATTTGTAAATAAATTAAAATAATACAATAAAAAAGAATGCATATGTATAAAATGATATTTATTTTCGTAATGCTTATACATAGGGTTTTTGAGCAATTCAAAGCTCCAACAATGTGGCAACGCTGCAAAGTAAGGGGTTATTGATTTTCCACCGAGTGCCAAGCTGCAGCTGTTTGTTGGATTCTGCGCTGTGCGACCCAAGGGCTGATTGGAGTTGGGAGTAATATACAGAGTGATGATAAAATTTGTTTGCGTTTGTCATCGCGTGCAATTTTTATAACAATAATTTAAATCAACCATACATAGGAGAAATATGGAGGATAGTGGTATAGATAGCGAGGACAGACAGTCCAACATATATGAGGATGGTGCTGCGGGTTTGCTGGTAAGTGTTTAAATATCTCAACACCGAAACACAAAGCTCATGGCCAAGCCCATTGTAGAAAACTGCTAGTGGAGCACCCAAACATATGTCGGATCTGGAGTTTGAGGTAGCATTTAGGGGTGCCAGCAAGGTATATGCGCCAACGACAATTGAAATTGATGAAGATAGGGCTACCCGAGGGACAGAGCGCATCGAACCGCCAAACACCTGCCGCATTCTGCAACGAAAACTAGAATTAAAGGTCGAGCGAGCCAGACGCAATTATACACAGTACCAAGAGGAGCAGGTGGGTACTCTCTACTATAAATCACGTTGAAGTGTTTGAGCCGATACAATTGTGGTCTTCAATTCTAGGCAACAAAGACACAAGCCGCCACACTCATACCTATCAATCGATTGACTATACCGGGCGAACCCGAGCAAAAGCCGCTTGTCGATTATAAGTCTGAGAGTAGTGATGAGGCGGAAGAGATATCGTTCTTCCCAGCACAGCTAAAACGTGCTAAGCGACATCAGCAGAATCACGAACTTACCGATACTTTTAGTATACAAGAGATGACCATTGAGTCCGATCTGGAGTCTGATGACAGTGGTGGGACTCAGAATCTCGAATTACTCTTGCCCTCCATGAAATCAAATATTTTGGATAAGTTGAAGAGCTGTTTTGGCTGCTGGAGGCGCAGGTAATGCCAAGAGAAACAACCCATCCAGAGGCGGTCCATGCACAAAACACGTTATTGACAAGCACATTAAAATTCACTTGTAGACACAATATACATTAATAATTGCCAATAATTATATGCAAACATTTATTTGCTTTCATTTAGAAAACTATAAAAAAATACAGCATTAAAACATTTTTCCAGCCTATTTTATGTATCCGTATTTAATGTTAAGCACACGCCCTGCAATATCCAGTGACTCAGATCCGCAGAGGTGGCCAAGTTTGCCTCAAATACTAAACCAACGCCCATCGCATTTCGACGCAGTGATGTGGTGTACACAGGGGCCAGAAAAGTGTTCTGCAGAATTTTAGATAAATGAGGTAAAAGGGTTAAGCAAATCATAAAATAAGTTGGAGGATTCCAATTATCAACCGGTTGTAATAAATTACGGAGCTTAAACATTATATATAATTAAGCTTTTACCATTAAATAAGGATTCTACGTTGTCTATTCAAAACAATTTTAACCAAGTGTGCAGGTTAGTTTTTTGCATACACAAAGCCCCTTTATCTCTGTCAAAAGTTAAAGCACCCCCGCATTTAAAATCAGAAACAATTAGCACAACAGCTGCCCCATTAGCTGTGGACGATGGGGAAGCTGTTGGTAATTTAGTGCACAGCATTTAAACAAATATCAACGATGGTAAAGCAACCACCCACAATCCTCCCCTCATTACTTTAGGGTCCACCCAACGCATATGTAGATACAAAAGGACATTAGTACTTGTCACTTGCAGTCGACGCCCAGCCGAAAGCCGAAAGAGACAGGATAAAAATATATACAAACCTGTAGCTTAAGCCGGTGCGCTTCAATGGGTACAACGGCCAGAATGGGCAGCTCCTCGACAAGAACTTTTGGATGAGAGCGCATCAGCTGATTAGCCTGCATGTCAAAGCGTGCGCCCTCTATGTAAAGACCGTGCACATAGCAGCCCTGCAAAAAGTTAAGCGATTAAAATGCAAACAGAATTCCTAATTACAAAATTAGTGCCGGGCGGAGGGCCAGTTCTCCCGGTCATGTTGGGGGTCATATGTAGTTTTGCATTTAGAGCTGGTCAGACCAGACTAGACTTAAATCATTTCGACTCGACTTACCGTTGCCGGTCGCTCCTCAACATCATCGGGCTCCGAGTAGATGGTCACATAGGTGAACAGGGTGGATCGATCCAATGGCCAGGCGTTCTTGCGACAGGCAATCTGCAAAAACGGTACATTGAATGGGCTGCGAAATTGATAAGAGAAGCTCATTTTATACCTGAACCAGGGCCGTGAGGTAGCTCTGCGGTATATGCAGCCCAGACAGCCACATTACCAGTGGCTCGCCTGAGATCGACCAATACTTGTACTGCACGGCTCGTTTCTAAAATTTCAAATGAAAGCGAATCGTTGATTAGTGGATTGAGCAGCAGAGGATGCAACTGACTGATTTTGTGCCAAGCTGATTAATGAGCTGCGACTGTGGCCAGGATACGATAGGTAGTGGGAAAGGGTTGGTGTTGACTTACCTTTAAATGCTCTAGCCAGCTAGCTAACTGTTTGCATGTGGCTGGCGCCAGTTTGCTCCACGCGGCTGGCAGCAGGCCATTGAATAACGAGTTGGCAATGTTGTCCAGGACATTGTCCATGCCGATTTCACCGGCGATGGCCTGCGGAGACCATGCAATTAAATTAAAAGGCAGAATGACAACACATATGTATGCATGCATGTGAATGGGAGTGAAGGAATGTACGAGTATTTGTGTGGGCGTGGCAGCATCCATGCCAAGACAATGGCAAGCGACAGAGTTCATTTGCATTTGTAAATTTATTTTGGCAACAAAATGCAGCTGCCCAACTAAGGAGCACACTCAGTAGGTGGAATGCGGCAACCACGAGAAGCATTGGTCGGCAGCCAAGTTGGTAAATGCATAAGCAAAATGCAAAACAAAGAAGCTGAAGGATTTATGTGAGCTTCCCATTGACAGGCAAAGCTAAAACCAGAGCCCATTTCAATCTCTTAGTTACCTTGCGAAGCAGCTCCAGCGTTTTCTTGATGCGCACCACCAGAATGTTAAAGCGGTCCAGTTCTTGCAATAGGACCACACCGGTCGGTGACAAGCTCATCAGGATTTGTTTACGTATACGCCATGTCTCGAAGGCGGGTGGCAGCTTTTTAAGTATTCCCGCTGCCACTAAGTCGATGAAGTCGTCTCGGCTGATGCCGCCCGTTCCCTCACCTAAGTATTCAGAGCAGGCGTTGGGGAAGTTGAAAGGGATAAGTTAGTATTGAAAAAAGTCGAGAAAACCACCGTTTTAATGTATGCAACTGTAGCGGTTTTTACTTTATTTCTTTTTGTTTGTTTTTTAATACCATTTTGTTTGGTAAATAGTAATTTTTATTCATTTGCCTTTTATCTGGCTAACTGTTTTTATAGTATTGTTCATTCTGTCTGCTTTAATTAATTTTTTTAAACAATGTCAATTAGCAAATACTAAAGCTCATGAATATGCAAATTGTCAGCATTTTTCAAAGAATTACCTCATGTCAGTGAAGTATATCGGTTGACATGCAGCGATAAAGAAAGTTGGTTTAGACCTAGAATTTTAAAAAGTTTAATTAACTAACCAACGAGATGGTTGTCTTGTTATGCGTACTCGTGATCTTCCTTACAAAAATCACATAATCCTTCAATGGAACCTATGTATTATGTGCGTATAAAATATATCTTCATATCCATGTATAGGGAATTTTCTAGTTGTGCATGTTTTTGGAAAGTCCATAACATGTCGGTAAATTAAAATAAAATTGGGAGTCTGTTCGATTGTGTTTTGTAAATGGTCGGTAGGTTTTTCATTTGTTCTTTTTAATTTTTTAAATCAGCTGCAGGTTTTTGCTTATATTGCTTAAGGAGGGGTGCTGTTTACATTAAATACTTTACCAGCTTTGACATCGCTCGGTGTACACTTGGTCGCTGCGATTGCGTAAAGGTGTTGCAAAAAGTTTAAAGAATGTGGTTGAAATGTTTTATTGTTTTATATGTACTTATGTATATATGCTTGTATGTAAAGTAATTGTTGTACTATCATGTTTGTATATATGCGTGAATGTTCGAATATGACAGCATCGATTGCGGGTACACGGGATAAGGGCAAAAATGCTTTCTGATGGCGGTTTTAATACGCTTAAGCTCGTAAAGCAAAATTATCGACTTTCGGGTGACGTTTTCACAAATTTTTGTTGCTGCAAATGCAGATGCGGACAAGGACACAGACGCGGACGCGGACACGAATGTCGATGGCGGTGAGTGCGGTGCGGTTTGAACTCAATTCCCAGGATTTTTATTTTGGCGGGGCGATTTGCGGCTGTTGGCGGCATGAATGAGTGAACGAGTGTTTGTTTGTTTGGATGTGCATGTGTGTGTGTGTTTGGGTGTGTTTGCATCTATTTTAATTTTTAATGTATGCCCTGTTATTGTATGCCGGCTATAATGGCGCATGCAATAAAGTTAATTGCAAAACCGCAACTAATTAATTAAATTAAATTAAAAATTTAACATTCCAAAATGCAACAGCAATGAAAATCAACAAGATAAAATGTTATAAACGGCTGACAATTGGCACACGCTGCATGTAAATTAAAGCGTACATATATATGTATATGTTTGTTCTCGAAAATAATTTCATTTTTTTAGCCGAACTGTCAAACACTTTATCGA
Source organism: Scaptomyza graminum (assembly GCA_018901835.1). NCBI lineage: Eukaryota > Metazoa > Arthropoda > Insecta > Diptera > Drosophilidae > Scaptomyza > Scaptomyza graminum. The sequence continues at coordinate 5,042,580 of JAEIFL010000303.1, forward strand.
AATCACATACATACGCATTACAAAAATTTAATGGGCAAACTTATAACTTAAAAATTTAGGCTAAGATAAATTAAAAAATTTATAGAGAACTTCTTTAAATGTTTAAACGAAAGTTGGTTTAAAAAGCTATATTACATGAAAAAATAAGTAAATATTATGTTCTGTGCTTTAAAATCAATATACCCTGAATTCTCATGTGCTGTGGCCCATTGGCTATTCACTCACCAGTTTGTGGCTGCAACTCAATCAGGCTGTTCCAAATGTTGCGCGCGGCCATTGTGTAATAACCGATTTCCGCGTTTGGATGCAAACCAAATACATCCGGCTTATTGACAAGCGGCAGTTTGTCAATGTGGGCTGTTATCAATGCATTACGTATGTACAACTGGTTATGTCGCTTCACGTGTCCTACAACGGACAACTAACTACTCACCTATAAGGTCCTCTTTGAGCACAGTTTCATCATCCGGCAAGCAATAGTCAACGTGCTCATCCTCATAGAAGTGGAACGCTTGGAACTCGTCGAATAGAAAATCACCCATATATTCATTCATATAGCAGTTGGTAATGCGTCTATCGAAATCATCAATAACACGACCGCCGTACATAACCTCGCCAATGAGATATTTGAGACTATTCCAAGGTATTTTATCTTCGGCACAGCGGCTTAAATAGTTGCGCAGTATTTCTGAGCAAACCTCAAAGTCCGTATCGTTGAAATCGTACGCTATGTTCCATCCGAGCTTATCGTATTTGCGGCGTTCCTTTGGGGATGATAGCGAGATGCATAGAGAGGGAAGAGGAGGAGCAGAGCTCAGATTAATCGAGGAAACAGTAACTGCACCATCAATAACAGTTTGTTGAACAAAAAGCACAGTGGCTGCTGCATCAATTGGCCAGCTTGGACGCAGTTGTGCCCGAAATGCTTTCAACAAACAGCCAAAAATGAACATATTAATAAATAAAGAAGTGCATCGAGAAGCTGAAACAGCAGTGCCTGGCCTTCGAGTGCAGCTACAAATTTGGCTTTTTGTTGTTATCCTTTAAATTACTCGACTTACTTGCACAACAGCATGGAAGAAGGCAAGTACATAGATTAATGAAAGATAGGCACGATGAGAGCATGCCTCCAAACGATCCTGACGTATTTTAAAGAAAGTCGAGCGCAGATTCAGCTTCAAACCGTTGGGCGGCTCAGTGACGACTACATAGCAGGTAATGAAAAACTTATATTTTTATAGATATTGTTGATTGATACTATGGATATTTACCCTTTAAGGACTTTTGCAGTATGCCAATGGGGAAAGTCGGTGTTGGATCTGTGGTGAGCCATAATCGAAAATCTGGATGCGGGTTTTCCACCTTATCCAAAAACTTCTCCAATTCGCGCACAAATTTGACCAGCAAATGACCATTTTGCAGCATCAACCATTGACCTTGTCTGAGCGCAGTGTCCAGCAAGTTCATAGCAGCTTTTTCTTGACCCTGACCAAGCGATATGTGACAGAAATTACCCATGCCTCCAAGAATGATATCAGCCAGCTTGATAAGATCATTGGTAGGATCCGAACCGGCGCTTAGTATAAAGCAAACTGGTATCGTGCTGGACGTTTGCTCATAAATGGCAGAGAAGCTCACAACTGGCGGCATAATGAAGAACTCATCCATTGTCTCCACAATATATTGATTTATGCAACGGAAAATGCGATCCACACGGAAGCAGCGCAAGAATAGTAATTTCTGTTGTGAAGAACGTAAAATATTATTCGGCTTTAGATGTTGGACGTTCTAATAACACAATGACAACGCCACAACACTGACTGACAGCGCTCATCAATGAGTTAGTCCTTGGTCCTTGCCAGAGCTTGTATTGTTGCTGTTGCCGTTGCCATATTTCTTGCGGTTTCTAGCTCTACTCAAGTGCAAATTGGGCTTGCCGCTGGTTTCAAGTGCGACTGCCGGCGTAAATTGCCGCTCATCTAATGGCTTGGAAAATTGATAAAATATGGTAATGCACACACCATCACATACACAAACACACCCAAAACCACACACAACGATACAGCCATGCTGGCTGACAAAAACAGGCTGCTAATAACTTGAGCAGAAAATGTGCGCCAAAGTTGCAGGACGTAGCAAAAGTCGAGTAAAACTGAACGCCCAGATTCTATGTTTTTGTGTGTGTGTGTATGTGTATGTGCGCGCATGTGTGTAAGTGTGTGTGGGTCTTGTACATAATAATCCACTAGAATCGAGAATAAAGTACGAAATCCAATAACGCTCAATGGCAACGGCAGCTTCTGGCAAGGACCTACACTCGCACTCGGACCGAGCAACCACTTGAGGCTGAAAGCATGCAAAACGAAAGTACAGAGCAGACAGTATAGCACTTGCCTGGAATGCATTGCATTTGATGTTGTAGTCGCCGGGGCATGCCACCTCCTCTGGATTCTCCAAGTCGAACCACTGCACCATCATGGGCCATGGGCATTCGGCGATAAGTGCAAACAGAATGAGCATCGGCATCGGAAGCCAGTGAATGCCACATGCCAGTCAAGAACCGTTTCAGCAACCATTAGAAGTCCAAAATTGTTGTCGTCGTTGTTGTTATTGGTGTTGTTGTAGTTGTTGTTATGTTTTTCATGGCATAGTCCCAGTTGATAACAGAACATTCAAGTTGACATCGACATGAAGATAGTGCACCAAAAATATCAGAAAAAAAATTGACAAGATAAATATTGCTTAGCCCATTAACATTTATCATTAATGATTGCTATCAGCAAATTGAAACATTATTTAAGTTTAACTGTGACTAAACAAGGCTAACGTTTTAACAGTAATATTTTCGAGAAGCAATATTTTCTTAAATTTAACAGTTTATCTTAAAACGGACTTCAAAAATGAAAGAAGAATATAGAATATAATAAAATCGTATAAATTTGCTAATAAAATGTTTAAAGCCTTTAAGGAATTTATGTCGTATGTATGTACAAGGGCTGTTTATAAGCCAATCTTTTTTATCACATTTGTGTTGGCTACTTACCGCCTTCCAAATATCTAAGTTTACACTAAAATGATCTGGCAGCGTGCCAAACGTGTCGGGGAAATCAAAGGACAGTTTCAGTAGATCTTCCCAGCTCTTCTCGGGTAGCCATTTGGTGGGATTAGAGCGTTCACTCTTTGTCAACGCAATGTTGCCCTTGATGAAGAAGTCAATTTCCTGTTGCGAAAGTATTCCATCGCGCTGAGACAGCTTTGTGGCTATTTGGAAGGAGAATAGCAGCTTGTGCCGCTCAAAAATGCCCGTACAGCCATAGCAGTACACATTCTCTGTCAGAGTTTTGATAATGTTAACGAGACGCTTGGCGAGCACCGTGTCCGGCACTGCCTTCCGCAGGGAATAGATAAAAACATCCAGATATGCGGCCAACGCATACTGATACATGCTGTTAACAGTGGCCATGTCGGCGAGGGCAAAGAAGAGAACGCCTCCACGCTTGGCAACCGGACGATAACCATTACGTAGCACTTCAATATCGGCTGCAGTATCGCTGGCGAGCTTCAGTTGTTCCATGACCAAGCCGGCCTTAGATTTGGTATTGTCTAGGGTCTCGATCAGCTCAACATTGTCTAACATGTTGCCTGTGGAAGTGGCCAGCTCACGCAAAAGTGAATCTTCAAGCTGCTGAAGAAGCTGTTTGTTTTCACTAGTTTGTGCTATGAGATCTGAACGCTGCTGCTCCAGATCTGGGCGCTCAGTGCCGACTACAACGCTAAGTAACTGATCTTCCAGGCCAGTCTGAGTGACTGTGTAGTTGATGACCAAAGCCTTCGCATAGACAGCGGGATCAAATTTGGGGTTGGAGAACTTTGTCGTTAAATATAACCGAAATTTGGGATCCCAGTCGACTTCTTTATCGCCCAACATTATAAATCTGCGACCTCCTTGCACACGAATGTTCTTCTGCAGGATATCGTCAATGACTGGATCAATGTAATCATCCACATCTTCAAAAAGGACAGGCCACCCATACATAATGGCCATTTCCAGCTGCTTTAGAAAGTCTGCATCGGAGAAGGACAGTGTCTTAAGATTATTGCGGAATTCCTTCTTACGTATCCATTGCAGCGCCTGCAATTGAGGATCTATGCAAAGAGGGAAACGTGAAGCACGCATGGTAAGAATACCGTTCTGAACGGAGAGTTCATCGGGAGGCAGGCCCTCGTTAGACCATTGTGAGATCTCCACATCAGTGGTAAGATTGGAATCAATTCTGAAAGGCAGCTTGACAGGTATGCCCAAAGCAACGATATCTTCCAGCCAGTCATCGAAGACCATTGCCTTGCGGAACTCCCAGGTGAAAGCACCCGTGTATGCCAAAAACGAAGCGCTGATGAGACAAATGCCAACGCTGTCGATCAGCTGTTGCCCGAGGTTGGCCATATCAGCACTCCAGCGAATCAGCTCTGAGGTTAGACCGCTTATCAGCTTATCGGACGCAATCAAACGACGTTCAGCCTGTTGCATCATTTCAGTTAACGCCCTCATTTGCCTCATGGATACGGCATAGTTTTCATTGAGTTCTAAAAGTTTTGCCTCCAGCTTTTGAATCTCAGAGTTCAAATGATTCAGCAGCTTGATTTGAACGTCCTGCTCTTCAACAAGGAAATCGAGGCGTTCCTTCTTTGGCTTGACCTCACGATAGACCTCAAAGAAGCCGAGCACTGCCTTTACGAACTTTAACAAACCCGCACCAGCTACAGAAATCTTGCCCATGTCATCCAAATTTTGCGTTTTCATATGAGTGCGACAGGCAGTGATTTGCTTTTGTGTTAAAGCCTCACAGTCCATTTCCATCAAGCTCTTGAGGAAATTCACATCACTCATCATGCCCTTGGCGCTCTTCCAGCTGATTTCCTTAACACCCTTTAAAATGGCGACACACTCGCACACAACCTGCACGGCAGGTGGGGGAGTGGCAAACGAGCGGATCTCAGTGATCTGAGCCTTTTCCAATTCGGAAAGTGCTCGACGCGCTTCTTCAAGCGCCGGCATTGCATCTGCCAAAATCACTTCGGCCTCTTCCTTCTCAATAGCAATTTGCTTGCCTTTGATTTCAACCTCCACGGATTTCTCAGATGCTTCGCCCTTTTTTGTATTTGCTTTTTGAGTGGAGGACTCTATGGTAACAAGCATTGCTTCGCACTCCTCTGAGGCGATAGCCACATTTTTCTTTTGCTCTGTCACTATAATGCGCAGTTCGTCAATTTGCACGGAAGCATCTTCGATTTTCTTTATTCCCTCCCCAAGACGTTCGCGCTGCGCCGTGATGCTTTTATGCTTTTCCTCTGCGAAAAGTCAATGTAATAGTAAATATTATTGTAAACATAATCATACAAAATGGTTTTACCTAATAAGCTAAGATAAGTGTTGATATAGTCCAAGTAGTGCTTAGGCGTTACAAAATTACTGCGACGCAGCTTTGCTATATAGTCCTTGGAATAGTCCTGAATGGTCATATGCACATGCACCACATGATCAATGATCGCATCGCGATGAGGAGCGGGAATTAATGCGTGTTCAGTAAGAAACAGTTTAGCCACCGCAAATAGAGCTTGTTTTGGCCATGGGAAGACCCAATCTATGTATGTGCTACCAATGAGGCCGGGAAAACTGCGACAACGGTTGCGTAAGGCATCACCAGAAGGCGACATGCAAAGCACTACGTGTAAGTTCTCTGCACATGTACGTAGGAAGTATGCCCAAACTGCGTCTCTAAATAAAAATAAAAAAATACATGAAAAAGAGAATTAAAAAACAACAGAAAAAAAATTAAGAAGTCGCTCACTTGGATGCAGAATATCCTTCTTCTTCGGCAAATTTGCGCACTTGATTGACAATACCATCCTTATCCTCGTCTACAAAAAGCGCGGGAACTTGGCCGACTGTTAGAATATTGTTAATCAACTCCAAAAAGCCCTCCTCAGCTATCTACATGTTAAGTGTTTGTAGTACCAAAATCAGCTTAAATTCATGCAATACACACCTGAGCGGTTGTAAACAAGAACACAACCTTCTTGCGTTTAACGCCAGCGATGTTGTACAAAACTTTTAGGTCTTCGCGAAACGATGTTTCGTTGTAACCACGAGAAATGGTTATTTCAAATACCTCGCACTCAGCAGCAAAAGACGCAAGGCGAGTAACACACTTCTTGCCGCAGCCTCCAACACCAATGAGCAGCACGTGACCACGGTTCATACGCAAAGTGCGATGCACTCGAGTCAGATGCTCTAAGCAATCTTCAAACAGGACCAGGGTCATTTTTTGCTTGCGTTCGCCGTACTCGCCCAATATTTCGGTGAACAAATTATATACAGCTTTGTAGTCCAATAGATCCTCGTATTGACGCGGTTCGGATTCGTTTGTAAAATTACGGAAATCGCCAAAAATCAGTGGATCACGCAGCACATAATCCTTGAGCGATAGAATTACTTCCGGGCCCTCATCGGCCTCTTCGCCTTCCTCTTCTTCACCATCATCTTCTTCAGCTGCTAGAGCAGCGTCTTCAGCTAAAGCTTCGTATAACAGTCGAGCTTGTGCTTCTGTTGCTGCCGCTTCCAAGTCAATGAAGCCATTAACTTCCTCAAATTCGGGTGGAAAACGGTCGTTTACCTCAACAGCAATATTCCGTCGTACATTGATTATATCCTATGAGTTGAAAATATACAAAAATACATGGTTGTCTTTGCATATTATAATATCATAATAATACTTACCGTTTGCGAAATGAGGCGATCGCATATTATTCTAGTGAATTCATTACGCCAGACACGTATCAGCTCTCGAAGGCCCTTAAAGTTTTCGGGCAGAATCAATAGCATGCCCGCGAAGATGCGCGATAAATCCTTCAGATTAAAAATGTAATGGAACTTCGAGGGCGTCGGCGGCAGATCCACAATGACCATCTGACCAGATGAATGGCAACAGCAGTAATTAGTGCAAACAGTTTTAAGTGACAAATGCCTCGCCTTAAAGCCCTACAATCTACGTACTACGCCCTATGCCACCCAACAGCAGCTGCAGCACTACACAAATCAATTTTATCTCGACTACTAGCAATATGCATTCAAATGTTGAGCATCCTTAGCAAGGGAGGAGCTAGAGAGTTGGACAACTTGCATTTACTTGAAATTTCAGCCATTATCGAGCTGCAGCCACCTTACACCACAGCTCCACATCCTTGGCAATTCTATTCAAATAATTCATTTTATTCCATTTCGTGGGACATTAATATCTTTTGGCCTGGCGCGTCGAGTGTGTAAAGAAGACATACGAACTAGACAGGCCTGGGTACTACTTCTTATTTGACTGAAACTGAAACTGGAAGCTGCAGGTGTGAGTAAATCATTTAATTTTTTTTTCTGTTGGGCAACCATTGAAGCATCTCCCTTGAGTGTGGTAGTAGTGGTATTGCATCTGCTCATGCTGCTTGTGGCAATTGTGGCGACAAATGCATTTTTATCTGCACGCAATGAAATGCGATAATATTTTAGTGTCAACAATTGTTAAAAGCACCATAAACTAATGCTTCTGCCATTCGGATGGCACACAGTTTTGCAAAAAGAGCCATCTACAGTTCAATACTTGAACATAATCAAATTTTGTTCAAGCCAAGATGTGCTGGCAAAGATAGGCGGAACACCGAGACAGACAAAGTAGTAGACACAGTCAACTAGGCAGCAGTCGAACTGGGTGACCATTGTGCAAAAGGCCAAACAGTAAATGGCAATGGCTATAGCACCAGCTTTCGTTCTGCTCAGGACTCTCACTCTACTCAATTCTCAATTGTACAGTGGCATTGGGGTCCTGGTGCTGGTGCTGATGCTGGCACTGCCACTAGCATCGAGATGTACTCGAAAAACCAATGGAGCAGCGACAGAGGACGGCGCTCGTCCTGGTGCATTACAGACCATTGAATAATTTCCATTGTATGGCGGCGAGGAAGCAAAGCAGATTATGAAAAATTGCCGTTATTTGCATATGTAAATCGAATTTCATAAAATTTGTGAGAGATTTTTAAAGCACTCTTCAGAACGCGATAGCTTCTTTTCACCCAACCACCCTTCACTCACAAATTTTCTTTTGAATTTTCTATAAATTTGGACAAAAATACGTTTTTTATCGTGATATTTAAACGATTTTTAACAGTTTGCAAGAATAAGTTGAATGTGGATTTTTCGTTGAGAGTCAAATATGTTTTGTCGCATTTGTTGTATTATAATGTCGTTAGGTTTACTTGGCATTAGATTGTGTAACAGGCATGCATTTTTATAAAAATGTATAATGAGAGTGCTACTATTAAATAACAAGTTTGCTAGTATTATTAACAGAAGGTATGCTAATGAGAACAACATTACCTTGAATAACTTAAGTGTCATCTCGACAATCATATCGGCTATCATCATATAGCGCTGCTGGAACTTCGTGTGCGTTAAATGGCCTTTAAAGATGGATGAATAGATTTGTATAAGCGACTCATCATTGGGAAAAACAATGTTGTATGTGGAGAACATGCTGATAAAGCGTGGATCCACTTCGTTGCGACCACCACCAGCTGTACCCATGGCCGCATAGAAAGTCATATCCTTAAACTTCTTCCAGTTGAGATCCTTATCCCGGTCATACATGCCACCCCGCTCAAAGAACAATTTCAGCAGGGCAATCGGCTGTTGTGTGCCATATCTGTGTATTAGAGAAACCGATGGGGGAAGGGTATGGGTATAGGGTAGAAGGGATATGTAGTGAGAAAGTACTATTTGTATCTACTCGACTTACTCATCCACCTGAGGCATGTTCATGTCATCAATAAAGCAGGCAATTTTCTTTCCCATCGGTGGCCCATACGTATCCTTGGTGCGTTTCTCGACAGCGGCTTCTAACGTACGCTGCACATCCAGCGATGAGGTTCTCGATGAAAAATTAATATTGAGTATGATCTAAAAATGTGGTAAGAGAAATTGAGATTCAGAGAAGGCTGTATAAGCGCGTAGCTGCACATATGTGCACGACATTTTTCAATTACATTGACAGACGGATTTAGATTGCGCAAATATTGCATAATGGTTGCCGTCTTTGATGTGCCCGCCTCGCCCACCAGCAGAACGGGTCGTTTGATCTGCAAAGTCAAAAGGAATGAGTAGGATGGCTCATCTGACATAGTAGAGATGAGCTAAGCAATTAACTCTCAGTTTTCATAACTTTTACGTTAAACTTACGTCACTCATAAGGCCAAGCAGTCGATTTGTACGCGTGTTGTCCACAGTGGGCACTAGGATTTCACTAAACCTGACGGTCGGGTCATGTTCGTACGATTTAACAATCCACTCCCATGCCTTCCAGCAGTTATCTACCTGATCCCAAAAGTAATCAAATAGCGTTGGCTTGCTCTGGGGAAACTGTCCGCCACCGGCTGGATTTTCATGTGTGTCTTGGACCAGCGGAAATCCGGAAATGCGTTTCATATACTCATCAAAAATGATTTGATGTTTTTCAAGAAGGCAAGCGCCAAGAGATCCATAAGTAGCCTGCAAGAAGCAGCACTCCAGGGTGTCTGTGTTGTACACCTTTAAGACAGGCTCATCGGAGTTCTTGTTCTCTGATGGGCCATATGTAGGCAGTAGAGCATCGTAAAGATTGCAAAACTGTGTGACCATATTAAGATCTGTTTGCATTATGACCATTTTGAGCGGATTGCCCTGTGTGGAGCCATCGATACCCTCCAGTATAAACGCAATGGCATTCGTTATAATCTTTTCAAAGAAGTCGTTGAGCATCTCTCTCTGCAACTCCGGTCGGGTCAAGACCCAACGCTGCCAGTATGGACTGTATCGCAGATTTTTGGGATCCACATAGACCATGCCGGCTCGGGAAACCGTAGCTGGCGAGGCATAAATCAAATTACCCACCTCAAAGAGAAGCGCACAATAGTTTTCAAGCCGGATACGCTCGCCGTTCGCCAATGTCAACAGCTTGTTATCATCCATTACAGAGTTCATGTTCTCAATCCAAAGTGCATCCACGTCACCATCAAAGCAAGCATAGCGGCGCTCCTGTTCATGGCAGTCGGTGTTGGATTGAATTAGCTTAAGTGTGTTATTCAATGCCGGCAGAACCAATCTGGTGCTGGCTCTGACGCTGTGTCTGCTAGTAACTATGAATGACATACTCTCAGCACTGTCTCTATGGATCTATGACCAGAGAACTAGTGTTAAAGCTTAACCGAACGGTCTGAAATGTGGCATAGTTTGTTTAGCCATTGCCGCTTCAAGCTCGGCCGAAAGTTGTGCAATGGGATTTATGAGCGGATGGCGCGTATGAATGATAAATCTGACATTAACCCAACATTCACAACAACATCGCGGATGCTATGCAGCATCTCAATTGAAACTGTGCACTATCGACTTAAACGTATGTGTGCGAACTATGTGTGTGCAGTTGAGTATGTGTGTATGGGAAGGTATAAGCTGCTTTGCACTTCAATCCAAATGGGATTACTATGAGGGCACTGCGATATATGAGCTAGCAGTAGTTAGACAGCAACAGCAACAGCAGCCAGCGCCAGGCACCGTCACGGGTACATATTGCTTAGGTGTTTACTCTACTTACCTCACGCTCCACTGGCTTATTCATTTCACGGAATATATTTGAAAATAGCCCATCAACCCAATCTCTCGTTTCCATGTCCAAAAAGCCATACAATTCTATTACCGAAGAAGCCTTAAACAAAACGTTATAAAGTTATATTTTAAAGTTTTTCAAAAGTAATCCATATTTTGTAAGTGCTTTGTTAATTGTTTTACTGTAGTCATTGTATGGATATAGAAGTGTTGTGTAAATGTGTTTAACTGAGCATATTTCAATATAGTATGTACATTATTGAAGTGAAAAATTACTTATGAAAAGCCAATTCATTTGAAGCTGTTCTGCTAATAGTTACTTATTGCATACGTTTCTATAATCTCTCTGTCCTGAAAAGGCAAAACGTTAACAACAAAGAGATCTGCTAGTTTCAAAAAAAACGAAATCACGAGGACGTCGCGTTGCTAACCATAACGTAGTCATAATGGGCGAACTTCACTTAAAATGGGAAAGTAAAATTAGTATAAATACAACGCAGACTTTATGCTCTATTTTAAAAACGAATTGCAATAGTGGTTGAAAATCATATTAAACATTTTCCTCGTTTAAATTTAGTTCACTACAATTTATGTTGCATAATATTGTGTAAATAAGCTTTGTATTTTTAGGACATTTGAAATTCTTGCACTGCATATATGCTCCATTAAAATAATTAATAACCAATAAATTGTATTTTATGCATATCAATTAAACAAATTTACTAACTGCAGTGAAATAAAATACTTCTCATAACATGTTATTGTTCAACTCCATAAAATTTACAAAAGGAACAAAATTCACGTTATTTCCCATAAGCATTATTTTAAAAGCCAGTGTATACAAAATGTACGAAACGTGAAGCGATTTGTGTAAGTAGAGGAGCAAAAAGTGACAGACCACTTACCTTGGGGTTAAGCACAATGCACTTGGTGGGCAGGCCCATGTGGCATTGCGCTTTGACCAGAGCATTTATGACGACAGTTTTGCCGCCACCTGTTGGGCCCACAAGCATGGTCGAGTGGCGGGTCATCATGGTTTCGTACATTTGCACCACTTTGTCTTCCTGCCCTCATCGTCGTCGTCGTCGTCATCCGGCCAATGTAAAAGTTAACGGGGAAGGCGTTGCCATTGTCGTTGTTGGGATTTGGATGTCATAAATGATGTTGCCATAGCGAAAGTTAAGGAGTAGAGAAGTAGGACACACGCCATGACATCAGCCATGGTCAGCAGTTGACATTGTGTGTGACATTTGTGTCATTTGTGCAACGTTTTGTTTGATGAAAATGGCAAAATTGGATGGCAAAAATGCCCAGGTGGAGACGAAAGCATAAAGAAAATTGTATTAGTGGAAATTGTCCACAAAAAGGTAAAAATGAAAGACAAAGTTGAAATTAGATGTAGGCAAAACTGCAAAGGAGCATGAGCTATTTGGACTATGCTGTCCTGCAAAATGCTTTGTAACATTTCCGTCATTTGCGATTATGCGACAAAGCGCAATTTAGAAAGTGTCAAAGTGTCAACGATGACAACAGTACCTGCACCAGGCAGGACAACTTTAGCAACTATGTCTTAAGCTTGCTTGTTTTTGCTTGTCAGCCACGTCATGCCTGTGCAAATGCTACAAAAACTCATAGCACTACAACGCAACAAGAACTCACCTGATCAGGCAGCAGTATGTAGCCATCGTTAACCAGAACGTGACGAGTGGCTGCATTAAAATCTGGATAGCCAACGCGTGGACAATCGATGCCAGGGAACAGATCCTTGATAAGTCCCAAAAACAGTGGTACATCTTCGAATACGAACTTTGGGAAATTCATGTCTCGCAGAACCCGCATCAGCACTACAGCCTCGGGCAGATCCTCCGACTGACGTTTCATGACGCCCGCCATACGCAGCACCGAGTTCAGGGAACGTAGACCCCAGTCGTAATGGCACTGCTTGGAAAGCTGCTCTTGTGCCAGTGAGTACAGCACCGTCATTTTCTTTGCAAGCACTTTAGCCGTCAAAAAGCCATCGGAGAATAGAGATATAAGGCAAATGAGCTCCAAATCGGGCTTAATGCATGTAACAGGACGGAATAGAGCCTTCACCGATTCGGGCAACTCAGTGCGTCCCGCATATCCGGGATTCATGGTGACGAAAACCCCACACTTGGGATCCATACTGATCTCAACTCCTTCAAACTAGCAAAAGAAGATAAGATATACTGGATTTACATATATGTACATACTTAGTGCCGGAACAATACTTACAATAAATCGTTTCAGCTTGCGTATTAATGCGTTTCGTATGGTCTGCAGCTGTGTAGAAATTACACTGAGCACGGAGATGTCAATACGATTAAACTCGTCAAAGCAGCCCCAGGCCCCACATTGTACAAGACCAGACAGTATGGTGCCCACAGCTCTGTAATCCATACCCTCGCCACAATTGGTGACCATACAGAGCAGCCCCATTGCCTTCGCGAGGTCTTTGACTGTTTCTGTTTTACCAGTGCCGGCGGGTCCGGCTGGAGCCCCACCGAGATTCATGAGCAACGCTTGGGTTATGGTGAGATAGATTCGATCCGTTAGTGGTGTGATGACCAACCGTCCATTAAGACCCATGTACTCATAGCCAAAGTCAAAGCTACCCGAGCATTGAATCACATGCAGATTATCATAGAACTTGACCCAGTAGAAACGCAACTGACTCTCCCAGCTGAACTCACTAGCATCCAGCACATTGTCGCGAACAAAGTTATCAATAATATCGCGGGCATGTACATCAATGGTACATATTGCCTTGAACTTTAACCGATCGTTGCGGGAGAGATTGGAGCGCACTTTGAGAACTAGCTCCTCCATCTGATGGTTGCTCTTCATGAGGAAATCTTTCATAGCACGCATGTTGCCATGATTTTGTGCCTGATCGAACGCCTCCTCTACTTCGGCTGTCCACCAGACTTGGCTAGCTGCCAGGCCCACCATGCCTTGGTAGTTCATTAACCAGTCCGTCCTGTGGAAAACGAAAGTGGCCAATGACTGTCAATTTAATGCAATTGGCCATAAATATGCCGAGACGACATGCGCCCTTTGCCCACTGGCTTATACAAAATAAAATAATAAATCGCGCCAAATGACAAAATTATACAGCCGCAGGCTCACTGTCTCAATGTAAATCGTTGGCCATAAAAAAAGGAAGCCGGAATCGCAGTCGAAATGTCGACTGGCTTTTGCTGTCACACAAATGCCACAGACTTATATATAATGTTGTTCACTTACCTTGAAATTATCAGATCGGTGCCAAAGTCGTAGATGCACGTCTTTGTTATATAGCGGTTCGAGCGACGCATTTCATCCAGCACATCGTTCATCCAATGCTCCACACGACCCTGGGCTCGAGCTGGCCAAAAGCAGCAGCAATACCAATAAGAAAGAAAAACAATAAGAACAAAGGCAATAACCACATAAATAAACCCCAGTCGGCAATATCAATAAGTGTATACAAAAACAATAAAAATCAGAGTACCCAAATTACAATAACAAGAAAAACAACAACGACGACAACAAAAACAGGAACAGCCGAATGCGCGCAATCATCTCCAGCTCCAACTCCAGCCACAGCTCCAACAGCAACATCGACTGGCTTCAAATTAATTAAAAGAAATTGGCCAGCCAGCCAGCCAGAGAGCAGTGCCATAAAAAAGTTCAATTTTAAAATTGGCAATCAGTGCGTAGGGACTCTGCTTTGCTGGCTGAAGCGGCTGATGTCGATGATGTCGGAAACGGGGTGTACTTACCGAAATTGCGAAACTCCATGACCTCGCCCTCGCTGGAAATCATGGCGGTAACAATTGTGTGACCGGCCTCCTTGACCAGCCGCAGCGACTTGATATTGTCGTACATCTGCGTGTGCAGAATTGTGGAAAATTGTGAAATCAATGCGGAAAAATACAATTTTTATTTATAAGCCAAATAAATTCATAAAAGTTTACCACGGATCTGGCCGGTGGGTTGTGCGTCCAGTGTCTAGTGCATGTGCTGCACAAATGGCGTAATTTCCGCCTTGGACATTGGCCAGATCGCATAAACAGTGACATTAACTTTTATGGCAAGATTCTTACTACAGCCATACTTACACACACACACACACATTCACGCCCAGTCATACATAAAAATAATGTTGCTGGCAGTTTAGCAAATCTGTTGTTGTCACACCCACACTCACAACCACCGCCACACACACTTTCACACACACCCAAAAACTTCAACCCACCTTAATGATGTGGTTCTGCACTGCAGATGGCTCACTGCTGCCCAAAATCGAAAGCAACTCATCGGTGGATATGAAATAGAAACGCGGGAAAATGCGACGTTTCGAGTCCAAATATTCGTTTAACGACTTCTGACAATTTTCCAAGCCAAAACCCAGACTTTGTATATCCAATAAACGTCCCGGCGTTGCACAAAATGGCGCCACTAACGGATTTTTGGCACAATCGACCATGATCTGCAATGGAAAAGGAAGCGGCAGTTAGAACAGTAAATTATTATCAAAAGCAATGAGCAAATCACTAACAACGACAATAGTAACAACAACGATAGACCATCAAATAAAATATAATAGCAAAATACAATATATTGACTTGTCAGCCGCGTCTGCAAATACCCTTATATAACACAATAAAAATAAGCTAGGCATACGGAGATATGAGAAATAACAAAAATATAAATCTTCTCCTACAAAAGTATTTAACAAGAAAGTTCGGTTTTGGTATTGCATCTCCGTCTTAAAATTAAAATTGCCCCAACGGAGAGATTGATTACTGGATTTGTATGCTCAAAGTAAATGCGGGAAAACTCAAGCCAATGGAAGGGTATAAGCATAATACGAATGTCGAGAGCAAATCAAAATAATAAATCATTTCATAAATGGCATCAAATATGTCGGCAAATGTTGCAAATGAAACGTAAAGCACACGAGGCAAGTGGCGAGCAAGGTTAAGTGAAGTTAAGCGTCTAACACAAACACAAATTTACACACACAAAAACACACAAACGCTTCCGACGAATAGGAAGGTGAAAGCGTTTGGCTTTGGTAAACACTGTGCCGGCTGACGGTGCGTATGTGTAATGTGTAATGTGTGCTCGATGTATCCATGTGTGAGCTCTGTGAATGTATATATAAATTTATATATATCTATACGTATGCATGTATGTATGTGTGGTGTGCTTGTAGTAGCTGTATTTGTTAGGCAATACAATTACGAATACGCAAAGTGGTCGTTTGCATGCGTATTATGTTTACCGTTAAGTAAGGCGACGCCATATTGTCGGCGCACATTAAATCAACCCAAATAAATTGAGTAGATATTTTGGTCATGGTAGTGGCGAACGCACAAACAACAACCAGAATTAACAAGTACATACCAATCATCAAATACTAACCCTGCGATACGACTTGTCAATGTCGTCAAATTTTTTTGCCTCCTCTGGCAGCTGTGTGCGTATATCGCCACCAATAAAGATGCCTTCTAAATACAGCCACTTGCGTTGCACAACTAGCCACTCATCAATGACCTCTGAAATGTTGGCTAGAACGCGTTCCCATCGATTAACCGTTTCCAGAAATGGGCCAATGAATCTGCGACAGAAAAGGGGATGCGAATGAGTAAAACTACTCAGAATGCCATAGAAAAAATAAACTTACTGACTCGCTCCCATTGACTGTAGGTTCATGGCATTGTCCTCCAAGACCTGCATTATCTCATCGACGGGTCCCAAGATCCAGCCACGATCCTCGTTGCCTTTAAAGTGCTTGTGCACTTTGAAAGCCATCTGTGCCCAAGTTTCCTCGACCGCGCGTACACCACGCTCAATTTGTAGCTCCTTGATAGCGTTGGTAAGGATTTGTTCGGCAATTTCCTGGTACTTGTGCAGCTGCATCGCAAACATGTTGTCGAGTGTGAAGCGTGCCGGCGACATATCGAAATATTGGCCCGTCTTCTCCATCAGCTGACGCCAATGGCGTTCGCGCAATGCCTCATTTTTGAGGCTGACCATCAGCGGCACAGTAGCCTTGAACTGTTTCATATGCATTTCCAGCTGCTGCCCAGTGGGCAATAGGCGCACCTGCAGCGAAAGAGAATTGAATGAAATGGCCAGTAAGAAATGTTAGAAGTGGGTTGGGGTGCAAATGCTTAGTTAGCGCTGTCAAATCAGTTGAAACAATAGTGCGGTGGCTACATGCTGCCCAGTTGTGGTTGCAGCCGCATTGAATTATGACGGGAGCGCAGTGCGGCTGTGGCTTTGGTGGTTTGTTTTTGGTCAGTGGCAAGGATAGAGATAGAGGCAACGGCTGGGGCCCGGCTTGTTATGTGTTGGTCAAAAAGCACAGTCTGTTTACATTTGCACACACTCATACACTGTCCTTGTCTCTTTCTCTCGGTCTATATGCGATTGTTTGCACATCCATATGGAATACATTGCTAGTGCGACGCTGTGCGGGCATAAATTAAATTCCGGTACAGGCAACAGCGGGGAGTGTACAAGCTTGTCAACAAATCGTTAAGGGGTAGGGAGGTATGGTGGCTACAAGGCTTTGGCGACGATCGACACCCGCTGGCATTTTAATTATTTTCAATATTGAACAAATTGATTTGCATTTTGGGACACTGATTATGTCATAGCTTATGACTAGGCCGTGTGGAGAGGCGTGCACATCTAAAATTATGTGCATGATAAAAACTGCATTAAAATGTGTGTGCATGCCAACTGATTATATTCAAATTTCCGCACACTGCGCTATTTATATTAATGATAAACTAATGAAATAGTTTGCGTGCTAATCTATGCATGTAATCACCGTATAAGATACAAATGGGGGCTCCTCAGTCCCTAGTTGGACGCACACACTCCTTTGCACTGCTACCAACCATCTCCCAGTTCGACCCGTTGCGACCAACAACTCGGTTCATTTGTATGAACAAAACTTTCTGAGCGCGACAAACTTTTGCCGTGGCCAGGGTGAAATTTCTCAGAAACTTGTTAGTGAAGTAAATAAATCAATTTGTCATAATCAGTTTAGGTGCAAAATTTCATCGCTGCTGGGCCAAATTTCACTTTTCTTGTTTGTACGCTACAGCAGAAAGTCAACAAGTTCGCTGAGTTAGACTATATGACATGCTTTATAAACTTATTTTGGAATAGCTGTTCGAAGGACTTATCAAATCTCAGCCAACTGATAAGCAGGGGTATAGATATGAGTTTCAGATACACAAGATGACTATTAAATATGCAAACCTTTGCCGCTTATAATAAGGCAGGGTATGCAAGACGACTGAGTGCACAGCTCAGAAATATTTGCTTGTTATTGTTTTAACACTCCTGCAATTTTGTAAGAAACTCCAAACAGGCTGAAAACTTTGCCAATTAGGCAAACTTTTTATCTAAAACGCCTCTGGAGAACGCGACTTACCGCTTTGGGCATTTTACGAAACTCCTTTAGATAGCTCTCAACGCCCTCGGTCAAGAAATTTGGATCCAAGTCGGCCCATAAGGTCTTACCCCAGACCTCACGGCCATTTTTTTGCGATCTGTACAGTTTGTAGATCTGTAAAGTTATTGCGTTAATAACTGGTATTGAGTTAAATTCCTAATGGTCTTTTACCTGCTGCAAACCTTCGAACTCTGCTTGCACGCGACTAAATTCATGGTAGTCCGCCATTGGCATGTCGAACAGACGCTCCGCATTGGCCAGCTCCTGACGTCTTAGCTCTCGCTCGTTGAGTTTCTGGCTATAAGGATCCATTAAGCGAACACCACGCTCTAGTTCAGGTCCGCAAGAGCCTGGACCATTTTCGTCCCAATCCCTGATGAATTCGTCCAGCTGTAGAGAATGAGAGATGACAACGCAATGTTAGTGCAATACACTCGTCAAGTGGCAGCTTTTGATTGTTGCGCTTTGTGCAGGACTGACTTCCTGACGCGCAACACTCTTTGCACGCCTTAAATTAAATAATAAACACTTCAAGTTAATTCATTTTGAGCTGACGGCGCCGTTGTCGCTAACAATTGTCAATAATGGCTGAGCGCGCGGAAAAATCCAATTAAAATGCCATTGAAAGGAAATAATAACAGAAGGAAATAAAACAGAATTGCAGAAAACGCAAAACTACGGAAGCGCAGGTTCACCAGCATCCCCGAGCGAAAAACCATTCTACTCCCCAAGGGGTTGGGCTAGCTGTAGACTTTGGCTTGTCAACTTACATCATCTATGAATACATCGATTTCTCCGGAAGTCATCTCCGCGAATTTTTGCTTAATTGGCTGCAGCTTCTCCGAACGATACAGAGCCGATAAAAATAGACGCTTCCAGCGTTTCTCCAAATGGTGGGCCATCAGCATGTCCTCATACGAGAACTGTAAAATAACATAATAGAAAAAATAAAAGAATCCATGAAACACGCACCCACATTCAAATTAAGCAGTGTCCTTCAATTATTGCTGAGTGCAAATAATAATCATGAATAGTGCCGAGTCCCACTAACGAGCAGGCAAGTGCCGCTCCCACAACCACAACTGAAACACACAGGAAACGGCAAAATAAAAAAAAAACACCGAGTGTTTGCTCCACCTAAGCTTGCTGGACTAGAAGATACCGTGTGCCTAACCAAGAAAACTACAATTTTACTTCGTAATAATTTCTTCAGTATATTGAACTGTAGTTTTACAATTATTACACCCTTTTTGCAGTCACTAGTATAAGTTGGTATTTGGTATAAACAGAATCGCACACTTTTCAGGGCCGCCGCCGCATTTGGTGGTCGTTGCATAAATTTTCATATAGCCTCTGCAGCTATTGCACTAGGGGAGTGTTTGTGACTGTGTGTGGATGTGCATTTGTTCATTCATTCATTAATTTATATAAAATGCAAGTTAATTCCGTTTTGTCTGGGCAAGAGCTAAGCGCAGCAGCCGCAACGAAATACCATCAATAAATGAACGAATCCAAAATGGTGAGCGCACAGACACCAACCAACAAAACAGGAAAGGGACAGGGACAAGGAAAGAGTGGGCCAGTGGACTTCAGTTGGCTACGGAATGTTACCACCCGCCGGCTGTGTCTAGTTGGCTGGCTACATTTATGTAACCGTTTTGGATATTTCTGTATGTGTGTGTTGAGCCAAATACGAAAAGCCATTTTCAAATGACGCTCGCTGGCCACCAAATATGCATATGTAAACAGTGTGTAGCTGGAACTGTTCGCTAAGGCTTTAAATGATTCCCAAAAAGGATTTCGAGAAATGCTCATTTGAATACACAAATATGCGCAGCGAGTATTCAACTTAAGCTTCCTTCTCTCTTCACATTAGTGAATTTTGTTAAGCTAGTTGCTAATGCTGTTGGTAATTCAACAAGCTTAAAAACAGGAATTTTCCGTATTGACATCTGGCACAGTGGTTAAGAACGTATGATTTTTAAAGTATGAATTTTTTAGTACATTTACAGATTTAAAGTAGATTTTGTAGGCCTAGATCGACTTACCATAATGTGATGTTCGCCTAGCACTGTAAAGGTCTCCTGCATCTCATGAATTTTCTGTTCGTTTGTCAATGTGGTCGACTGGATGGTGGCGATTGTTTGCATGACTAGCTTGAAGTCCTCTAGCTCACGTGTGGTTTTGTTGAGATTCAGGCTCAGCGTCTGTTAAGAGATTTTTCGGTAGGTGTAAGATTTTTTTTTTTAAGTTGTATGTCAAGCAAGGCGTGCTCCCACTCACTTTGATTTCACTACGCATAGACCTCATGCTGCCGTTGACATGCTGCAGCAACTCTTGGCCAAGTATTGTGCACCATTCCTTGGCATGCTGTGTGATGCTTTCCAACAGTGGGTTCAAATTTATGCGTACACACCTCACGTCATGGTATTTGCGCATTTGCTGCAAACTCTCAACAATGGTCGAGTAGAATGTAAATTTCTCATCGATTTCGACGAGCGTCACTTGGCGTTCCACAAACTTTTGGCATATCAGATCCTTTTCGAAGGCCCACAGATTGAAGTACTTGCGAAATCTGATGATGCCAAATGAAAGAATTTGCATATACGTACATATGTACATATGCATGAAGGTGTGCAAATACTTTAATCTTAAATCAATGTTTACTCACTGCGATACAAACGACTTGGCTTCCGATACAACTTTTGCAGCCAGGTTGTGCACGTTTATGATAAGATTTACCACGTCCCTAATACCGACAACGTCTTCAAAAAAAGTATAATTATATTTCCACAGTGCGCCTGCATCAATAAGTGGACAGTTAAGACAAGTGCCGCTCATCCATCGCGTAAATACCTTAAGGCTGTGGGTGGGAACGCGGTTGGCATAAGTTTTATTGTTTTTATCAAGTCGGTAACTCACCGCGTCAAATAATCCTTGGCTGCTGTGATAATGATGTTTTGCAACTCATTTGCCGAAGGTTCTAGCACTATTTCCGACATTAGGAGCACAGCTTTAACTTCAAACATGGGCTCTGTCGAAAGCAGACGATTGATATAGCACTTAAGATTTTCATACGTCATACTGTGGAATAAATAAGAGGTTTTTTTTATGGCAAACAACATTGTTTTTAAAATCGAACTGACTCTATTATACACTTGAATGTTTCCTCCTCCCAGTACTCGTAGTAATTGCGCATTTTCTCAGACCTTCCTGTAAATGTGCCCAAAACTAAGCTTTCTAGTTTGATTAACACTGGTCCCAGGGAGTCGTAAAGCCTTTTCATTTGTGCTGCTTTCTGATTACGCGATGCCTCTAAAAGCTCGAAGTAACCCTGACAACTGTAGACACCAGTGCCACACGCGATATCGTCTTTCTTCTTTTGCTCGTCCTCTTCGTCATCGTTTCGCATGATTGTAATTGTACCACCCATACTCGACTGGAAAGTGCGTGCCGACGGTTCTCGGCTTGATTCTATTAAGTCATGCGCTGACTCTGTGTCAGCGATTGGGTCTATTGAGGCCTCTGCTGTTTCATTATCCAGATTGAACAGATTAAACTTTTTGATCTGATCAATGCGATTTCGTAAATCCAAGCGAATAAAATTTATTTGCGATACAATGGATTTTAATTTGCGCAACTGAGAGTTGATCTGTTCACAAAATTTGCCAATGTTAAACGATATCCAAGTATATCGGCCCACTCCCATTTGTATGAACAACTCCGTGTCGTAGATGTGCTCCCTCAAAAATACCACCTCAGACATTGACAAGTTGCTGATAATGGTATTATATTGAGAAATGACCTCAGTAAGACGTTCAAAATCATTGAAGAGCAGGTCCTTTTTCATGATTGCCGTGCGCAACACTGCAGGAAGTGGGAAACCCATCTGCTCAAAAAGCTGACCTTCGAACATTGTGTCAAACACCTCGCGGTTCATATTAACTACAAAATGCAGGTCGTACTCGATTAGCACTTTTTCTCCAACGAGCTCCCGCCAAATAGGCAACAGCTTTTGAGATTCCGCAAGAGCGAGTACTAAAAACAAACGGAAAATATAAAACAATTGAGAAGATAAGAAAATGAGGTTATTGTAATTAAGTTTGACGATTTGGCATGCTCACTTTCACATATCTTCAAACACTCTCGATCCCGTGGAGTAATATCCTTTGGTTTTCGTTCCTTCATAAAGTCCATATAGGCATTTGCTTTGCGAAGCTGCCAATTCCCATGACGAGTGTTGCCTATCATCCACATTATCATCGCCGTTAGTACCGTGAATCGGTTGATTTTGCACTTGACACCTGTTTGAGCAGCTTCCACAGCCTGCGTCTCGTCTTCACCCTCATCAATGAAGCTTAACGTGTGTTGCATATCATAGTCGGATACAATATCCATTCGGCTTACGCTACCGCCAAATGCTGAATTCAAACGCAGATTAGAATTACCGCGGCTTCTGCTCTTGTGAACTTGTGTGGCTTCTGATATGTAATTAACTAGTTAGAGAGATTAAGTACGATTATTAATATATTCAATTGTTGCGCAACAAAATAGTTCTTACAGGTCTCTTCATTGCATATTTGAATTGTCAGTATGCTGGAGCGATTGGTGTGATTTATAATAAAAGTGGCGTTCTGCATATATTTTTCAAAAAGAACTTTTTCAAACTGGAACATTATAGTCACCAGCTCAAAATATTGTTTAAATGCGCTGCGTTTAAGAAAGCTATTGACCATCGCTGGATCATTTTCAACGGCCTTAAAGGCTAAGACAGAGTTTTTAAGTTTTCGGCCCAGTAAACGAGCCCAACAAACGGCGCTTATTTTAGCTGGTTGTAATTTTGGCATAGGGGGAGTTTTCTTAAAGCGCTGTGAGAATAACGTATGAAATCAATTGAAATATATTATGAGTAAATAAACATGATTAAAACATACCGAGAATACACCTTCGACATTATTTATCTCGCTTATAAAGAATCGCAAAAGATTCTCATGTTTCGTGGATATAAACTCCTGCAAAACCTTTCGTGTATCAATGCTGTTTGCATTAGTTAGCAATTTAATACCCTTTTGTGCAGAGAGCAACGAATTGATACTTTGATCAATAACTGTTTTGGCTTCTATCTCAAGCATCTCGAGGTGTTTATTGAACTGCTCCAAGGAGTATTCCCAATTCTCCCAATTGCTAGGACTGAACATATCATAGTTAACGCTTCGAATTAGATCATCCAGCAAGCGATAGATTTTTCGCATTAGATTATCCACAATGGCAGGATCGGTGATCAGCGCCTTGAGATTGCGTCCAAAAAGATTCTCATACTGAATAAACACTCGTCCAACATACGCTATATCCACGGCCACACGGTATATGTGATTCACCTCATTGAAAAGCGCCATACTATCGAACTCCCAACGAGATCCGGCGCCAGATTCCTCAATGTGTTGACGGCTTACTTTGTAGGCCTGCTTCCAGCAACGCAACATGTTGGCACAATTATTCGCAGTCTCATATGTGTAGGATGCAGAATATCTAAAATGTGTTTATGCATACTTATATAATTGCAATAAACAATAAATCAATGTCATATACTCACCGGAATATGTTGTCAAAGTTGATAATTTTCTTCACCTTTTGCACGAACACGTTGGATATCTCACAGAGTAGCACTTGCATTTTAGGATCACGGCAATAGTAGCTGGACATGGTCCATATGTGACGCAATCCTACCATTACATTTGGGATTTGCATTATTGCCATCTTAAAGCTGTCATAGTTTTGGATTTTCTAGTAGCAAATGGATAGAAAGTTAAAACTATCTGACATAGAAATGTTTCCTTAACACACCTCCAAATAGTCTGTTACAGTGCCCAGATAGTCGGAGTTCTCTTTGGCCAAATTGAAGCGCTGCTCGGTGTGTGCAAGGACTGCATTCCATTCGTCAATCACGGGAGAGCCATCATTTGTCAAACGGTTCAGAATGCCTGTCACGAATTCAGTTTTCAGTTGCTCCAACGTGCCATACAGATCGATTTCCATTCGGTGCCAATATTGATACTCAGCCATTGGGGTGAACTCATCAAGTTTGCTATCCTTTAGTGTCTTCATCGTTTTGTTTAGATACTTTATCCAACCATTGACAACATCTTCGAGCTGATGTTGTGTGTAGGTTGGGATCAGATCCAATTGCTTAGTATCTATAGACACACGTATGAGCGCCTCCTCAAATTCTGTCTCCTCCTGGCCGGCTTGCACATACGACGACGGCAGATTGAAAGCCCAAACAATATGATTGATCGTCCACTCAATCTCTTTTTCTAGCTCCTCAAGCTCCTTAAGAAATGCACGCTGTATGGGCAATATCTTAGCAGGTGTTGACTCCTCGGCTGCATGTTCTGCTTCCACTTTCTCCTTGGTCTCATTCAGCAGCTTTTCCCAACGCTCAGATATCGTCAGCTTTTCGGGTTTCTGGTCCGCTGTGAATTGTATTTACTGTTATTTACCTTGCTTAAAAACAACATGCACAAATCTTACCCTCATCCTCTGAAGATGATGGTATTTCCACATGCACGTGCACTGTTTCCTCTTCGTCGTCGCCTTCGGTGACCGCTTCCTTTTTGGCCTGCTCCATCTTCTTGGCCTGCGCTTGCATTGCCTTTTGCTTTCTGCCATGTTAAAAGAAATGAATAAACAAATGAACACAAAGGCGGCTCGACATGTAAAATTAACAAAAAGCGTAATGAAAAGCCGCTGATAAGCGAAATGAGCAACTAGCACCAACAAAGGCCAACAAAGGGTACAAACATACAGAAAAGACATCATACAGCGTCCTCCGATTGCTTTTGCTACCATGCGACGGAGGAATTTTTAATTCCCGAATTGTGTATGCCTAAAAAGGACGAGCAAAATGGTGCTTACTGGTCAAGTGGCTGCTGGTGCCTGGACGGGGTACTCAATGCACGGCTGAGTGAGGCTCTGGCAGGATGTGCCATAAATGTTGGCTTCCCAATGGAACGGGGGCAGGAGACAACGACGACATCGACGCTGGCGCTGGCGCCGTTGACGGCACCATGAAATCCGATTAAAAATAAAAATTCTTATCGGATGCGCTGTAATTTATGTGCGAAAAGGGTTAAAAAACAACAAACTGGAAAAAGAAACTGTAGCCGCGTCGATGGCAACCAGTGATAAATGCAAAACAAAGGGCAAACGAAAAATGTGCACAAAAAAAAAAAAACAAACACGGAACAAAACAACAAAAACAACAAAAACCAAACGTTCACAGTCGGACCAAGCACTTCACGTCAGCAAAACCAATAAAGCACGGGCGCTACACCCCTCTCTAAATCCCATTGTCCCCAGCCCCGAAAAAAACAGACCCCTGGCCTACAGCTACAGTGAGAAGGAGGAACGCGTTGCCGCGTTGCCTTTGTTAAAAGTTAAATACTTTTGTTGTTTAAGCGCTTTCAAACGAAATTCCGATGGTTTGGATAGCTCCAATAGACCCGGGCCCGATTCCTTAGCGTCGCTGGAAACATTCTCCCCGGCATCACCACCAGCGCCACCGCCTCCTCCCTCCCGCTGTGCATCATTATTCTCCATTTGCTTGGTATCCGTGGTGTCCGGTTCGCGAAATTGAAATTGAAAGGCGCTTTTGTAAACCTGCAATAGAAAAAACAGGAAACACGTAAATAAATATAAAAAAAAATTCAAAAAATCCATGTGTTGATTTTAATAGGATAGATAGTCTGGTATGTGGAGGCAATTTAATTGATTTGAAGCGTTGATTTGCCAAAAACCAATTTTCAATTTTCAACAAATTCCCAATTTATTTTCATGCAAAAAGCAAATATTATGGCAGTTGGGGCATGTTTCTCTCTTTTGCAGACCGCAAAATTTGCAAGCTGCCAAGTCTTATGATTAGGGGCGACGAGGCAAGAGATGGTAAGGAGGGAAGTTGGGTTTCGCAAGCCAGCCTAATGGAAACCGCAGCACATTTTGAGGCTATGATGAAGCAATTTGCCTTGGCGCTGCCCGCTTAAGGCGTTATAGGCGTGAGGGCGTTGCCACTTGCCTTTATTTTGCGATTTTCGACCGACCTACCGCCTGTTGTGCACTGAAGCGCAAAAATCTTTCGCCATGGCGTCCATTTTGATAGATGACTGCCTTGTTTTAGGAATTAATTACAATTCGTCACATTTTGTTTTGCGGTTAAGAATGGACGGACCAAAGACCAGCCGGACGAAATGCGATTCGGTCGGTTGCCCATATAAGAGATGAAGACCCGCTTAAAACAATGGCAACTGCTTCCGAAGCCGTTGATTGATTGAATAACGTTTTATGGGGTGTGAAATGAGCAAAAGGGCGCAAATTTGAGTGATTTTAGTTGCGGATTGTGTTGTGGCATTAAGTGGCGAATTTTGATGACCAGCTTAGTACTAGGAGCTTACCATCTGTAATGTGTGTCGCAGCGAATCAATGAGGGCGCCCCGTATGGAGCCCAAGATGAAATATAATGGCATTTCGGCAAAGCAATGCGATATCTCTTTGAACCAGGCTGTGAAAATTAAAGAAATTAATGAGAATTTGTACAATACAGTGCACTTCATTGTTTAAATATGTCAGAATAAACCAAAAAAAAAAACTCAACCAAAATCATCCGATAAATTAATTTATCAATAGCGGCTTTGTTAGATATTAAGACAAGCTGACTCAAAGAAAACATTATGAATAATAATCTTTAAACAATTCCTGTGCATCTTTGCATAAATTTCATTGTATAACTTACGAATTTCTCTGGCATTTTTGCGTAATATATAAACATATCTAATATTAGGATCCATGTTACTTGATTGCATTTCTCCAAAATAACAATGAAGCAATGGTGTTTTGACATAAACTGGAACAATTTTCTGCAAAGGGATGAAAACATCTAATTAAAAAATGTTAGTTTATATATTAACAGGAAATCTTGAGGATGTTTTTGTTACTGCATGAAAACGTAAAATAAATCTGTCACTTAATATTTACGTTAAGGTCAAGAAAGATTTTATATACTTCTATAGTACAATAATTGAACTTACCTTCACTTCAATGTATGTCGGAACGTAGGATTTCTTTTTGGTTTTGCGACCTGTTGGACAGAGAAGAATGAGATTAGGAGCATTAGAATAGCAAGTGCGTGTAGCTGGTCCTGGAGTGCAGTTAACTGAATGTGACTGTAAGCTTGTGATTGACGTGATGAAAGAAGATGCAGTTGGAAGGCATCTGAATTTACATTTGCATTTGCCATTGTCACAAAACATTTTTGGGTTCCATTAAAATGCAATGAACGAAATGAAACTTTGCTGCTATCTTTGTGCCTGGCAAAGCAAATCAAATGAGATGCATTCACAAATGGAAACGTTAGAGATGAGGGGCATGGATGGGTGTGGTGTAAATTCAAATTAAAAGTTCCAAAAGAAATGAATGAAATGAATATTAGGCAGGCAAACTAAAATGAGGCTCTTAAATATGTATTATGTGCTGTGGGCAGCGTGAATCAAAGAAAGGACAAAGATTTGCGTTTGATATTAAGTTGGACGGGCTACAAATTTATGCGTTGCATTTAAGCGTGGAGGAAGGGGAAATCACAAAAGATGTGCGGTTCAAACTTTCTAAATTAAAAATGTTGCAAGGAACAAAGAGAAATCAAGCAAGGATGCCCTATATTTACCGTTTTCCATGTCTGAGCTGGCTGGCGATCGAAAAACCATGTGTTAGCATGTTGTTGGGAAAATTAAGAATGTATTAAGCATGGAGCTAAAGCTACTTACGTGTGCGCCTAGACCGAGCCGAGCTCTTGCCACTACTGATGATAGTAGCCTCTTCCTCGCCTTCGACTTCACCCTCGGCCTCAGTTTCGAGATCAGTCTCTAGTGCAGTACCCTCGGTACCCTCCACATCCGCTTGCTCGGCCTGCTGCGCTTCAGCATCTTGTCCACCCTTCGACCTGCGTCCCTTGCCCTTAGCAGCGCCTTTCTTTTTTTTTTCCTTCTTTTCCGGCAGCGAAGGCCGCGGCACTTCCTCCAAAACCGTGATCTCCTCCTCCACAAGCCTATCGAAGAACGTGCGCCACACATATAAGAGCACACGATCCAGATGTGCCTGCCGCTCGTAGCGCTTGTTGAGAAAGTTGTCAACAGCCTGTTGGTTGCTGGCTATCAATGCATTTACGTAAACAGGATCGAATACGCCGAGCTGGTTGGCAATAATAGTCTTGAGCCAAACAACACGAGGCTCATCTTGGTTGATGGAGCCACCATCATTCTGTTGTTGTTCGGATTTTTCAGAGCTGCTATGCGTTGAATTTGACATTTGAGGTGCTAGAGATGGCGCTGCCAAGGGCGCCTTCACGCTGACTCAAGCTACTTCAATGTGTATATGCTTGTGTATTTATTTGGTTAGTGGTTTCTGCAAAGAGGTTTGCACATCAAACGCTGAAATGTTACTTCATGCAGGATGGCTGCTTGAGCTTCTCCACCTACCTGTTTCGTTCTTTCTCTTACAATCAATTTTAGCTACGGTTGCTCAGTTCAGTCGTTTCCGCGCTTGTTGACTGTATGCCGTGTTGACTCTCGCCCGGGCGCTTGGCGTCTGCAAATCCTTTTGTGTAACTTGGGACAACGACAGCAGCGGCAGCGGTGGCAACGTTGGTCGTGGTGGTGCTTTCCAAACGTTGCAAAACAAATATGAACGCTTTGAATTGTTGAACGCGTTGCTCAATTTGTGGCAACGTTATTTGAAAAATATTTCATTTCCCTTTCATAAAACATATCTCGCACGGCACTGCTGCTTTGATTTTGAGTTTAAAGCTGCCAACTTGAGTTTACCTTATACATGTTTTGCTGCTGATGTTGTTGTTGTTATTAATGGCTGCTAATGTTGTTGCTGTTGTTGATTTTGTGGCGTTGCCTTGGCTGGCTGTTGCCATTGTTGATGTTGGCTAAGCAACCAACTCCACTGTGCTTCATATAATTTTGCCCAACGCTTTGCTCTTTTGCCACCTGTCAGCAGCACTGTTGCAACATGCAACAGAGCTATATGGCGCAAATGTGTTTTCTGCTTGCCTCAGGGCGTGCGCGTTGCGTAAACAAAACACGCAGCGCTCACTTAATGGCCCTGCACATTAGCAACGTGCCAGGGTCGCTGCCAGGCACTCAGTACCAGCGGCAACAGTCTCAGTCCCCTTGCGCCAACTTTTCGCAGCCAGGTCAAGTGACTCCATCAGGCTGGTTAGTTGGTCGCCATTGGCTTAATAACTGTTTAAGTGAAATATAGAAATAGAAATATTTACAAAGCAATTGCAAAATGCGATACCGATGGCTTTCTGTTCTAAGAAGTTGCTCAGCAACTGCGCTTCAAAGCTTTGTGATGAGTTTACTTTGAGTGGTGCAGCTGCAACAACCCAAACCACTAACTAACCATCATCTGGTGAAGGCACTGCGTCAGCTGTGCTGATTGAAATGGCAATGCTTGGGGCTGATGGAAACGCTGTCTGTTTGCATTCAATCAAAGTTTGCTGACTGCGCTTAGATATGCCACAGAAGCACTAAGATAGTCGGTCGACATATAGATACGTATTTAATATCAAGTAGCACTTGTTAGCAACAGCTTTAGAAAACTAATTTAAAGCTGTTGCAATTTAAAATAGTATTTGATTGATTTTCATTCCCTTTGAATCCAATGCAAAGCAAATTCACAAAATTAGGCGTCTTATCTAGCTCAATAGTTTGTTGTTGGCTGGTGCTGTCGTTGATGCTACCTGCAGGCAATGAGCTTTGCCTTGATCTATTCTAGCCACTGGGGATAAAGCGACAGCCTAGTTCAATACTAATTGAAATAAATGAATATTTTGTCATCGCTGGCAGACAGGAAACCATGTTGGAATCTGGAAACTGACTTAATGTAGAATTAAATGCCCATGGCAATGGCAGCATCATTAAAATGCATGGTTCAATCTGTGCGTATACTTAATATAGATTGTCTTGGGAGACTGGGTGGGTGTGCAGCTCATTCGTATGGCTGTAATTTTTATCCGTCATGTTTTTATTTGTATTTATTATTGCGTCTTTGAACCAAAACCGTACATTTTGTTTGCAGGTGAAATTCTCTACGCAATACGCGAAATGAGAATTTATTGACTTCTGTATGTGGGTGGTTTGTGCGTTTGTATGTATGAGAGTGTGTGTGTGTGAGTAAGTGTGTTTGTTTTTGTATATTTGTCTCATCTATAAGTGGCTCTGTTTGCTTTTGGCTGTTTCCGTTTGCGTCTCTTTTCTGGAAAACCCATGAGTTTGATAAACACCCACCATGTTTGCACTTGCGCTTAATAACTCTCAGATGCTGCCATGCGTTATTGCAATACACGCACACCCCCACACACACATCAAAACACACACAGAGACATAATTACCCGAAGGCTTTACGTGTTCGCATGTATGATCGTTTGAATGTATATGTCAATGTGCTTAATTGCACTGCAAGAATACTGTAAATATCGAATGAACCAGGTGTGGTATTGATTTAAGGAAAACATATCATATTTTCTTGAAGTACTGTTGATATAATTGAATTCGCATCTGTTTATGTACATTTGTATGTGTCTGGAAATTGCAGTCGAAACAATTATAGTAAATAAAACTGCTGATGGTGATTTCTTAATTGAGAAATATCGAAAAAAAAATCGTATAGGTCTAGCTTTTAAACATGTTCAGAGTCTGAACTTCAGACTCATAAATTGTAAAAATAACATCTCAAGAAATACAGTAGACCAATGAAAATTTAGCTACCCTACTTAACCTAAGTTTAAGTAAAATTCTGATTTAAAGTTCCATAGCTATAAGTTAGTAGAGACACATATGTTTGTACCTGTACATTGCATATATCCGTCGAGAACACTCTTTACATGAGCACAAACTGTTTTCGAGTGCGATTTCCTGTGCCTCTGCAGTGCTTTGGGCAGCTAGTTAATAAGCAGAGTGGGACAAGCGACGCTCTTAGTTCGTTAGGCTTCATCGTATGCAGCTTTTCACACATGTGGTGCTGGCCAAGCTGCTTATTAAGCGCAGAAGACACACAATAACAATCACACATAGCTGTTGCAGCAGTTTGCATTTCTATCATTGCATATCCGTTTCCGCAATGCAGAAACTTTAAGGAGTGGTTCGGTTCAGATTTTGAATTTGCGGCTATATGTGTCTTTGTTGGGTCCTATAAAATGTTGGCATACTTACATTTTGGAAAAGCTCTCTGCCTACCGTTGGACTAGATGAATGTAGAATTTTGAAGCAGTGCATTGCCGGTGCAGACATATAAATCCTCATGATTTGGCTCCCTGCTGCCCTTGAACAAACCAAATGACCAAATAAGCAAGCAAATGTGTCCATTAGTGTGCACAGAATTTCCCATCTTATCTGTCTGCAGTAGTGCATTCACTGTGCATTTCACTTTGTAGCGACGCCTGCAATGCTCAATTCCAACGAGATGCCTGCTTAAGCCGCAACAAGTTCAATGAAATTTCATTGCACATTGCACATTGCACTGAGACCGGCAAGCATTCTAGTCACTGGCTCCACGGGCAACTAGTCGAGATTATGGGATTTGCGGCTATGTAATGAGTTTTTGCCTAAGAGAAGAGCCAGCCAAACAGAACCAATCCCGACCAAAACCTAAAACCGAGGCTGAGCTCTGCAACCAGCTCAGTTGTAGCACTTGTACACTTTGATCAAGGCGATTGCTGCAGCAATACAGAATTTTTCAACTAATATCGCGTCAAACGAGCGTTCATCTCACTTTATGTACATATGCCTGTGTGTGTAGCTGTTACACTAGCCAACAAACGTTGGGACTGCAGAAACAGTTTAACTTGGTCACTAATAAAACAAAGACGCTATATTTATCGGTGGAATAGTGTTGACAACCTATCAAATCAATGAGGTGACGAGTTGTTATCGGTTGATTGGTTATAGTATCGATAGTATCGTTTTCGGCAAACTGTCTTATTCAACACTTGTGCAACACTAGCAAACAGTCCGAAAAAACCGGCAGCTGCCCCAATTGGCAAAAAAACCTGCAGGATTTTGTAGATACTGAGAGATATGTAACGGCCAGAAGATCAAATTTGAGTAACTAAAAATTTGAAGTATTTTAAAATCTACTACAGCGTGGGCTTTAGTAATAAAATCTAGCTGCACTGTGCAGATTTATTGACCTCAACGATGCGCAAAGACTGCAACATGTTTTAGCTCTAGCTTTGGTATTAGCCAGACCGTTTAGAGCTCGGGCTAATTAACAGCACAGCTGTGGCTAGATTTTCCATTTGCTGTGCACTCACGCACACACACACACACATCGAAGCACCTACACACAAACACTTACCCACATACACGCGAAGTCTCAGCACAAGTAAAAAAGCAAAGTTGACTGCAACAATATTATGCAAAAACATAGTCAACTTTTCGTAGAAGTCAAAAAACTTTTTGACTGACTCAAGTTTTATCATATTTTTGCGCCAACAAATCTCAGCCAAATATTCGCTCAGTTGCTCAGTTTCAGTTAAATTTGCATACGCACTCTGAGCATTATTTTTATTTACCTGATTCAGTGTTGATTTATGATTTTATCTCAAGCGAAAAAAAAGGCAAAGTGCGCAGTGCAAAGCAGAGATGAGAGAAAAAAGCTCGCACAAAACCCAAATTGAAATGCAAACGTGGCCAGTGGGCTATAGCACGGATAGCTGGACGAGCAGTCTCGGTAAGATTTGGAGATTCTAGGCGCTTCTGGTGCTACTGATTCTCATTGTGTATGCGACTGCTATGGCCATAATTCAAAGCTGAAGCTTTGTTGCTTACCAATTGCTGGCATCGCGTCACGTGTTTTCATTTGGCTTCCTCGCTTTCGTGGTAAGTGCTTGGAGGAGTTGTCACGTCGCCGTTACAGGAAATCGCTTGCAATATCATTGGCTCATAAATAAAGTCGAGCAGCAAAGCTGCTGCTGATGCTGTAGCATTACCTCTACATTGATTTAGTTTCTGTTTTCATGATAAGCTTTAACCAGAACCTATGCAGCAAGTGCAGTTACCTTAAGGATGTTGGTTCAGCTGAATGCAGGTCATCCAACTATAATATTTTGCTTGTGCTTTCCGAGTTAATTAATATCAGAAAGATTAACAAACTATGGCAACCAGGGCTTAAGCTTTCTACGTAATTAAGATAATGGGCAATAATACTGTTCGGTTGCTGCCTAGAATCTTTACTAAGCCAGTTAGTTACTTTGGATGGCACCGAAAGTGTTTCGTCGTCAATGTTAAACTATTAAAAAAAAAAAATTGTCAACAATAATTATAATTAAAAACAATTACAGAATCAACCTTCTTACTGTTCTTACAATAAGAACCCATGTTCTTACAATAAGAACTAATGTTCTTACAATGGACCAATATGAACAAACAGTTATTTAATCAAGAACGTCTGTTCATAATTTAAGAACAAAATCAAAATTAAGAACATGTTTCATGAACGCCGTTCGTTTTTTAATACCAAAAAATCAAGAACGAAAAGTAAGAAAATCTAAGAACATTTTTTCTTAATTTTTTTTTTTCTGTGTACTGTTTAAACTATGAGTGCAATTTCTTTAATAAAAATATGCCTTTGATGTTGTATGTATAAATGTATGAATATATGTTTTTATTTTTAAATATTTTTTGACAGTTCCTTCCTGTCAGGATGCGCTGTCAACAGCTGCTGCGAGAATGACTCGAGATCAACAACTATTGGCCACAGCCCCCGAGGCGTGTCCCAGCCGATGGCAGCCGTCATGTGGTAGTTTCATTAAAATATGCAAGCAATTTTGCGGTAGAAAAACACTCGAAATTATACAAAAGCGACTGACGAACGAACGCACAGACGCGCATTCGTCAGCGCCCACACACATGAAGTCCCCGCGATATTTTTCATAATTGCATCGTTTGGCACAGTGAAATATTTTGCAATATTTAACAGGCAGCAGCAGCAGAGGCTGTGACACTGTCTGTGTCAGTTGGCTGCAATTGTCAGGCTGGTCGGGATCGTGGAATAAACAGACAAGGACAAGCATCGGGCAGACAACGAACGCGGAGCACATGGACAGCGCCGCGCATTTATTTGTCACTTATCACACGATGCACGGTGCGACGTTAGCCCGATGGGCACTTTATAATTTCCATATGCACACATACACACATACACAATGTTGTCCCCGAAGCTGTTGAAGAATTTCGCTTGATTGTCCGCGACGCACATACAAACACGCATGTAAATATGGCATAGTGTGTGTACGAAGCTGCGGTTTTTGGGCCAGGACAAGGGCAGAAAAGTTTTATTAATTACCTGCATGCGGTGGTGGTCGGTCATGCGAGGTGTATGAGTTATATGCGCAAGACACTTGTGTCCAACGATGTTTTCATTTAATTTCATGTTTTAATTTTCGAGCAATTAACGCACAAAACTTTCTCTGTCCTTCTTTCTTCACTCCGTAATTGGCCAAGATGACTGACGTCGGTAACTGCCTCTTTGTATACAAAATGCCAAACAAATTAAAGAGAGAATGAAAGCGAGCGAAATGCAATCATCGTAATGGCAGTTATGCAGGGAACTTTTTGGGGGTTTCTTTTCTTCATCATTTCTAATAAATGAAGTGAAAATGTTTTTAGCAAACAAGTTTATGGGGCGTGCCGTGCTAAAATTATGATAAAAGATTGACGTCTTTCCATGTGTAAGAATTTCTGTGACTATATAAGCCTGTGCGAGAGCTTGTGTGTGTGTGAGTGTATGTGTTTGCGGGCAAAGCAAATATGCGCAATTTCGTGTTTTGGCAGCTGAATAAAATGAAGCACCGAACCAAAAATGGCGCGTTCTCAAATGTAAAATTTTTGCGGCTGGCGACGCTAGCAGCAGCAGCGGGGGACAACGAAGGCCACCTACCCGAAGGAGGTTTAACTTGCGTGCACATCAATCGCATCGCCAGAGCCTCATCGGCATCGGCCCTGCCTGGCCCTGCAGGGTAACAAGTCAGTTCAGTACAGAGAGCATGAAATAAGTAGTATGTATGTACATAGCAACAATTCTGAAATTCAAAAGATGCGCAATGAATGTGTGTAAGTGTGTGTGTGTGTATTTGTACAATCATAACTGCAGCACAGTGGAAAAATAAATATGGGACCAAGTCGCGATTACCCACACTCAGACATACACAGTCACATCACACTCCACGCTAATTTCCGTCACGTTGAGCATACAAAGAAACGTCGGGGAACGTGAGGCCATGCCAACCAAAAAATGTATTTATCGCTATGTGTGTGTGTGCGAATGTCGTCTTGGAATCAGAAAACCAATTGGCACTGAGGCGTAAGGCAGCAGGAATCACATAATAACAGCAACAACATCATCGAAATATATTTGAATGCTCTTCAAAATTCTTTTCACGAGTTTTGAATGCTATTAGGCGTGTGAAGCTCTAAAGCTGAGACTCACAAAAATTTATATTTGTTCGATTTGGAAACGGTTTCCTTTATTTTTTTTAAGGTGTCCAAATACATAAATGCATTTCAGGTTCCACTTTTGCGCTAACATTATAAAGCTACAATGTATAAAAATTTACAAAAACATTTTATTATTAGTTAGTTTTTCTTAGCCAAAGCTTATTAAAGAAAAAAGCAATGTGTAGGCTACGAAGTGGAAATTTTCTGATTGCCAAACCCGCAGAGATTTAAACAACACTATGAAGACCAAACCACTTAAGTAGATTCCGAAAATATTAAAATACAGCACAAAATAATAATAGCAGGCGGGCGGCTCATTTAAAAATTTTAACATAGGTTACTTGAATACTCTGGGACAAAAATAAATATAAAGTATGTTTCCCCATAGAGAATGAACTATGAACAGTCAATTTCATATCATGTTTTTCTTTCCACATTTCTCGACTTGTTATCTGTGTGTACGCAAGTGCAGGGCATGTTGTATTCGCGCTGTAACGATTTCAAATCTTTCATTTATTTGATTTGCCTTGGTTTTATTAGTGTATAGAATTTGTATATGTAACAAATATTGTAGCAGCTACTGTTGCTATAAACATCACTTGCTATCGTGCTTTGATGACCTAAAACCATATTGAACGAAGTTGAATTTGAATGGCAGCAACTAAACCGCAGGCAAACGATGTTAAGCGACCCCAGACTAAACTAAATTCACCACCTTTTTCTCAAAAGCATCGCTTGAAGTTTTCACAGAGTTGTGCGTAGCATGTAAAACAATAAGAGCGAAGCACAGTTACGATAATGCCTAACCGTGAGGATAAGGTTTGGGGAACGAACAAGAGAGAAGGTTTGTTGAGCCGTATGATAAGGGCGTGGGTAAGTTCCAGTGACTTCTAGCCGCCATTTTCAACTTAATTAATTAAAAGCAAATTAAAAGTTTTAATCTTTGCATGGCAAATTGTTGCTACAAAAGGATTTTCACTTGGCCCACAACAACAGCTGCTTGGTAAGGGCGCAACGTGGTCTGGGGCTATAATGTCTACAGCACTCTATGGGGTAAATATGAAGAAGACTCAGCTGATGAACAAAAATAATAAACTGTGGCGAAACATTGAAGACGCTTGCTTTCGTTGCTGTTGTTAATGCTGTTGGCAGCGCCCAATGTGAAAACAATCTTGTCGATGCGCACAGAAACAGGAACAGCAACAGTAAACGAAGAAACAGAAACAACAGCAATTTGTTGACTTGTAAAAGGGTTGGCTTTGCCAGACTGTTTAGTTTTATAAGCCAGTGTAAGCAGATTTAATCTTAATTCAATTCAAAATTAACAAATTTGCAGCAGCCAAGCTGCGGCTGACAAAACTCGCAAAAGTCAATTTGATAAAATAATTTTCATTGTGCTGCCAAATAGCTTAAAACACATAGCTGCACAGACACACAACAGTGTAGACAGCTTGGTTTTAAGAACATTTTAGAGTGACTTACGACTAAAATTGCCTACACGAAACTTTGCATTTCTTGGCTTAATTAATAAATTTAATTCTTAAAGCTTTCAGCAAGATTTAATTGAATATTTTACATGCCTTATACGCACATTTTATAGAATTTATTGTCTGAGAAAGTCATGAAATCGTTTTGCAATTTCGTTAAATGTGTTTATTGATATGCTTGATCTATGACAGCAAATCAGATCCAATACCGATTGCACGTAGAAGTATCACGTTCTCTTTCCAATTTACCACTCCTCCGCAATCCTCCTTATATTGCTGCGTCTTAAAATCGCTTGCTGGATTTATGATGGTCTGTCATCGCAGTCGCTATGTGCAGCATTCATCACGTGGCCGTCAGTTGCATGTCCTAGGCGTCGGATGGCTGTCGTGAAGGATGCTCATCAACAGTTTGGGCGCAAGCTGCCAGTTAACGGGCTGTAAAGCGTTTATGAGCTGCATAAGAAAGTTGAGTTGAAGCTGTGATGGAGCTAAAGGCACGCCTAGAATTATGCAACGTTAAGATATGGTTTCTTTTACTAATTGCGTGGCTTGCCAGGCTCACAAATGCAAGAGCTTTATAAATTTATAGGCTGTCTTGACTGTTGTGGGCGTGGCCAGAGTCTTGTTTTGCATTTACAAATTGAAAGTATGCTGGCCAAGAGTTGCCGCCGCTGCAGCTGCAGCTGCCTGCCTGCCAAGTGACGTCTACGACAATGGCGCCGCATTTAGTTGCAACATTTTATTGGTGACTTTTTGGCAGAGTTTCGCCATTTGTTGGTACTGTTGTTGCAGTTTTTGTTGCTGTTGCTGCTGTTACTGGCGTTGTTGTGCATACTGTCACTGGGTGCTGTACTCGTAAATGTCAGGCCAGGCATTTGCATTTCAATTTCCATTATAGTATACAATTTGGAGCAACAACACAGCGACAGACGCCCACCTAAAATGCAACGTCCCCCCGGCGCTATGCAGTTTACGTCCCCTTCTTTCGGCTCGTTGCTGTTTTGGCCGCGATTAGCGCGCTATAAATCTACAAATTTTGCTGCATTTTAACAATGTTTTTTGGTTCGCCCAGCCAGCCAATATTCTTCGTATCTCGGGAAAGCTTGTTGTTGCTGCTGGGAGTGTTGTCAAATGGATGCAACGCAATGGACCATAAACCAAATCATTCAGCACAGCCACGCCCATTGAGAGCCGTAAAGCAAACAACAGCCCCGATTAAAATACATACTCCTAAATATGCAACTCATTTTGCTAAAGCCCCATTTGCATTATGTGTTCCACGATACGCATTTAATTGTAAGAGCAGCTTTGGATTTGTCATGGAATACATTTAAACTCAGATAAACCGCTTTTCTGCATTTTGTGATCAATTTTAGGTTGTAAATCAATTAAATCTTAGACAAATACAAATTTAATATGTAGATAAGCGTTTTGATGCTATCAAGCGTTGATTATCTCCATGGTTTGGGCTTTATTTTGATTTATTTATAAACATATTTTCTATTTAGGATACAATTTTTTGTTAAGAAGTGAAAAGAAAACCCGTTTATCTCAAAAACGCATGCGGTTTGTTAAGAAAAAGTTTCTGTATGAAAAATAAAAAATAAAAAGTTTTGACCCAAACTGGCTTAATCTTTTTTGTGTATTGTTTGCTTTGTTAGATAACCTCAAACTTAAATAGTTTACTGCCGCTACTCCACAGCAAAAATGCGGTTGTTTGTATACCTGAAAAATGTATATAAAGCACCTGTTCTACTTCTTAAAGTTTTAAGTTGTTGGACATTCATTAAAATAAAATTTTAAGTTTGTTAATTCCAAAATCTCTTAAGTTTGAACATTAACAAAATATTGTTGTTCTTTTCTTACCAAAATATGCAAAAAAAAAGTAAAATTATTAAAATAATAATCAAACACCAAATTGGTTTCATTTTCCTAGTTCTTTCCAACAATCAATAGAGAGCAGTTGAAGTGGCAAATGTAATTTTTTTATTTCACCGATACTTAACTTAAAAGCCCACTCTGCAAATGCCTATTACGCTGAGTAACATAGCTGGTTGCCACAGCGACCCTAGCACTGAGATTCCGCTGTGTCAGCAAAGTTTACAAAATTCACAACGAATCGTTTAGGACTTAAGGTTGGGGCTGTTGAATTCTTGTGGCACTTGTTCTTTAATCCCTGTGTTAGAGTATAACACCAACACGTGGCAACATTCTGCCGTTTCATTTTGCGTTACGCACACGCCGTGTGTGCGTATAAGTATGTGTGTGTACTTGAGAGTGGGTGACTGTGCCAGTTGCACAGCAATATGCGTACGATAGGAAGTTTAAGCAGAACGTTGAAAGTGGTTGCACAATTATGAACAAGCAAGGGCATGGGGTAATGGTAAATTGGCAAAGTGGCTGCATCTTGCCTGCAACCAATGGATCGTAAATATTAAGCGATAGGGGCTTTACTCTTGTTACTGTTGTTTTCGATGTTGCTGTTGCTGTTGTTAGTGCACCTGCAGTG
This sequence comes from Scaptomyza graminum, assembly GCA_018901835.1. Lineage (NCBI taxonomy): Eukaryota > Metazoa > Arthropoda > Insecta > Diptera > Drosophilidae > Scaptomyza > Scaptomyza graminum. The sequence continues at coordinate 5,082,292 of JAEIFL010000303.1, forward strand.
TCTATTGGTGATGCGCGTGCACCTTGAGCTGCACTCAATGCGGCTTCTGTGTCTGTAGTATCTGGAGCAGCAGCAGCAGCAGCAGCTAATTAAGACAAACTACCTCGATGTGTGTGCGTGCGTGTGTGTTTCTTGACTCTGTTTTGGTCTGCTCTGCCCTGTGTTTGGTCTGGACTGGTTCCGTGGCTCTGGAGTATTCAGCTCCAACTGGCTGAGTCCTTGGGTCTTTCGAATGGTTTGGGTGGCGGGTGTGTTACTCAAGGGCGACCCACATGGCCCCAAACCGTGTGCGAGTGTTTTGATATACGGCTTTGTTACAATCACAAAGTGTTTACATACAGCACAACAGCATGGCGCCATGTGTGTGTGTTTCTGCGTGTTTGTGTGTTTGTGTTTGTGTGTGAGCCCCGTGAGCCAAGTGCACTTAATTTGTTTGCTTAAATTACAAGACATGAGACGGCAATGGCGACGGCGGTGCCGATGCCTTAGGTTAAGACAGTGCTGCTGGCAATGCCTGTTTTGGAGGCAACAACATATGACTTGGCAACAGCTTGGGCTGTTGCGCGTTGATACTGTTTTCTGCATGTTTGCTTAGCACTCGCCACTTATATCAGCAGATGCCACTGCATGTTTGTACTTAGAAGCAAGTGCGGGCTATGAAAACAACAATTCCATCTCCACCTTTTGTTGGGACAAAGTAGCTGTGTGAGAGTGTGTGTATGATTATTTGTGTGTGTTTGAATTAAGCTTATTTCTCAAATTATAGATTGTGATACATAAATGGTTCTAATGAGCTCCATTGATATGACAATATATTTTGGGGTGATACAATTGCAGCTGGGCAAAAATTTACTAAGCTAATAAAGGATTCTGCAGATTTCGACAGGATTATGGCTGGCATTTGAATAAGTTGTTCTATTGTAACTTTTGATTACCTTTCAATCCATTGGTGACAATTAATTATTGGTTTGTTACGGGATGTGTGAACAAACATTGTAGTCAATAATTTGTTTCCCACTGTTGGTATAGCTGGAATAAGAACAAGAACTGCCGCTGCCAATGAAACTCGTTGTGATCATGTAATTTTATTTCTTTATTTCATCATATAATTTTTGCCATTATCGTTTATAATTTTGAGCTAAGTTTCTTACGCTTTGGCGTTTTGTTTTTTTGTCTTCTATGGCGTGTTTTGATTTTTTCAAATTTTGTTATTTTTTCTTGGCTTTCTTACCACTCATAAATTATTTATAACTATGTATATTTTTAATATATATTTTTGTTTTGTCTTATCTCGCTTCATTCTTTTTTTTAAAAGCTTTTTTTTGCTCTCTTTAACCTTCACGTTTCAGTATTTGTTTTTCTTTTCCTGTAGTTTAGTTCGATTTTACATTATATTATTAATTTTTCGATTTTTATGTGGCCTTGCAGGTTGCCGATTATTTGTTTTATTTTTACATTTGATTTCTTTGTTTGATTTACAATTGGTTTAGCTTGCTTTTGATTTTGTTTATTAAGTTGTTAAGTAATCTGCCTATATCTAAAAGAGGTTTATGCATTGCAAAGTTCAAAGCTGCTTACAAAAGTATTTGCTGAGCTTTAAGAACATGTCATTAAATGCAAAAACTCTCTTTATTTGCTCCATAACTAGCCAATGCATTTATCCTCAGTAATTAATCTTAGTTCTAAGTTTTGCTCTGCTCTGTATTTTATTTATGAGTGTTTATTTATATTTATTTAGTTTTTATTCAACTAACATTTACCCACTAATTTATTTTACCTTGACATTTATTTTAAACATTTTTTTTATATAAATATATTTAATTGTAGCTTTAAATGAAGTTCATCTTATGCAGCTAACACAACAAATTTAACAAATGCAGAAAAAAAAACGCCGCAAATTAACCACATTTCAATAAATCAGTTTGAATAACGTTACACCCATAAATTTTGTTTATTGGCATTTGCCATTTATAATTTTTTAGTTATATGTATCATAATTAAGCTTTTATTTTAATATTAGTTATGTCAATTTTTTTTTTATTGCACGTATCTATTGTTGTTGTTACCATCTTGCTTTCTATTTTTTCTCCCTTTTGGTTTTTGTTTTGTTTGTCTACGTATTTTTTTACAAATAATATTTACATAGCTTACGTGTCTAGGCTGCGGTTGTTGGAGGGTAGGGTGTACTTAATGCATAATTCTTTTTGACTTATATTATTAATTGTTTTCCTTTTTTTTTCATCTGAATATTTAAATTAGGGTTTGCAAATTTGTTAGTTTGCAAGTGCATGTATTTGTTTATTTTAGTTTATTGATTTATTTTTGATGTCCTTCTTTTTTCAGAGTTTGACATCACACCATGCCCACAACATGCCGATACACCTTTTAAGCAGGCGCTGAGTTTTTTTTTAATTATTTCGATTTATTAATTATTTGAACATATTTTTTAAGTTTGCTCATTGATTTGTTGTGTATGTGTGTGTGTTTGATCGCAATAAATTAACTGCCGGCATTTTGTAATCGCCTTTTATTTATTTTTATTACCTCACCAAATTCAGCTCAGATTTTATAAATTTGCAATAGTTAGTTTAAAATAATTTGGTTTTAGTCATTATTAATTGTTACTGCATGTCCGTGGTGGCGTTTAAATTGTTGAGCATACAACAATAACAACAACAACAACGGATGAAAATAAAAGAGTTACCCACAAGGACATTGCGTTCACAACGCAAGACCGTTAAAGTTTTTAAAATATTCTGTTGATTTTTTTTTGTATTTTTAATTTTTTTTTATGTTGCAATTTGTTTTTTTATAATTTTCTGCTTCACAGTTGTGCATTGTTTGCATTTGTTATTTTTTAATTACACTTTAGTTTGTCAAGTCCCCGGAGACTGTGCGATCTAGTTGTTGCTGTTGTTGTTGTTGGTATTATTTTGTGGCTGTTTGCCCGACTGCTCTGCTTATGCTTATGTGGCGTGTCCATTGTGTCCAGGTCACAGCTGAGCACCCAGCAGCGTTGCCACAGCCAAAGTGAGTACACCAATAGTGCTGCAGCTGCACTGTGCAGCGCCGGTGAGCGCCGAGTTGTCCGGATCGCCATTAACATAACGCTTGGAGCCCTCCAGGCCCAACAAATTCGGGGAAATGGTCGTGGGCGGAGCATTGCTTAGACCAATGCGCTGCTGCACATTCTTATGGAACACATGCAGTATGGACACCTCGCAGAGAAGCAGTATGCTGGTCTGGTATTTGGGCATTGCCTGGAAGAAGCCCTGCAGCACTTGGCTGTGCGGATAGATCTCCAGCGAGGAGTACGTAGTCGAGCCCTCAAATGCGTCCTGTGTGATACGCTGCAGCGGCGTCTTGTATACCTGTCACGGCAAAAGTCAGCACCCGTCCATTATAGTTTTTTAATTGCTACCTACCTTGCGACCGTTGATGTACCAAGTGATGTTTGCCGGCGGATAAGACGGGCCGACCGTGCACACTGCTTTAAAGTTGTCATTGACACCAATCACCTTCTTGTCCACCTGCATGGCCGGGTCATCCTTGGGCAGCTCAATCACCTGCATGTGCGCCGAACGTATGTCTGTGTGAAAGAGCGGCGCATCTTCCGACACCTCACACTGATAGCTTCCAGTCAGATCCCTAGTTACTCCTTTCAGCGTGACCGAGGTTGCATCCGAGTTTGTTAGCTGTATGCGAAAATTGAAGCTTTAATTAAACATTTTAAATGCAACCCCAATGCAAGCTTTAAATAACTTGATTAACATTGAATCAAAATGCACAAATTGCATTCAAGAGGCTACAATGGAGGACGTCCATGTGTTTGTTAATTTTACACTTCGCTTACAGGATTTAATTGAAGCCAAAAGAGAAAATGCAAAATTAGCAATATATAAACTGTTGACTGGCTTAAAAGGATACAGTTTGTTAAATTACTTTTTAACTATTTATTTTTATTAATATTTTGATACATTTACTTTGTTAGGACATTCAGTATTCGGTTCAATTTTTTCAGCACATTCACACTCAAATTCTGGTTGGCTCTTGCCGTTTTGCATTTGTATTGATAATTGGCTGCAAGCGTTGGGCCACTCGAGCACAGTGCGCTGCTCAAAATCCACTTGAACAAACCAGCGGCAAAAGCAGCAGGCGCGATTAACATGTGTGTTGTTCGTTGTGTTGCGGATTTGAGGACGTTGCATTTAAGTGCAGACAGCCCTTTCACGTTTTGCATATGCCGCCAAATGCTGCAGATGGTTTTTGTTCATTTGCATCCATACTAATCCTCTGCGTTGCCTTACCCTGCCTTGTTATTGGCACTGCCAGTTACCAGTTACACGTTGCCAGTTGCCTTCCATTGTGTTTGTTGTGTGTTGTTGTGGATGCCCCCCAGGCAACCCAACTGCTTTTTACGATTGTTTCAACACTTTAGCGCATTGGTCTCTTGGCTTTCTGTTTAGTTTGCCGCTTCCATTGCCCGTTTCCCGTTGTCCGTTGCATCATGGTCATGTGTTGTTTTTCTTTTTCGCTGTATGTGTTTTTTTTTTTCATTTCTATTTTTTTTTATTATTGTCAGTTTTGTTAGTTCATTCGAATATAATACCGTCGATAAGGACGCCGCAGTAGATGCTAGCGCTCTATGGCCAATGCCATTGCCATCAAACCGAGAGCCACAGCTGGTTTTGGCGCTAGCGGCTCCTATTTGGCATATTGGGATTGGCTCTTGGCTGGTTGCTTTCTGTTTTAGGGTCCTAGGAACTCCCTTGCGGGTTGTGGTTTTAGTGGCTTTTGGATTTGTCGACGTTGATCTCGTTACGCAATCGTAAAATGAAAACAAATGTGAAGCGTATTGATAAGTTTTTCTATATGCATGTGTGTGCATGGTATGCTTGCTACACACAATTCTCTGTTTGTTTTCGTACGCATCTATGTATGTGTATGTAGACATGTTCGAACAATGTGTGAGCCATGAATAAATGTGCGATATGCCACAACAGAATGCAGCTTAGTAATAGTCGCATTGGGTGTTTGGTTACACGAGTTATGAGTGCACCAATTCAGTTGAGCTGAAGTTGGACTTCTAGCTGGAATGCTTGTTGCGCAACGGTTAAGCCAATGGTATTAATATTCTATATGGACACAGCGTTTATCGCATAATGAATAATTTCATATAACAACATACAGTTATTTGCACGTAGTGTATTAACAGTACTCTACTCTTTGTTCATAAATTAATTTTCTTTGATTTTTGCATAGTCTATTTGAGTTAAGAACAGATTCAAACTGCAAATGCTAATGGAGTTTACTTGTATGTTTTTATTGTCATGTTATTAGAACGTTTCTATTTTTTATTTAGCCACCAGTTACGAACTGTTTGTTTGTTAGCACAACCCATTCAACGAATTAAATGACGTTAATTATGTAGTCAAACAGACATATGTATACATATATATATCTATTTATATGTATAAATATTGTCCCTTTGCATTTTATTTATTTAACTGTTTGTTGCTGACATCTCGTCGTCGTTGCTGGTGTTCTCTGCGGCTGGCTGGGATGATGGTTTCCTCCCCTTGCTGTTTTTCCCCCCTGTTTTCTACCCGCGTTGTTGTCATATTTATTTAATTGCATGTGACTTTACTACTTTTGTTGTTATTTTTGTTGTGCCGTGCTTCGTAGCTGGCGGAAACGGAAGTGGCAGCGCCAGGAAGCGCGCCAAACAAACGCAAATGTCTGCCATTTTGAGGAATTATATGCCCGGTCGATTCACAGTGACACACACTTACTCACTTGCACTCACTAACGCACACACACGCAAACCTTTTAGTTCCTCATATGAAAATGTTGCGACATTTGTAGCTGCTTTGCCGAGCCGTAGGCAACAAAAACGGATCCTAACTAAACCCCAAACTCAAACTCAACTTAACTCAACTCAACTCAAACTCGGCTCCGCCTCAACTCAACTAAGCTAAATTCAAGTTGCTTTTATGGTACCGGGGAAAGTTTTTTGTCGTTTGCGCTTTTTTTTCCTGTTTTTATTTATTTGTTGGCTTTTAATTTCTATTTATTTTATATTGCTTTTGTTGCCGCAGCTGCAACGCTGTGGCATGAAAAATTATGCTACTAAAGCACAATTTTGCATGACAAGCACACACACATACACACTCGCTAAGCTTGCATATGTGTGTGTGTGTAAGTGAGTGTGAGAGTAAAGAATTGTTTCAATAATTCTGGCTTTATGAAATAATAACTTTACTGCAAAACCGCTTCGCCGGCTGAGCAGCAAGACTACAATGAATTTCATTTCATTGTACCTCTCTCCATCCCTTTTTTCCCTCAGTGTGTGTAGCCCACACTTGAACACTTTTGCAGATGTAGCCGCGCTCTCTTATTGCTGCTGTTGTTGGCTCCTCGCTGAGTTTCCGCTGTTTGTTGTGCAGCAATTTTAATTTTGCCAACGCTGTCGCATGCACCACACATGCACACACATTTATATATGTGTGTGCGCTGGAAAGTGTGTATGTGTGTGTGCGTGTGTTTGTGGCTCAGCTGCAGCCTCGTTTGCATGCAACACTTTATGAATTATTGCTGTATCAACTCAAGTCGCGGTAGTCAGCCAGCCACACAAACTCCACACACACATACACAAATACAAACACACACAAGCACATACTCACACGCACAGTAAAATTTACACACACATGGGCACATATTATGTCATTCCGAATTTCCGTTGCCTCGAGCTATGTTGGAACTAACGGCGCTAGCGTTGGTGGCCCGTTCCCGCACCACATTTACAGTTCCCGCTCCACATTCCCTCTAACTGTTTCCCTTGTTCCTTTCGCTACCCCTTTTCTGCTCTTCCCCTTTACAGTTAGCCGTTGGCATTTCACAACTTCGACTGCCTAACTCGTTGAGCGCAGTACGCTGAGCGCTTGGCAAAACCGACCACAAATTTAGTGAATGAGATGTTTCCGGTGCGGTTGTTCTTCTTTTTGTTGCTGTTGCCCATTGCCATTTGTTGTTGCTGTTGTTATTGCTGTTGCGCTGCTATGAACAATTTTTGGTGTTTGGAAAATGCATGGCTTTTTATTGTGCTCATTGTTGGCGACAGCGGCACACGCCATGCGAATCCGAATATGCATGCAATGCCAGGGAACTGTACAGGGATATGGACAGAGGCAGATGGACGGACCAACTACTAGCTAGTTGTGATATATACTATATGTACATATATGCATCCATGGTCTGTGGTTGTCTTGAATGCATTTCAGAATTTGTATTTTTATTTATTATGTTTATTTGCAGCCATTTGTCAAACATTTTTGCCAAGGCCATTAACGACTGTGGCAGCCGCAGCAGCAAATGTAACTGCAACATGAAGAATGTGGCATAAAACTAGTTATCTCACATTTTTTCTCTCCTTCGCTGTAGATTGTGATCCTTGCTGTGACCAGCCAAACACTCACATTGCCAAAGTGAAGAGTTCACACCACAATTGAATAAAAAGTATTAGAACTAGAATTTGGCTAATCAAAAGCTTCAACTATGACAGGTTAAGATATTTTTAATTCGTAAATTGTGTATTCATTCAATTAAATCTATTTAAAAATGGAAATTCTTTTTAAAATAGTTTATTAAGCTTAGCTTGAAGCGTACTTCAATTTATTTCGAAGAGTAGATCTTTTTCTTAGCTTAAACAATTGTTTAATTTTGCTTTGTACTTGAAAATGGAAAACGAAAATTTTAAAGTACATATTTAAGCGTTGTACAGTTTTTATTTACTTTCTATAAGTATAGTATATAGTATTTACTTGCAGACTTTTCACAAAATTTACAGTTCTTACGAGTTCTTTTATAATCTAATAATGAGAAACATTTAAAAAATGTATCACTCTCGCCCCCACACCCATCCAGTGCTCAATTAAACTTTCGCGACTTACAAGGCCAACAGCGACAAAAAACAGCTATTGTAAAACGACATAGCCCTCGCGCTCAGTGTGCATCTAATTAACAACAGTCAACGGGCCCAGAAAAAGCAAGCCAAATTGATCTAGCAGTAACAGTAGCAGCAGTGGCAGCAGCAGGGGTCATCCCAGCTGCCTGCCAGCCACAAAGTTTTTCGGCCACTTCTGTTGCCGGTTGCGTCTTCTGGCTATTGCAGGCGAAGAGTGCATTAATTTTAAGGGCACATTGCTGTGCATAAATGCGATGTGGAGGCAGGGGTGGTTGCAAAAGCGGAGGCGTGTCGGGTTATTAACAATGTTAAAAGCAAATGCCAGCAACAAAAACAATGCCAGTACACTAGAGCCGAGGACACTTGGTGTGTGACTGCCGCCGCCATTACCGCAAACTTAATGCGGAATAATTCCTTCCGTGTTGACAGTGTGCAAAAACTTTTCGTGGCACAAATTTCTGGGCCGGCCAACGATGATAGCGATGTGTAAGTGAATGGGTGCGAGTGGGTGAAGAAGGATGGTCGAGCTTTACGGATTTTTTTATTGTTGCGGACAATGAATAAGCCCCAAAAGTTTTTGAGCACTTGGCGAATCCTATTCCTGTCCGCCAACCCAACTGTATTCCTGCTGCCTCTCTCTCCCTCTCCCTCTCTCTGTTTATCTCGGCACAGCGGGTGACCCTGGTAATTGTATGTTTTTAATTGAAGATTGCCATCGTGGCTGACGATGCTGCCTCTAAATTATAAATTTAATTACATTTAACATGATGATTATTATTATTATTATTTCTCTTTTTTTGCTTTTTTTCTTGTGTAAAACGACAGCTCGGATATCGTTGCTGTTGTGGTTGTTGTTGGTGTTGCAAATGAAATGCGACATGTGCAGAAAAAAAAGTTAAGGGTGGGGTAGGTTGGCGGTTGGCAAGGTATATCTCTCTATGTTGAACGACTTTAGAAGTTGACGCGTCGCGGCGTGGTGAAGGTTGCCCCAGCAAGCGCATTGCATTTCTGCCTGTGCCCATGCCTTAATCTACATACATTTACATTCCAATAACGCTGAAGTGGACGACAGGAGTGCACTTGGTCGGGCGGTTGGTCGGCTTGCCGTGCCACGCCCACACCCATGCTCTCACCCACAAGTGCATTACACGTCAGTCACAGAGTAGCAGTAGCAGAAGCAGCTGCCATTCAAGTGCGGTCCCGAGACCGAGTGCAAGTATGAATGCAGGCCCATCCTTTTGTAGGGCCCACACACTCACACTCTGACCCAAACACATATATACATGCATACACTAATATTTATGCATGTGCATAATCATAATGGCCACGGACTGAACTTTTCTCATTAAGCGTATGTTTAGCTGCTTGAAATGATTTAGCAAAAAGTAAAACAAGTCAAGCTATAATGTTTTAATCTCAATTACGGTACTTGCCACCAATTCACCCACATGCTACAACTCAATTTCATTCTACTAAGGCATTCGTCATCTCACAGTAAACTATGTGTGTGTTTGGTGTTTGCCTTGGCATAACTTAAAAATTCTATTTCAATTTGCATTTGTGGCTCTGGGATGGCCTTTGAATTTTTCCTTCGTTAGCAGAAGAACCCACAGCAGAAACATAAGCAGAAGCGGCAGCCATCAATGTAAATTAGAAAACGTGGCGTTTTATTTCGATTCGTTGCCTTAGGGCGTGGCATACTTCTTTTCTTTTTTACTCTGTTATGTTTTCATCTCTCAAAAGCTGGCTTTCAATATAACCGACATCTGCTGATGCTGCTGTGAAATTGCGAATAACCTTCAAACTTAATTGCAAAGCGCACGTTTGCTTAATCATTTGCATTAACCAATGTACTTTTGCACTCCTTGCGCCCCTCTTTCTTTTGCTCCACCACAACACCTGCCTCTGACCCATCATATTATGTAGTGGTAGAAGTGTTGCCTCTTTCTGTGTGCCTTTCACCTTTTGCGGCTCATAGCTCATTGCATCTCAAGTAGGTTGCTTAAGCTCTTGTTTCAAAGAGAGCGAAAAAGAGAACAGAATGCGATAAGAGGCGAATTTGCTTAAATTGAAATTTAGTTGAGTACTTAATCCCACTTCTGCCGCCACTGCCCATAAGTAGGCTATATAATTTTCGCATTACCTCCAATGCCAGATTGCATGAAAGATTTTTTGAATGGTTTCCGATCCGCTGGCTATATGAGTCATGGCATCAAAAATAGAAAAACACAACATGAAATATAATTAACATGCAATGCAAGCTAGCCTCTCCAAATCGCCGCGCCTTCCTATACGGCCCCACCCCCAAATAAAGGCAACTGTAATCGAAATATTTAATTAGTGCGAAAATGCTTTTGAATGCCAATTAGTGGCAAATTAACATTTGAGCAGGACTTCTCCTATTCATCGGCAACATCCATGTTTTCAATTCGTTTTCTCGTCTGTTTTTTTGTGCAGCTTCCGTGGAGAGTGCAAATTAAAGACACAATCAGAACAAATTAATCAAGTCCGATTGCTACTCCCGCTGATTGATGTGGCCAGTGTGCTCTGTCTTTGCCTCTCTGTTAGGAATACACACAGAAAGCAAGGAAAAAGACAGAAAGAGAAAGAGACAGGCAGAGCAGTCTAGAGTGAAATAGCGAATATGCTGGCGTGGTGGCAAATTATTTTCATAAGCGCACAATTCGCTGTATTTCGTATTGTATATTTATGTATAAGTTAAAACAAACATTGCCCCATCATCGTTCGCTAAAGCAATGGCCCCTTTGAATGCCATTATTTATTATTATTTAAGGTCGGGCACTTGCGAATTTGAAAAGTGTTCCATGGAGTTTTGGTAAATGAGTTTGGAAATTTCATGTGCGGGCGAATGAGTTTTCAATTTATATTTTGTGTATAAAAAGAAAGCAAAAGCAAAAAAAAAATATCCATGGCAAATTCAATTTTATTTATTTATGATTATACGACAAGCGATTTTTCCGGTCCAGCTTCATTCTGTAGGGTGCTAATGGTGGAGATGCTGATGATACGAATTCTGTATACAAAAAAATGCAGCTTGTAAAAATATCATACAAACTTTTGTATACTTCGATGATGTACAAAATTTTAAGGTAAACTTTCATTTAATAATAAATAAAGGCGGCAGCCTTAAATGCAAATCAGTACAATACATGTAAAAATATTCAATACGCGCCTTTTACCTCAATTCTTATATATTGTTGTTCTGCAAATTTTTGCGCATTATTTTCAACCAAAGCTGACCCATTCTGCATGTTTGAAAATGCTTTTAGGGTTGACGAAAATTTTCAATGCTGTCCGAAAAATGTTGTCGCTTCGCACACAACCAGAAATTTATTGCGTTCTTTGCGGCTGTTGTTTTTATTAATGAGCGCAGCACCGGCAAGGATACAAGCTGCTGACCAGCTGTCATGAACGAATTAGAGATATCCTATAAACTGATTGTAAAACATTCTATGAAAAATATATTTTTTATCCCAATGTCGTTTTTAGCTATTAATCATAATTCTAGTGAATAAAAAAGTAATAGAATTCTTTCAAATTCATTTAGTAATGAATAATGCCATTTATCCAAAAGTTACGCAACCTTTTTAACAATTTTCTGTACAGAGTAGAAATGCATACATGAATATGAAAAGTATTCAGTGCGAGCTGGAGCTGCTTCTAGCCGCGCCATAAACTATTTTGCACATTGCGCAATATTTTAGTTAGTTGTATTCGCACTTTTCAAATTGTGCAGTACTCACACTCACACACACACAATTCAGAGACATGCAGCAAAAAAAAAAAAAAATTTAAATATCGCTCAACTGTGTTCGAAAGAGGGAAAAAGAACTCGGTCATAAGAATAAATGAAATAGATAGCGTGGCGTTTGCATTTGACCAGAAGCTTTAGCTAGCTGCTAGCTGGTGTTGCTTGTGTTATTGTTGTTATTGATGTTGTTGTTGCCACAGGCTGCGCTCGAGGCCCCAGTCACCATTGTCCACACTTAAATAAATATTTGCACAATATTTGAATGTTTTCGCAATTCCATTTGTTAAAATGCTAACTTGGCTGAAACGAACGAGACACAAACATGCACGGCATTCACGGCTTCTATTGAATTTTGTCCGATTTGTTCGTTCAATTGACAATTGCTAAAACAGCAACAAATAAAAAACACGAGCAACAAAAGCAACTGTTTATTTTGCAACAATCGCCAAGAGCATATTTGCAAGACCCCAGATGGAAAAAAGCATGAGAGAGAGCGCTAGAGTTTCTGACCATCTTGTGATCGGATGCTTAATTTCACTTACATCAACATTAATACCGGAGACGGGAAAGACAAATGTAGGCGTTGCCTCGCGTGGCACAAAGCGATAGAACTCCTCCTGGCCAAAATACCAGCGCACCGAATACAGCGCCGCCTGCAAGACAAGAAGCAGATAAAAACAACGTTAATGAAAAGTGTGAATGAATAACAGGCAACAGAAAAGACAATGACAACGCGAGGACTACGACAACGAGGAAGACAAAGTGCTAGTAATTATAATAATTAAGCAAGCCATCGCCGTTGACAATGTCGTTCCTTATCCTCGCCCTTTTTCTTGAGTCTCACAAATTCAAATTCTTACTCTTATTTGCCAAGGAAGTCTCACTTACCTTCTCCAAATCATATTGACAAGACAATGTCGCTGCATTGCCCATGATAACTGCTTCCGGTACGAATATCTTAAGATCCTTAAGTCCATGTGCTACACAGATAAAAAGAGAAAATGAGAGAGAAAGAGATAAAAAAATATTGAAGCCTGATGGAAAAGTAAGCTGCTTATGCGTATTTCCCACGACAATTCCCATTTTCATTCGCATTGCCCTTTAATTAAAGTGTTTAAGTGCAACACATTGAAAGGAGCCTACGGCTAGTTGCATGCATCGGACTTATGGAACGCCGTTACCAAGGACTTGAACTCGATTATGCCATGGCGTAAAAACTTAATTACATACACTCAGGGATCGAATGCTGCAGCATTTTGAATTGTGTGTGTATCTGCAGCCAGATCCATTGGCATGTTAATTTATGACAATGCATCGAGTGCACCGTCTGTGTCTGCCTTGAATTTAATGCAATTTATTTTCACTGTTTCAATATGTATTCGTATTTATCTGTATTGGACTCCCCCTTTAGCATTAATTGAAAAATTTGCCTTTATTAAATAATTAACATAACATTAGATTGCACCATATGGCATATAAAGTCGCATCTTAGATGCACTTATTAAATCAATATTTTTTATTTTTTTTTGTCGCTAATGAGTAAACTTAATAGAATGTTTGATAGCAAACACCTATCAAGCACATACAAATAATATTTATGAGTTAAGTTGGAATTAAGGCTATGTTGATTGTCGACATTTATGAATTATTACTCTAGAAAAATAGTAAAAGTCAAACATTTTACATGGAGCTAGTCAATTGAATGTATCATATAAATGTGGTTGCAAATTAAATTAAATTAAACAAACCCAACATGAATCAAACATATAGGCGTTCAGCTCGATGGCTAACCGTTTGTAAATTTTGCGTAATATTTTATAAATTGACTGTTTAACATGTGTGTGCAAGAGTGTGCGTGAGTGTACGTGATTAAGTGTATGTAAATTGCAATGCATAATATTAACAGTCATTTGCAAATTAAATAATCAATTTAAACCACATTTCCGAGCGTAGTTGGCATCATTTTAAATTCTTTGGCAAAAGACAGACAAAATGCGAAATTGACTGACAGATAGATAAATGAACATTACAAATAGATGGTTGACCTTTTTATGTGAATATGCAGTATAAGCTACACTTACTTATGTAAGTATACGCATACTTACCACTCAGTAATAAATCGGAGATTATAATGCAGCCCAGAGCCAGCATATTGAATATGGCATGCAAAGCGGGTAACCCCTGCCTCGGTCGGAGCAAACTGGATCTTCTTCGTCCACCCACTTCTCCGACTCCTCCTCCTTTTTGACTGCTCATTTTTTTATAGTTGGCTTCTGCCGCTTAGCTGCGTGCTGCAAAAGAGTTTTAAATTTGAGAACGTGTGTGTGAGTGAAAGTTGCATGTTGCAAGTTGCATGTGTAATCATATTTGAATTGATGCGCTCATGCTTATTGATAACTCGCTAGGCTACTTGTTAAAGTTGCCCAAAGCCCATAAAATTGAAAATGCATCCAGCAAATGGTGTTTTTGCATCATTTTCTTCATCGTGTTCTGTTACTGCTTCTGCTACTGCTAGTGTATAACGCCCATTCTTTGTCAGTTTGACAACTTTGTAAGGCTTTTAAATGACACGCGTGTGCAAGTTTCATCAGTCTCGACGTGCTTGAAAACTTTGCCTCGAGACAAAAACCTTTAACTAAGCAACACACACAGACACATATACAAAAGTACATAAATACATATATCTGCACATTGCCCATACGCAGCATGTGCCAGAAGCAGATCGATATACAGTCTGATTGACGACGAGTACCGAACACTGGCTGACATTTGAAATAGATTGAAAGTGTGTGTGTGTGTGCTTGCAATTGGCAGGCGAATAGACAGACAATGGACATATGGGCATAAAGCTGACCACATAGCATGGAAAACAATTGTCAGCTGCTAGCTGCAGTTGTAACTTTGCTGACGACTTGGATGCTGCATCTGCTGTTGCTTTTGCTTGCTGCTTGTGTTGTTTCTTTTACTATTAGTGTTTTCTTGTATCAATTAGACCGCAAATAGCAACAACAACAACAACAGCAACAAGAATAACGTTAAGCAGAAAGTATTTGAGCAACAGTGTTATGCTGTCTTGGCCACAAAAACAAAAGCTAATGGTCAAAAGTTACAAATGTGGCAAATTGCCAAGCAACAAAATTTGATAATGATATCAAGGCATTAGCTCAGGGCGAGTTAAGAACTTAAGCTAGCCCCACCCCTCAGGAGATTATATGTGCAAGTAGTTTTATATTTGACTCTCCAGCAATTTGAGTTCTTCCATGCTTTAAGCACAGTACCATAAACATAAAGCTTGTGAAGCGTAGCTTAAAACCAATTCTAAAATATATACAAATTGCTACACACACAAGCACATATTCTTAGCTATGCATAAAGTGCCGCCCGGGTCGGATAAGTGTCCAATCATTTTGTGCTTTTAAGCGAAAGACTTGAAAGTTATTGTCCCTTTGCCGCAAAAAACAGATGAAAATACAACAACAACAACAACAAAGCCGTTTAACAAACTAGCAGTAACCTTTTCGACTCGAATACAACCATATCGTTTTGAAAATTGTCCAGTAGATTGGGATGCGTATCCTTCGATTTGTTTGCTGGCACGCTCGCTTGTTCATGCTCATGCCTTCTCTCATGTGAGCATTTAAATTAAATTTAAATATTATTGTTGGCAAGTCGATTAAGGCCGGGTCATCAATTCGACTTTAATGTCTTTGTTTTATAGCTGTGAATGCTCGGAGTGTTTCTGCGTTATGATGTACCACTACTACAGATGCAAATTCCATGTGGTTGCCATGTCAGAGTTGGCAGACCACCCACCACTCACCGCCTACCCCTAACCAATGCTCTTTACTGACTACAAGTTTCATCCCAGCATGATTGTTATTGTTGGATGCTGCTACTGCTGCTGCTGCTATTGTTATTGCTCATGCCATGGGAATTTTAGAAATTTCCATTACGCATAAATTTTATAACAACAAATTCTCAATTATTTAATTATAATTTTAATTAAATTTTCGATCACAAACATAAACTTTGCCTTTGCTCCTAGTCAAAATAACTGTCGACCCACCGACTGGTACGCCCTTGAGCACTTTATGTTACTTATATAACTCGGTGAACCATAAAATTGATGCGTTGATTTTGTACAAAGAATTTGCTTGTTTAATTTGATATTTATTTAAAATAGGACTTAAAAATATAATATTTACTTTTTTAATACATTTTATCAAACAAATACGAACTTTTCACTGTAGGTAAATTAAAGGTTATAAATCATAAGTTTGAATGGTCATTTGTAAACTGAGTTAACATCAATGAACATTTATTTGGCTTAGACCGGTTGAACTCCTGTGGATTGTAGTCGTAAATCACATCACAGAAAGATGGAGTTTGTAAGTGTTGAAGAGTCACTTTATTATTTTACCAACCCATAACTTTCAAGACATTATTGCGCAATTGGCATAGTGCTAAAAAAAACGAATTTTGTTGAACTAAAAGATGAAACCAAATTGGTCGTTTTATACATATGATTAAAGACAGCTGAAATTTTTGATCTTATTAAACTTAAAATTGACGATTCGAACACAATATTTATGGTAGTGGTGGTGGTCCATGTAGTAATTTACTTTATTAACACCGCATGGTGAAAATGGGCTGGGAATGTTTTCCTTGGGATTAAGACGTATATACTCATTACTTTATTAGACTTTTAACACACGCATAAAAAGCATTCAGCATTTAAAAATTCAATAAAACTTGATTTCATTCTATTTAAATATCATTTTGTGAGCTCACATTTGGGTAGCAGAGCCTAACGGACGCTAATGGGCGAATGTAGAAAGTGTAATTAAAAAAAGTTACAGCTAAGCTCAATAAAAACGACTTGCCCTGTGGGTGTAGGCGAGTGTGTTTGAGAGTTCGAGAGCTTAACTTTTTTTAAAGTGTAATAATCCAGTCGATTATGGCGTCATTAACGCAAGTCTAACGCTAGCGAAATCCCAAAAAAACAATCAAATTAATTTTTTATGTTGAAAGTTTGCAGTTTACCAATAAGCTGTGAACTCATCATAAGCGCTGAGTCTTGGAATCTGCGTGAAGCTTAACGGGGCAGCAAATGGGGAGCTAGTGGGTGCCGTTGAGTGCTGATGGGATGATTGGAGAGATATTCACATGTAAAATTCAATTGAAAGTCAAATCAAATCAAAACATAAACAAAAAACCAAATCCCGTGATTGACAACATTTCAACTGATAATGTGCACTTGAGCGAATGACGGAGAAAGAGAGAGACAGAGAGAACATGTAAGAAGGCTCAAGTCGGGAGAGCCCGACTAGAAAATACCCTGAACCCAGTTGCAATATATATACTAAATTTATAACTGACTTAACTTCAATCGATTCAATTCGATATCTCCGGTATTTCTTAACCGAATTGTCGTTACCCATTATTTCCACCCCCATTTTTACATTTTCCAAATTCAATCTTTTTTTGTAATCGATACCATATGTATGTATATAGGAAACCAGAATATTTATCAATAATTTGGAACAAACTTGTTCTGCTTATGGTACAGGAGAACTTATGTTCAAAATCTGAAGTCTCTAGCTCTTGTACATACTTTTGCACAAAAACATTATACCCTTTTTACCCATTTTATGGGTTCAGGGTATAAAAAGAAAGAGAGCGATAAAAATACAGAAAGAGAAAGAGTGAGAGTGAAGAAAATATGTTGAACGAGATACAATAGGATGTGTCAGCACTGCTATGAGTATTGGTAAATCGTACCTTGATACGTGTAGCAGGACAGCAGACAATTACATAGTTCGATGAAATTATTTTCTTTTGTGAAACAGAATGACATGGTGAGACAGATACATAAAAAATGAGTGTACGAGGGATAAAATGAGTGCCAAGTCATGGTTGACAGTGGTTGAGTGGACGTTGACTGGTGTCCATGGTGGACGCCGTGACACGCAACAATGCTGACCCAAGCAAAAGTGCCCAAGTTGCTTTGGCTATTGCCAACACTATTGATTTCAGTCTCGAGTTTATTTAATGCCAATCTATGCCATATGAGCCGGCCACGTAGCCAATTTGCAGATAGGTTTAGCCAATATGAAGAAAAATAGGCTAGCTACTTGAGGTACGCTTTAAGTAATAACATCAACTTGAGCCTGGACTCAACTACACCTAAAGTGTTCATTCAGGCATGCGGCGGGTAGAGAAGTACGACCCATCATTCACATATATGATTAATTTGTTAATCGCCAGCTGTCAGTTGAGCACACACATCTGCACGAAAACAATAATCGCTCGTCAAGAGAAATCGTTGCCATCATACTTATATACATATATATATACTCAATTGTACATAGTACATCTTGATGTATGCGTTTATAAAAGAAATAAATTCTTATTTATATAAAGCGCTAAATGCGCATTTGATTGATGCGACACCCGCTCAAGGGCCTCTCATTAGGTTTAGTGCCACAGTTCGTCTGCAACACACACACACGATAACACACCGGCAACACTTCTGTCCCTACACTCGATACACTCCTTAAATCCTCAGACTACTCTAGCTTTGGGCCTCTAATCAATCAATCAGTGTTTATGCTTTGCCTCAGCACAATGGCAGCACAAAGAAATGAAAGAAACAAGAAGACGACGACACATAATGAACAAAGCAAAAGAGGAAACTTGGCGAAACAATTGCTTCAGTTGCTGCGTCGATTGACGAATGCCCCCCAAGCAAAGTCTCAAACCAAATACAGAATACGGAAATCAGAACCCACAATACGGAATACTATAATCGGTTCCACGCCACTGGTTAGCCTAGGATTCAAGAGTGCTGCTGTGCAAACAGCATCCACCAAAAATTCTCTATTCTATGCTTGCTTTTGTGCTGACGCTAGCGTTTTTACAACTTCCGTTACTGGGACACAGTTCGTCACAGGCCAAAATACAGGCAAACACAAACGCAACGGCAATGGAAAAGGCAAAGGCAATGCCAAGATGCCTGATTGCCAATGAAGGATTAATGCTCCTGTTTGGAAACGAGAGCATGATGCTGCTGGTGATTCCAATCGCTTTGATTGCAGCAGCGTGTCGCTGCAGGCGACAGCCTCGAGGATCTTGCGGAAGCCTTGTGTAATGACACAAAGGATTGCAAATTGCCAAGGCACTTCCTGCAGGGACATTGATTTTTTATTTCTTATGTCAAAAAAGTATACAGTGTTGTACCCTGCGTGCCATCCGACCATACTCACAAGTACTCGATATGGTCAGCAGCCCATGGCCACAATCAGATCTCTTAAGATATGCCGGTTAATTATGCGTGGTAGGCTAATGAGTTAAACCATAATTATTTGACATCCATCGCTAAAGGGAGGATGGCCCATTTGTTGTCGTCTGATTGGTTCAATATTTAATCAAGTACAAAACGCGGTTTGCCATTTTGACTTGCAGGCTACTGGCTCCATTGACGGCTAATTGCTGCTTTGAGTGCATGTGGTCAGTGCGGCCGGAAGTTGCTTAAATTCGGTTTGCCATCGTGATTATGCACTGACCCACTATCTCTAATACTACATATATATATATATATATATATATATCTGTATACATATATACTGTCTGAATGCTTTAAACTTACGATTTAAAGCATATTTTCTTAAATTGTTCAAAGTGTTATAAAGTGTTATAAACGAATAAGTAATAAACATTAAACCAATTTTTTTTAAATTTATATTTCATTTAATTGTAAGTGACAACAAAAAATATAAAAGCAAAATAATTTCACTTCACATTTATTTTTGTGTGAATGAGGGTGAACGCAAGATCCTTTTTTGGTTTTTAGAAACATGATTTAAACAGTGTAAGAGATACGACTGTTTAAAAAGTAGAACACTAATCTTGGGAAAACATTATAAAAACTAGTTTAATCCGCTTAAAGTTCCTTGCCACTCGGACTCAACTCGACGTATTCTTTGCGCTTTGATTAAAAATGTATGGTTGTAAATGGAACAGTTCGTTAATGCAATAAATAGCGAGATTGCGAATGTTGTTGCATAATCGAAAAGATAAAGAAGAATGCTGCTCTTTGTGTGGCAAACTTTATCACAAAGTTATTATAAAAGAGAAGGGTAGAAAAAAGGCGAGCTCAAATGAGTTGACATTTTGAAAGCCAAAAAGTTTGCACCCCCACACACAGCACAGTCGAGATAGGGAGAAACAGAGAGACAAAGACTAAAAGAATGGGACGAAAGCCATTTGAAGTTTGTATTAGTTAGTTTGCTGGAACTGCCAACGTCCCATGTCCGTCGTCCCGTTGTCTGCCGTCTGCTCGGCTTGTGGCCTGGCCTGGGCTGACTGAGGCAAACACAGAAAATGCATTTGCAACTCGAACTGTGAACCTCGAAACCGATAAATCACCCAGTGAAAAACGGGCATTAGTACATTTTGAACAAAAGAAACTTAAAGAATTCAAGCTGGCTGGTTGAATGTCCGTCGCGACAGCCGGGCCAGAAAGCAATGACGAAGTCCAGACGACGCCTGAGCACTGTTTGCATTTGGCGCTGTCCGCCACTATTTATGAAAATAGTTTTTGGGGCAACGTGCCCTCTCGCACCCTTTACTTTTTCATGTTGTTGCTGTGTCGATCCTCCTAGTTCTTTGCGTCTCTGTGTGTGTGTGTTTGTTTTTTGGCTGTGAAAGTTTTCTAACCACTGCAAAAGTTGCGCAAATTGTGGCTACACAATGGACGGGAGTGTTGTGATTTCTTGTTTCCAATTTCCAATAATTTAAGCTGTGTTTTGCCAACGTGTGGCAGGGTAAGCTAATCATACGCGATTTCCGGATTATCAGCAGGAAATTTTATAATTGTTCAGCACAAAGCCATCAACAAAGCAACCAGCAAGATGAATAATTATACTTGCAAAACTAGGTTAACTCGTAGCAAGATTCATAATTATTGCAGCACTTTTGGCGCAATTCATTTAAGTTGCAAAGTCAAAGTTATTCACATGCAGTTAACAGTTTCGTTATTGTTGTTCCCCTTGTACGGGTTCAAATTAATTTCAAATAACTCATTATTCTACTTTGCCTGCCTGCCCGAATTACTATGCTGATTTTTACCTGTGAATAAGCAGCATAAGCTTAAAACAGGTCACCAACAAACACAACCAGCTCCAAGAAAAGCAACGAAGCCAGAAGGAAGCAACCAGCAAAACTTGCCATTTTTACATTTGCGGATATTTATTTACATCGCAAGCAGGTTTGGAGCTTTGTGCGTGTGTCGTGACTGGCTGAGCTCAATTTAGTTTAACTTAAATAATTAATTACTTTCCGTTGCCTGAGTTATGAAATGCAAAATTAGCCGTATTTAATATTTAATTAAGGGCTTACAGCATTCCAAAAATAACAATCCACCAACAGCAAAAAATATAAATAAAACACGAGCCCCGGTGTGCACGCAAACACACGAGGCAAAAGACGCTTAGGCATGGTTTCGAATGTGGCAGGAGGTGTGGGTGGCAGGAAAAAGTCGTCGATACGAGGCGACTGGATTAAGTGGCAACTTAGGCTTACAAACAAAGAGGTAGGATATAACAGATGGCAACCAAAAAACTTCGCATGGGAATAAATAACTGAAATATTGCTGGACAGTTGAAGTTCGACGGTGCGAATACTTGATTTGCACAGATATTCTGGAATATGGGGTAAGCTTTGAGTTTATATTTAGGAAACGTGACAAATCATTGAATGCTAAGACACTGAGTTAGGCAGACACATTAGAACACAGATTGATAAAGGCCAACGATATGATGAGCCTTTTCTATGGTATTGAAGAGTATAAAGTGATAGTGAGCTGACAGCATCTAAAATCTTAGCGAGAAAAAGTTGAAACAGAATAAAAGAAAACCAAAATATAAAAATAAATGCAATACTTTAAAGTTACTACAAAACATAAGCAGATAGTTTAGGAATTTCTTTTAATGTATTTAAGAATGTATCTGAAACCTTGCAAAATGTGCTCCTGCGCTTGTTATATCGTTTAAATTTTTCTTGTGCAAATATGTTTATGACACAATTCAGAGGCTTGATATTGCCCACTATGCGTCACTGGTAATACTTTTAGCTAGTTTAGCTTTTGACATCGCAAGCATCTTAAATGTAAAGCACTCTACATGAGTCTTGATAATTTGTTGTCGCTTAAGAAGGCCTTAACCCTCCGTCCAGCCTACACTTGAGCGATTTTTATTTAACACTCATTAAAAGATAAACGAGACAAGTTAATGACATTCGAGCCAAATACTAAATGAAGAGGAGCGCACGCAGAGTTGATAGAATGAGAAAGTTGGATGAGGCCAAGTGATGAAAGCGATGACGGCAATGAACTGAAAAGAAAATGGCGGCAGCGTCTCCAAGATAAACCATAAAACGAAAGAAGCCTTGCCAAAGAGCACAAAGAAAAGAAAGGAAAAAGAGTGTATAGCAAATGGAAAGAAAAGCGTTTTGGGCGCCTTAAGGGTGTGCCCAAATATATGAGCACTGCCTAGAAAAGGGCGCAGCAGCAGCAGATAAGAGTCGTTTATGAAGCCAACGTGCCACACGACGCATTCGAATGGCATCGTACATCTTCAACATACACCCTGGTGCATGTGTGTGTGTGTGTGCATGCCGTCAGACAAATGCAAATCCCTGGGTAATTAGGAGTTGTGTTCATGTCGTCGTGGTAATAGTTTTATGTTGCCACATTGTTGGCGACACGATGCTTGGTAAAATCAACAACAACAGCAACATAAACAACAACAACAATGTTAACTGAGATTGAAGCGTGCCTGTGTCATTTTGGGGTTAATGTT
The DNA here is from genome assembly GCA_018901835.1 of Scaptomyza graminum. Lineage (NCBI taxonomy): Eukaryota > Metazoa > Arthropoda > Insecta > Diptera > Drosophilidae > Scaptomyza > Scaptomyza graminum. Next base: position 5,104,886 of record JAEIFL010000303.1, read on the forward strand.
TGTCTCTGCTGTCAGTCGCTTGCATGACATGCCAAGCTTCCTGAATAGTAAGGAGCAAATGCAAACTGGGAGAGAAATCCACTGACAAATTTTGGGTTCTATGCAATTTTGTTTTCTTTGTTGGCTGCCTCACTCATCAACGTACTGCATTTAATTTGATTTGCGACTATCTTCGCACTAATTAGCGCGTTTCTTAACTTAATTTTGTCAAATTTATTGTCTGCAAGCTACACAAGTGTTGAAAATCTCTGCATAGGATGTGGAAGAAATTGGATAGAGAACGGGAAAGGCATGGATGATGATGAAAAAGAGATGAGAGGCGTCCTTTTGGCTTTGTTTTGCTGGCTTAAACAAAAGTTATATTTGTGCATTTGGCATATTTATTGAAGCTAAAGTTTTAGCGGTGGCTACATGACCAAGGATACAAGATTACATTTTCACAAAGATAAAAATTACACATATACATACATATTTATTTTATTACGAATTTATGATTTTGTTTTTCCACATCTCGCTGATGTTGCTTCTGCTGCTGCTTCTGGTTGTGTTCGAGCATAATAGAAAACGGAAGCGGAAGCGTGAAATGAGCTTTTTGCATAAACAGCATGGTACACAAACAAACACACACACCCGCACTCACATACACTTGGACACAGTCGCACTCTCGCGTTGTGGTAGTAGTTGCCCTTGCAGGTGGCAGGCAGTGCACCATTTGTTGTTGTTGTTGTTGTTGCTGTGGCATTTTATGACACGAAACTCATAACTTTTGGGGTTGCTTATTTTGCTCATAGTTTGCCACATAAATTCACTGACAAGTCGCTGGCATCGTTGCCGTCATTGCAATGCTTCTTCTTGCTGCTGCTGCTGCTGTTGTTGTTTGTGTTGTGGTTGCTGCAAAACGTTGCACTAAATAAAGCGCAGCGCAGCATCGCAGGCGCAGCAGCAGTAGCAGCAGCGCCCACAAGATAAAGTGCCATTTAAAACTTGCGGTTGCTATTTTTGTGCCATTTTTCCCTTTTACAAGATGATGCCATGCCCATTTTTGGTAGGTATTTTTTTTTCATTTCAACTGTGCGCGCCTGAAAATTTTTTATTCTTTATTTTACATTTGGGGACTGCTAGTGACACTGTGGCAACTGTTTGGCATGAGTCATCACTCAAGGCTAAAAATGCAGCTTAGCTTAGTTGCTAGCCAAGAATCTCTTTGAAAAAGTTTGCGTTGCGTAAATTTTGTTGCCTTTGTTGTTGTTTTTGATGTTATTGTTACCTGGTGGCGCATTTGGCATTTCACGTAATTAAAATTGTCAATGTGGCTGTGTCTGAGACTGAGACTAAGACTAAGAATAAGACTTAGAAGGGTGGCAGTAGCGCAAGAAGAAGCCGCTTGACGTGGCTTAATGTTAACGGTTCTGTACGCTGCCTTTGTTATAATTTACAGCATGAAATAATGTGCCATTAAAACTTTGCCAGCCAGCGGAAAAATGGCCAACTCAAACTCAAACTCCAGCTACAAATGGTGCCCGGGCAAAAGCTGGGAGCAATCGCAGCTGCCTCTGCTCTCTCAACTTTGCATGCACGTGTTGAAAATGCCAGCGATACAAATCTAAGTCAAACTTGTGGCTGTGGATGGGTAGAGAGGGCGAAAGGCTAACGGGGGGCATGTAGGGCAGCTCAAAATGAAATCAACGCTGGCAGATAAAAATCGTTTGCGTTGCAAGCTCGTTAATACATTTTTGATGAGACACAACAAGTGGCAAGCACTTGGACAGCCACCGGGCAGGGTGAGGACAGTGTGGCAAGCAAGTTATGAGCAAACTTCTGACTAACAAACACACACACACACACACACCAGCATACATATACGCGCACACATATACTGACACACTTTTGGCCGTTTGCGTTGTTTGCCGTTGCCGTTGCTTTTGAAATGCTTTTGCCGTTGCCTACATAAATCAAAGCAGAAAACTAAAAGGCAGCCACAGGCAGCAAGGCACGGCAGTCAGGCCAAAGCGGCAGGTGCAAAGCTTTATGTACGTATGTAGTATATGACAGCAACTACAGTTAAATATGTTGTAACAAATAAAGTACAGCAGTTGGCCAAGGGGGATCGCGTTAAGGGTTGGGGTAAGTCCACTTTATGCTTCTCGTCAGCTCATTCATATTTATGGTATTTTTGCATTCAACCGACATCATTTCGTAATGTAATGTGAAGACCAGTTACAGAGTGCTGTCTTTTACCCCCTGCCCTTTTCTCACTTACCACCCCACCCCATCGCTTACTTAGCCTGCGGACTAACTGAAATCAAGGCAATTGGCACGTTGCTCATACGCAGCGTTGGCCCAGCAGCATTATTGGGTTGAGTTTTTGGCTGCTTTTATGTTTTGGTCATTTATGAAGCTCATAAATTTCACAAAAATTTCTCCATTGCCTTCTTTTGGTGAAAATTACTCGCAAAAAAGGAATTGTCTAATAAACTTTGCAATAAATTCAAGCATAAATTTCGTACACAACGTCGCAGTCGAACTTCAAGCGTTAAAACTATGCCAACAAAAGCCATTAATTCCAGTCAGCTGAAATGAAGTAAAGTGTCAGTCCGTGGACTCTGGACAGTGAACAGAGTGCAGAGGAATGGGCTGGTGGAGTGGAAGCAGCGGAAATTAAATGCTGCTAGCATTTTCCCACTGATATTGCTGCTGGTGTTGTAGATGTTATTGTTGTTGCTGGTCTTGCTTGCTTGTGTCCATTGGTGGACTCATAATTAGATGATTTAAAGTTATCGCTAAAGTTGCGATGCTTGCACCTGGCAGGTGGACCTGAAGCTCGACCCAAAGTTGGAGCCAGAGAGCCGTTTCCTTCGTTTTGGCTGTTCACTTTGCCAAATGTCTCTTGGAGCTTAATTGCAAAGTTTGCGCTGACTGTGGCCAAATTGATTTTGTTGAACTTTGGCGCATAATTTATGCGATTTTTAAACCGCTCCACGGCTTAGTGGTTGAGGCACACGCTGCTTAACATGCGCAACATGATGCGATGATGTTGCTTCAAACCTTTAACAGAATAAATACGTACACATACATATAATTTAACATTAATGAAATTCACTTTGGAGCTAAAGAACTTTGAACATGCCGCGGGCACAAAGTGAGTGAAGGCATCGAGCACTATGGAACAGAACGGGATACGACAGAGTAGAGAGCCGAGCTGGGTAGGGTAGGATAATGAGCACACACGAGGCTGATGATCCCTTGGTTGGTTGGTCTATGTTTGCCTGTATGCAGAATGGATTAAAAAACTTTTGATTAACCTTATCAAAAGCAAAAGCTGTGTAAACATACACACACACACACACACAAACCCAGCAATCAGGACAGCGATGGCAACAAGGATGCGTGCTTCAAGCAGCAAAAAGTCTCATGCAAGTTGTTAAAAGAAAATAAGTAACTTTTTGACAGGCTGGCGCTGCATCTACAGCTTCAGCTTCTGCTGCTGCTTTGACTGCTTGTACTCCTCAACACACAATACTCACACGAGCTAAACTAGCAGCCTAAATGTTTTCTTTTTGTTGCTGTAGTTGTTCTTGATGTTTTTGTTCTGTGCACAAAAGCATAGCATAGCAAAAAGTTTGTGTTTTTAAAAAAGGGCAAGTCTCTTAGCCTTTTGCAGGGCAACAGAAAGGCAAATAAATTAAAATATATGCAAGAGGGCAGCACAATAAGTCGTTTCAAATTTTCTAAAGTATGCAGTTTCCAAAGATAATAAAATGTTTCTTATTACATTTTATCATTAAAGTGTAATAAGAACAATCTTAATCTTGTAACTTATTACATACTTCAGCATTTGTTGCTTCTATAGCAAGTTTTGCTTTCAAATAATTAACGTAATCGCTATTTAATAAACAATTAACTTGGGCTTAAACATTTATTTATATGATTTTACATTAATCAGACTTTTTTCCAAAAAGCAGGTAATTTTTTTTCATGAATTTCCTTAAGATCAATTTTTGCGCAACTATCCCACAAAGTTTCTGTGCGTTAAGGTGAACGATTTTATCAGTGTCTATTTATTCATTTGAGTGGAAACGTGAACCTTGTTGCAGGGTATTTTCTGGTTAAGCACTCTTGACACAGAGCATTCTTGACGTTCTCAAAAAAATTGCTCTGTTCTGTTTTACGTTTGAGTGCAATAAAATCACAATTTGGCAGCGGCATACACACGCACACACACATGTGCACATGCACTCACTTTCATGTGGATGAGTCTCAAGTGTCGCACCTTTAGCGCATTTAAGGTTTTTAATAGGATTTGCGGATATGCAAATAAAAGGCAAGAGCAACGGCGCGACGTCACGTTTTTCAGTTAAATGTGCTTATCGCTGGGGCGTCACACTTCAATCAGTCAGCTAAAAGGTCTTAGAGTTTGTTGCGCGGTGAGGAGATCACGGGGTTGGCTGGAGAAAAGATGCTGTTTGCTGTTTGCTCTTCTGAAATTAACATGTCACATTTGACGTGCTCATTCTGACTCGCTTTCGCTTCATATCTTTATCATCTCCACTCGCTACGCCTGTGTTATGTTTTTTTTCTTTTCTTGATTGCCGAATGAGCATTACTTGATAACCGGCAATTGCTGATGTTGTTGTTGTCACTTTGCGGTGTAGACATACACACACACACACATGCAAATATCCACACACTTGGGGTGAAAGCGCCTAATTGCCGCATATGCGACATAAAAACACTGATTTTAACTTTGCGCTGGCAGCGTCGACTTCAGCATACTTGACATTACTGCGATGACGACGGCTGCGACTGCGGCTGCGGCAAGGCTACGATAACTGTGGCTGAACAAAAATTTTAGGTCAAAATGCTACAAACAAAATAAAAATAAAAACGAAAACACATAATACTTTTAAAAACGCTTGCGAGTGTGTGTGTGCACTTGTACATAAATGCTGCAACAGCTAGCAGTAGTTATGCGCTGCATTTAATTACAGTCGCCATGGAAAGGGGGAGTTTAGGTGGTGGTGGTGGTTGAAAACTTTTCATTCGGCCTCGGCCTCCATTGGCAGTTGCAAGTTGTAAGTTGCTTTGTGTCAGCTAAAATCCCGAATGCAACGCATTTCATTAACATACAACACAACTTCAGCACAACAATAGCGAAGACAAATACGCACACAAAAGCACACACTCGAAAACACACAGCTACAGCAGGGAAATTCATTTTTTGCCTTTGCCAGCTTGTCGCCAAACATTTTGCGATCCAGGCAACAGCAGGAGTGAGGCATCTGGGCAAGCACTTCAGCCGTAAGCTAAAAGTTGCCCGAAACACATATGCACAAATATAATACATTCAAACACACACACACTTAAACCCATTCTCTACACACACACACACACACATTGCTTACGACCTCAATTTGCAGCCCATAAACATTTGTGCGCAGAGAATGGAAAATGTGAAAAAATAACCCGAAAATCGGTTTGCGTTGTGCGGCGCAATGACCGAAATTTATTCAAAATAAAAATATAGTATTTGCATATAAAAATGTATGCAATTAAATTAATACTAAAATAAATAGAAAGCAGCTGAACTAAATAAAACGTTCTAGAGCCTTGAAAATAAATTCCCAAATACTTTCTTTCCTAATTGAACAACAATGTCGTTTGTTATTTTTTCTACCAAAGAACATGTGATGAACGCCAACATACTTTTAATTTATTTTTGTGTCTGATTGAGAATCGAGTGGAAGCGAGACTGAAATTAAAATAAAATAAAAAATATGTGTAATAATTATAAGCAATATAAATGTCAGTTCAAGTTATCACACTTCATAGTATACAACAGGAACAGCTGTTTTAATATTAAATGAAAAAGATGCTGATATAAGGAAATAATGAATATTTTTTTGTATATTTGATTCATTTTAAGTATTAAAAAATTGTATTTTCACTTACACATTGTTTGAGAAAGAAAGCTGTAATGACGTTGTCAGGGATACCGATGTCTGAACATCATGCAAGGTTGCTTGCGAAATGTGTTTACACACATTCAAGTAAATACATACATTTACATAAACACACAAACAAATCCACACTACATATAGTTGCTGTTTAAATGCGCTATCTTTGCTATACGGCAGTAGAAGGAAAGTCAATACGCCGCCTTAATTGCTTACAAGTTGTTTTTGTTGATGTCGCCGGGCATGTTTATCGTTTAAAGTGGATATCCTGACCCCAACTGACCCAGCAACTCTGGACGGCTGACCAACTGACTGACAGAGAACATCGTTTTTCGGCACCAGTCTGTCGGCATTGATTTTTATGTTTGCTCTTCTTTCTCCCACAAAGTGGGACTGAAACTGCTCCATTTATGTCGTTTTTAATTACTTATTTTGCTTAAAATTGTGTGCGAGGAAGCGAATAAACAAATTCTGGGAAAGAAGAGGACGGGTATGCTACATAGATTTATAGATACAGTTTTATCCATGTTGGGTCCACACATACACTTGCAAAAATATGGCTTCGTTTATGAGCAAATAAAATAATGAAAATTGCGATACAAAAATGCTCCCAAGCAGCAGCAAAACAGTAGCCACAGCAGAGCAGCAGCAGAGCAGCAGAATCATCACCAAGAGTCTTTTGTTTGTCTTTTATTAGGATAGTAAAACTCTTTATTGTTGTTGTGCCTGGCTGCCTGCCCGCCTGCCTGCCTGACTGGAAGTGTTGTTCGGCCAATTGTCCAGCCAGTTGTCCAGTCAGTCCAGCATCCACTTGACCAGGCCTAGCACAATGACGACAATGAGGATGACGTTGCTGTCGTGTTGTTGTTCTGACCTTTTGTCCAGACTGACTGGCCCGCTTGGGGTGCTGCCCTGGCAAATTTTTATATAGCTTAGCATATTGTGTTGCCATTGTTATTGTTGGAGTTGTTGTTTCTCTGCTGCATATAATTTGGGAAAGAATGAGGCCAAAAGGCAAACTGTAAGCATGGCATAATTTGGAGCGCAACCGCAGCAAGCCAGGATGTGGCAGGACATTGATGAGAGGACAAACAAGTGCTGCCAGCTGGATGGTGTAACTCAATTCTGCTGATGTCTAAATAGACATATGCAATTCGGGGCTAGCTCACATTTTGATTGTCTTCATTAAGTTAAGTTTTATACTGATTTACTAAGGCCACCAAACAGACACACAACATACCATGATAGCGACAGGCATTTACGACATATAAACGCTTGAGTGATAAATTCTGAATGCGTTATATAAAGAAATTCCTCTGCTAGGCAATAAACCAGGCACACAATGAACCACAAGATGTCTGATGCTTTTGGTCGGCCTTCATTGAACTTTAAGGTTTATGTTTTGTGTGTGCGTTTGAAGTTTGTTCCTTTTAATATTCCATTTCTGATAACCAATGAACTGGGATCGCTGTGGCTCACATTTCGGTGATTGAAATTAATTTCAAATGTCGTTTCTCACTTTGGAGCACAAGATGGCGACAGCTGCCACATCGACGACCCTGACCTGCAGAGAGTGCAAAGGTTTAGGCTAGATTGTCTTTACGCCACGTTATCCAAGCCAGCTGCCGTGTATCTAATGAATATTTAAAATCCAGCACGCCTCACAAACATAAAACACACACACACAAACAGATACTTCGACAGACACAGTTGAACACAGAGTACGAACTCGCATGCTGGTTGCTCCGGTAGCGTATTCAAAAAAATTTACAAGTATATTGAATGTGAAATTTATTTAAATAACCCAAAATCGTTGATGCTTAAATAAATCCAGTTTAAATGTGGATTTCATTTTTACTTCTATATGCATAGACTAGGTAAGAAAGCATACAATACTTATACAAATATGTATATATGTATGCATATATATCACAATCCAAATCTCAAATGAATGCAAACTTCCGATTACAGATTTACAGTGCTGTACTTTTGAAAGCGATATGTATTCAGTAAGCAACAATTTAAGTGACCAAGCTTTGGGTTTAAAGTAATTAACCTTGAGTCAAATTACGCATACGCTGTGTGGCACACATAATTCATCCAGATTAAGGCCAACACTCGCTTCGTCATCATCATCATCATCTTTTCATCTCATATCAACAATGTAGCAAAGTTTCTAGCATCAGCGACGCCAACCGACGACCACAGCGGGTATCAGCATTGAAATAGCAGAAATTTTGATTTTACGACCTTGTTGCCGTCATTAACGTTATTTTATGGTGACGCCGATCCAACCACAAAATATTGTGGCGTTGCTTTTCGCAGTCAAGTTGGAGAAGTCCCCTGGCGGGCCCAGCCACCTAGCCACAACTCCGTCAGTTTATGATGCTCGGAAGTATAAGTAAAAAACCAATAAATGTTAATGAAAATATAAGAGACAAAGTTTAGTTTAGGTCTCGTTTACCCCCTGCATAGCAGCATGTGTGAGCCCTCTTTGCCACAGCCGCCAAAGTCATATCAGAATTCCTGTTTCCCCATCTTCGTCCTGTGCGGCTATGTGATTGTGTGTGTGCGTGGCATCGAACATAAGCTGATAATATTATTGTGCTATTAATGGTTTCAGGTTTTATAGGACTTTTAATCGCTTTTCTGACTGTTGCCAAAGTTGCAACTATAACTTGACAATGCCTCGCGCCACATACAAAAGGAATCGAAAAGTATGTTGCGTGTGCGACAATTTCCTACTCTTTCTTATTCTTTCTGGTTACCTCTCCCTGTCTGTGTTTATCTTATTCACTCTTTGTGCCACTAAGCAGTCAATGCAACATTTAGTTGCGGCCAAAGGCAAAAACTAATTGCAAAGCCAAACGCACAGGCAACAACTGTGGCTGTGGCAAGGTGTATGCCGCAAGCAGAAAAGCAATTTAGCAAATTCTTTGTCGTTTGGCAAATAGAAAAGCCACTCTTTGAGTTGTTGGGCTTCCCCTTCCGCTCCACCCTTAGCCACCCACCAGTTTGGCTGGCTGCTGCAAAATCAATTTTAATGACACGATAGAGAAAATGCAGAGCGCTTAATATGTATGTATGTACATACATATATATAGAGAACCGCTTGAATAGCAAATAAGTGAAGCGAAGGCGACAAACTCCAATCGCACGTCTATAAAATGGTCGCCCATACATTCAACCCCTTAGAGCAATGCATTTGCTGTGGCAGGTATTAGGGGAAAGGGGGCATGACATATGCAGGCAGTCATTGCTTTTGTTGTGGTTTTCAACGAGTATAAACACCACGAAGAAAACATGATAGTCATTTTTAAACTAAGATAACTGATACCAAAATACTCTCACTAGTATTTTTAAATTACAAAACATTTTGTACAAACAAATGAAACAAAAACAAATATAGAAAAAACATGTAGTGACTTCTAAAAAGATTTTAACACATTTTTAATGTTTACAAAGTTATAAAGATAATCTTTTTTGAAGAATGTCAATGTATGATTCTAAGCGTTACTAAGCCAACAACAAATTTTGTTATGCTCCCCTTTGAACTGGAGTATCGCAGCACACACAAAAGGTGTAATGAAGGAGCAGTCAGTAGGAATTTCTTTGTCGCTCTGTCGCTGGCAAGGTAAGGAGAGTGTTGGCTTGTCGCAATTAACGTTCGCGGAAATTCCTGACAGCCAAGAAGGCAACAACAGCAGTTAGCAGCTGGAAGTGGGCAACGAGCCAAAGCAACGCGTTGGTGCGAATATAGCACGGAAGTTGTTGGGCCCACGTGGCGTTTACTTACGTGTATTAAATTGTGACTTGAGTTGCCAAGTGACCTTCTTTGTGTGTATAGATGTGTGTGTTTTTGTCAACTACTTGTGTTGCATGTCGTATGTTGTATATAGTATATTGCATGTTGCACACGCTAAGCAAATAGTACATTCTGTATGTCCTCCCTTAACTGCATTTAGCAACTGTTTCTCGATTATTTTTCCTTCTTTTTTGTGCTATGACAATTTGGCGGCCTACTTGTCGTAGTTGGCGTGCCATATGCCATATGCCAGTCGTACACAAAACAATTGCTGCCATTACAGTTTGTAATTTGGTAATCAGCCATACGAATCTGCATAATGGCAATTGGAGCAGCAGTGGCTGTTGGGAGGAGGAGTAGCAGCTGTAAAAGTGCTGCTGCTCAGCAGCGCTGGCTTCGTTGCCGTTTAGGTAAACCAGGCAAGAAAAGTTGCCAACTTTTAATTGAAGTGAAAACGACGATAACGACAGCATTGTTGGCATTGCTGTAGCTTTGTTGCCAGCCCAAGGGGATCTGAATGAGGACTCCTCATGGGGCTTTAACACACACACATACACACATACGAATAAAGGCATACGCACACACACACATGTCGTTATGGCGTGCGCCATTGCAAAAAACAGTTGCGGAATTGCTTTTTAAGCCCACAGCGAGTCGCATATAAAAAAAAAAGCAGCAGAGAGCAGCCGCACTCCAGGGCCCTGGGATTGAGTTGGGTCTGCGCTCTGTGCTGTGGGCCTGCAAGCCTACCATTGGGTTGAGGGCTAAGCCTTTAAAACGCAAAACTTTTGAGCTGCTTGAAGTTGGAACTGTGCATATTTGCCTATGTGTGCTTATGTGCTGGTGGTCCCAGTACACATACACACAAATGTACTTACATTAGTATATTCGAGTGTGTGGGTGTTTATGTTCATCATTTATATGGTATTGGCCAATGTGCATTGTTTAGTTTTGCATGAAAGTGCTTTCAGGCGTTGCTAACCTGTTGCTAGGTCAGGTCCTTTGGACATTCTAGCACAGTGCGCTGCGAAAGCGCTTCAAACTCGTCACAAACGGCCTTGAAGCCAGTGATTGAGTGACAGGTTGGGCTGATGAGCATTGAGAACATTGTTTGCATTGCAGCACGCAAATATGTCCCCAGCTGCTCTAGCTGTGGATCGAGGCACGCGCTGCCGTGTGACATTCGAGGCACATCTTGCCTTGAAGATAGAGCGCCGCCATACTCTGGCAGACTGACTGGGCATGCCGGCCCAGGCTGGCTTTGATTTATTGATTATAGTCTTGGCAACACAGCATACAGAATGAGACAATCTTTGCCTGTCCCCAGTGCGGCCCACACACACACACACATGTGACTGTATAGCGAAGAGTGAAGACGCGACCCGGGTTTCCATTAGCCAAAGCTGCCTGTGGCACAAGTGCTGGCTGCTGTTTAATAAGCCACCACATTTAAAATATACCAGAACCGAGAAAGTGGAATGCAGCTGCAGGCCAGGCGATTCCCTTGCTCATTTCCTTTCTCCTATCTCTTTTGAGGGCAAATGGCGCAAGTTCAATTAAATCAAAGCCGTAGCATATTTCTTACCCGTTAGACAGTTCCGGCGCCAGACGCCGTCTGCTGGCGGCAACGTCTGTAAGTGAAAATAAGAAGACGAATTAAATTACGTTTAAAGCGCAAGTGGACTAAGAGATATATATTTATACACACAAAAATCCTCGACTCTGCAATAGAAAAATGAGTTGATGCACTGGAGCCATATAAGTTGTAAAGTGTGAGCTCTGTGTGTTCTAGACTTTAAGATATCCATCAAAGTGGTGTCATTAACTTCAGCAATGGACAAATCTAAATCGTTAGATCTCGGAGTAGATCACGTTTAAAGTTTTTCGCAAGCATACAATATTAAGTGTAGGGTAGGGGGGCGCTTGCCCATGAATGTATATTACTTCAACGAAAAAAAAACTTGGTTTAAAAAAAATTATTTTTGAGGTCTTGCCCTCCCTTAATTTTGCTCTGGCTACGGCCATGTATACTGTCCATTAGGCAGGCGCGTAGCTACCGCTGTATCAGCTGTATCAATAATACGGGGCCCCCAACTGCGTTAGCAAAGATAATAACAAAATTCCCAAATTTTTTTTTTCAGAAATGAAGTCAAAAATAGTAATTTGATTTTACCCTCGTAAATAGAGCTCGCAAAAAAGTGTCCACACTTTCACATAATGCAATAAGGGAGCGATAAAAACACTCAACTCTGTTCTTGATCAATGAGTGAAATGCTCAAGCAAAGACAGTTTTTTTTTTCGTTTTTGTTTTGCTCGTGTCTTTCAAATACCGTTTTGGCTGAGCACTAACGCCCAAAGTGTCTTTTGCGTATGTTTGCTCAATGGAAATCACGAGGATACAAGAGAAGCGAAAAAAGTGTTTTGCTGAGAAAGAGAAAGAGCGAGAGTGCTTCATTTTTTTTCCGAAACAAGTTGCAGCACCTAAAGAACGATAAAACTCAGGTTGCGCAGAAACTGATTTATGTTCTGCGCAGATGACGTCACATGTAATGCATGTGTTGAATATTTGCATTGTATACATTCTAAATTACTATATTTTGGCTTGTAATACAATAAAATAATAATAATATAATAAGAAGTTTTTAAGCAGCTTTTAATTTATTATCATTCATTTTTATTAAAAATTTTTTTTTAAACGAAATCATTTGAGACGTTGCGAACAGCTCTTTATGCGCAATGCGTTATATGTCTTTCTTGTATTATGGCAACACCTTACATCGGTTATCGCGGGCAAGGAGAGTGTATATTTAAACAATTTAAAAAATAAGTGACGGATAGATAATTATGATGAATAATTATTTATTTTAATCAAAACCAAACAAATTTACGGGGCCCGACAAGTCTCGCTACGCTACTGCCAGTAGGTGAGGACATCCAATTCGATTGGCCGAGAACATTAGCAAGCACAGTATGCCCATTTCGTGCAATATCATGATTGCAGAGGCAAGAATGAAAGAAGCCGCTAAAGTGTGAGAATTAGAAGCGAACGCCCCGCGCATTGAAATGGAATAGAATCAAGGCAACAAAAAACCGAGAGATAGAGAGCAAATGAAAAAAACTTAAACTGTACAACAAAAAAAAAAAGAAATCCATGTGGGAGGTTGTAGAAATCATCGTTGGGTGGCAAGGCGAAGCTACGGCAGGACAGAGATAAGTAAAAGAACAAAATTAAATTGGGCATTTATCAAGAGAATTTTATTGATGCCCCAAGTGCCGGCCAGAGCAAATACAAGCGCAAACACACAAGCACAAAAACACACACACAAAAGCGCAAAAATAAAAACACACACACAAGAGGGCGCCACAGTCGACTGAAGACAAAGTCAAGTGGCAAGAACGACAAATACGGGCAATTATCGTTTTGAGTGTAAAGTTTTATTGGCAAGCGGAAAGTTGATTTTATTTAAATGTTGCCAATAGCGGCAAACAGAACTGCTGCATGAGACGCAATCATTAATTTGAAGGTGCACCACCCTTCCTCCATCTAGGCCCTTCGATGTTCCCAAACATTAATTTGGCCTACTAATTACGGTCATTAGCGAAGCGGCAGCAATAGCAACGAAAACAATTACAGCGCATTTAATCACCTGCTGAAATTGTAATTGTGTTGCATACTTTTTGGAGTGGTGAACGTAATCTACATACCACATTTGTACTTCAAATATATTATACATCCAACCTTTTCCTGCTGCTGTCTACAACTAATTACACGGCCACCAAAACAACAGCGCCATAAAACAAAACTCGAAAGCCCCTCGAGTGCAGAAATTCAGACGAAACATGAATTGTTGCCAACGCGATTTTGAATTTATTGCATGAAATTAACTTTCACAAAATAATTCACATAACTTTGGGGCGTGCCAAAGGGCCAGCCAAAGTGGCTTAATAAAATAATTTATGGTTCGGCAAAATGCCCACTTACAGCTACACAGTTTTGTAGGGACCTTTTACCTAAAAACCCTTCCCTTTGCCTAAGTCTTGCTTCATCTTAACGCCTATCGCTGTCTCTGTCACTTTTTCTCTGTTTCTCTGTCTTTGTATTACTGTCTGTCGGTCGACTTGTCTGTTTGTCCAGGCGCAGTCAAGTGCAAAAAACAAAGCAAATTAATTGCAAGTCAAAGAGAACTTGACTTTACTTAAACGACGCACCTTTACACACATATACAAACATACACACACAGATACACACTCATGCAGACACACAATTACACTGACAAGTGCCGTGGCAATGCCTTTATCAATATATTCTTTAAGGCCCAGGCAAGCAAAGCCTAATCAAATGCGACAGCAGCTGCTTTGCCGGACAGCCTTCTAGGCAGCCCAGCGATGCGTGGCTAATATGCTGTTGGCCATCGACACGCCCCTTTGACCGGATAAATGCGTGACTGGCAGGAGGCTGGTCCATCCCAAAATAACGCCCTTAGTTGTGTCTCGAGCAAAAGGCCATTCCACTTTCATTGGTCACTGAAGCATTCGATGGCCACATCAACAGATGGCAAACCTCTGCTATTTAAATTTCTATGCTCAGCGCCCATTTTCATGCGTATTTGTCAACAACAATTTTTTGCTTTAATTGATGAAATAGAATTGGCTCGAGACTTAAAATCAAAGCTGACGTTCATAACATGTAATTGGTTCTGGGCACTGTGTCAGCTTTTAGGGTTTCTGTTGTTGCATCATTCGCTTCGTTTATATCTTCCCGACACGTTTGACAACTTGGCGTTTGTCATTGCTTAGTTGTTGGCAAGCGCTGTTAAAATAAATAGAATGAGAAAAATATATTTGCTTTGCTAACAAAGATCAAATACCCTTTGTGATGTTTTGTGTAATACTGACATACATTATAATATTTTGCACAATTGCTTGTTGCAAAAAAATATACAGACATTGCAATGCAAGCTTTATCCTGCCTCTTGTAAAAGTATACCATTGAAAAAAAAAAAAAAAAATGAGGCTAAGAAGATCAACAGTAGCAGTCAAAGCAATAGTAACCAGGAAAGTTCTTGAGACCCATTTGGGAAATTGACAAAGGGCACAGGTGACACAGACAGCGACAGCTTTAGTTGCTGGAGTTGCTTGTCGCTAGCCGCAGGTTGCTCGTTGCTCGTGGTTGATTGCGGTGCTGCATGCAGCAAGAGCAACATCCAACACTTGAGATGACAGTGCAACATGTGCGAGTGTCAGCCGCGAACATGCCACAGACAATTCCGGTAAAAGCTTTAGTCGAGGGTGTTGGCTAAAATTAAATGCCGTTCCACCCTACCCCACCCCACCCCACCACTTCCTATCCCTATCAAAGCAACTTGCAAGTTTTATCTTGGCAGTTGCAGCGATGCGACTAAGCATCATAACTCAAGTCAGTGCCTGGCGACTCTGGCCCTGTCACTCAAGAAGCGTGAAAAACCTGCCAAGACGCTGAAGAGTCATCCTTAGGTGACGCTGCCGGCATTATGTAAACGTCACCAAACAGTAGTGGCAACAGAAGCAGCAGCAGCAGCAGCAGCAGCTGTTGCAAAAACCACTGCAGCAATAGCAGCTGCAACATCTGCCGTTGCATGCACTTAACATGTTGTACCACAAAATCGTCAGCCATATGCGGCGCATATTAATTTGATGGCTCTCATATTTATGCCAAAGCAAAGCGTTTTCATTCTCTATGGTCTTTGCTGTGTGTTTGCCTGCCACCGCTGTTGTTGCGACATTTTTTTGACAAGTTGCACTCAGAGTCAGATTCAGAGTTAGCATCGTCAGTGTCGCAGTCACAGTCGTTGCTGCATTTGCAATGCGATGAGGAGTTGGAGCAGCTGCTGCCTTTCTGCTGCTTTGCATATGGACGGACAAGTGGAGAGCAACCGCTGAAAAAGCTGCAAAACCAGACAAGCCAAATGCGAACAGAGAGGAGTAAGGCGATGTGGAGCAACTGCAACTTCAACTGCCCCCATGCTGCGACTTTTCCATTTTCTTTTTTTCCTTGCGCATTCTACTTTAATTATTTCAGCAATGCTGCCGATGCCGCTGGTAACGACATCAAATTTACATACGCAATTTCATTGTTGCCGCAGGATCTGGCCATTGTCGTCGTCCTGTTCGTTGTTCGTTGTCCGTCGCTGTCGCTGTCGTTGTTGCAGTTTGCGTCGTTTGTCCCCTGCCACATAACGCATTTTGTATTCAAATTTTTTCGCTGTTGGCTGGCAGTCATTGCAAATTCTAGTTGTAGAGTAGTTTTGCTTGCTTCTTTTGTTTTCTGTGCTTGACTTTTGCTTGGGGCTTGTACTGTTATGTCTGCTCCCACGGCTCCACTGGTTGCTTATGTGCTCATAATAATCAGTTGCAGTTCCCGCCCCTCGCTTAAATTTAGTGTCGATTTTACAGGCACTTACACACACGCACACCCAACCCCACGACCCACAAACCTCAACGCTAGACGACTACGTCTAACCAGTTTCTATATGACAAAGGGCATTGCAGATTTGTGCAAATTTATGGAACAGCCGGTCTAAGTGCAAGCAGTTGCAAATTCCATTTACATATGATTAAATATATTTCAGAATAACAATGCAAATTCGTTATGTTTTGATTCTTTATGACGAAGCAACCAATAAATGTCTTTTATGTTCTATTGTTTATCAAAAACCAACCATATATTTGATGTTACATAAATGCACTGCAATTTCTTATAAAAATTTGATAGAGAGAGAAAGATTTTGGCTCGAACTGTCGATAAAGAGCGATGATACAATAATTAAGAAAGAAGTAGCAGATAGATACCCACAAGTTAATATGGAGATTTTATTTATTTCGAATGCGGACCACGCAGTCGATTAGCATCCCTCTTAAGACACTTGAATACGCATATTCTACACAAGTTTTCATTTCCGGCTTTTAGCGCCTTTCAGCAGTAAATTTGTTTTTGGAGTCGAAGTTTAGCTTTTGTTGTTTTTTGAGCTGTCCAACTGTCAACAATCCGCTTTTAGGCTTCTTGCGAGCTTAATGTAGCGCAATAATGAGTCGAAAAATTTGCATTTCTTTTACTTTTTGAGTGACAAATGCAATAAACTCCCAAAATATAAGCAAATAAAAAGTAATCAGAATTTCAGATTTAGCCATGAAGTAAAAAAAAAAGCACCCGGGCTAACAGAAAAAAAAGGAATTAAAAAGTGTTCTAAATAATTCATTTTTGAATTAATATATAAATCACTTTCACACCATTTTGTCGGCGGCCGTTGACAGAGCCCTCACAGTTCTTCTTTCCTTGTCTTGACGCCGTTGTCCCTGTCCTTTTTTCCAGGACACTTGTTTATTTTATTACTTTTCAACGCCGCGCAATGCAAATGAGCACGAAAAAGAAAAAGTCAAAGAGAAGTAATGGGAGCAGCAACGCAAAATCTTTTTAATATAAAACTGAATTACTTTTAGCAGCGATTTCCGAGAGTGTCCCGAGTGCCTACGCACATTAAAATTGACGAACTGTAAAGGCGCTGGCACGCCCACAATTCCACTGTCAGTCATCCCAATGGGGCAGCAAGCTCTCATTCTGTTACAGCCATATTTGCCACAGCAGGTCGCCCTGGGTTATTAGGGTAGCTTATTAACGTTGCCCGTGATATAGCTGGGTCATCATTATCGAGTGCTTTGTGGCTACCCTGCCTACCCTGCCTGCCCCTCTAGGCAAAAAGCAATTTCAACGCCCTGCGTTTCTTTTATAATAGGATTGCGTTTTGGGGAATTACCTGTGCTTAAGGCAAAGTGCTAGAAGTCCAATAAGAGGCGACCCTCCTGTGAAGCGACCACAGGAAGCGGAAGGGCAATGGAAATGAAAACGGCAACGGACACTTTTAATTTCTCAAAATGGCAACTTGCTGACATCCGCCGGGTGGGCATTCGATCCATTGATTAAATGCAGAATAACAGACAAACTGTAGTTCCAGCTCCAGCTTTGCTTGCAGTGTCCTGTCTGTACAGGCATTCAGGCAGGCAAGCTAGCACACAGGCAGGCAGCTAGCCAAGCAGGATGCTGAAAACTGGCTGCTTTACCCATCTTGGCAACCGGGAGAATTATTGAGACTTGTTGCAAAAGTTCATATCGTGCGAAATAATTCAGAAAATGCCAAACAGTCTGCTGGCATGCCCAAGAGCTAAAGGTGGCCAACTGGTTACCTGGCTGGCTGCCTGGCTGACTTTGGGAGTGCAACAGCCACTCCCCTGCTTGTCATTTGTGTTTGTGAAATATGCGTTCAATTTTTTACGCTGCATTTTTCGCTTATCTGCCAACTGCCAACTGGCAGTAACTGCAGCTGCAGCAGCAGCAACCCCGGCACAGTCAACCACACTAAGAGGGAATCACATGAGCGAGAGTATCAGACAACGGAGCATAAAATGTTCATATCACGTATACGCAATGTTGTGGCTTGTTGGTTTTCTTTGGGGAGCATGCTACAGCACACATTGCAAATTAGCCGCGTTACACAGAAGAGTGGAAAAGAGAAGAGGGCTGCTGCTGTTGTGGAATGTGATAATTTACTCATTTCATGTGCCATTAGCTGTCAAGAGGCGCCGCATTGCCATTAACGTGCATGTCTTCCTAACTCTTTCTTTCTCTCTTCCTCTGCCGTTTCCAACTACCACTGTCATATCTCTGTAAATAAGGGGTCACATTTGCTCTCAAGTCTCGACTCTCAGTTGCAAGCTCTTGTCACTTCATATTATGCTATACATTTTAGTTAGTTCACGTTGTTTCCTCGCACTTGTGCCATATACTATATTAAAACTATATATTTATCATGGCTCACTTTTGTGGCGGCTGCCTCTTCAGCTGAATCGCTCACCGAGTTGAGTTTACTAGCTTGTGACCCGTTTTTTGAATATTGTATATCTGCTTTGCTCCATCTCAAAAGCTTGCTCATTTCACACAACAACACAACACAGCAAGAAGAAGGAGCACAGGCAGGACAATGGCTTTAGCACTTGCTGTTGCCGCCTATCCGTTGTTGCACTTGAGCACTTCTTGTGCCCTCTCAAACACAAACACAGCCACATACACATACACACACACACACACATGGTATCATTGCACAGACAATGGCAGCTGCGCTTTTGCAGACGTTTTTGGACGCTCTTTTCCAGGCGGCTTCAGCGTCCCCGGCTGTGACCTAAATTTTTACCAAATTGGATAAATTTTTCGCATTTTCGCTTTGCTATTTTTTTTGTAATTCTATTTTTTTTTTGCATCGCTATGACGGCGACTGCTTTTTGCGATTGGTCTTGTTGTTGTTGTTGTGATTTTGCTTTGCTCAACTGCTTGTATCTTCTCTTTGTTTTTGTTGTTGCAATTTCTCGCCACATTTGATTTATCTTGCCGTATATACAAGCCAAACAACATACAAGTATAAGTACGAGTCTGTACAATATTGTGCCGTATCAAGCTCTTTTTTCTATTTCTCGCTTTATTTGCTTTTTTGTCGCCGCATTTTACTCCGCCCTCTAACTCAAGTATGTGTTTTTGTGAGTGTAAAAGTTTATGTGTGTGTGTGTGAAGTGAGTCACCAGAACTGTTGTGCTCGTCTGCTGGATTTTAGCGGACGCGATTGCTTCAGCTTCTGCTTTTGCTTGTGTGCCACTTGTATCTCTAGAATTGAATCTCGCCCAGTCGGCGTCCTCGTCACTCAGTCACCAACAGCAGCAACAGCAACTGACAAAACAACAACTATATCAACAACAACACAGAGAAAAGAACGCTGCTCGGGTTTTACGTCTAGCTGCGGCCGCAGCGTTTTTTATTTGAGGTTTACGCTGCCTGCCTGCCTGTACGTCCTTTTTGGCTACGTGTTAGGCATAGGAGGAGTTGTTAGCGGAGGATTGGGTTATGTCCGGGCTGGTCGTTGTGTCGCCCCAAGCTTTTAATCATGATTTACGAGCTGCTGCTGCTGCGACAGACAGAATTAAAGACAGACTAGAGGTAAATATAAATGGAATTTAAAAATGTGATCTGATTTAATAATGCAAAGTTGCCCAAAAATGTAGACAGCAAGTCTTTTCTGACTGCAGCATGACATTTTTTTCTTTTACTTTGTTGTATGCTTTCTATTTGTGTGTGTCAAGCAAACTGCCAGGCAAACCATGCGTGCTGGTTTTTTTACGCGAGGAAATCTGCAGCGGATTCACCGAATAAATAATGTACAAAGAAAAGTTGTAAGTTGCATGTTTTCAACATAATGCTAAAATGAACATACATATATAACTTTCAGCTAATTGAGTTTGTATTGATTTGAGACATTAGCGCTATAAGAAAAAAATACTCATTGTATTTTTGTTGTTGCACAGTGAAAAATTATACAAATTTTCAATGCAAATATTTTAGTTTCGAATGAAACCAAACGGTTTTGTTTCATCTTCATACCTTTATTTGAGCACATTTTTATAGCTATAAACACGAAAATGTTGTGAAAATTCCGTATTATATATTTTGATGCGTTTAAATCTCTCCCTTACCAATTCAACAGGAATGAAGTTGTCTATCTAACAAGCATTTCTATAAGCAAATGCATATTTGTTGTCATATTAGCGTTATTGTTGTTGTTATTTTCTCCTGCCAAGGGTATAAACTACAAATTCCATTACAATGCCATAATGCTAGAAGCCCCTCATTCATTTTCTTATTTTAACATAAGCTCAGTTACATTTATCTCCTTTATACGCTTTTTGTTATTATTGTTCTTTTTATGCCTGCATGCTTTTTGTGCCCTTACCCGTGTTGCCGGCTCGCTCTCTGGCTAGAATGGCACTGGTCTAGTTTTGCTTGGTAGGGTTGTCGGCTTTAGTCTGGTCTACCATACTACTGCTTTCTACCGACCACGGACCAACGCCCACTGTTGGTATTTTGTTGTTGTTGTTTTGATCTCTCAGCACTCGCTCCATTGCACTTTGTTGTATTGCAGCCAATTGGCCGTAGCGTAGGCAGCTAGCACAAGGAATTTATGCGCCATGTTGTCTATTAGCCATTCAGGTCATTGTTTTTTTTTTTTTTGCCGCCCACCGCCCATTTTGACACTCGCGTTTGAATTGGCAATGTGTTGTGGCATCTTTTGGGCGCCGCTTTAAAAATCAAATTCCAAATAAATGGCTGGCGTTTGGCATGCGAATACATGATGTTTGTTGATGGGACCCTATTGTGTTGTGTGCTTAACGAACAAAAATTCCATGCAAATTGCAAAGGAACAATTTCAAATGAGACATATTCAACAGAAACCACACAAGTAGTAGATAGTACCCTAAATCCCTCAAGCCCAACACACCGCACACAAAACACAAATACCAGGCAATATATATATATATTCGTGTGTGGTTGTGTGGGTACGTGGTATTTGTATACATACATACATATGTATGAATATGAGCAAATATACACTAACATCAAACGTTTTGCTGTTGATGCTTCTCCGAACAGCTTTTGGCTGTCTTTCTCTTCCCTTCCTCTCCTGGTCGTTGTTGGGCGCAACGTCAACGACGATGTTTTCTTTTGGCGCTGCCATCGTTGACATCGTCATCGTCTACTTCATCGGCATCGCCATTGCCATTCCCATTGCCATAGCATAGTCAATATGTTTTCATTCAATTTGCAAAGCATTTTCATAAAATTTCCCACAAGAAAAACATTGCGCACATACAAATGTGTATGTATGGTATATATATATACATATACATGTTTATAGAATATCCTCAAATTCCAACGCATGGGTGATATGCAAGCAACTTTGGCATGCGAGGCACAGCTTCGGCATTGGAAATGGGAAATTATGCAAAATGTGCTCGATTTGCGTAAACAAACCGGAAATGATGGTTTTGCTTGCTGTCCATTTTCAAAATGAGCACGGGTGAAGGGCAGGTTGTTGCTTCTTTCCTCTTTTGCATTCCTTTTTCCTGTTTCCCTTCTTATACTCTAATACCAAAGGTAAAGAGTCTCTCCGTCCGGATGAAAGCCCCTTAATGCTAAAACCTTGGGTTGCTACGCCTACTGTGGGGCTGGGAAATCGATAAGATCGATAATTTAAAATCGCCGAATTTGGAGGCTTTATAGTTGTTTCACCCCTTAAGATCTGCCCACCCCATTCTCCCACTTTGAAAGCAGGTTCCTTTCCACCTGTTTTTATGCTGGTATCAGAGTATTCCGCAGTCGGTTGCGTTCGAGTGCCACGATTTCAATTGTTTTTTTATGTTCTTTGGTTTACAAAGTATTTATGCATTTATTTATTTGGCAAAAGGATCAGTCGGGTCCCCGCGCTCTGACTTATTGTGTGCCTATTATGCTAATTGAACAGTAAAAAAAGTTTGCCGAAAAACTCAAGCTAAAGTTTATAGGGGCTGCGCGTGCTTGGTACCCTCAAAAAGGCCTAAAATCGTTCCGACCTACAAAGCTCATAAAAATTTTATTCGTCGCGCAACTGAAAAGTATGTAAATGTCCCGTGCACCGAATGAGCAAATATTTTTAATAAAATTCATGTTCTAAGCAGCTTTGCTGACCAAACGCTCTACGCAACATAATTAAAGCATTGCCATGTTTTTGTCAATATTCTTGTTCATGTTCTTGTTACTGTTGTTGTGGTTATTGCAAATTGAATTAGTAACCGCCGCAGAAACTCGAAAGCCAGCAAAATCCTTTTTGCCCATTTGCCTTTATGCTACGTGCCAGACAAATCAAAAGCAATGCCTCCTTTCGACCTGCCGCTGCAAAACCACAAATGGAAATGCAAATTTTCTGTTGCCCACGCGACCGCAACCCTATTGTAAGTCTACTAGCACTCAGACCTAGTTTTATTCTACCCTCATCGACCCCAAGCCACGACGACCTATTGCAGCAATTTAATTTCTTAAGCAATTTTCATAATCTGCAGCAAATTGTTTCTGAATGCTGCTGCCAGGCCTCGCCTCGGGGCTAACCAACGCTGACTGGACCGTTACATTTTATGCAGTTGGCTGCTGGAGAGAGGGCGCTGCATTTGAGCCACAAGGCAGCAAGAAGCCTTGTCAGCCCATCCACTTGTTTGCTGCCCCGCAGCGTACACATTTTCGTAATGCACTAGGCAAAGTTTTTGCTATTTTTTATTAATTTTCACTAGCTGCCGTGGCGCGTGGCCCTTGGACCGCGTACCTCGCCATGCCCTTGAGCCAGAAGCCAAAGACGTGGCGCCCACCGCCACCGCCTGCTGCATAATTAAAATTGCAGTGAAGTCCTAAGCGCGCCCCAAAGGCAACCGACGAAGCAGCTGCTGGTTCTGTTGCTTCTTAAACATAGGTCACACACTTACCAAAAATATCCTTGATGTTTGGCAGGAAATTATGGTATGCTTGAATATTAAAAGAAATTATACTCTATATAGTGGTTATTATTTTGTTTAAGCTTACCTAATAATTTCCGTTTATCTATTGTTCGCTGTCTAAAAAGGTATTTAGCTCACATTGCACTTTGATCTTCTCATAAACATATTAATTAAAAACTGTAACAGCTGTTCCATACTCATACAAAGAAACAACAAACTAATATCCTGTTTAATTAACTTGTCAATTCTATGGGCTACTTTAAAAAGTGACGACCATTGCATTTAAGTCTTTCTAATGGTTAGCTTTAGATAGTAGTGTGAAATGTTTTTAAGTGGAGTGGTGCTTTGGCAGCTGTGCCAAAAGCTTTTTTGCTGTTGGCTCACAATTTGGTATTTAATATTGCTGCTTGTGGGCACTTAACAGCTTCCCACGCCTATGCCCCAGGCAATGGTTACCCGTTGTGGCCCATTGACTGCAGCTAATTGTCGCCCCTCAGGTGTTGCATTTGGCATGCCCAAATTCGCACATCCACACAAAAACCAATTAAGATGCCCGCGGCATGTTGTTACTCACACCCAAACCTCTTACCTCTATTTGCCAAGAGCAGCAGAAAGCCGCGCACCATAAATCAAATTTGGTTGCCTTAACAATATTTGCACATACGTCGTCCTGCACAACACAAATCAAATCAAATTAAAACATAAAGCGTGCCTGTCTCTCTCTATACGTGTGTGTGTATCACACATGAACATATGGTCTAGCGGTGAGCGGTTGTGAGGCAGAGGGTGTTTGGGTCCGAATTGGATATAGTCGTTTATTATTCCAGGCGCATGCAGCCGCCATGTTGAGCCTGGCGACGCGTTTATGACGCTGACAGAATTATGAGGCCTACATGCGTTGATTTCTGATGCCGCTGCTGCCACTGCCGTCGCGTGTTCCCCTTTAAATATTTTCACGCAAATAAACTAAACTGTATGCCGATGAGCAACGTAGGCGTGCAAATGAATTTTGCACCATGCAGATATAAAATAAAAAAATCAGGAAATCGCAAAACGTGCTTCACATATGTATTTGCCAAACATGGCTCATCCTGCCATCATACTACCTCTCATACTCAGTTTCCATGCCTATCACCATTCTTATTATAAATACATCAGTCGAGCGCCTGGCTTGCCAGGAACACTTGAAGGTTGCGTCACCATCGCAGACGCCGCCTGTCGCTGGCAGCGTGTCACGCGACCTGTCACCAGGCATAATCTGACATTTTTATTAAAATGATTGCGCAGCGAACATTAACTGCGACAAGTTAGAGGCCCGGCGAGCACTCTAAGGACCAGGGTACTACCAGAAGGACTCTACTTCATTTCAGTTCACTTCATTATCGTGTTATTTGTCATTTGTCCAGCTCATCATTGATTATCCTGCTTCCTCGGCATTAAGTGCTCCTTTGTGCGCATTTTACACCTGCTCCTTGTTAGCATTTTTTCGCAGAGCTGGCCGCTGCTGAGCTCACTTTTTCTTGTTTATATTAAGAGCTACTTAATTTTTAAATGAATAGCTCGTTGTTTATAAAAGTAACTGTTTATAAATATAATCGATAATTTTTTAAATATAATACCGCCCTTATTGGTGTGACGTAACGAGCTCTTTCACTTGGGTTTCGTTTTGGGTTTGGGATGTTATTTGAGAGAGTAAGTATGTAAGGAATCTAAATTCAATGAAAGAGCATCGTTTGCTTAGAGAATTTTGCTTAAAGTGGTTGTAAATAGGCATCATACTTAAACTGTGTCCGCTTACACCCAAGCACTCACACACACACACTTTGTCAAACACACACTTTGCTTGCATTTTACATACACCCCTATGACGTATATGGGTTGCCCTTTTAATGCATTAGTAAAAAATCAAGCATGATGAACAACTTCTTGCAAAGTACATTTTCATGTTGCTGACAGCGGCGCACAAAAAACAAAATTTAAATAAATAAAATACAAAAAAAAGTGATGTGGAGCTGAGCACCTAAGCCTATACGATATAGCATATTTATATTGTTGGCATATATATGTTCAGAGTATTCAAATGTATGTTTTTGAATGGCCTTGTGTGTGAAAATCCTTTTGGCACTTGTGCTCTATGGAAGTATTGAGTCCTTAGCTTTCTAACTAGAGAGTTAAATTTACTAATGTTGGCAAAATTATTTCAGCATAAACATTTTTATGCATATATGTAGGTATGTTTGGTTTTTTATATAGCCACCATACGAATTGACCAATTGTTGTTGCTGTCGGGCACTATCAAGTTCCTATGTACATATCGCTCATTTGCTTCAAAAGTAGTATATCGCAAAAAATTTTAAAAATTAATCCACGTGTGAAGGGTATCATAGTCTTGGCATAGCCAAAATTAACAAACGCTCCTCTGCCCCTCCCCTTATGTTTGGTTTTTTATTAAGTCCGATTTGAAAAATCAATTGCAAGTTATTTTATTTATTTTGCTTGTTGTTATGCAGAAATTATTAAACATTTTACACATGTTTAAATAAAAAAAAAGTTTTAAAGAATTTATCGCAAAATTGTTCAATATTTGTCAATCTATTATTTTCGTTTGAAAATGAACTCAAACGTTATGCATCGCAGGCCTTAAAATTGATTTGAATCAAATTCAAATTGTAGCATTTATTGGGTCAACCACATGGGGGCGGTATTTTAAAATTTTTCAATTTCAAACAATTTGGTGTACACACAGTTGTTTGTTTTGGCGTCAGTCGCTTTATTTTATACAACTTTTTTTCGGTTTGCTTTTTGATCTTCTCTGGTATCTACACACGCACCCAGATGACGCAGCTCAAATCAATCAAATCAATGTGGAAGCTGTTTCCCAAAACCCGCGCTGCTCGTTTCGGGTTGAATGTTTGGTTTTTGTTGTGGTAGCGGAACGGGAATCGCAAGAAATTTCAAACAATAAAAAGCAAATACGGTCGCAGACAAAGAGCCAGCACACATATACAGCAACACGAACATGAACACACACACATACAGATACACACCCGGTTGCACACACGCACACATAATACAAAGTGGCGTAAACTAACTAAATAACAGTAACAATAACTTAAGTGTGCTTTTTGTATTAGCAGGGGTAGCACGATGCTGATGGTCTCTACTAACGGGGGCTGAGTGGGCTATCTCAATATCTGGGTCCTGCTCATGATCTCCCAACCCCTGGAAGCTTCAGGCGACTGCAGCAAAGTTTTTATTTATACACACGTTTCGTGTGCCGCAGCAGCAGCAGCAGAAGCAGGAACGACAATGGGATTGGCAATGGCTACGTTTCGTTTGTTACGTTAGGTTTCGTTTGTTTGTTTATTTGTCGTTTGCTTTGTTTCGTGTGTTGGCAATCTATGCCATGCTCCTAAATTGACTAGCCAGGCAACTGGAACACTGACACACACACTCAAACACACACACACATAGAAGCAAAGCACACAAGAAGCAGAAGCGAAGAATCCCATACGATTGCGAAAGCTCACGTACCGCACACAGCAGTGAGACCATCGGCCACATGTCGTATACGTATCGTGGCATACCTTTCCACCAAGCATCTCTCTCTCTCTCTCTCTCTTGCTGTATTGCTCTCGTTCTTTGTATTTGCAATCAGCTACAGTGAGTGGCTTGCCGCGCGCCCATGCGACATGTGCCCACATTCACACAAACAATAAACACTAACACACACATATACACTTGCAACTTTCGATACTTTTAATTATTGCGTACATGACCGTAACACTCTTGCTGGACTTTAGAGGTGACAAGCAACTAGGTCTGGGCACAAGAGCCATTTAGTGCACGTATGTATTAATCAGAAAGAGCTGTGAAGTTTTTCATTCTGCTTTATCCTCAACTCTATCCCCAGCTTGTACCGCTTGGGGATATTGTGTATGTGTGTTTGTGTTTGGACTACGCTAGTTTTCTGACTTTATACCTTTCGGAGCAAAAAAAGTTTTTCTTCATTAAAAATCAGTAGACGTTTCATATTTTGAAGAACGTGACACAACGTGCCCAAAATCTCAAGAGCCGCAAGGAGTGTCCAGGGAACAATTACGGAACCGCAAGCTGAATTTGTGTGATCGCGCCCGTATAGCTAACCTGATTGACGCATAAACAGGCAATTAAATGTATAAAAAAAAGTCGGTTTCAATTGTTGCAATCACCTGCAGCCAAAGTGCGCTAAATGAATTTTATACGCACGCGTTTCAAATCAAATTTACGAAAATTTAATTTCAGGCTCGCTTTCATGCTTTGGCAAATGTGCGTGCGTGTCCCGTGTGTTGCACACATACACAATACAAAAAACTGTGCGGGGGTGTTCGGGGGTCTATTTGTATTTGGTATGTCTGTGCCTGGCGCTCGTGCGCTCCTCCCATGACCAGGCCATGGGCACGTTTCTAGATTTGTTTACTTTGTAGCCAGTGCGGCGAACAAATAAATTTCTATAAATTCTTGCGCGGCATTTCATTTGCTGTTCTCGTTGTCCTAAAATGCCAGCGCAGTCAGTCACAGTCACACAGACAGCAACAAACACTCTAAACACACCCTCTTACCCTGCAGAGCCAGCAACTAGGGGAGCAAGCTGGAGCTGCGGCTCTGGCTTATTTATTTATTCATTCCCTGCGCTCTCGCAACTCGTGTGTGTGTGTTTGTTTGCAATTTTCTGTGTGAAAGGATATTGCAGAGTCGCAAGGCAGACACAAAAGCAAAGCAGAAACCGCCAGCAGCTGCCTTCAAATATCAGCTAGAGACAACACGCACTGTGACCCCGGATAGCAATCCTCTTCTTAAGCATATATTTAGAAGCATTGCTGCCCATAATGTTGACCCGAATTTTTGGCAAACTGTGTACACATAAATAAAGCAACATGAAAGCAAATCGTACAGCGATAAGACCGCATTTTAAATGCTCTTTGTAAACAAGCAAGAAGTTTATTTATTTAATAGCTTGAATATAAACAACATGTATTACATATGTACATTACTTTGAAATAAAGGAAAATTAAAAGCATTTCACTACAATTTATTAATGAAACTTAATTTTAATGATTAAAAGATATTTGACGACTTTCTCGGTTGATAGTATTAAAACGATTTAGGTATTTTAAGACGACCACAAATGATGAGCCTGGCAAAAAACGTGTGTATTCGGGTCAACAGACGAGTTAAGGTCTTCCATATGTTTTATCTTTGCAAAGCAACACCTGGGCCGGAAAATTTGCCAAAGCAAAATAAATAAGATTCGATTTGTGTGTTTCTGTTTCCTCCAAAATTGTTTCTCCAATGGGTTTCCGTGTTTATTTATAGACGCTCAAATAGTTCGCCTAGCATCCTCTCCGTTTGGCGCTTGCACTCGGCATTGGGACATTTATCACACAAGTTTTGTGATTCACTTTCAGGCCGCAAACATTTTTGTATGCGTTGCGGATTTGTGTATTGTGCACCATGTTTCGTTTTTGTGGCAGCAAATTTTTAATGAATTTACACGTTGTTGGTTGAGGTTGAGTGTTGAGGTTGCCGTTGACTCGCTTTTATTTCGTTTCTGTTGTTGGTGTTGTCCGGGTCACAGTCTCATTTCATATTCAAAACACATTCGGCAAATATTGATACGACCGCAAATTGTTTAAAATTCGAAGTATTCAGCGACAGTTCAAGACAAATTGTTAACTTAAAGCGAAAAGCTCAAATCACGCTGCGCTCTAAAAACTTTTAATGTGGAGCCCAATCAGCCGATTCCTTTTCAGCAAGCAAAAAGCAAGCTAATAGTATAATTAAGGCAGCCAACTGCCACCCCTCCTCTTTTCTAACACGATCAAGTAAATTGAAATTGATGCTGACGCCAATTTTAAGTGAAAACTTTTTTGAAACCTAACCACAAAATGATTAATTATGCCTTCAAAGCTGCAT
Source organism: Scaptomyza graminum (assembly GCA_018901835.1). Classification (NCBI taxonomy): domain Eukaryota; kingdom Metazoa; phylum Arthropoda; class Insecta; order Diptera; family Drosophilidae; genus Scaptomyza; species Scaptomyza graminum. Next base: position 5,133,974 of record JAEIFL010000303.1, read on the forward strand.
GTCAAAGCACTGAATTTTACTTTTGTACTCCCTTAGTTAGTTGTGTCGGGCTCAAAAAATAATAGTTATAATAAAAAAATAGAACGGGTCGCAGCAGGTTATCGTTATATGCACATCCAATTTGAGGCTTTTTGTTGAAAATCATTGCCCCATTGGCGCTTCATTGTGCAAGTGTAAAAGTTTTTCGATTATACAAAAGTTGACGTTGAGCGCCCTACTCGTAATCTAAAACACAGAAAAGCTTACAGACGCACACACACACGCACACATTATTAAAAGCTCTCAGACACTCAAGCACATACAAAGCCTAGAGCTAATTTTGCTATTTTTGCTTTTGAATGAGAGATAACTAAAGCAGGAAGAGAGAATTTTAATTGGAAATCTTTGACTTCGTATAACATTTTGATTTTGCACATGCGAAATATCTAGAATTGTCTACCATTTTCAGCATTGCATTGCCATGCGAATATTGAGAAGAAAAAAATGTTGATTGATTTATCTGTCTGTGGATGGGAAAGCAGTAAAAAGTTTACAATGCACAAAGCTGCAAATCTCGCCCAAGAGGCAGATGCAGAGGCGAAGGCAGAAGAAAACTCAAACGTGAATGTAAATTGCAATTGTTAACTCAACTGACTATACATGAGTTGTTGTTTTTTACCTTCTCCCCCTTTCCCTTTCTTATGCCAACTTCTGCGACTGGTTTTGCTGTCTATTTTCTGCTTATTTGAGCTGCATGCATGTGCTTCACTGTCACTTAGTTAGCTTTGTGCCCAGCCGCTGGTCAAGCAGAAATTTATGCAATATTTTTCTTCGCCCATCTTCTAGACCCGGCCGGTCGTTCAGTTTCCTAAGCGTCCCTTTTGTAGTAGTAGTAGGCCCTTGAACAATAATGGCCGAAGCTCGCTTAAAACCCACATGCCAGGCGTACGCAGCACGCTTGCACGCCAACCATAAACTTGCCACATTTACATAATATGCTGCTTTGATGCTACAAAAAGCAAATAGCAATAGTCTCTTGGCACTGAACGTATTTCACCAATAAATTGAGGAAATGCTTAGCCAAAAGAAAAGTTCGTTGGAGCATACCCATATTAAAGCATCGACTTGACTTTTGATTTTACCCAATAGTCGCTGTTTATATTTGCCTTAATTTGCTTACTTTCGGAAATATGCAGCGTATGTGCAATGTCTGTCGACTGCACATTTCGATTGCAAGTTGAATTGTTACTGTGCTTTACTTTTGATATGCACAAAGCCTTGAGTGTTTTTCTTTAATTTAAAATATTTAAAAATTTTGCTCATTCGAATTTATTAACAATGAACCTATAAATACAACTGGAGCCAGTGATACCACAAGCATACAAAAGTTTTTACAGGTCAATAAAGCATTATTTTTTAAAATATCTTTCCAGTGATTGCATTGCTCTTCAAATTAAATTATGAACTGGGCAAAGTCTCTGCTTGCAAGCAATAAAATAAGAAATAGATACAATATCAAATGTATTCCTCATTAGAAATATGAACAGCTTCTTTTATTTATTACACCGAATTATGTATTAATATTGCTTCGACTATATTTGTAGACAGATTTCTAGGGAATTTGCCGTCAAGACCTTTTTTAACAGGTTAAAATATATTTTTGCTGAGAAAGAAAATAAAAGCGGAGAGTTTTCTTTAGAAGTTTATTGGTTGTTTAAATCCGTGCCTCTAATGCAAATGTGTTGCATGTAGTATTCGATTAATTCATTATGGCTGACAGCAGCTTGGCGCATTTTCAACGGCGCCAGTTGTCAATGTTGTAGTTAAAGGCTTAGCTGTGGAATTAGGCGTCGATTTACTATTGCCGTCAGAAGCACTCCAAACTGAAACTTTGTGCGCTAAGAGCGCTTAAAAGCGCTTCGGGCCTGGCTTAGTCCAACTTATGAATGCGCGTGATCAGTGATATTCATGCACAAATATACACACACATACACACATACATACATACAGACACATGCACGTTGAGGCAGTGTCACAACGCTGATAAAATGTGAAGCGGATTAAGAGCTGCTTTCTGTTCGCCGACCGACTCAAACTCCGACCAAGAAGAGGCTGTCGCCCATGTACAATCAGTAAATGGCACTTGATTCACGGCGCAAGTGGAATTTTTGATAACTTTCGCCAAGAGCGAAGCAAACTTGGTCAAAAAGTTGACTGTCGCTTTAATGCGTATAAATGCTTTGCTAGGCCAGAGTGTATGTGTATAAGTATGACTCAATGGCAATGACTACGTAGCACTTGCCGCTCTCAAAGCCAAGTTAAACCAGTGCTGACTTTGGCTCTGCTTTACGTGCTTTTTTCTTCAACTATGTTTCTTTCTATACTCTTCTACATTTTTCTTCGTTTTTTTTGTTACTCAAAGTTGACAAAGTTTTCAGCTTGAACATTTGCGCCTCAGCGCACTCGCAAACACACGCTGCCTCACACACACACACACACACGCACAAACACTCAGTCGCACACATACATAATTCAACAAGAAGCCGGCGACACGTCACACAAATGTCGCCAAAAGCAACTCTCAATGCGCGCCATCAATCTTGGCTATAGCTGACGCTCTGTTGTACGCAATTGAATTATTACATTGGGTCGAACAGCATTTTGACCATTGGTCACTTAACCAGCAGAAACAACAGCACAAACAACAATAAGTTCAAGCCAAGAACAGCGACACTCATTTGCAGTCATGTTTGCTTATGTAGTATGTCCCCCGTTCCCCCGCTGTCTGTGCAGTGATGTCACCAATGAAACATGGCTTACAACCAAACAACCAAAGATAGCCGAAGAGTGGCTGTAGCTTTAGCTGTTACTTTTGTGAGAAGTAGACTAAATATTTACTATAACATTGTCTCAGTCCAATCATTTGACGTTTGTTCATGTTCTGATAACCCAAAACGATGTCATCAATGTTTGAACATTTTGTTTGTCATTTCTTTTGATTTGTACCTTAAAAAAATAATGATTTTGATCAAAAGTCATTGCAGTGTTGCTCAAACACTTGTAAATGTGTTTTGTATATTAAGACAAAGAAAGCATGAGCTGTGTGTTTAACCTGGCCAATGGATTGTCTATATGCTCACCTTAACGTTGTTGAAGGGAAGTTTAAGATGAATAAATGCTTTAAAATGTGTTCTAAGTTTTTGTTTGAATTTGAAATATTCATTTAAAAATATTTTATAATTGAGGATCGAAAAGATATTTCATTTAATATCAAAAATTTGTTAATTAAATGGCAAATAAACAATATGCATGTTCAAAATTGGCTATTAAATGGCTAAATTTTCAGCACTTGTATGACTTCCTAACCTCTCTGACACAGTGAGTGTGACAGCAGCTTGTTCATGTTCTTGTTGTACGCACAGAAAATTAAAACAATTTTAACAGCTACTGTCGATGTCGTTCTGTATTTCTGTCTTTGTGTCGTTTTCTCGCTTTTAGCCTTCTACGTTGGCTCCATAAATAAAACATGTCAGCTGTTATTGCTGGCCTTAGACAGCGTTTGAGCCTGGCCAGGGGCTGAGCTTTGTCAGGCTTGCAGCTTGTTATTGTTATTGGTATTAGAAATGGTATTGCTTTTGTTATTGAACTATTTACATTTGTTGCTGCTTCCCGTTGCTAATTTACGACAGTTCTCTCGACCCGCTCTCCCCTAGTCGAAGAGTTCGAACCTTTTTGGTGTCTGGGCATCAAGCAACCGGCAAATTGTTGTTCATAAATAAAAATGCGTCGCATGAATCGCTGTAACATAAACAAGCCCAAACAGGCGTCAAGCGATTTATAGGCATTGATTTTGCAACGCCGTCGAACGTGATAAGAGTCCCCCACTTCTAATGAAAGTAAAACTTTTTTGGTCAAACAAGTTGCCAGGTCAGCCGCAGCACGTTAATATTGTATATTGGCTATGCTGCTTGTCACGACCCCAACTGACACTTATTAGATAAGTTTTTGTGATGAACGAGGCGGAGACTAAATCTTAGGTTCAGCCTGGGTCTAATGCTGCGGGAGCTCATCATTAAACCTAAAATTTGGTGACTTCGATTTTAATTACTTAGCTTAGCTTAAAATAAATATGTGTAGACATTCGAGCACCAAAAAGCCTGCACTCTAAAGCCAAGGCTTAGATGCCGCCATTAGAGATTTCGTTGTCTTAGCCTAGCATTTAAATTTATATAAAAAGTAGCATAGCAATCCGAGCCGTGCCCAGACAATTTCATTCAATCTATAAGTAATTTCTTGCCGTTTTTATTACAAGGCGGTTGTCTGGCTGACTGCTGGCTGCGAGCCGATGTGCTGAGACCACCCACGTGATTTGAATATTTTTCCAATAAACTTCAACAGCTTTTCAACTTTTAAGTCTGAGGGCCGGCACTGTGCAAGCCTTGTGCCCGGCTAGGCCGTATGTCTTTATCTATTGGACTTAAATTCCCAGGCTCAGTTTCATGTCCATCTGAGTGTTTTTCCTGCTTGGCTACGCCTCAATTTGATTTTGTCTTACTCTTGCCTGCTCTTCTGTGCTTTGCTCGCGAACTTAAGCTTAATCGAATTTGCCGCAAATTGGCAATAAATTTTAATTCTGAATGGATACCCAGAGTGTTGATTGAAGTTAATCAAAGCCCTTCCACGTTTAGCTCTTCAATTCTAGACTGCTCTGAATTCACGTGCGTCCACAATGCAATTCATGTCGGCCATTGTAACGGCCATTGTTGTTTTTGTTGCTCATGTTGTTGTTGATGTTGTTGGGGAGCATTGCACTTTGCCCAAAACCCATTCAATTTGTTAGCAAAAGCATCGTGTTGCAAGGCAAAAAAAGGGGCCACAAAACACAAAAACAAAAACAAAAGGAACACAACGGTAAACAAGTTGCAAAGAGCGAAAGACAAAAACAACGCAGCTCACCTTAGCCAATGAATAAATTTTTTTTTCCATTCATTCATCCATCCATCCGGCGCCCCTCGCGGTCCTTGGTGCAACTGTTTTTGCAACCACTTCATCAAATTCATTCAGAGCTGTGGCTCCGTTTTTTTATACCCTGTATCAAACAACTTAATAAAAGAATGTGAATGGTTTGCTCCAAAAGCTACTAACGGTCAGTAGACTCATGTTTGCTAATGCAGCTAAAGATTGTAATAACTTTTACTGAATTAACACAGATAACAAAATTAGCTTACGCGTTGCAGATGATTCAAACATTTTTTTAAAAAATGTTTTTAGTGAACTCGGTGCAGGTAAGCGGCGAGCTCATCACTCCAGTTGTTTTCGCAATGGAGCCCTAATCAACTAAAAATGCCATGGCAACCGAAAAACAACAACAAGAACAACAACACTGCAATTCTAGGACTAACGACAGGACATAGAAAATTTTGTAGTTGCAATCGCTGTTAGAAATGCTGGCGGCTGTCTGGATAACGAGCAGGACGATTACGCCCACCCTCTTAACACCGGGTGAGATGCTCGGCCATCACTCGATGTCATCCTCGTCATCGCCATCTCCGTTGTCGCTGCCGTCCGCGTGTCCTGCCATATGGCTTTCGCTTTAAATTCAAGAGTTGCGCGTAGCAACGCCCAGTGGAATGCCACTTACCGTGAAAATGGCAGTGGATTTGACAAGCCAGGCCAGGACGGTCCCGAGCCGATCTGAATTAGTCTGGAGTGGGCTGGGCTAGGCTGGGCTGGTCTTGGTTTGGCGAGTTAGCAAAGCGAGTCAGCTGAAGTTGCAACGTTTTGACACTAATTTCGTTTGGTTGAAGCATTTTTTGTGGCAGCGCTAAAGCATCATCCAAAAGAAAAATAAAACAAAGCACAATAGAACACAACGCAACAAAAATGGCTGTTACGCATCCTTCTGCCGTTTTCTCACGCACAACAGTGCCTGCAATAAGTTATAATTGAGTTGCACCACATTTAATTTCAATTTGCTTACGCTATTTACAAAAACGCGCCAGCCAGCAAAACAGCTGCCGAACCGAACTCCTAAAAAGTTTCTCAAGTGCGAGTATTTACTTACTTTGCGCGCAGTAATTTTGTTTACATCTCTTAGCTAACTGCAAATTGTAAACGTCAGTAGAAAATATACAAACTCTCAAGCAGACACAGGCGTATTGTATATTTGCAAATAAAGATACAGATACAAATTGATGGCAGCCACTTGTTTCGCCTCGTTTAACTAAGTTCTCAAGTGCGTCAGACCGGAGTTTTACTTGTCGGCCGCAAAGTATGCAATGTAAAAAAGCAACTTAATTTACGTCGTTGCCACCACGTATTCTTTATACTTTGTGGCAGCACAGCAATGCAAAAAGTGCCCATCTACGTGCTCCGCAGCATTAAAAACATTAAAAGCTAAAAAGATTGCAATTTCGTCTCACTTAAAAACAAGGATATATCACATTTAAAAATGTTTTCATATAAAAAACGGAATAAATATTAAATTTGGCGAACGATCGTCATTTTTTTGGTTCGAAATTCATTGAATGCACTTTCAGACCTGTATCAGGTATAATTAAATCATTTTCACGAATGGCACTGCAAGAATAGGTTCTGATTTTTGTTCGCTTTACGACAGAAACCCGAAACTGTTAAATATAGCTTTGTCATAGAAATATATTACATATACATATGTATATTTACAGTCCATTCTTTGCAAAATAATAAACAATTTTTTGCTGTTTTCTGCAATTTTTGTTGTTTGCGCTCTTTCCATAATAAATGGAACATAGTAAATGTTTAATGAAATATTTTTTATTATTATTGTGGTACATTTCATGGAGTAGAGTCTTTTTATAAAACATGATTATTTATCTCAATTTAGTTTAAATTTGGTCCATAAGTAACTTGAATTGTTATTTAACTTGATTTATAAAATTCAATTGTACTGTGGATCATTAGGAATGCGTGTAATTTTTAACGTTCCTTTTTGTCTTGCATTTTAATTAATATTTTTACGACAGTAATTTATTTGCATCACAAAGAACACAAAGAATATTCAAGTGTAATGCTTAACTTGAAAATTCAAGACCCATGACATATTACTGGCAATGCTTTGCCTAAGCCGAGTACACTAAATCGAAATCAATCGCGAGATTTCCGGATTGAATGTTGTGGCATTCAGCCTATCATTCTACAGTTACCTTCGGTGCCTGACACAACAACAACAACAGACGAAATAAAAAAAAACGTATAACACATCGACAGCCAGTTGCCCGAATTTCACCCTCCTCTCCCATTCTTAGCATTGTTATGCGTTTTCTGTATGTATGCTGAATGTGCTGTCATCAATTCGCAATGGCAATGCGTGTGTGGCATGCTTTAATGCGAAATTCTGATTGCGCTCGAATGGCTTCATTTATTTTCAGCAAAATAAAACCATACACAAGAAAATAAAAAAAAAAGACCAAAAGAAAGTACGCGAAAAAAGCGCAAAAAAAATAAGAAAAAACAAACTCGACAGTTGTACATAATATTTCACTTATGCATGTGCGCCCCCCACTGAACAAGTGTGTGTGATGATGATGATGTGTGTGTGAGTGTGTGTATTTGTGGCAAAGCAAAGTGAAATGAATAAATGAATGGCATGCGTAACGTTAGAAAATTTGTTATAGCAATTTGAACTGTCAACGCGAAACCGAAAAAGTAAATTAAGAAACATTCGAAATTTAATTCACTTGACAAACGCTCGAGCTGACTTCTGTGCCAGTGAGTGTGTGTGATACAGTCACAAATGTAACTACGAGACTGTCTGGCTGGCAGGTGTCAGCTGCTGACTGCCATGACACAGAGCCCTTGAGCATTGGAACAGCAGCAGCGGCAGCAGCAGTTGAAGCAATGTGAACAAAAACAGACATGCAAAATTAGGCGAGTGTCACGAATTTAAAATAACTTTTAATTCATTCTTGATGAGTATGCGGCTGCCACTGCTGCTGCTACTGCTGTAAGCTTTGAGCAGCAAGCAAGTACCACATGGCGTATGAGTGCGGCTGGCAAATGTGCCCTTGTTGGCTGCTAGTGCTGCCACGCCTCTTAAGTGGCACATAACTCGAGCTTAGCATAAACAACTGCACAAGCATAAATGTTCGTTAAACTCAGCCCCCGGTCCTTGTCGGGGCGGCACAGTCGAGTCAAAGATACAGAGCAGAAATGGAAGCTTACGACATGGGACTATGCTCTATATAATTATTTGGTTTAGCAGCTGGAGGGAATTTGTGAGCAGCCACTTCGACTATGTAAATATCAGGTATCCAAGCGTACAAGCATACAGCCACCAACCAGTGTGGCCAGAGCCGACTTCGATTGCCATAAATCAAGATGTTTTGGTAAGGCCAACAGCACGCGCTGCCTGCCACTGGCTGTGTCAACTGATTGTTGCTGCACATGTGGCTTTAGCGGTCGAGTCGGGGTTAGCACTGGGGTAGTGGCAGGTGTTCAGGTTACCCGTTGCACGCACACACAAATGGGACAACCGCATACTCTTCGCTCTCTCTATATCCCTCCCTCCCTCCCTCCATGCTGGCAAATGAAAGCAAAGCTGTGGCAAATGCAAACTTTGCTTAAATTATGCGTCAGCGCGCGCGTCCGTCTAGTTGAAAAGGGGTCACTCAGCGGGAGGACGCTGAGGTTGGTGCTGGGTAGCGAACTAAAACTTAACTGAAAGGCAATATCAATCGTGCTGCAGGTACCGAACCAAAGAGCTCACTGAACCGCACCAGCTACAACTACAAAAGTAACAACAACAACTACTTATAGCATCAATACTAACCTGTTTCCAAACTGTTTCAAAAATCTAGCCGCTGTTGATGCTTCAACTCCTGCTCCTTCTGTTCGCGTTCCTGTTTTCCTGCTGCTGATGTTATTTTTATTATTTTTGCTGTTGATTATGCTTTCTAATCCATGCACGTTTCGCTTTAAATATTTATTTTGCGCTTTTTCACACTTTTTCACACCCACAAACACACACACGCAGACACAAAGACAGCACACTCACAGACAAGCTATAGACTGAAGTCTGAAGCTCTTCAAAGGTCGAGAATTGTCTGAGTCTATTGGAAGTTGTGGTTGCTTTTGCTTTGTTTTGCTTTAAGGAATTTGAATATCGATAACGTTTGGGTTTTTATCATTCAAGCCGCGCATCGTGCACAGTTCATCAATGCAAATTGCGACAGAAACATGAGCGGCAGTATAAGATAACGACTGGAGTATATGCAAATGCCGGCAAATTTTAATAGTTGCAGATCAAAGTGAAGATGCTCTGTTTTATTAACTGACGAGCCATCTCTATAAATCTTTTAAATTCCTTCAAGAAATTTATTTTTATTTAATTTGTTAATCGCATGTCGTTTAATTTTTGCATACACTCAATTGTTGTTGTTGTTTACTTTTGAAGATTGACTGTGTGTGTTCCCAGTGGAACCAACGCGATATAGAAGCACGTTTTGATACCGTTACAATAGCCTACCGAGCCGCACGAAAGACATTTTCAAACTGATTGCCGTTGAACGAGCTCAGAAACGAAGCCCTGACGAAAGCGCCAAAAACGAATGAATTCTGGCGAGCCGAACGATGCCATCTAAAACGAAACGAAACGAGTTGAAAATGAAACGCAACGAATGACAAGTGGAATGTGGATGCTGTGTGGCACTGTATGGTTATGTGTGTGTGTTGTGTGCCAATACCAAACGTCTCAACATGCTGATAAGCGGCTAGTTGTAACTTTTGACTTGCAATTGGTTTCGGCCCTCTCAGCTTGACAACAATTTATATTTTGCACGTTGCGCGCATTTAAATGTTTTCGCTTATTGTCTTTCTCACGCCATTCCCTTCTCTCCCTATCACTCTGCATGTGTATGTGTATGTGTGTGGGTGTTTGGGTGTCATTTTTTTAATCACTTAAAAATGTAAGCGACATTTTTTGTCGGCACGTGTGTGTCACAATGTTAGCGCTTGGCCGAAAGGATTAACATCAAGAAACGCACACGCCGCTCGGCAATTTGTTGCCAACTTTATTACAGTGACAAACAGGTCCAAGAGCAAGTATATAAGTATGTATGTTTGAATAAATGTATGTGCTTGTGTGTGCAATGCTTAAGTTAATGGAAATAATTCCGGCAGAGCTCAGACGGAGCAGCCGTTTCTTTTACGAGCGCGTAATAAGAAAGAGTGAAACGTGCGACCAGCCATGAACTGGACGTGATGCGTGATGCCCACGGCCAACGTTCAAGTCAAACCTGAACACACGTTAACTAAACACAAACACAAACACACACACACACACGGTCACACTTGTGCGTAGTTGAAGCTTTGTAAATTAAAAGCTTGCCATAATCCTGGCAAAATTAAAAATACTAAACGACAGCAGAGACGGCTGGCTATGAGAGCAAGAGCCAAAGAGAGCACTCCACAGAAGCAATAGAAAGAGAAAATAGAGAGTGAAAGTGAGAGAGAGAGAGAATAAAAAAAGCAATCATCGGCATTAAGAGAGCAATTCAGAAAATGCCTGTTTCCTGTTTTAGGTTACTGGGACAGTTTTCGGTAAGGTGCTAAGGTCTAAGGTATATATACGGCACTAGTCGGTTGGTTGGCGCTGCTTAAGCCAGCAATTAAAATCAAGTTGCGTTTATTTACTAAGGCAACGCTATTGCTCAGTCATCGCAGACCATGGCATGCGTGTGCATTTCACACCTGCAGCTTCTCTGCTTCTTTGCTTCTGGCTTCTTCAAAGTGCACTCAAGCGGCTGTGGCGGCTTTTTGCTAAGCTGATCTGAAATGGGGCTGGCAAACTCCTGGCTGAAGTGTTTGCCATTTGACACTCTCTTGAACTTGGAGCAGACTTTGACTGTGACGTTGGCGGCGACTGAGATAGCGAGTATGCGACTATGACTACGACAACTAAGGAAAACAAGGACAAGAGTTTGCTAAGTATTTTTCAATTAAAACGTCGGCGAAACTTGCACGCATGATAAGCACAAAAGTTGCTCATTGTCAGCGCCTAAAAGCAAGCAACACACAATGCTAGCAAGAAGTTTTGGCCTGGTAAATTGCAAAGCATTCACTGACACACAGACACACTCGAGAGGCGCCAATCAATATCACTTCGCTTTAGCATAACAACGACGGCAACAAAAAAAAATTGGTATTGTGGCGGGTTTTTTTTGCGTGAATATCATACGCGACATATTACAAACGGGAGTCAAGAATCAAAGTCACTTCCGGCCGCTTAGGCACTTGAAAAATTAACTTGTTTCAATGCTGATGCGCTGACAACAATGACAGCTGACGCCAGTGCTTAAATAAGCCAACCCATAACTAGTTATAGGCGCGTTAAGTGCCTGGGCCTGCTGATGAGTGGAAAATGAGCGCAGTCAGCGGAAAGGAAATGTACAAGAGATTTTGGGGCATTGGGTGAAACTGGTGAGAGCAGTTTTACTGCCACAAGCTTGACAAGGAGTGTTGCCTGTTGCTGCTGCTGTGGCTGGCTGTTGTCGCACTGACATGAGCTGTAAAATGAGGCACGTGTTGGCATCGCAATTTGCCAGAGCAACACCAACGGCCAAACACTTTTATGTGCCGTAATGAAAAACTGTTATCTCTGTGCGCAATTTGAACGCAATTTGGTAACGCGTTGCGCCACATAAAACTTAAGTGACCCGAAACACACACACTCACATATCTTTGACAAGTGAGTGGTGGGAGTGATATGGCGGCGTATGTGTGTGCCCTGCTCCTCAAATGCGTTTTGGCATGTTCGGTGCGTTCAGTGAGCAAAACTGTTGACATTCGCAGAAAAGCCAACAGCAAACAGACAAGCAGACCAAAGACAATGACAATGACAATGACAATGACGTTTTGCGGCTGTGAGTGTGAGAAATGAAATTGTTTGGTGATTATGCAGCATTAAAGCCAAATGTGCCATGCATAAAGTGCAAACATCCGTTACCAGTCACCGTTACCAGTCACCGCTACCATCACCGTTACCAACACCAACATCAACACAAACAAACACCATCAACGTTTCACAGTCGACTCACTTTAATTTTATTGACATGCCCCTGCCACGCTGCCTAAACTGGCCGAAGGGCCAACATAATTGCTTGCAACAGATTTGCTGCACATGTGACGGGGCTGAGGTACAGTCACTAACAAGAGCATTGAAACCAAAAATTAAAAATATCTCCGCTGCTGACAGCAATTACAGACTTCTGGATACTTTTTTCTCAACTAAAAATTGATGATAGATTCAGATTCGGCCAGTTCAACTTGAGGTGTCAATCATTGTTCCTTGCATGTGATGAGTTACTTTATTTGACGGTCAAAAAATTAAAATTTGAACATGGATATTTTCAATTTTGCATAGTCAAAAAGTCTGCAGAGTTTTACGTTACGGACATTTTACATGGTCAATATACTCGTTTCCCATTTAGCAACAATGTATAAGATTATGCTTAAGCTGTATTTTTTTATGGTTCAAGGTTTGCACTGCTCTTGTTTACCAGTAAAATTTATTAAATATTTTGTAAGTGCACCTTTCGTTTTTGCTGCTGCTGTTGCTTTTATTTTGTTCCATTTTTTGTGGCTTCTCTTTGTTGCAGTGTGGCTAAAATTGCTGGCATGCTTAATCCATAAGAAGCTCTTGGCTCACATTTTTAACAGCACACAGCTGAAAGAGAGCGAGAGAACGAAAAAGCAAGCGTACCAGCGTGTTTTGCCCTTTTTTGTGTGTTTTCTCATTTATATATATGTATTTTTTAATATGCATTTTGCATAATTTTCATATAAACATCACTCATACGCCATGTGCAACGTGCACAGCAAAATAATAAGCAAAACAATTTTGCAAGCTTAACACAAATGAACACTTGTGGCTGTTCCTCCTATTTTCCGCCCACCCACGCACACGAGGTTAGAGATGCGTCTGCAAACGACCGCATGACACTTTTACCCACCTCACTCGATATATTTCTCTGCCCAATAAAATTTTAATTTCCTTAATTTCAACCACAATTTCCGCATTGCTGAAACAATGATTAATTCTAAATAGTGAGCAGTTTTAATTCCTCGAATGCTGCGCTTACTTGGCGTAATACGTTTAATTAAAAATCATTTGAGATGCATGGATGTTGAACTGAACTTTTGTTTAATATTTGTATACCCTGAACCCTTGAAATGGGTAAAAGAATTTTGTGTAAAAGTATGTAACATGCAAAAGAAAGTAATTCCAACCATCATCAACAGCAGCCGTGAAGATATACCCATGTCTGTCTGTTTGTATGTATGAACGCAACGTTCTCAGAGACTGTACGAGCTCGAGACTCTAGATTTAGCAACTTTGCACTATTTCGATTAAGTTCAATTTATTTAAGCAACTTTCGTATCCAGAAAGATGCACACATTTTTTCATAAACTATTTTAATGATGTATGTAGCTTGTGATAAATAAATGCAAAATATTCTCGCTGCAAAACTATTATGGAGACAGAGAAAAAAATATTACTGGTTTCTCTGTAAAATCTAATTGAAAAAATATAATTCAAATGAACCCAAGTATTTTGTGTCTTAAGATATAAACATTACAGGAAAAGTACGCAGGCTTTGTTTTAATTTTTCACTCTATGAGACAAAAACTTCAAATGAATTGAACTAAAATGATTTCGTGCCAAGTCTCTTCTCAGCATTTAAAACTATGATATGTCATTCTATTTTGAACTGAAATGTGAAACGAGCCATCAACGTAAAGTCACTGCGTTAGATAATTAAAAAGTCTGCAAATCTTTAACATTCAATATTTCGCACATTCCAGTCAGGTTTGCCAATTTTGTCGTTATCTTTTAGTTGCTAAGGCCAATTATTCGATAAAAGTTTGTCTCGCTTTCCACCTGGGAAACTTTCGTTGGCAGCGGTATGGTTCAAGGCACTGCTGTTGCTTGGTAATTAAATGCTAAATGGGGGAAAAGCGAACAAGTAAACGTAAATGAAAACGAAAACACACAAAAACAAAAACCATGCAAACATATTTTCCACTCGTTTGCTTTTGTAACCTCTTGTTAATGTTTTTGTTATTATTGTTGCTGGTTGTTTGGCCTATGGTTTAGCATAGTTGTTGAGCGTTGCCAAAGCCAAAGCCAAAGCATAAGCAAAAGCTACCGGTAGTCGGTAGTCTGTTTCTTATTGTTGCTGCTGGTGTATTGTTTATGTATCGTCAGGATAATGACGCGCTCTTCATTACGCGATTGTGCTCCAGCAGACTATGCTATAAATTCTCCTGTTCTTGCTGCCATTCCTGTTCCCATTGAAGTTGCTGCTTCTGGCGCTTTTTCTTTATGTTTTTGTGCGCAGCTATATTTATTTTTATTTTTTGTGTTTTGCTGTTATTTTTTTAAGTTTTTTTTTTTTTTTTAAGTAACTCCACCCATTGCGTGAAAACTTTTCGACTCCTAGACGTCGCGACGTTTTCCAGAGAGATAATAGAAACTCGATACGCTGTGCACAACTAAGCTTTATCTATGGCTGCCTTCTATCTACATTTTCCGCTGTTTTGGCATTGTTTTCCCACCAAAGATTGCCTTGTGGTCTTTTGTTTTTATTTGCCCACACCGGCGCAGCAGCTTTTCAAGCAGTAAATATAAGTTGCGGCTGCCTCTGCACCACTGTGCACTGCGGTTGAAATAAAAATGTTGAATCGTCATAAATGGCTCCATAAACTACGCCAATAGTGCCCCCTCACTGTGCATTTGATGGCACGACGACGAGGACATCTTAACTATGGCTGGTAAGTTGTGAGGCAGCTTCAAGAATGAAAATAAAAATGAAAATAAAAATAGTTGGCCAACATAAACGCCTCCGTGATTTTTACATAAGACCAACACTCACCAATGTCCATATTCGTGACCGTGTCCGTATCCATGTCCAAGACCGTATCGCTGTCTGGGCAAGTGTCCGAGCCACTTGGCGTTGTCTTGTCGCTTTTTTGTGAGCATTTTATTTTTTATTGTTTGCATTTCGACGTCATTGCCATGGGCGCAAAATGCGAGCAGGAATTAATTAAAATGAATGAGGGGACATGTCATAAACAAAAGCAAAGTCAACTGTTGACTAAGCGAGCCAGTCAGCCAACAGCAGACATGATTGTGGGGCGTGAGCGTGGTTGTGGTGGGCGTGGCGCTTAGATAAAACCACATCAAAGTTGAATCCACAAAAATGTAACCAAAAAGAAACTCCATAAATTGTTCAACTCTGTAGCTCGCGAAAGTGGCGCCATCTATCGATGCTCTGTAGTGTATGAGTGTGTGTGTGTGTATGGGTGTATATGCGGGGGTGTTGTAAAACAAGTCATAAATTACAGCCCAGCACTGTCAAAGTTCAGCTGACTGCGTTGGCCGTCCGGCCAACAGTGAATCCAGCCAACTGCCAAAGAAATGCTGCACAACCAGCAAATATTGCGCATACGCCGCGTGGCAACTGCTGCTGCTGCATGCCGCCGGCTGCCTGACTGGCTGTTTGGATGACAAGTGCAATGAACTCGATTTGCCGACAAAAAGCAAAAAAAATGTTATGAGCACAACATTTATATTGCGATAAAAATTGAGCTGCTTTGCCCGTCCAAAAATGGAGAGTCAGCTTTCGTTTAATTAGCAAAGAAATAAACTGAAAACAGAAAGCCAAAGAAAAGGGTCACACAGACTTTGATGTGGTTGGTTTTTGAATGGAACCCATGCTGGGTCATGAAGCACATGACCATTTCAGGCATTTTCTGCTATAATTAGCCCAGACTTTAAGCTTACCCGTGCAAAAAGCACGAAGTCATCAAACGTGCTCCGAAATCGGCTGACATCGAACGAGCTCACATACGCGCATGAGAAAAGCTTCAATTTGGCTGAACGTACGACAAGCGCTGATCCGGGCGCTTTGTGATTAGTTTTATATTGGGCCTTTAGACTGAACCGGAAACACTGACAGACACAGAGTAGATACTGAATAAGCTTGACACTTGACTCAACGCAGCCCGACGCGACTCACGCACTCAGCAAGCTAATTATGCTGCAAATACCAGAAAGATGACGCAGCACAAGGCACTTAACGCCCCAAATATGCGAGAATGAGAGCTTTTGTGTGTGAGTTTGCGAAACAGAGCACTGCAGTGTATTATTTCATAAAATATTTTCTTAGCTGCCAGCACAAAAGATCATGTCAAGACATAAGTCGCAGCATTTCAGTTACGCAAAGCGAGCAAACAGATGATGGAAAGAAACTCCGTAGCCGGCTTAAAGCAATCAACAAGGATGCGAGCCCCACTGCAAACTACCGCCAATGCCATTCACTACAAGCATTCATTTGGCAGTTTGTCAGCAAACACAGTCACACACACATACACACACTTAACAAGCACAGAGTCAAACAGACAAATAATACAAATACTCGTGGCATATTCTCATTGTCATTATTTTTGTGGTGCTGACACAGCTAATAACGCGGCGCATTATTGTTGCAAACGCTGCGTATGAGTAATCATAATGATGCCCTAAGCTCACGAACTCACAAACACGCAAAAATGTTGCCGAATATTTGTAGGCAATGCGTAAATTATTTTCGTAAGCTGTACGGGAGTAAAATTGCCATTACACCGAAAGAGACGCACAAGAGAAAAGAAAATGAAACCGTATGAAAAATCGGCTAAATTTTGTAGCTGCATCAAGCGCTGAGATGTATGAACATTTTTTTGTTGGTTTTTGTCAGTTTGATTAATACTGCCATATGGCAACTGGGAAAGAAACTCTACGCGTTCAAATCACATTAATAAAATATAAGAATTTATGGTTTGCTTATTATAAGTGCAGACGACAACAGGCGCATACAGGGTGTCTGCCTGCAGCGACAATGAATCTATGATGTGGTATACCTTTTTTAAAAGCAATTATTCGTTCAATATTTTATCAATAAAATAGACAGCTTCAAGATTATCTTCAATCTGCTAGCAATCGGTTGACGTACACTATTCATAGTGAATATCATATAGAAAATTTTTACTTAAACGCAGTTTTCCGTTACATTGATTGACAAAGTTTGCCCAGTAAAGTGCTCAAAAAGCCAACAATGACGGTTCATTCTCTTCAAATGGCATATAACAATGGGCCAACAACAGCAAGCTACACAAAATGACTTGGAAAGAGCAAACATAGTCAATACGCTGAATACGCTGAACATGCTTGTATACCATACTATATGTATTATGGACGTTTGGAAGCACAACAATTCTTTGGCAGCCTGCTAACTGTGCGCATTTGTTAGACTTCAACGTGGGCCACGGATTTTATGCCGCATTTAATAATGCCAACCCACAAAAATCACATCCGCCAATTTACAAGGCAGCGGTTGCGCTGGCAAATCGAAGGCAGGTCCTCAAATTTCTAAGAATTTTTATGCCAAGGAGAAGTCGTCAGAGCAGGAGGTGGAGAAGGAGGCAGTTGAAGTGACGTCTACTCATAAGAAAAATCAGCCAGGACAAACTTTGCAACAAAGTTGTCCTCTACTTATTTGTTGCCTTTTTCACAATTCATTAAATTTGATTAGAGAACTTTTACCATAAAAATTACGAAATTGTGCCGTTGAAGGCTCACTTCGTCTGTGAATCCAGGCTGCATGTGTGCTGCTGGGTGCGTGTGAGTGTGTTTGGAAGATTTGTGTTTGTTGTGCGTGGATATGATTTCGTTCATGTGTGTTTGGCAAAAGTTTGAACTGTCAGGTGGCAAAAGCCAATTGGCCAGCCGTTGGATTTTTCACAATCAATAGTTGCGTGCAGCTTCCCTTTAAGCTCCCCGTTTCCCATCTCTGTGCAGCACATAACATATTATTTATTACTGTTTTGGGAGACATAAGCCTAATGTGCGTTATATATATGAAAGTATGTATGCTAACGTACATTTATTAATGTGTCCTTCTTTTGTGCGGGTCAAGCAAACAGACATTCGGAATTTTCGTTTCAGTATTTGTTTGTGTGACTTATAATGAAATGCAAACGCTCGCTTGCGATTAAAAACAGAAAAGAAACAAAAAATTAAGGCAAAGGCATTGCTTGCCATTGCTTTTAAGACTAATTAATAATTGAAGCATCTTAATGGACTTGGCCCAAACAAGCAACAACTCGATTCTGTATCCCACTCTAGCGCTGTCCCTTTCTGTGTCTGTCTGTAGTATCTGCAGTTTCTGTGCGTTGTTCACAAAAACTTCCTTTTAAGTGCAAATGGCAATTGAATTAAGTTCCTACCCAAAGAGAAATGTTTGTCTTTTTTTATATATTTTTCAAAACAAATTAATAATACAAAATAGTTGCCACTCCAAGGCTAAACCAAGCGACAGTTACAAACTCGAGGGACACTTTTCTAGCTGAGCTGCAGTCGCATTTTATTAGTTTTTGTGAATTTTCTGTTTGGGGTTCGCTTATTAAATTCGGCTATGGCTTATTTAAGCCAGCAAAGATATGCTTTTTGGCCAGAAACTTAAACAACAAAAGCAACAACAGCCTCGCACTTGAATGCGTGCATATTTCAGTTGAATTTTACGGCAGGGAAAACGAAAATGAATACCTTCTAGCATGACCCAAACATAAACTTCAGCTGACCACACCCACCAACTACAAACCTCACCCTGCAAACACCATATCCATTCCCCATTTCAGCAAACTATGCGCTTGCTCACTCACAAATATAAACCAAGAGCAGGCACAGCATCAGCAGCTGCAGCAGGAGAAGCAACATAAGCATCAGCAGCAGAGCACAGCACATTGAAGATTCCGGTATTCGACATAATGTTGTGGTTGAGCTAAACGACTGCATAGAACAAGCTTTTTATGCCATACAGAGCCCGTTAGCAATGTCCACCAAACATCCGCATACACTCCCGCACCCATACGCTAAACGCACTCACATATGTATGTATATTCAAACCAAGCCACAGGCATGGGTTGCTTTGTGGTCGGGCATATGCGATTACGGTCTGACTCCGGTTCTCTCCTCTATAAAGGCAGACAAATGTGTACCAATTCTATAACGCTGATATTTTCAGCATGCAATGTGATGTCATATTTTCCAGATAATTGAAGTCAGTTTTTTCAAGCTGAGTGCATGTCAATAAATGAGTTTAACATAAAGTTAAGCATATACAAGATATTTTAATAACTGATAGTTTAAAACTATTCCTCTAACTAGATAAATAGCCCAATATTAAAGTTGGACAACTTCCATTTTGAGCGCTTTTTTTTCGGTTCCTTAATAGTTTCCCCGTTGCGTATTCAAATGAGAAATCCCGCAAAATCCATTCTAAGTTCCGGCCACAAGTGTGCGGCTCAACGGTTGATCAGCCGTCAATGCTTTCGTTACGATTCGTATTCAGACTCTATTTGAATGAATACTTATTTCCGAATATTTTCTGCACATTTATTGCAAAACAGTTTTTTCCCCTCTGTGGATACGGAAATGGTGCCGTGGCACCCCGTCGCGTTGTGTGTCGCTCTGTTACGGTCCCATCATTGTCATTGTTAGATCATAGCCAGAGCTTATGGCAGTACATTACATTTATAATATTTTTTTTTATCCATTTCCAGCCTGCGTTTTTGCTTTCATTTTATGTGGATGATAAATGAACAGCCGCAATGCTTATAGAATTTTCCAATTAGCATTGGTCATCCCACAATTTGTGGACGTGCTGGGGAAGCACTTTAAAGCCAAAGCAAAATGAAAGACAATCAAAATTAATCTTCATACACAGTCGTCTATATATAAATAATACAATCAAATACTAGAACATGAAACCATATTATTAAGGAATTTAGAAAATTAATTATGAGACACATATGATTCCAGACATACTATGCATGTTTTACTATTTATTATTAACTTAAATACACAGTTCGTAAAATCCAATATCTTGACTGCGTTTTGAGATGGCATTCATCAATGTGGTATGACTTTGGATGAAATAATTTGACACACACTTTTTGCATACATACTGGCTGCATGTATGCATATATATATGTATATACATACAATTTGTAAACCGATTTTGATCCATATTTATGTCTAATTATGGTATGGCTTTATTGACAATACAGCAGTCAATTTGTCAAACATTTTACTCGTATCTAAATAATTGGCTTATCATTAAATGAACATTTATATACGGTCACAGTTTAATAACCAAAGTAGGCTTTGTCAACACAAGAGTGTATTCTAAAGAATTTAATAATTGTTAAAACATTGTTGTTTGATGCTGCAATATACATCGTAGATTGTTTGTTCAATACAATAATAGCCGTGTTTGGAAATAAAAATGTTCAGTTGGAAACGATATGGATCAATACTTTAAGCATTTTGCAATTTTCAAAACGAATTGAGAGGACACAGGCGTCCTTTTTTCGATACAACGAGATTTAAATAAGATCAGTTTCAGTACAGCGCGAAAATGCGACTTGTAAAAAAATTTCTTGTGATAAAGTTATACGCCCAAAGCGCTTACTATTTTAACGAAATATTTTGTTTGAAGGCAGTGACACGGACTAGCAAAAGCACATTAATGATTTTTTAAATAAATATTTAACTATAACGCGAATCACATAACGTGGAATTGTTCTGGAACGTTAGACGAGGGATACCTGTACATTTTAAACATTATATAATTTTTAAATTTAGTTATCGATTTATTTTTGTTACAAAATATTGACAAGGACATACAGATGTAACATTTAAAATTCTAATTTTATTTTCAAATATGCGAGAATTAGGGCTGCATGACTTATAACCAAATTGCGTTCCACCACAATATATTTACCTCTTTTTGCAAAAGCAAAATTACGAATTTAACTTTTAAACTAAATGCACACTCAATGTATCTATGATTTAGTGTGTGTGCATGTGTGTGTGTGCGTGCACTTCGTGAACTTTCGGATGCTTTTACCGAATGCATTGAAAAGTTCACGCCAAACTCATCAGGACTGGGATATCAATTTAACCTAAGGTTTGTTTGACTTGCCACGCACCCAAGTCTGATTGATTTTGTGGGGATCAATTACATGGCACATCTTATTTTAGACTTCATTCGACTTACTCTATCGACCGACGCCAACCGCGTGGCGTCAAGTCTGACAATTCGCAGCGTGCTCTAGGGTGGCTCCAATTTTCCGATGTATTTGGCATCATATATAAGCTTAGCAAGAGCTAATGGGAATGCCATTGGCAAATGAGATTCGCATGCGAAAATCAAATGTAATTGCTAATGGGTGCTCATATTGGGCGGGCAGGGCCAAAAGCCACAAACACAGTGACAGAAGCATCTAAATCGAAATATACAGTCACAGTCACACTCACTGCCAAAGCAGTTGACAAAGAATTGCTGATAATTGACAATGCAAGAACTGTGCTGATTTTCTGCTTATGAAGTAATAATCCAGCCACGTCAACAAATTTGATTGTCAGCATGAAACACTGGGAACACCCAGCACTTAGACATCAGCAGCAAAAGCAACAAAAGCGACACCAACAACAAGAACTCAGAGCATTAGATATGAACAAAATCACAGTCAGCAAAACCCCTTCTATCCACGTTGAGTTGAGTGTATAACAAAAACAGTTAGTAAATCCACTCAAATATACGGCACACATTTCCATAGACACATTGACAGCTGCCCGCATTCCTGCATGCTTCCTCTTTACTCACATGCCCTCCATGTATACCAAACACCAAAAGTCGCGCCAGCGCCAACAGTGGATTTCTGGCCGACGGCTGCTCATATGAATAGAGTCAGTGGCGCATCGATTTCACTTCATTTAATTTCGACCAACAAATGGAGCATAGAGCATCGAACATTGCCTAACTGACTGACTGACTGACTGCCAGGCTGACTCACTAAATGACTGATAGATGGATAGATAGATAGATATACAACTCAATAACAAGTCGAATATCGCACATGCCGCGGGCTGAAGCTCAGAACGGTGACGGTACACGTCAGATGTTTGTTGTTGCCGATTCCTGATGCTATGACATGAGATTTTCAATTTTGCGTACAGACTTAGGCAATGGGCACTGCCAAAAAGCAAACAAATATTTCAATAACGTTCCTTTTGCATTGGCAGCATTCTACATCTGCTTTTACTTCTTCCTTTGCTGTTGCTTGCTGTTGTTGTCATTGTCAAGAGCCAATGTCATCGAGTGCTTAATTATTTTTTGTGGTTTTGTACCCCCATCTGTGGCACAGCTCAAAGTGAAATTGCTTGAGCCATCAACTAGAGCCACCAGCGCCACCAAAGCCACCAAAGCCACCATGGCGAACCGTTGCCACGAAGGCCGAACTGCTAATGAAACGCAAGCGAAATTGGATTTTCATGTACATGACAGACAGACATTTAAACATACACACGCACACACATACGGACACACAAACAAACACATCCAGTCAAGCAGTCATTCAAAGAGTCACACAGCAAGTCAGTCAGTCAGTCAGACAGTCGCCTTCAAACTGATGGACGGGGCGTGGCCACACGTGCTTGACTAATCATGGCTAATTGAGCGCATATTCGTAATGCAAGCATATTAATTGTCCGCTATGACTTAGTTGTGCGTATAAATAAATCAAGTGCTCTCAAAAGTAGTCTTGAGAGTGCCAGAATAACTCCATTCAAACAAAACAAAACCCTCAAGCACTTTATGTGGCTTCCAGCAAAATTGCTTGTCCTTTTTGATACTCTATCAGTGTGTACTTTATTAAACTAATTATTCAAAAACATTATTGATTCAATACATATAGCCAAACTAAAAGTAACAACATTATGAACAAATTTACCAAAAACATGCATGAGCATCCACTTATATGACCTTAAGTGTATTTGACTAAAGGGTATTTAATAGCCAAGTTTTGTATAAACTCTTACCTTATATCTTGTTCATTAAGAACTGATAGAGAGGAATCGTGGACGGGGGGCAGCTGGGCACAAGTTACAACGGCAACTGTAAAATCTTTAGGATTAGATGCAATCAAAAATAACAGCAGAAGCAGATGCTGGGGGAGAAACATCAGCCAGCGGCAAAGCTTGGACAGCTGGGTAAACTTTTGTGGAGCGTAGTATGTCAATTCTAATTGTCATTACGTATACGTAAAGTGCACAGAAAGACAAACGAGTTAGCCACTGATACCCAATGACAGACAGCAAACGAGAAAACGAATGGGCCAGAGAATAGCTATAGGAATAGGAATGCAAGTGCGAGTGCGACCAGAGAATGAGTCAAAAGTTTTTTGGCCAAAAGAAAAATGAAAGAACCTGCAACTTGGCTGTCGATGAAGACAAATGCAAGGGTAAAATAAAAATAACAAGAAAAAGCAAGATGTAAAAAAGTAATATACCATTGCCAAAGAGTTTATACTCTTTGTCGTAATTTTGAAAGGAATTAAATCAAGAAAGTTGTAAGTGCAAGTTTGGTGTGAGAAAATGAGGAGCTAAATTGAGGGAATGTAGAAAAAAAACAGAAATGTAATATTTTCTACAATAAATGCCAAAGTATTCTAAATTTGCAACACCATTACATCTAGAGCATTAATGCAGAGAACCAAGTGTAACGTAACATATTGAACAACCAACTAATCATATAATTGGTAAGAGTATATTATTGAAAGAAAGTGCAAGCGGTCTGCTGGCTAAAAGGCAATGGCAACTTGTGCATTTTGTAAACTTCAACATGTACACCACCCACATCAAAAGCAGCAATGCTATAGAATAAGAACAGTACCAGGATTGTTGATGGCTCCCATGGTTAGGCAAAGCCAAACAAAACACTAATGAAGGTAGTGGACGGTGCAGCGACCACTTGGTAAACGCCAAACCACTCAGTTTATGCAGCGGCAAGAACGTCTTAAGCTTTGTCTTTATTTTTGGCTTTTCTGTATTTATTTTTAGTTTTTTATATGTTGACTAGGAATTAGGGGTGTGTTGGTTGGGGGTCCGAGTCAACGACGACGACATACGGCATCGATAAATTACAAAGTTAAACTAAAATTAAATTCTACGCCAAACAATGCATCTTGCTAGAGTCTGTTCGGTGCTCGTGGACAACAGTGGATGCTGCTTCTACTGAATTTGCTGCTGATATTCCGCTGTTCCGTTTTCGGCTAGATTTAAGCTGCCTGTCAGCCAAGGCTCCAGCTCCTGTCCGGGGCTTTTATATATAGCATTTCCATGCTGGCGACTAATGCAGCTCGGACGACGGCAATGGCGCCCAGTCTCTTCGCCAATGCCATTCATTATGCTGGACATTTTTGCTGGCCATTGGCGACGATGCTGCTTCTGATGCTGCTGCCGCTTAGCTGCCAACAGAAACCAATCATTGTGATACTTTCATTAAATTGTTTCCAGCTTGGTCTTTGCTTGGCTTGGCATCTTCTTGTCCGCCTTTTGTTTATTGATTTTAAATGTAATAAACGGCATTTGCAATGCATTCCACGGCTCTTCCATAATTTGCACGCTTTCGGAATGCAATTTAATTGGACAATGTTGTTTTGGCTTTGTCATTGTTATCTTCCAGTATGCATTTGTTGCTGCGTGACGCCGGCTGCATTTGTGTTAGTTGCTTGGGTCGCTTTGGGGCAGCTGCACGTTTATTATATAACAAGCGTATGCACAGTCGATGCCGTAAATTTGATATACTTGTGGGCGCTGATAATTTAAACGGAATATAACCGCTAACACACACACACACACAGACAAGGAAAACACAAACATCTGTGACTTTTAGCATCAGCGGTGATATAGTTAGAGGGCATATGTGTGCTGCGGGTTTTGTTTGTGGCAAATGATGCCACAACGGTATCCATTAGTTAAAATACCACGGGCCAGAGTTGCTGCAACTGCAGCAGCTCACTGCTTTGGTTTCTGTTTCCCCTTGGCTTATTTGCTTGCTTTAATTGCATTTCGATTTCTTGTTTAATTAAATGTACTTGAACATTGTGCAAAACGTCGAAACACGGAAATCGTCTTAATTGGAATTCATGGTGCTGAAGCCACTGGCAGATTTGATACGAAAATATAGGTAGAAAAAAAAAAATACTTAATCGACTGTTATATGTATATTTATTTAAAAAAAAATTGCTTTAATGAGCAAAGCAAGATGCCACTCAAAAAAAATAATATTTGTTGCAAGTCCAATTTAATTAAATATTTGAATTTATTATACATCAACACCATTTGATTTAGATAAAAATAGCTGCTTCATGTTAGGCTAAAGTGTTTGTTAAAATTATGATTAAATATTTATACAACTAAAACTTCCACAAGCATTCATAACTCATTGGGTACTTGAATTCAATTTACTTTTCTGAATAAAAACTAATGTCAAGAAAATAAAGTCTCCATAATTACGCTATCAGTTTTCAACACGAATAATTGTTACCTGCTCAGTGACCTCAATTTCATCTTATATCGTCGCATAGTCATTTAGGAATTCTTACTAAAATGGTGAGGGGTTGAATTGCTTGTGTGAAGAAACCTGTCTAAGTAGCAAAGGCACTTTCAGCACCAAAACACCAAGCAGTGCAAGCCAGAAAAATCCTTCATGCCGCAGTGCTTTATATTAATGCGACGCTTCCCTGTCACATGCTGCGCTTTTGCCTCGAGCGGCAACTGCAAATTGCAGCTGTTATAACGCAGAAAGTACAAAAAATAAAAATATGTATAAAAAAAAACCATAATAATAACAAGTGAAAATGTGCGAGTCACGCGTGCTTGACTTAATAATATCCTGTGCAGGGATAATGGTTAAGTGATTCCATTGGCTGCACACTCTTTTAAAAAATTTATAAAAATAGTACATGTATTTGCAAATTGAAATGTATTTGGTCTGTATTATTTTGTGTTGTTTGTCCAAATTAAGTTTTATGTTTTGTCACATATCTTGGTACAGGGTATTGAAAAAGAAAACTTATGCACAATTTTATGTGCTGTAAGTGACACTACAAGGCCGCATACTACAGTCTAACCTGCACCCGCACCCGCAGCCGCTTTATGCTCCTGTACTAAGAGTCGCGGGCGCGTTTTCCACTTTTCACTTGACACTCGGCGGCTAACCTTTTGCAGGCAAAGCATTTTGCGGAGTCCTTGAGTGGCTTTTTTCGGTTGTCGGCTCTTCAACGTTACAGTAAGAGTAAGAAAAAAGAGAGAAAAAAAAGACAGAGAGAGAGAGCGAGAGAGAGAACGAGATACGGAGTGGGGTTCAACTTTGTACCACAATTTGTGTTGGCATCACCAGATTAAAAATTGGGCGCAAAAACAAGTAAAAATGATTTCTTAGTTGCTGCCACTGTTCCTCTTGTTATTGCTGCTGTTGCTGATGTTACTGTTTGCATGTCCACCCCCTTGACTGCTTGTGGCCTGGCATTTAACTCGTTTCACTTCATAAGTTCAGTTTTACGTAATAAGTTGGTTCAGCCCAGCTCTAAGCCCCATCATATCCCATTTTTTTTTTTTTTTTGTCCCCTTTTGTTTTTCATGTGTGTCGCTTCCGCAGAGTCGCTAACTTTGCATTTCGCGGCTGGCTGACTGACTCGAGCGTAGGCTTCATAGCTCTGGATCCCGAGCCAACCAACCAACCAACCAACCAACCAGCCAGCCAGCCAGCCCGGCTGCCTTTCTATTCTTTATTTGAGTTATCATGACACATTTCGCTGAATTCAGTCATTTCTTCTTCTGTGTGTGAGCATCTTTGGCGCACGGCTGTCAGTGCGACATGGCGCCAACTGACTGCGTATGTGTGCTCTCTGTGTGTGTTATCTTTTTTGTGTGAGTGTGTGTGTGTGTATGCGTGAATGGGTGTGCGTACCTTAACAGCACAAGAGGCACCCATTCCACCATTGCAAAAGGCCGAGAGTCTGTTTTTTCTCTGCTTGGTTGCCTTTGCCATTTTAAAGCAATTTTCAAACAAATTTACTGTCATTAACTTAGACAGTTGATGAAATTTATGTCAGGCATATCAACATCATGACGTTTCTTCTATCCTCCCTTCTCAAAAAGCAGCCTCTCCTTCAATCAGCAGCCTCCGCCTTTGTCTACTCTACTTGGTCGCTGTGTGTGGCATGCGCATGAATTTGAGCTGAGTTTGAGTTTGAGTGAATGACATCAAAAGCAAAAAGACATTAAATTTTGTTTACACAAACTCAACGAATCCAATTTAATTCAATTCGTGTGTGCATATGTCTGTGTCTCGGCTTATATAGGTGTACGTGTGTGTCTGCTGCATGCAACAGCAGCAGCAACAACAACAAATCGTTTACCACAGTTCACTGCCTTACATCATAAAACGTCTCGGTCTCAGTAACTTTACCCATCACTGCCAACACTTTAGCAATTCACCAGACCTATTTCTCAGCCTTCTTATTGTACTGTCTCTTTTCTCATGTTCTGTTATAGTCTTATTTATTTCACTCCTTTCAGACAATCGATCAATTGGGCTGCAGTAATTTGTGGGCAAAGTCGCAAAGTGTTCGTCAGCTGTCGTGCATATGCCAGCAACAAAAACCAAATGAACTGGGACCTGTACCACAACTACAATAAGTACTTCTTGTAAATATACAAGGCATAACGATGCAAAGAATAAGGGGACCATACCCAGAGTCTGATTCGAACCTTATGTGCCCTTACAGTTATAAGTACATTACAAATAACTGCAGTCAGCGCCAACGCGATAAGTTTTTTCATGTAAAAGTTACTATTTAAAAACATTTATAAGTACAAGTTTCGCAAAAGGGTTTTTTTTCATTATATATTGAAGATTTAATTGTAAATAAAATGTTGTTACATCTTTAAAGGATTATTACAGTATTATTTTTCATTATGAGTTTATTTAATTTTTTTTCATTTTGTATGCATGCTGGTTGTGTAAGCCGATTTCGGGTTGGATTGAATAAAAACACAAGAGTTTCGTTATTCTTAATATTATTTCCAAGTGTTTTATTTTGCGGCGAGGCTTAAAATATTAGTATAAAAGATAAGTTTTAAATTTTTTTTTATATTACTTCAATTAAAGTTAACCTTTGCCAACCTTTTGGTAAATATATAAGATTCTTTGCTGACTATCGCAACTCGAAACAATGTTTAAATGGGAACAGACTACATGTCATAGCGAATAGGATTTCCAATGGCAGGAAATCTGAGAAAAGGTATTCAGGGCAAATCGTGTGCAAATTTTAATTTAACGAGTGCTCGCGTTATGATTCGAGTTCGACTTTGTTGCGACGTCTGTCATAAACAGCAGTTTATACAGCAGTTCTGTGTTGCCAGCATTTTTATCTTCTGGTTATGCCACTTACGGCAAGGAGATGGAGGACCCGGAACTGGGACTGAGGGATTGAAGCGCAGAGGGCTGCGTAAATTAAGTGGCAGTTATTTTTCACGCAACTCGTCCGCATCTCGCAGCTCGCATCTCGTACGAGTGCAAACAAAAATGGCCTATAAATGGCTTTAGTTCGATGTGGCACAATGTTCATGGAAATGTCAACCGACATTCGCTCTGTCAGCGAGTTGTTGTCATCATAGTCATCGCCGATGTTGCTGCCTCTGTTGGCGTTTGTTAATCCAGCATTGTTTGCCTTATAAATGCGTTAATTTTATGACAAGTTCATTTAATTGGTTTTTCTTATTTACTATCGTTGTGTTTTCGTATTGGTTTTTACAAGCCAAACATAAAACGACATACGACAAAAAGTAGACAGCAGAGCAGGCATGCAGCAGACATGCGGCAACAGACAAGAGACATCAGCAGACAAGGCACAATAAGATGGCAAAATACTCATTTTGATGGTCTGTTAATTGCTTGTGTTAATTGTTGCCTTTGTTCTATCTCTGGGATCCCATGCGTGTGTGCTTGTGTGTGCGTGATTGTGGCAATAAACCGTAGCCAATAACTTTATCCATAATCAAGTTCACATGCTAGTCAACTACTGCCATAGCATTATTTTATTCTAAACACTTGCGAGTTCATTGTATTTGTAGCTCGTTAGTGCACTCCAATTAAATTGACCTATTAGTAATTGAGCATTCAACAAAATAGTTGCTCCAGCCACCATAAAATAATAATGGAGGATTCAAACATTTTGTTTTGTTGTAGTAGGGCAAACTTAATACTGGTTACACAGTCACCTCAAATATCTGTATATTATTTAATTGCAGCTTGTAGCCTTGGCTACAGATCAGTTTTAAATAAGTTACCAACTGTTATTTATATAAATTTTTTTAACCCTCTTATCCCATTCTACTTTCGTTTTGCACAATTGAGTATTTGATGCAATTTTATTAACAGTTTCTGTTGAGCTCTTCATTATCCACTGGGCAAGGCTAAGTGCCTGCCGTACGTTGCGTATACGCGATGTTTTCCACACTGACCATAATTAAATCAAATTCGCGTAATTGGCGTAAGTTCAAGTGTCGTTTTGTGGTTGCTCCGCCTTGTTGCCAGCTGCAGTGTAATATATATATAATGGTATATGTATGCAGCTTATCGAACTTTCAAATGAAGTCGGTCGCAACTGAAGACATGCGGTACAAGTTTGTGGCAATCAATTGCGACACCTTTGTCCCGTGCCACATTAAATGACTCCATACACCAAAGGACCCTATAGTTCTATCTCATTCTCTCATCCACTTTCTCTCTAGGCGAAACGCTGCACAACTGCGCAGTCAATCATGCATGTGATGTCGCCGCCAGGCTACAGCTTCATCTCCACATACAGCTCCATCACTGACTGGCGCTGCTACTGCGTTGCCTACTGTCTAGAAATAAGCTCGTTAGTTGCTTGTATTGGCTTTGCGCGCGTCTCTATTTGCCTCCCCTCATTCGCCTAGCCCCTTGCTAGTCAATTGTGTTGTTGCTGCTGCTGCTGCTGCTGAAACAGCAAAATATGTGCGCTGTGAGTGTAGTGATGTGCTTGAGCAGTTGCCTGCAGGCTGGTTGTTCAAACTGCATAAATGTCAGCTTGTTTCCAGTTATCGCACTCTTTTCTAGAGCAAGCGAAAAGTCACTCAGGCGTGTTGACATAGAGGACGCAACCAAAACGTGCAGCTATTAACTATTAAAGTATTGACTCTTTAAGTTTATTTCAATGTCAACTGAACTATTTACATACTAAGAAACAAAAGTAAGTCAATATTTTTTCTGAGCAAGTTTAATATCAGCTGTAATCTATTTACGACATTACAGCTAAGTCCTCTGGAGTCATAAATTGTAAGCAATTATGTATTTCAACAGCTCTTATCAGCAGTTATTTTAATTCTATATATTACCTTTAAACAATCTAATTTGCTTGCTAGCCACAAGTTTATCCATCTACGTACGCCTCACATAAAGCGTAATGTCGTCCAAAGGAAACGCTGATGAAACCACTTGATGCAGTTGCTCCCTTGTCGGCTGTGCTCTCAATCATTTATTGTGCCAGTATTTTATTCAGATGACACAGACACAAACACACACCCAGACACAAACACAAACACAAGCTCACTGACTGACCAACTAGAGGAGAGAAGCCTCGTTCAGGCAGTCTCCGGGTTTCCATGCCCGCCGCTTGTCATCAATCTTCCTTAATAGATGTTCACACAATTGAATTATTACATGTGTCCAAGTGGCTGGCAACTGACTGCTTGCTGCACACACCGCTTACCTCAGATCGCCCCCAGCTGCCTCAAACTTTGCGCACTTGACAATTCTCATATGCGATGGCAACGGAACCAAGGCGAAGGGAAGGACACTGTCAGCTGGTGCCCCTCCTCCCAATCTCAGCTCCTTTTGCCGTCTGAGTTACTGTTTGCATGTGTCGGACATTAATGTTGTTTGGAATGGACGAAATGAAAACAGTTTCTGAACATTATGTGGATCAGTAAGCAGAGCAGCATTGGCTGCTGCTCAAGTCATATTTAATATTTTTTTTCGAATTGAAAATTTGCTCTCGATGTAATAAAATACTGTTAGAAAAAAAATTCAGATAATCTGCAGCACATGTTTATTATCCTTTAATATTTCACTAAAAATTTGTAGTCAGCGTGCAGCTTTCAATTAAGTAGGAAATGAAAGGTTGATAAAAAAAATCGTTGTTAAATATTTCAGTAGACAAAAACAAAAACTGTATGTGTGTAGATTAAGCAAAACCTTTTGTATAAAAATTTTCGCTTTTCGTGCACCAAGTTTTTAATAAGGCGAACGTGGCGATGGTTGCAATGCAGTCTGCTTAAAAGTAGACGGCTGCTGCAGCCGCTATCAACTTTTAAGTAAGCGGCATTAAAAGTTAGACAACTTGTCAACGGGGCTTGTACATCTCTGTACCAACTTCATTCCCCAAAAACCTACACAGAGAAAAAAATCCGTTCTCGCTAGTGCAAAATCAAGAACATCCGTTTATGAAACCCAGAAATGCACGGATTTTCTTGATATGAGAACGATTTTCTTAAATTCTTGAATCAAGAACGTTTGTTCATAGTTCAAGAACAAAATCAAAATTAAGAACATGTTTTAAGAACGCCGTTCGTTTTTTAATACCAAAATATCATGAACGAAAACTCTAAAAAATTAAGAACATTTTCTCTTATTTTTTTTCTCAGTGTATTTTGGCCTCAACAGACGTTACTCAAGTAAAAACTGATTACTTGATGATTACGCTTTGCTGCAACGCCTAATTGACAAACGCCAAGGGAGCTTAATAAATAAACACTTTCTAGTTAAATAAAAACCGGCAATCAATGTTGGCTAGAGACAAAAGATTTGTGTATGTACAACTTTAAGTTCTAAGTCATTTAAAAACATTAGTTTTGTTTATTAAATTTGCATCAGTTCTCGAGGAGAATAAATGTGCAGGTAAGAAGACTATTTATTATGATACATAAATTGTTTACTTTTCATTTAAGTAGGAGAAAACTAAGAATTGAGTACCCTAAGAGTTATAAAAGTCATTACAAATTAAATTTTCTTATTGTTTTGTTTTTTTTTTTTTTTTTTTGTAATTTACTACATCTTGATTAAAAGTGCTTATATTTACATTCTTACTCATGCACTCAGTGCATATTATTGTTTTGATCGTTTTTTGTTGTGTTAGAGAACTTATCGGTTAGATAAGTCACAGATCAGAAGTGGTGTTCACAGCATAATGCAGCACTACTTTTTAGAGAGCTTAACAGGAATGCCGCCATTTGAAATCAAAGGAACTCCGAATGCGGTGAATTCAATCTCGCGGATCTCTGAACGCGTTTCAATCTTAAAGTTTGTCAGTATCTTTGTCAGCGCAATCTTCACATTCATTTTACCCATTCTGGCAGCTGTAAAAAGTTCAAATAAAGAAAATAATTTACTGAACATAATGCCCTGGTTTTCCAACTTACCAATGCATTGACGTGGTCCAACACCAAATGGCATATATGCAGCAGGTGTAAAGTTTTTCTCTTCCTCGGTAAAGCGTTCTGGCTGATATTTAAGTGGATCAGGGAAGTACTCCGCGTCCCTATGTATGCCCAGCAACGAAATGATAATTTCTGTACCCTTCTCAACCACCAGGTTGCTGTTGGGCAACTCATAATCCCTGTTGCACAAGCGGTTCAGAATTGGCAGAGCTGGGTATTTGCGAATTGTTTCTGCAAAATCAGACAAAACCACTTAACCCAATTTCTGGCAACTTAAGGTGTCCAGCTTAGACTTACCCATAACGCACAGCTCCAGGTACTTCATGTCCTGTATGCAATCATAGTTAAGCACTCCATTGTGCTTCGCCAGTGTCTGATTGACATCATCCATTAGTTTGGCCAGGACATCCGGGTTCTGACTCAGTTCGTAGAGAGTGAATGCGATCGACGCTGAAGTTGTTTCATAGCCAGCCACAAAGAATAAAAACATCTGTGCAGCGATGCTATCCTTTGACAGAGACTTTGTGCCATGTGCTTCTGTTACCGCCGACCAAACGCCATCATCATTGTTGACTTTTCCGGTGTTGCGGAGCTGAAGCAACAGTTGCATCAAGTCACGTCGCTCAATGTTGTTCTCTTCCCTAACTGTGACCGTATGATGAACCAGTTGCTGCATTTCTTTCACTCCATCCGCTGACCAACCCAAGCGATTGAAGATCTTCTCCAGACTACATAAATATAATAACCGCATCAATTACTGCCCATGAAAAATGTATGGTCGTTAGCTTACCCTGGATATAAAAAGAGCGTTGTTCCACGCAAAATGTTCTTGGGTGTTGATGTGTTGAGCATCCTACTTATGCGACGCAGCTCATTGTCGGGTTTTAAAAAGCTATCCACATTCAGACCAAATATCGTTGAGGCAATAATATCAATGGCAAAGCTAAAGGGAAAGTCGACGAAAACCACTTATATATAAGAAAGAAACTTAGTATGCGAGTTTAACATTTAACTTACGATGACATCACATTCTTCATATCGACTTCCACTGTGCCCGCTTTCTGTATTTGGCCATTCAAGTAGGCCAACATCTTATCTGCAACATCCTCGGCAGTGCAAAACATGCCCTTCAACTTGCCCGACGTGAAAGAAGGCGTCAACTTGGTGCGCATGTTTTTCCAACTATTGCCCTCCATTGAGAATAGGTTAGCAGACAAAGGATCATGCTTCTCATCCACGTAAACCCCACGATCATGAAAATAGGCAAAGTCCTTGGTCAGCATATCGTTGGCGATTTGTGCATCACGCACCAGCAGTGCTGGCCTCAAAGTCAGGTAGATGCCTAGGAAGGGTTTGGTGCTGGCAAGGTACACATCATAGATAGCCGTTCCGAAAGATCGTTTGTTTTTACGCACCGAGTCCATTGCACCAAAAGGTATGGTGCCCCTGATATAAGGGAATCCCTTACGTTCCCAGTAAGAGAAGGTCCTCTTCAGGTAGATGTACAGCAGCGCGGCTGAAGCAAGTAAAAGCAGTATAACAAACATTGTAAATATCAAGTGAACGCTTTGAGACTTAATTTGAAACTAACTCTCGGAATGTTGTGACAACTTTATAGTCGTACGCCATATGCTGTCTTCTAATCGCGTTCGGCTCGAGAACAATGTGCCGAACCCACATATTTTCCCCACGCAAACCGGTTTGCCTATGTTTTGCTTATGCCTCTTATCGCTTTAAGTGTGCTGCGTTATCAAATAGTATTGCTAAGATTGAGCGGGTGCATAGCTAGCCGGCGCCGTGGGGGAGTAGGTAAACAGAATTTAAGTAAAATTCATAATGACAAGGCACATTTATGGATTCAATTTGCTTATAAGAATGACAATTCGTAATTTTAATATCTCGAATTGACGCTACCCTGTATAAGGTAATTTTTAACTTATAATTAACTTTGCAGGTATGAATATTACAAAATTCGATGATATTCACCTTAAGTCGCGCTGAATGATCGACATCAAGTAAGCAAACATTGTACAAAACAAATAACTATAAGAAAAAGGGTATACAATTGTTTGACGATAAGCATGACATAGAAAATAATAGCCAAATCAACAAGCAAAGGGAGCCAATAAAATTGTTTACTGATAAGACAATTTTTCACAAGCATGATTTTGTTTCCTACATTTAAATAGATTTTGCACTGTTAGTGTCTTTTCATGATGATTGAGTGT
Organism: Scaptomyza graminum; assembly: GCA_018901835.1. Lineage (NCBI taxonomy): Eukaryota > Metazoa > Arthropoda > Insecta > Diptera > Drosophilidae > Scaptomyza > Scaptomyza graminum. The sequence goes on from JAEIFL010000303.1 coordinate 5,168,630, forward strand.
GATTTGAACTTATAAATCTTTTAGCAAAGTAAGGCCGTCAGCGCATGTTTTCAAATGATATCAGAACTTCAAACATTGCGTCAACGATAGATGACTATGCAAATCGTAAAGCAGTTGTTGATTATATGTTTTAGCTTAACCTAGGTCAAAATGTTTTTGTTTGAATCTAAAAATATAAAAATACCAACACATGTGCTGACTTAAACTGAAAAGTCGTTTGTGTTAAACAGGTTCTTTTTACGTCTGAATAACAGCTAAAATATAAAATTGTAGCAAACTGTCACGCCACAACTTAAATACAATATTCTATATCTGTGATAATGAATATACTCTGTAGAAATTAAATATTATAATAACATACATTTACTGTAAGTATGTAGTAAACTGGTTTTTTTTACCCAGCCACTATCCAAAAAAGTGCAATGTGTATAATTTCTTTCGCGTTTTACTCAACTTTGAACTGTTTTCATTGTGAAATATTTTGAATTGCTTTATTAATACAGAATTGAAACAAATATGTTGAGAGTTCAATAAATAAACATCAGATTATCATTCAATTTTAATCAATACTATTTATACAATATGAATGTAGATTTATTCATTGATCAACCGCTCTTAACGAATTTATTGTTTAAAGATGTTGGTTAATCACATTAGGCGCGGCAATGCATTTATTAAGCATGAAAATCACAATGCAAAATGATAAGAAAACAACGCGAGCTTCGAATGACTCGTTCAAATGTCCTTTGTTCTGCTCTGTATTCGAATTTAAATTTAAATTTAAGCGCAGTACGCCCCGTTGGCATTTAATATCAATAATGCTATAAATTGATGTCAGCGCGGCTGAGGTGAACCAAAACCAACCACAAGCATTGCCAGCCAGAGACGGTTATGGAGATGGCGCCAGAGTTTGAAAGTAGGAAAGTGGAATGTATGTAAGTAACAGGTTCGAGTATCATACATCAATTTGGGTGCTCAGTCATGGCATGTTCGAAATGCAAATGCTTTTGCAATACTCTCTCAATGTGTGTGAGTGTGTATGTGCTTGTGTTAGCCAATAAATCAAAATATGAAACTCTAAAAGCCTTTTCAGGTATTAGCCACAAGCTGCGCCAGCTAAACACATTTTGACGCCTTGCAACCTTTTGAAGCCAGAATTGGGCGACAAATGCGTTTAGTGCTTAGCAGACCAAAAGAAAGTGCCGTTTGCAGCGGAGTGAGTGGCGCTGAACCAGCGTCTCATTATAAATTTGCCAGTTTTGCACGTTTCCGCTGAGCGCGCCAAAAAATGTCACAAAGTTTCAACCGGCTGCATACACAAACACACACACACACTCACACTAGCAAACATCTAAAAAGCTCGCAGTGTTCGGTGTGGCTCACTGTCTCTGTTTCTCCTTGGGCTAAATGTCAGCTTTTGTCTTGGCCCGCACGCCAAAAAGTATGCTGAAACAATGTCAAGCATAATTTGCATACAATTTTTTACTTTGCCCCGTGCACCGTGCTCTATTCACCATTCACCGTGCCTCGTGCCTTGTACGTTGTGCCTGTTGTGTTGTTTGTTGCCTTTGCCGGCGGTCATTATGTTTGCCGGCCATGTCAGGCACGCACAGACACTCGCTCACGCTCGCTCACAATGCTCTTTTGACACTAATTTAATTTACGTCACTTCATCTCTTTCAGACCGGATCCGCCCAGTTCGGTTCAGTCCAGTCGAGGCCAACAAACTACTACAATATAGAAAGAATTCTTGCTTCTAATGTCATGAAATTGTGTTTAGAAAAAATACAATTTCAATTTAAAATGCTGCCTTTGAGCCAGTCGCCAGTCAATATATTTGCCAGCAATGGCTACAAATGCGTACTAACGCGTACGTACGTAATACGTACTACGTATATTTCGACAATAAAGAGACTTTTTCACTGTTCATAAAATGCTTGTTTCAGACTTTAATTAATAACCTAGAATCCATGTCCTTAGCAGTGTTTTGTGTAAATCGTAAATTGTAATTTTTGTTTAAGAAATTCAACTTAGAATTTTCCCATTTCAAATTTACTCCAATTTTAAATTACACACTCGCAATCTGAAGTTTCACTATACATGTAAATATCGATGTTGAAAAAAAGCATCGATGCATCGAACAATTTTTGAGAATTCGGATATAATAAATTGGCATCATTTTTTTCTAGTATATTGTAGAAAGTGAACCGAATGATACAGTAATAAAATAAGACAAGAGAAATTAAAAACATAAAAATATATTAAAACTAGGAGTAAAAATCAAAGAGCGCCACAGCAACGCGTGGTCGGGTTTTTGTAGTTTTTAAAATTAATATAAATAAGTTTTGCAACGATATTACAAAGAACTAAAGTATCACGCTTAAGTGTATTTAGACGCCCAAAACAAAAAACTTATTACTCAAACAACAACGTTGTTGCTCGCATAATTAAATGAATATTTGAAAATCTATAAATATTACGCTCTACCTGCACTTAAGATTTATTACAGGCTGCGCTCCCTGAACGTGTTACCTTGTTGCAGTAGTCACATATTTGTTGCCTTTAGCCATATGCCAGTTGTGTGAATTGTAAAATGTGTCGTAAGAGTTCATAGACTTGATTGCACTATACATATACATACATATCTACATATGTATGTTGCTATATAAAAATCAAAACTGCATACATAACTTTGTAGCTATTTGTCACACAAAGTGTAGCACTTAACAGCTGGCTCATAAATTAATTGTTGGCGTTGAACATATCAACGGGAAAATAGCAGCTTCACTTTTACAAATTAACACACCCGCTTTACCGGCTAATTGTAATTAATAATGCAGTTCAGGAGCCACACTACCACACTTACACCCGACGAGGGCACGCCCACGCCCGCATCATACATACACCCATACACTGCAATTAATTAACGCGACATATACAACTTGGAAACATATAACGATGACGACCACTTCCGCTCATTAATCAGTTGAAAAATACACATGCAATCATAAACTTATGTGTATAGAGTTTAATATAAGGCAATACAATAACAAAAGGGAGTTACTACAAAATGTACGTTTAGGCAAATGAAATGCAAATGTTAAAACTGTCTGTTATGATTGATGATTGAACGAAAAGAACATAACTTAATCAACTGTTGACCTTTGCATTGTTGAAGGTGCTAAAATTTGGATAGTCTCACGAATAAATATTCTAGGGCATTGAATATCCTTCTCTTCATTGTCCACCAACCATTTTTCATTTATTTTCAAGTTTGTGCCAAACTCAACTCATTTTAAAAATCTTCAGTCAAATTATTGAGCCAATGGCCGCAAGGAAAATGAATGAAAATTCGAAAGGAAAAACAATTGCTAAATTACACACACACACACTTATACATAAATGAGACGAAGAAGACAAGAAAAGCAGGGAAAAAAACAAAGAAAAAGAGGGGAAGGTTAAAACAAACAAGACGAGAGCTCTGATATAGTGAAGTACCACGATCTGTTTGCATTATTGATGGCCTGGATTATCTTTGCTACTATTGAGAAAGGCGTTGACAACGACACATATACACATATATAGTGTATGTGTGTGTGTGTTCGACAAGTGCAGCCATAGCTTAGCCAATGCTGCTGCATGTGCTTGAAGAATATTTGCAATTTAATTAATTTAGAAGTGTTTGTTTTATCAAGTGTTGATTGTCTCACTTGTTTGTGGCAGTTACGAGCGTGTCATTTGAAAGGCGTTAGTCAACCATCAAGACAATGCGGCCCAAAATCGATAAGCCGCACGAACGGTCAAGCTGCTTGCTGCAGGACTGCCAGGCAGCCTGCATCTTGCATCCTGCAGGACAACTGAACAATCCACTCCCAGGCGAATCAAGTCGAGAGGAGCTGGCGCCTGGCGACGCAAGCATGCAATGCTTTTTATCTTAATCTGCTGCAAATAGACATTAAATGCTATTTCTTTAGATTTATTCAAACAACAACAGCAGGAACAACGACAACATCCAATAGATAGAGCAACAGCAATAGCAAGCAACATAACGACAGATTGGCACGAGCAGGCAGCCAAGTGGCAATTTGTGGCTTTGCACGGCAAACCAACATCATCAGCGTTAGCTAGAACAAAAGCCAGACAACTAGCCAGCTAGCCAGCCGGACAGCCAGCCAGCCAGCTAGTGAAATGGAAACAGAGTAAGACAGAAAGTGAAAGAGAGAATAAGAGGGTGCGAGTGAGGGAGTTGTCGGCATTTGTCCCACGGGCATTGCATGTTTGAAGCAAATTTATTACAAGCAACAGCCCGCAGCCGCAGTTGTCTGGGCCATCAGCACTTGGCTCTGAACAGTTTGGCTTGGCTCTCCGGTCTCCGGTCTTCCGCTCCCTGCTTGGTCTCTGTGCTACGTGTCGCCTTGTATTGAGTGCAAATCTGTTTCGTTGGGGTTGAGAGAGTAGTTGGGGGTGGTGGCGCTGATGCTGAGCTGACCCTAGGCCAACTATCGACAAGCATCTTGGACTTGTGCTGTTGACTGTGCTGTCTCTGCTGACTACTTTGCCACTTATAAATTCCAGAAGTACATGGCCCAAACACTTGTTACATCAATTAGAAGGCCACACAGTGGCTAAATCTCTATATATGTGTGCGTGTGTGGTATGGTCAGAATGTGAAAAGAGATTGTTGGTATTGCCGTCAAGGTGTCCAACGAAGCCGAGTTGCAATGTCAAACGCGCTTGGATGGGCGTGACAATGTCATGTGACTTTAATTATTAGTCGTGAGGCCAAGCGGCAAAGGTTATTAGGTTTGTGGATGCCACAAATGGGAGGGACGACAGTACGAGATATGGGTCAAGCTTATGCAAAAGCGGGGCTGAACATATAAAGTGGTATGGGTGAGTACTCTATTTAATTGTATGTTGATGTTCCACATGGGTAATGGAACGCATAATTTTGCTCAAAGCAGAAATGTGTTTTAAATTTTAAGCACCACCCTTTTATTTAATACTTTCCTTAAATACAAATCTCACAAGTATCTTTTATCAGGCTTGGAATAAGTGACATTTAGCCATACGTACAATTAACTGGGCAAATCAATAGTTACAAAAACATATATGTACATTTTTTTTTAGTTATCTTCTATTGTTGTAAAATAGTCTGGTTGCACTCAAAAAATAATTGGATACGAGTAATTTAATTTAAATGGCATAGACAAACACTGTAGACATCAATGCACATACTTAGCCACTGGTATGAATCCAAATTGGCTGTGGCTTAATTAAATCATAGTCGAGTTGAAGCGCACATTCGAAAACTATATATGCATGTATGTGCATACAAATGATTTCTGAAACATGTGTACGGAGACGTATGGTTGTTGTGTGAGCACACCATAAAATCTGTGCATAATTAAAATTATTTTGGCCAAATTATTTTGTATTTCAATTTGCGCTCTGTGCGAGTTTGGGTAATTGCGTTCCATAATTTTCTAATTTGAGTGACGATGGAGTTTTGGCCACTCAATGGTCATTTGGCTGCAATGTTATAAATAATTTAGATTTTTGGGCGGCTTAAACAACAAATGCCAGAATGTGTAACTGAACTAAACAATGGCCCCTTGTCTGTTCCACTGTTCAATATTATTCATTTATGGCCAGTCATTATTTTAGTCTGGCATATTTGCAAAAATAACATGAAAAATCGAACACCAATCAAATAAAGACAACAAAAAAAAAAAAATTCAAAGCCCATAAAAATAATTAAAATCAATTAAAATGCAGGCAAATAAATAACGCGCATAAAACTGCAAATTTAAAATTCAAATTCTTAAACACTTAAAATATACATACTAATATGCTTAAATTATGGCATTAGCAAATAGTTTTAATTAATGCTTTTCATTAATGCACACATTTATGTTTGTTTGTGATTGTGTGCATGTGTGTTACAACAGGGAATGCCTTTTATTTATGAATAAGTATACATATTGATTTGTGGCACACCTTGCTTTGGCCAATGTTCAGCGCCAATGGCCAATCAAAGCAAATAAATTATGTTTCAAATTAACTAATTTCCCAATTTATATTTACCGTAAAGGTTAAACCGTTTACGGAAATTACATAACCAAATTCCCACCTACCCCATATATTGGCCAAATTATGTTAAGCTTAATTGTTAACTTTTTTAATGGAATTCATAAATTGGCTCATAAAAGAAACATAGGTTATAAATGAAACCAGAGACTTATTAATATTCATTTCATTATTCATTTTCAATTTCATTATTTAATACTTATTCGTTTTTTTTCTGTTGTTCCTTGGTCGTTTTAGAAAATCTAGGTTCCTTAATATCTAAACTGTAAAGAATACTGTCATTAAATTAGCATCAAACTAAATTGTTATTGCAATTTAAAGTTCCTTGCATGCATCAGTCGTTAATCCGTTCAATTAGCGCAGCAAAGTCGCTCGGATCAATTTGCCATGCCACAAATTCAATTTCGCTGTTACTGTGTCGCGTTTAAAGTCAACCCAAACTGAAAATTGAGTACTATGACCCACAATGAATCGGTTTTGCTGTCCACGCTGCCCTGACCATCAGTTCACCCCTTGGCTTTGTTTGCTTTTCAGCTGCATCTCACACAAAGTTGTCAGTAGGTCGGGGCCTTACTCGCATACTACTACTTGGTGTGACAGCTTGGCGCAAATGAATATTTAAATCCAATGTATGCAAATGCGTTGCCCGCTTCACTTTTATAAAGAGCAAAATATTTACCCAGAGTCTTCGTTGACATTGCAAGGGAGCAACAACAGGATACAAACATACAGATAAGTATAAATACCCTTGTAGTTCATTTGATGTTTCTTCGCTACCTTAAAGCTGGTTTGGCAAAATCTTTAGTTTCGAAATTATTTATCTTAAAAAATTCTTAATTATTGTGAACAATACCAAACGTCTTTTTTGCGTTCCCAACTCGTAGAAACTTTATGGAGCAACAAATAAACAAATTGAGTGGTTGCACAAGAAAGTGTAATAAATAAACGCAACTGCCAAAAACTGCACAAATAGCTGTCGTTAGGGGAACAAAAAGCGTAACTGGGTCTGATAGAGAGCAGGTGCGGCATAATTGCCAAACATTTTGCCCGCTAACCTAATAAAATTGCCAACACACAAACACGCACACACACACAAAAACAGGCGCACACATGGGAGCCAAAAAAACAAGGAGTCGCGAGGCAATACGAGGAGTCAATAACAGCAACGAATAGCAAGCAATAAGAAAAACAAGTTGAGCAGCTTAAAATAATTTATTATGCTTAAAGTAAGTAAATGGCTAAATGCTGGCATATGGCAGGCCAGCAATCGAGCTGAGCAAAGAACGCTTACCGCTGACCCAGCCGCTTTATTGTAAAGCGTGTTCTATGTATGGTATGCTCATATGTGAGGGACGCCTGTTGGCACTGCTGGCACGCACGGAAGTCATGTAATGTTAATGTCTGGTCAACTGGAAAAACAAAGTAAATTAATTGTAGGTTCAAAGAACGCCAAGCAGCCGAGGCATGTATGTGCAAGGCCAGGTCGCAGCACTAACGCAAGCTAAGCCTGCCTCCTGTGCCTGGCGGCCATTGCTGATTATCGAGTGCGACGCGGTCACTGAAGACTTCCTGCTTGACTTGAATGCCAGCCTGCTGGACTGCTTTTTGAACTGCCTGCATGCTGAGCTGCCTTCCTGCCTGTCATAGTAGACAAGTGTGTGTTTGTGTAAGTGTGTGTCTGGGTATTAGGTTTTTCAGCAGAGTGCAGCCAAGCGAAACCAATTTCCTATACATTGTAACCAGGACAGGACATCGCTTGTGTGTTTGTGCCCCAGTGTGTGATGTGTGTGTGTGTGCGAGTTCCTGTTGCAGCTTGCCTCGTTGGCTTGACAAAGCGCGTGTTGATGCGCGTGTCAAACTTGCACTGACTGCCGGAAGTGCCGCCAACAATGTGCGCCCAGCTTGGTGGCCTACGCGGCATCGCGGTGCATAACAAACGCGCGGCTTACTGACACGTAATATATCAATGCGCTTCGCTGGATCATCGGTTGATTGTGAGTGGACTTGGCTCGCTTGGCTAGCTGAAATATGAGCTCATCTCTGTTGGCCGGCTCTTGGCTTTGACGGCTTGCTTATGCAAATAGTAGGTGCCAGTGATAGATAAAACTTGCAAGCATTAAGCTTTAATAGTTATTTGCTTAGGTCATATGTCTTTCAGAAACACTCATGCACACATGCTTTAAAGCAGACATAGTTACACATTGATCGCAAATTTGAATTTTTCGTACATGTATGTACAAATTTGTTTAAATGGAGTCCACACGACATGCCAGTTAAATTTGTAATACATATATACTTACATGTTAATATCGTTGAAACTAAAAAATATAGCTTTAATTGAATTCCATTATAAAGGATTTCTTTGATGGAACAAATATTTTTAATATTTTGTAAGTGAATTTAAGATAATTGTAACAAAATTAAATAACATAACAACAAAAACAGTTTGTGGTATTATAAAATTCAAATATATAGATTTTAAATGAGCCAAAACGGGTATAAAAAATTTTTCTGAAAGAGCTTAAAAATGTCGACTTTAGTATGGGCATTTTCCATTTTCTATTGGACTTCAACTGCGATTCAAATATATCCAGTATTTGCAAATGCTCCGGGGCAGGGCACCAGGTCGTGACATGTCTTTGTGTTCATGTATGCGAAAGCCCCGCAAGATCCAAAAAATAAAATCATTTGTTGACAATTTGTTTAGCTGCTGTTGCCACTACAATATTTTTTCTCTCATTCTTTATAACGGTTGGGTACCGCCTTGCAAGTTGTTTTCACAAATTATTTGGTATGCAAAACACTTTCGGCAAATATTGATTTTGGAAATTTGTACAAAAAAAAAGAAGACGAAGAAACGAAAATACAACAAACCGACAAAGTCTACGCGACATTGTAGCAGCATTAGTCGACGGCGGCGACAGGCCAAGAGGCTAAAAGCCACTGAAATTCGTAGCATACTTTTTGGGGCGCTGTGGAACTCCAGCGCATTGCCTGTTACAGCACATCACAGCATCAAGAGTCGCGCACACTGACGTCATAGAGGCTGCCATCTAAACTGCATTGGTATGCATGGACTTCAACTGCAATGTCTTTGCCACGCCGCGTCGCGCCCGACACGTGATGTGTGCCACATGCCGATGTATAGAATGGAGACTGGAAACTGCAGCCGACTGCTGGCTGGCTATTCAGCCTTTGCAACACTTTAAATTAGCTTTAAAAATGCCAGAACAAGCAGTATTATATTTTGTGCGGGATCCAGCACGATGACTCTCAATGGCTGCTGCTGTGGTTGTACTGCACAACGCAATTTGGGCTCGCATTTAATTAGCTGTCTGTGAGGCTCCGCAAGTGCAACAAACCAAAAATTTGCATACATAAACGCAGAAGGCAGCAGCCGACTAAATGAATGAGATGAGTGCAACGAACGTCTGTTTGAATGGTCCGCGTTCCCATTCCCATTCACATCCACATTCGCATTCACATTCGCGTTCATTTAGCCATAGTCAAAGTCTCATAGCGCTTATAGACAGTGCCGCTACAAAGTTTTTCGATTTAAGTTCATAATTAAAGTGCAAGCTAGCTCTGGCACACGAGCGATGCAAAGTGCAAAGTTAAATTGGGTTTAAATTTCGCATGCACTTGTATTAATTTGCTTAGCCAAGCGGCGAAGGTCACATGCTTGTATGCTCGCCTTTAGCCCCAAAGACTGAAGGCCAGATGACACACACACACACACACACAAGCACGCATGAGCACCAGCCATTAGGTGATGGGGCTGTGCGTGTTAAAGTCTATAATTTGGCCACTTTCTGGCAGACTAACGAATTTACACAGCCACAAATAACCAGACAAGTCACACACACACACCGACAAACCACAGTGAGAGAGCGAGTCTTGGACGACATTTATTGAATAACTTGGCGGGATTTTTCAATATTTGAGCTGCGCTAATGCTCCTAAAGTTAGGCACCGAACTGTCAACAAATTTCCTGGCGCATTTCAAAAAAAACCAGAGAGTACTTGGGTGCTAAAGTTTGCTCAGTTTTTGAAGTTGTCGGATTGTTTGCGACTGGCTTAAGTTGTAGCCACGCCGGACTGAAGATGGCAACGATGATGACGATGTCGACAGCGACGCTGACATTGTGCACGAAGTTAAACATTTTCGCGGCTTTGCAGTTTATGAAAGCTGAAGGCGCTCGCTTGTAGAGGTCGTCCACCTTGCATCGCATTTTCTGGGCGTACTCTGTAGTCAGACACGTTATGAATGTAGGAAGCAATTGATAAAGCTTGAAAAATAAATCAACAACTCTCAAAGCGCTAAATGACTCGAAATAAACCTTCTAATCAAATAAGAGTATAAGCTTATTTTTTCAATATCTGCGAAATACTTGACTCTCAATATGCACCTTGAATATATGATTACTAATAAAAAGAAAGAAAAATTTCAATAAAAAATTAATAGATTAGTATTCCTCAAAAATGTTTTGTTAGTGCAGGGTATCTGGTTGCGTGCATCGCTCCATAAAATATTTTTATTACTTTTCTTTGCCTGAGGTTTCTCTCTTTCCTTTTTGCCAATTAGGCAAAGTTTTTCGCGACTAAAAATGAAAATGGAAGTAAAATAAACTCCAGAAATTTGCATTAGATTTTGCAGAGTTTTGCGCAGTGTTGTTGAAAACTTTATTAAGTAAGGCCAACCCATATGTGAAAGCCAACAGTGCTTTTGTTCCACTGTCGATAAAAAAAAAACCTTTTGTTATTCAATTTTACAGGCCTAACTCCCGATAGTTTAGTGAAAACTCGATAGTGTCACAGAACAAAGTTTTTTCATAAATTTTTTTGTGATTTTTTGTTTAAATGTTGAATAAAACAATTAAATGGTTTTTTTACTTTGCCTGTATATTTATTTTTTTTTTTTTTCATATAGTTCATTATGTGTACCAAGACAAGTGGACTTAAAAAGTGTAACAGATCAAACACAAATATACAAATTTATTTATGTGAACATATACAAAAATAAAGTTTTTAAATTTAAATTTTAAACGATTTAATAATCGCATGCTGGGTTATAAAATTGATTTTTAATATGAATATAAAGTATACGACGCACATAACAGACAAAGTAACCACACAGCTGCGGCTTTCGAATTAAATTCTTAATACCACAAACCTTAAAATTAAATTTTTTAATTGGCTCATCAATGCGTGCTTGAACTCAGATTTGCACATTGATTAATGGCATATTCCAAGATAGGTGTGAGAAGACGAAACGAAGACATGGAAAACATTCCAGAGGTTCTTTTTATTGTGGCTTTCGCCAAGTGCATGCCAGCATCAATTTGCATAGCTTTGAGCACTGGCAAAGGCCGCCAAAGCTGCATAAAATGGCTTTGTGCATTAAAGTCAAATAATAGTGTGTTGCAGCAAGCAAACATTTGCCGCATTACTCGCCAGCTGTTTGCTTTGAGGCAGCAAGCAGAAGACAGGCAGATGCCGAAGAAGCAGCAGACAGTAAAACAAAGTGAAATGTTTTATTTATGGGCGTTGCATGGGCGTGGTGTCGAGTGTCATATGCGTTGTAGCAACAAGACAAACAATGAGGCAGTCACTTGCTTTACTTGCCTCCATCACCGTTACCACCGTCGTCATCGTTTTGATTGTTGTTGTTGGTGTTGTGGTTGTTGTCGTTGTCGTTACACTGTCTGTCAACTGCCAGGCAAATGAACAACTTTAACAAATGCAAGGCGCTGCCTTTACTGTAGACTGTCACGACGTGAAAGATTTGCGCTCAAGTCAAACACACTGACAAAGTCGACAATGACAATAGGGCAAGGGGGATATGCACACACACACAACATATACATTCAGTACACACAGAGAGCCTGAGTCTCGCATATCATATACACAAAGCTAAACTTTCTAATGTTATTTAAAGCACTTTAAGTGCCATATTTCCTGCTGCTTTTGCTGTATCTGCTTGTGCTTCTGTTGCTGCTGCGTTGCCTGCTTTATTTATTATGTGGCGCTGCTGTGCTTACTTTTGGCACTCCAGCAGGAAGAATCAAGTAGTTTTTTATGTTTTCCGGCTGAACTGCAATGCCAACAGCCAGCGGCAGCTCATTGCAGTGCAGTTGAACACTGAAGATCCTGCCAGTGGTAAAACCAGCCTGACTCACTGCCAACCAGCAAAACCAACTGACTGTCTGCCGGCCTGCTTGCTTGCTTGCCTGCCTGCCTGCCTGCTAGCCTGCCTGGTTTTATTCAAAAGTTTAGTGAGCCATTGAGCGCGCCAACGTCGACGTCGTCAGTCAAGATTCGCTGCGCTGCGCTTAGCTGAAGCCGAAGCTGCTGCTGCTGCCGTTCCTAGTGCTGTGTGGGTATCTCGCCAATGTTTGTTTTATGTTGCAAACTTTGCCAGCGACCAGAAGCTGCCACAAGGACAACAACGGCACAACGGAGCAACACGACGAATAGTGAGCGGGCGACAACAGCAACTTGAACTCTGTTGCCGGGTACCGCAATTTAATACATTTTCTATGTAAGCCTCTCAAGGCTGTGCCTCTTAGATTTGACACCGGCGACCACACGCAGACACAAGAGTTTCTTGCTGTTGTTTTTTGTGTACATATGTTTGTGGCTGTGCGTGTATGTGTGTTTGTATATATGTACATACCAAGAGTTATTTTGCACATCACAAGGACACAACACAACTCGACGTTGTGTGAACACCTCAACAACTTAAAATGTAAATAACTTTTCAAGTGGTTTCGCAAAGTTTTTGGTCCAAAGTTTCCCCACCACTCTCCCGTTCGCCACCCATCCCAAATAGTCAACCCCAGTGGCTGCCTCAGTGTCAGTGTTTCTGTCTGTGTGAAGTACGCTCGTACTCAAGTGTTTCGTTTCAATTTTCGCACGAGTTTTGTGGCCATCCCAATACAAATACAAGCCAAATGCTGCAAATTAATTTTGTTTTGATGGACTTTCAAGCGTTGGCCAGATCAAAAGAAAAAAAAGAAATACACATTGGACAACATATAAATTGCACACACACACATTCAGTATTCTAGGTGTGAGAACACAAATTTAGCATTTGAATAAAAAAGAATTGGCCAGTCGGTGTCAATTAAAACTCGCGTGGCATGTGAGTTTTGTGGGCAAAAAAAAATAAAAATATGACAAAACGATAATAGAAACAGGAGAAATCAACACGAATAATGTTTGTGAAAAATTCAATTTATATGCATCGGAATAACCACATCGAATACACACTGACATAAACAAACACACATACATGTGAGTGAGTGGTTATTAGTTCGTATACACATGCGGTCCACAAACACATGCAGATATTTGCACAATAGACTGGCAGCTATACAAAAACAATGTGTGAGGCCTTTTCACGCACTGCTTCACTGCAATCAACGCTTCATTTAAACATTCAGTGCAGGGGGGGGATAAAATTTGAATTGGTTAAGTCTGCAACCATAGCAATTGTGACCTGTGCGCCATCGAAAAAGAGTTAGCTGGCCACCATCAACATGTGGATGATGTCACAGTCACACGTCATCTGGCAATGACAATTGAGGGCCGCTTAAATTTGATATATTTACAATTGAGAGAGCAAAAAAATCATTTATTGTAGCTTAAAATATATTTTTGTAGCAGTAGAAAATTTTTAGGCAAACAGCGAAGTGAATTAATTTTATCATAGAGTAAGTAACAAATGAAGTGCACTTACTAAGTTCATATAACTTTGGTAAAATGTGATGAAAAAATTAACAAACATTAACATTTCAGACACTTCACTCAAGTCAAAAATTGTCAAACTTTGCCAACGATTGAACGATCTTAGTGCCTTTACTATATTTGCATTACAGTGTTATATTTTCAGACTTGAGCACTTTTGAATATTTATTCAAGCATTGACAACTTTTAAAAGTCTTTATAAAATAGTTTTTAAGGGCATTCCATTTCAATTTAATGATATTAAGGTAATGACAGTCTGATGATGTTCGGTCGACAAAATTATTTTAATACAATCTGCTTTTATACCCTGCACTGTTGGAATCATTTTATTTGGGTAAAGGGTAGACATTTTTGCCTCGATTGATCATGATCATAATTTATCTATCAGGTTTTAGTCACAAACAATTTTTTTTCATAGCGAATTGGTAAGCTCTCAATAAAGGGTAATTTCAAAGCAAGCAATAAAACTAGTGGATCTGACACTTGTAAAAAAAATTGTGTAGGACATTATTTTATGTCTAGCATTTTTGGGAGCTGTCATGATTTGCAATATGAATGGAGAATTAAAGAAAGAGTGCTTGGAAAATGTGCGAAAACGAAAAGTAAGCACCGCTTAAATCCACTTAAATAAATTGATGCTATACTCTTGCTACTTGTAAAGTTTTTGCCCCATCGCCCCGTTCATTACACTCACGAGCAGGAAAACGAATCCAAGCCAAACCAAACCAATCCAAACCAGAGGAAAAGCTGCAAAGCCGCCGACTGAGGCGACGATGTCGACGTAGGCGGCGAAGTCTTTTTCGTCGGCATCGTCGTCGGTGTTGTTACCATCGTAGCAAAGGCGCCACTTGCGTAAATTGGCAGCATTGTAGTTGAGGGATTAGTGCGGCATTAAACGCAGTTTTTGCACATTACACGCGTGTAAGCACAAATCCACAGTCCGCCCAAGGCGATGCCAAAGTCGTGGGTGTGCCCAGGCTCGTTGTGTGTTTCTCTTTTAAGTAATGCCAGACAATTCACACATACAAACATACATGTACAGACCTACTCCTAGTGATGCAGCACATAGGCTTGAGATACGCAGTCGGGAGGGGATGTATGTTGTGTTGCCAGTTTCGAGTTGCCTCTTGGCCCCACGCCTTAACACTAAAAGGATTAAGCGACTTAAGCATGATGTGAAAATTTGTTGGCTGCCTTTGTTGCGAGTTCACTTGATGGAACACGTTGTCTTACTCTTCTTCTTATCCACATGCTGTTCCTAAATTGCCCAAAATTTGAAATCATGTGTGGGAAAAGAGCAGTTGCACGTAAACCAAATTTATCACAAGTCCAAAAAATAAATGACTTTTGCTCCTAACACAATGCTTTAAATGCGCACGTTTTGACAGTTTAAATGGACCCCCTTTAGCAGTTAACAAAACATGCTGGCCCTAAGGACGGCTAAGATATGACTTAAGGAGAGACGATCTTAAGATGCCTAACCTGCAAAAATCAAATATTAATAGAAGTTAAGAATACTACTGCAAGAAATCGAATTTTAGTAAGTTGGCTAAAGTTGCTTTATAACTCCAGAGAAAATAAAGACCAGTCCAGACCAACTTACACAAAATACTTATACAAATGCTTTTCAACTTTTTTTAATGAAAATGGATATACAGACACAATTTAAATCTGTAACAGACAATGTCAACAGGTAAGCCAAAATACAGTTCAAAGCTTATCTAGCTGAATACTGTGTTATTGGGTCAAGTGAAAATACATTAAAATGTTGCTTGCCTTGGCTAAATTCTAATATATTTGAAAGTATTTCAACTGCAATAGCTTAAGCAGCTTAGGCGCAAATCAACAAACATTTGTGTTGTTGCAAAGCCCAGCAATATTTTAATAAAATTACACGGATTTGCGGTGCGTGAGGCTGAGCGAAAAATTTATTGCGGCCAAATATTGTGTAATGCTTCGTCATCATAAACAACAAAGCTGCCGCTTTTTGTGGCACGGCCAACAATTTTACATAAGTATTGTACAATATGTTTAAAGTGAAAATGATGAGGAAGAGGTTGCTGTGAGGGGTAAATGGGGCTTGTAAACATGTGTAAATTCCTGAAATGAACAATCATATGCCAGTGTAATACATCACGCAGCGCACCAGAATGATTACAATGACACGAGCCTCATTTTTGGCTCTCTGTCCCTCGCTCTCTCTTTCTCTCTCTGTACTCAGGTACGCAGCTACAACATGTAGAATGTCTGACTGACTGACTAAGTGACTGACTGACTGAGTGGGTGTCGGAGTGACGGAATGCGTAGCATGTGTATGTTTGTGTGCGTTGCGGATATTGTTTGCCTGCCACCGGTGCACAACAAGCGGGTGGCAGACAACCTGACAGACACATGAGTAGCGTGCAACATTTTTAAGCAGGCTATTAATATGAAATATATCAGAGAACGTGCACAAGAATGGGTATGGTAGGGTTTCTGTGGCAGGGCGCAGTTTGGCGGCGTTACGAGAGTCATAAATAGTGCAAAGTGACTTTGGTGAAAATGAATCTCATGATTGCCACTGCGGTTTCAAGTTGAATGACAATATTACCGCATAAATTTTGATTTGCGAAACGAAATTTGTGTGCACATTGAACTGTCGTGAAATGCAGTCTACTGCATAAGGGTATTAAATATTCTCAAACACCAATGACTGTTCAATTAACGTGTAATGCTGTAGCAATTATTTAACATGAAAATTCACACTTTCCATTGGAAAAAAATTTAAGAACAAGATTATTACTGATTGTTCGATTTGTTTTAACTCTTATATTAAAGTTTTTTTTAACTAAAATATCGGTAAACAATTTGAGCAGATACGTCAACATTTTTAATTGGATTTGTGTGTTCAAAAAAGTTGTATTAATTTAAACTCTCGTTAAAACACCGAAAAAATTTAATATCCCAATCAATATAATGCGGTTTGTTTACCATCAACATTATTTATTTACCGTGGCAGCAAAAAGAGGTTGAAAAAACATCACGATTGAATGTTAACGAATCAGCAAAATGAACAAACTTAATGTTGTACATAAGCCAATTGAAAAAAAAAATAGTATTTTACAAATGCAGCCAAAACCGCAGCACTTCCCACCTAGATGCATGCATAAATAATTCATAACCGGTTTATTTGCATGCAAAATGAGTTAGAACAAAAAGCCAAATAGTGAAGTGAGTAACGCCAAACAAAATGAATTCAGTTTGTGAGCTTTTTATACATAGTAGCCAATGTAGTTTTTTGTTTTATTTTTATTTTTGGTGCCCGGTGGCAACTAACAATTTACTCTGCCAAGTCTTGCTAGCCCAGTCAACCTCGCTGGGCAGCCACACATTTGGTTTTATTGTTAGTGCTGGCCATGGCCATGAAGCTGGGCGCTGTTGCTGCGGTTGCGCGAACCCAACCGGAGCTAGTGCCATTGCCGAAGCTGCACCTTGGCCACACCTTGGCCGCAGCGACTATCTAGCCGCAGACAAACGCGTAGGTGTGGCCATATCCACCGCTCCTCTTATTCTGCTGCTGTTGATGCTAATGATGAGGCAACACCGTTACCGACACAGCTCCCTTGGGCCAAAGCTGGACCAGCTAGTGGCTCTTGCTTCGTGTTGACTCAGCAATTTTTTGTGCTCTATGTGTGTGTTTTTTTTTCGTTGTTTTTTTGCTCAGAGTGCACACACAGGCTTAGTTAGGTTCCTTTGCCCGTGTGTCTTTATTATGATCCAGGTGGCAGGCAGGTAGTTCGTGTCCTGCGGCCATTTGCGGCTCATAAGGCATAAACTTTCAAGTGGACAACAGCGCACGAGGGACGCTCTCCTCTGGCCCCTGCATCTGGTGCTGTGTCCAGCAGCTCGGCGCTGACATGCTGAAGGACAACTTTTAATTGAGATAAAATGGCAACCTCTCTGCCACCTCTGCAGCCAGCGTGTTCAGTTTACCGGCTCAAAATCAGCATCAGAGTAACTTCTAATTTAGTGGCCGTGAGAGTCCAGCTCAACCAACATGTAAATCAGCGGCTCTCTCTCTTTCTTTCTGTTGTAGCACCTTCGGCATCCTGTACGCTTCAGCTGGTAGCGTCCCTTCAGCCATTTGTTGTCATGGCAAACTTTGTGTTGTTTTTGTTGTTGATGTCGATGTTGCCGTTGTCGCTGCTGTTGTCATTGCAACTTTGTGTTGATGTAGGTTGTTGGTCTTGTAGTTGTAATTTGTGTTTGTGGCCATAAAGTTTACCCTATGTCTGGCCGCACAACAACAACATTCAATTTTTATTTTCTTTTTCCTCGTCTTGTTGGTTTTATTTATATATACATTTCATGCATAATTTTTCATTTTGTTTTATGTGTTTGTAAAATATTTACAGTTAGTTTTTTGTCACGCTTTTGTTGCCACATTAGCTAAGTTTGGTTAGGCGCTGCGCACGTTTAACTGTTTTGACGTGGTATCCATTGGCACCAACAAAACTGCACACCTCATTAATACACACTCAGTCGCACATGCCCATAACTATCCAACGACACACACGCACACTGACACGAATGCAAAGCGCCCTAACCGGAATTGTCGTAGCAACCGCAGAGCTGCTCATGTGATTCGTGGCCAAGTGCCGTTGAGTTTGTTACCACACACACGCACAAATCCGCACCCACACACACATCGACACATTTACACACACGCATATGTAAGATGCAACTATGTGATCTGAAATTCTGCTTTAATTAACCAAATGAATTCACACTTATGCTAAGCAGTGTAGCTGGCACTTCGACATACCAATTATGCAACGCTTGAGATGCATTTCATGTTCCCACTTTGCATTAGAGAGGAATATGCTGAGATTAAGCCTTGAAGTCAGCTCAATCTTAGAACCTATTTACTACTTTTTGTATTTATTTAGGTAGTCATCGAGGCAAAAACTGAATTTACTATGGGCGTATATTTTGATTAAAATTTTTCATAAACCTTTCAATGAAGTAAATATTTTTTAGAATATCTGCAATATACTACTATATCCGCTTTTACAGCTTTTCATTGCCTACTTTTGAGCGCTTTCGAAAAGGTCATATGGCTAGCAAAAGTTGCTGCTGAAAATTTATTACAGAAAAATGAATGCGATGCCGTGCTGCCTCCACTCATTTATTATCCTGTAAAAATTTTGCATTTCACCAGCCGCTTTCCTTCATAATCGGGGCAGGCGTTGCGGAAATAACAAATTTCTTACTCGGAAATTAATATTTCGAGTTTAAAGAAAAACTTTGCACTTAAAGTTGCAACAAGCACTACGTGTTTGTGCTTACAAGTTTAACTACAAGAATATTTTCATTTCAATAAACAGCTACAGAAAATAGAATGTTTTATAGTTTGAAAATATTTAAATCAATTTTTTAACTTAAACTTTTTTTGTTATATCTATGGCCCGACCATAACACAATATTTTAATTCTGCTCGTGAAACGAATGTTAAAGTAACACGCGCTCAACTTTAATAGTGTGTTTTAAAATTCTTTCTTAATCCTCTTTTCATTGCCATGGCAACGCACCGCGCTTAAAATCAAAGTTCTAGAAAGCTCGATAGTGCTAGCATCAAGTTACGTCAATATATGGTAGACTCGGCTTCTGAATTGTTGGACCAGCCAACCGAATTGGTTGGGTAATGTAGAAAAAAAGTGCAGTTAAAGCCGGAAGCAGCCAAACCCAACTGAATCAAATACACAAGCATACACAAAGCGAACCACACCTGCATACAGTTTCGTTCAGGCATTTCGAAATTTTTAAAAGTGAACAAGAACAACAAGTGAGAAACAGAGATTGCGCGTGCTTCATTTAACAGGAAAAATGGAGATGCTGTTTGTGACGTATTGTTTAGCCACTTGATACTCAAAAAACTTAGCTGTGAAAAGAACACAAGTGTAATCATTTATTACAAAGTTGGCAAAAAAGAACACCAAGCCTAAAACGCACGCCCACAGCTACAACTACAAGTTGAACTACAACTGTTAGATATGGCGTGAGTGCGTGAGTTTTTAACCGCTTTCCCATAATGTAGACGCTTTTATGGCTCACACACATACATAGACAAAAGCAAAAGCAGCCGAAAATGACAACGAAGTGAAGCAGAAGGCAATTATTTTTATTTACTGCCCAGGCGCGCACTATGGCGCCAGCATTATTATTGTTGTTGTCGCCGCCGACGACAACGACGATGAGAACGAAAGAGAAGCCGCCACATAAGCCGCATCATTGTCAGTTTCTCCGCCTCATCAACGCAAAAGCCCCGATCCGATTCCTTTTTGCCCTCCCTTCCCTCGTGCCATGCATAAGCAAATTACAGTCGAGAGTTAATTTTTCACTTGCTTAACGAGCGGAAGTTACCATTTTGCACTGATTTGAAAATATGTCGCTGTTTGCGGCATTGGCGTCGCCGTTGGCAATCCCGAGCCACGCACTCAGTGCGCCTATTTTACCCAGCAACGCCCCGCGCCGTCGATATGTCTTTATATCCATTTGTTAATACGCGCATTCATATGAGTATTTGTTTGTTTGTGTGCTTTGCCCATTTCAACTGTGATTGTTTGTTTGCGGCAAATGAATGACTGAATTGCTCGTCGCTTCGCTTTATGGCAAATATGCCAATTTTGGGCGCCTCTTACCATTATCTCTCGACTCGCGCTCTATAAAACTCTCAGTCGCATTCATTGACATGTGCTATATATATTGTGAGTGCCATATATTTGACTGTGTTTTTGCTGTTGCTGATGTTCACTGTTCTGCGCTATGCTCATCTAAATAATCAACCAAAGTTGACGTCGTTTTTATTTTTATTTTATATTTTTATATGTTTTTATTATTTTAAAAACAATTCGTATTGTGCAGTTCATGCGACTATAAACATAAAATGCCGAGCCCAAAAACATGTAGATTTTTTTTGTATAAATAAGTACATGGCTACTTGAAACTCGACAGGCATGTACAATTTCTTGGGCATTTGGAAACATATATGATTTTGCTTTATAGCAATCATTGTTATATGAAATAAATATTTATGTTGTTTTTAAAAATGAACTGTTCGGATATATTTTAAATGAAAGATTGCTTTAAGTTTATAAATCTGTCTATTGAGATAATAATTTTAAGCAAGGAGAGAGCATTTGGTACTTGTTATCCAAAAATTTCCGACACCGTTATATTTTTTCGTTGTTTCACTATCGTACTTTATGTTTGTTTTATATTTTTCCTTAATGTAATCAAACAACTATAGCAATAAAAATAACAATGTTGTTTTACTTATGTTCAATAAATAAACCCGTCTTCGAAAATTATATTAAATAGGATTACTTTGAATGTTTACTCACTGCATATTAACATAATATTTTTAAGAAATTCATAACTTATCTCGATTGTCCCATTCAAACAACTATTGTTATTGAGTTTCTAATTGAGTTATTGGGTCAAGTTGGGAGATCAAAATTTTGTTTATCGTTTTTGTGTGTCTTGAAAATGGGTTAAGTGCAGGCTTGTAATAAACAAATTATTGTTGTGGCTTTTGAGCTAAAATACCAGAATCATTTTAGACAACGCCATCGACGATTGTCTTGATAATATTTTGAGCTGATGCCTCAACTGAACATATTAATTTTGTGGTTTTTGCAAAATAAATGCAACAGTCATTGATTGCTTCTTCATTGATATGGTGCTGGTCAAGCGTTTCAATTAATTTACCACCACAAGTTCCGAAGTGACGTTGGCATATTTCAGTTGAACATATTCACATCGTATAAACAAACATACACGCATATGCATACGTAAATGGAGAATATTGTACCCGTAACAATAGCCTGCAGCAGCAGCAGCTAAGCTCAATACCCATGTGTGAATGATTGTCTATTGCCCGAGTGCCATGAAGGCTTGAAACTGACTCAACTCGGCATGGGGCATGAGCCGGGACTGATTTATGTGCTCTACGTGTGCAGCTGTGATCGAATTTCCAATCATGTTTACGAGTACACGCACACACACAAATGTACTTACTCCACACACACACACATGCTTATCTCGCATAGATAGAGAATGAGACAGAATCCATGTAGTGACGATAGACACGCCGCCATCGTCGTCGATTCGTTGGCCAGCAAACGTCGGTGTTGTCCGATTCGGTTGCTGTCTGTGATAAAAGCGGCAACAACAACAATAGCAACAGTCAACAGTAACAACAATAACAACAATACCATCAACAATACAAATGAACATGAATTGCATTGAACAGGTGCGCACATGACTTCATTTGCTCGGCTACATTCCCCCCCTCGTGTTGTTTATTGTGTGGATAGCCCTACAAACGCCCTTCCACCCTTCGCCCCTTTTAACGCAGCTACCGACATGGCATATGCTTGCTGTTGCTAGCTACTATTTATGTTTTCTTTAGCAAATTGTGCGTGCTATGCATTTGCATAGGCCACATAGTCCACATTGGAAATTGAAAAACAGCATGGGAAAAGTTGTTTTTTGCGTTTCTTTTTTTGTCGTGCTCATTTACAGCACTTTAAATACCTTGTGGCCATAGAAAACGTCTAAAAGGGTTATTTAACTGGTGTATATTATGTTTAATATGATAATAATTTTTCTGCATGCATTAAGAGAATCGATAAGCCTCATGCTGTCACACGTTACATCAGATTTCCGTGCGAACTAAATCAAATAAGAAAATAAACTTTTTGTTATTTATTGAACGAAATAGCCAAAAAAAAAAAAAAAAAAACAAAACAAGAAAACAGGATATTTTCTGACCAACCCATTTCAAGACTTTTCACGTTTTTTTTATAACACAAAGTGGCTTTGAGAGACTACAAGAGCTAGAGACTTCAGATTTTGAATTTAAGTTCTCCTATACTATAAGCAGAACATGTTTGTTTCAAATTATCGAAAACTATTATGGTTTTCGATATACACATGGTATCGATTACAAAAAATTATCGAATTTGGAAAATATAAAAATGAGGGTTGAAATAATGGGTAACGATAGAACTTTTCTGAAAATTTCGACCAAATCGGTTAAGAAACACCGGAGATATCGAATTGAATCGATTGAAGTTAAATCAGTTTTTTGATTTGTTGCATTGATTATTATTTTTAATAGCAAAGCATACTTTTAGGGCGTAAGGAGATTTAATATATTCATTGCATAGTATCTTCTAGTCGGGCTCTCCCGACTAGAGCCTTCTTACTTGTTTTTTCTTTAGTTTTCGACTGACCGCCATATTGAAAATTAACAAATTTTTCAAAGAGAGACCCAGCAACCCAGCAGCGACTTTCGATTTACAGCTGCTGCTGCGGTGGCCCCAAAATGTGTTTTGCTTCATGGCGCACATTCAGTTTATTTTTTAGCCCACATTTAGCTTTTGCTGTCGGCTGCTCCACGTAAACTTCTTAATGTCCCTTGCAATTTAGCCACTCTTCTTGGCCCATAGCATTCGCGATTGGATAATCTTTTTGTTGCGGCTTCAGTTATAATTCTGCACTTTGATATGTGGTTGTTATCGGTTTGGTCGTAAGGTGCCTATTCTTTAAGTTCTTCAGTGTTTCTTCTTTGAGCATATTATTAAAAGTATTTTAGTGTATCATTCTGGGCTTTTTATTTGTAATATCCGATTTTTTAAACTTCATCTCGAGCTAAGTATTGGAAAGAGCATGCAAAAATTGTTATGGTTTCATCTTAGGCTAAAGTCGGCCTGTAATTTGTAGCATTTTACATTATTCTGTTGGTTTGGTAGAAATGCTAAATGTTTTCACGGCAGTTAATCTTTGCGAGTCCCTAACGAAGCGTTAAATGCCTCTGCTGCTCCCTAAAGGTGTAAAAGTGTTGAGTGCTCCGAATATTATGTTAATTATTAAATATGTATGCGGCTTTTATTTTAGGCACATTTAAATTTATTTTGTGTGTGGCATTTTAATTAGCATGCAGCTAAATTTTTATTTCCTAAATCAGGGTCCAGCTACCAAGAGCCGACAGGCCATGCCATAACCACTAAAAGCGTAAACTTCAAAAGCGAACAGCGCTCTGGGGATATGAAAATCTATGGCAATGTGTTTTTTATTTAACCACCCTCTGCAGTGTTGTCTACAATTCTATTTCAACCTTTTTTTGTTCTGTCGGGAAAAATCCTTTGACGGCAGCAAAGCACAAAAAGAGCTTCAGCTTTTCTTCTATGTACAAAATGAAATTAGTGTCAAAATGTTTTTGCGTTGGCTGTGACTGAGTTTCGTGCTGTTTTACACCGGCGCCACGCCCCATAGCGTTTAGCGTGCCTCTGATACAAGAAAGAAAGCGAATGAACGAATGGGCGATAAAATGTGCAGGAACGACATTGACTACATCAAAAAAAAAAAAAAAAAAAAACAACTAAAACAGACAGAAACACAAACAAAAAATTCTATCAACAACAACAACTACTACGTTGTTTTTAGCTTTAAGCCAGAATAAAACCTGACACCCAGCAGAAATGAGGGGAACGAGGTAAATGAAATGCAATTTTTTGTGACATAGTTGAAATGCTTGATGTCCCTGATGCAGAAGCTCTCAAGTATTTTTTTGGCATCATGTTGCACACACATCTTCGTATCTTTAGCGCCGATGAAATAAGCCCGCACCTAAAAAAAAGATTTCTTCTATTGGCTGTGTTACAAAACTGTAAACAAGTAAATGGCGTGGCCTCGGCCTCGGCCCCGAATGCGCTTGCAAATGATTAACTCATCTGCTCAATTAAAGCTCATGCAATTGAACGAAAAATTACCACAACACAACAATTTGCATCCGCTTTGCAGACACTCGACTGGGAGGCAACAAAAAAATTCATTTGCATTATGCAAATGCCGCTGGCAGCGTAGACAAGACAGCATTTTCATGGGGCATAAATAAACATTACATGTTAACCGCAATATAAATATGCTATAGCTTTTCTGCTTTTCAACGTGCCATTGCACATTGCAGTCGGTGTGAAGTGCGGCAAACATGGCGTGTGCGTATTAAGCCAAAATTGCATAATAAAGCGACCACACAGAGCTTTAAATCCATATTTATGCCATGCATAACTACTCGTAGTACAAGTATGCGAATGCAAGACTAAATAGGTTGATGAAACTCGTCCCTGTCATACAAGATGTGATATAAAACATCAAAATGACAGTTTAAGATTTTTTCTGCCAAAGCCATTTTAAGCTGACTGAAACGGCGCACGTGACTTGCAGTTATCTTTAGTTAGTAGTAGTGGTAGTTTTTCAGCTTTGTGGTGTTCGTTCTACACTCTTTCCAAATAAACGCTGATATTTTTATCTGTTTTTGTGTACCTTAATAATTTAAGTTAAAATAAACATTTTACACACATACATTCATAGTTGGGTCCGAAAATATAAAACTTAAAATAATACATTCATTTTCGATAATATTATCTTGGGAATACAAATATAAAATCACTTAAATAAATCTGACCAACTATATGCTGCAATATACAGTTTAAATAATAAATAAATTTCTATAACATGACAATTTACAGACTAGATTGTCAATTTAATGAGTTTAATTTGAGTGGCACACAATAAAATGCTCTTCAAAAGGCGGCAAATTATAAATATTTTTCTTAATTATTTTGGCAATATAATTGCCAGAGTATTTGCGTGTTTATTTATATAAATATTATTTTTAGATATATTCTCTCTTTGAATTTTTTCGCTCCAACAAATGTCGTCTTTTTTTGAGTATTTCAGGTTCAGCTACAAGTCTATAAAAATATGCAAATCGCGTTGGTACTTTTCTCTTTTTTTTTACTGGTTCTATACACAAATATTTTTTCAACCAATCGATTTTATTTTTTGGTCGTACTCAATGCAATTGATGCGTTGTTTTTCTTTTTGCTGTAAGCTCCGATTTAAATGCCTATGAAAAAATCCAAGCCCATGAAATGTGGAGACACGCTGGATGAGATATGCAACTGGTTGCAAGTACATTTCGCGCATAAAAGTACGCTACAGCTGTGGCGCCAATTGCCCTCTACAAGCCCTGGGGAATCTTCACTCTATTTTAGATTGTGTGTGTTTTTGGTATAAGTGTATTTTATTTGATGTTGTGCTGCTTGATTTTTATTTCAGCGCTTTCTTCATTTGTTACGTAATATCAATAACTCACGCGCAGCTGACACATGTAATAATTCAATCGTGCGGACAACCATTAAACAAGATTGATGATCTCTTTAAAGCGTGTAGAACGGTGCACACACACAGACACACACACATACACACGCACACACAACCCCAATAACAGACCCATTGACGCCAAAAGGACGAATGTTTGGCGCCTTTAAAGTTTGTGCACCCTGTGAAAAATGAATGGAATGGAACAATTAAAAAGGCCACAGGCAAACCAAGATTCAAAAAAGATTCAGATACAAGTGTCTTTGCTTATTTATAGGCTGCTTCCCCACACACAAGCACACACATACTTTAGAAAAATAAGCATTTGTATGATTGATGAACTGCCAAAGTCTGTCCTGTTGTCTGACTGTCAGTCATTCATTCATTCATTGTTAAAATATTTTTATATACATGGGTAGCCGCAATCTCTACAGTGTGCTCAAATTTTATGGCAACCGCAGATTAGTTGAGATTACCGTACCCCCGAAAGCACACCAATGCCGCAACAGCCCCTTCCAGATTAAGAGACAGGCTACAAATTCCGCAGCTGTTAAAAAGCTAACAACGTCACCTTTGGCTGTGGATTGTGACGCATAAATATTTACGGCTGACATTCCAGCTGGGGCAACAGGCGTTGTCAGACAGCAGACAACTGACAACAGGCGGCGGACAAAACGTCAAAGTGGCAACTGTTTGAGCAGCTAAATTGAAATATCCTTCTTGGTTTTGGAATTGTTGTGGCAGGCTTTGCCTCTGGAAATTCATTATGAAAGGTGTAACAATGCCACGGCTAAGTAGCTAATAAAAGCGCTCGAATCCCCAGACCTTTAACGTCGAATGCTAAAGACAAGAGCCCAGCCCCAGTCGTTGGACGTAGAGGCGAACACACAGCACACAGTCACAGGTGGGGGAAAAGGGAGCACAATGCTGCTCTCTGGCAGACTTGTTTACTGTCATCATAATTATACAAAGGGTTTTTACAGCCACCGCAGCACAAAGGCAGCAAAAGGTATAAAAGGCAGGTGAGCTGTCACTGGGGGATTAAGGGCGTTTGGTTTTTTATTGTCAATGTGACACCGTCGGCACCCATCGGCATTATTATCAACACGACCTTGGGTCGACAAAAGGATTAAAAGCGGATTATCTTAATATGTTGACAAGATTCTGATTAAAATTGTTTGTGCGATCCCTTTTTGTCTGGCCGTCTAAAAATTAAACCCGACAGCCCGATAACCAACAAAACCCATCAAGTGCAGAAAAAAAGCTAATCGAATGTAATTTGATATTATTACACAAAATGATTTTCAAATTCGGATTTTCAAAATGTTATACCTTTTTATTATACGAAATAGGTAAAAGTAGTGTGAGTCGATCCAAAACTTAAAGCATTTGCACACTTTAAGTCATCAATTCCTCTGGCATCATACCATGCTGAAGAAAAATCCAATATATTTTCAGTACTAATTGACTGCTATGCAACAAGCTACAAATTAAAAATGTCAGCTAAATCAAATTAAGCATTCGGATTACATATCTTTTAAATCCATACTCTTTCCATACTCATTGTAGTTTATTCAAATTAAACTCAAATAGCTTCAAACAAGAATTTCATATTTTATTAAAGATTCAAAAAGAATATATACTTATACTTATTATATACTTATACTTATTATAAATCAATAAAAAATATAAATCTATAACAGCAGACTCTTAAGTTGTCCAATATTGTTTATTTATTATTTCTGTCTGATTGCTGAAAAAATGTCGGTACAATGAAATAACCAGGCAGACTTAAATATATTTTAAAAATTATTCAATGTCTTTTGCATTTGTGGCTGCACTGATTTAAATCTTAAGCGCCTGGTCTGTAAGTTATAAAAATATGAGAATGTGAGCTTTAACATTTTCATCGGTTTTGTCGCTTTATGGATGGCATCGCTTGAGCAAGTGATGCACATGATTGACAATCTAGGCAGTCGAGCGAAGTTAGTTACTGAGTCAACGACATTTGCTATATTTGTAGTTATTTAGGAAAATTAAACAAATTGTTTATACACACAAAAGACGTCTGCAAAACCATGGAAAACTAAAATAAAAAATAAAAGGAACGCATAAATTTAAATATATGTGATAGCATAAATCGCATATCTCTCTCACTCAAACACATACACATATGTACACTTAGTCATACATATACGTATGTACATTCATACTTATATGTTTTTAGAAGTAGAAGGTTGGCGCCCCGTCTGCTTGTCAATTTCTGGCTGCACTTTTGGGGCAAATGTAAATCGCTTAATTTAGTCTTCATTTTTGGGTCAAAATGTGTCAGCTTGTGCGGAGGCGCTCGATGAATCCGTCTGTCAACGATGCATTTGAAAGCTAAAGATTTTCAATTAAAACTACTTTGCCAATCAGCATGTGAAAGCATTTAGGTAGACAGAAAGAGACAGCAAAAAAAAAAACAAGAGGGAGATAGTTCACCGCATGGCACTCTCCATCTTGCTTTGCCTCAGTCGTTGCAACATTGCAACTGTAATTATGAACTTTAATCGAAAAACTTTTTACAACTCATTGCTCATTCCTATGCAACACACACACACGTGCACCCAAACACAGACAGCTGTCTATCAGGGCTGCAGTCAAAAATAGCTTTTCGCGCAAATGTGCACCCCACATCCCTTCAGGTCTTGACTTAAAGTTAACAGATTACAGCTACACAAATTGAGACATTAGCCTAAAAGTATAAATAAAACATGAAACAAACTTTAAAATTTCTATACAAATTAAGAGGGTAAATGTTTTTGTTTAATTTTTATTTTAATTCAATTTTATTAGAGCTTACCAACAGCTTAAAAAATTGTAAGTACATATAAAACTCAAAATATTTTTAGTTTCACAACATTCTAATCCGATTTGGAAAAAAGTTGAAAGTTGAAGAAGTTAAGTTGATCGAGCTCGTGAGAAATTCATTTAGGTGAATGGCTGTTCAGCTTGTTCAATGTTCAATTGTGGTTGCCCCCACTCGAAGTTTTGCAGTTATCAAATACTCACAGTAAAATCAAAAAACATTATTGCCGCCTGCAGCCGTTAACTGGTTGGTCAGTAGGACCAATATGTTGGTGCCATTGGCGGGTCTAGCCGTTGAGTGCAACTGCAAAACAAATACATAAACTGCGGCTTTTAAAAAAAATGCAATCCAAACAGCACAGAAACACACTTACACATAGACAAATAGATACAATTTTAGAGGCTTGTCTGGTCAAAATTGCATCGAGAGTCACAGGCGCGTAACAAATAAAAATTCCACTCACTTCTTCTTTTTTTTTTTGGTATTGCTGGTTAACTTAGTGAAACGGTGTGGCCTTAACCAAACAGTCGTGGAAATGAAAAAATAAAATTGCTTACGTATACGTAACGTTGCGTATTTGTATGGCTGTGTGTGTGTGCAGTAGGTGTTGCAGCACGGGTTGCATGTCAATCAAGAGTTGGATAGGAAATTTAACTGAACGCACACCTTTTCCTGAAACTGGCTGGCTGCTTCAACTAGTCCTCCGCCCGCTGCGTACAAAAAGTTTTGCGCATCTATCAAAACTTTCGACAGCGTCTGCCGCTTATAGCAATGTCTTGAGCGAGTCCCGCAGCAGTTATCTGCATTTTATTTGGTTAATAAATTGAAAGTTTCGCCAAAGTTTTTAGCTGTATGCCACAGAGTTTATGGTGAATTTGCCTCATGTCCAGCGAGCTGCCAAAAAGCTGCTACAAATTCGAATACTTGTATTCGTATTATGAGTACTCGTACCAACCAGTAGGTTCACATCATTTTTGCCATGTCAACGAAAAATCTTTGTTTCGCCTGCCCTTAATAGACCTCTTGTCAACGCACCGAAAAGCTGTCAAGGGTTCGCAACTGCATTTAATGGGCACATTTTGGCATTGCTTTAAATCGCAAACATATAAAACCAAAATACGCACGTACATATATTTTCGATGTGTATGTGTATGTAGAGCTGTTGCTTTGAGAAATGCGAAAGTTTCAACCTGCGGTTTATCGCGTCGGAACTGAGTGTGTCAGTGTAGAAGAACGTTCTACCTTTGCTTAATTACATTTTGTCGAGCAATTAAATGCTCAATAATTGTTTTGTTGCCCGCTTTAGTAGCAGTTATTCAAAGAGCCACAGCCACATCAACAACATCTCCCCCTTTTGGTAGCAAGCATGCACCCTACTCACTGCTGTGTGCAGTGGGCATATGCGACTTAAGCGGAAATTAAGTTTTAATGCCCAATAAGGGCTACAATATTGTGTAGACTATTTTTTTTTTTTATCCAATTCTACAGATTAATCTGTATTAATTTTGTTTCCATTATTAAGTGTAAGGTGTTTTTAAGTCGTTGCCAAACCATAGTAGCTCGAGGATGTTTATGTTTGCGGGGTTGGAACTCGGTAAAGGTGCGTCGTGTCTCTGCCGTGTCCGCTTGTCTGAATTATTTATGGCTCGGTAATAATGATCAGGCATTTATCTTGCTGTTACCCGTCGTCTCACTGACTGCTAATGTTCTCTGTGTATTTTATTTTTTCGTGCCGTTGTTTGTGTTTTTTACCAGTGCATGCTTAACTTTCGTGTGTCAGCGTTTGAGTAATGCCTTTAAGTTCGCTTACACTTAATTAATGCATACACCTACGGGCTCGCATAGCGTGTAGTTGAAAGTTCTTTTGTGTAAAGTAATATGCTTGTGCATTATTGCTTTATGCACCGATCCTAACAGTAGGGTCACTGGGGAACTTTAATATGTCGGTCGCTGTCCTGGTGCGTGCTGACTGTTGACAATTGACAATTTCAAGAGACAAACAGACGATAGGCAGCAGCGAAGGGGGCAACGAGAGAGAGAGAGAGAGAACGGTGGCTGTAATGTTGTATTGTATTGTATTTTGTATGTATGGTGTTCGTTGCTTCGTATTATTTGAACAAATGCTTGTGTTAAGGTCCCATTTCAGATCCTGTGCTCGTGTCTGTGTAGCTCTCTTCCTGTTACCTGCTGTGTTGTAAAATCAATAAGCCAACGACAGAGTCAGGTTAAACATCACACAATATAAAGATCCTGCAATGCTTTAGGAAACGGCTGAACTGTGTGCCATTGTACAATGTCAAATTAAGCCACACGCATGTGGCCATAAAGGATACTTTAGAAAAACAATATACTTCAAGCTTGATTACACAATGCGATTTATTCGCAAGTTTCTTTCACATTGGTGAACTGTGAATATTTGTTTTAAATTTGTAATTCATTTTGGCATGTAAGCACATTTTAATGAACATGAATGGAAAATTGATTAGAACTCATAAGGAAATATGTAGATACAACTTTATGTATTACTTTTGGATTTTTAACGTCTACTCTATGAATATAGACCACATGATATTCTCTTTGATCATCTGTTTCATATCTCAAACGTTCACTTGCATTCGATCCTGTTCTCCCAATTGAGGATTTTTGGAGTCATTTCGAACAATTTCCAAAATTAAATTTTAAAAACTTTTTAAGAAAATAATTTTTATGTTAAATTGTTTCACAAAAATTTGATCAAAATCGGTCTAGCAGTTTCAGAGTCTATAAGCCTTGAATCCACAAACACACACACAAACCAACATACATTGCCTTTTATATATATAGAAGATTACTATTTATCATACGCACACAATTTGAATTTTTGTTCTATTAAGTTTTTTCAATGACAATTAATCAAAGTTAATCCCAACTATCGCTAAAAGTTTTCGTCCAAACTGATTTGCAAAGTCTGTTTTTTATACTTTAAACTAATCCTCAGCACGCAAACCATTAGCATATTTGCTTTAAACATTGGCGACATTTAGCACTGATTTGACAACCAAGTGCAGTTCTCTCCTTCTCCCTTCGTCGTGTCCAAGTTATAGTATGCTCGTCAGTTTATCTGATGCATGTATCTAAAAAGTTTTGCAATAGCGCTTCTGAAAAATACATTGCACAGAACTTTTCTTAAAAGCTTAAGATCTCCTTCAGCACAACGCAAGAACGGCGTCTGTTTGTCTGTCTAGCAAGCTGTATGTCTCGCTGGCTGACTGGCTGACTGCTCTAGTCAACCGCACGCTACAACAATTTCCCATAAGAAATTTGCAAACATTCAAGGCAATTAAAACTGTCGGATGGAAAATGGGCAAAAGCAGCGAGTGCGGAGTCCACACTGATAAATTTTTACCATGGCACATGGCCAGTCATCCGGCCATTCAGCCAAGAAACCAGGGCTGCAGCGCCACCAGCAGTGGTAGCATTTCTGCCATCAGCGGGCCATGGCCAACATTCTGACCACCGAAGCCGTCGGTCGCATTGTCCTTTAGTCCGTTTGCCACTCAACAGTCAACAGAGTCAGCTGGTTCGGTCTATATAGGCACGCAAAAGTTTTCGGCCCACATTAGTTGGGATTTGTGTTTGAGCTGGAATATTGCGCACTCTGGTTAGAGTCAGATTGGCGTTCTGTTTTTGTTTGTGTGGCCAAAAAAACAAAAAAAATACAAAAATAAAAACTAGCAACAACAAGAGAGAGGCGGCAGCAACAGAGGCAAACAACAAGGATGGCACAAATTAAGTGCACACTTCCTTTGCATATTTAAATGCCCCTATATACTTCCGCTTTGAGTATGGCACGGCCAGCCAGCCAGTGTGTGTGACCATGTGTGTGCCGTGTGTGTGTGTCTTTGTGTGTGCAGTGGTATGTATTTTTTTGACCATTTGTTTGCATGTTGAACACAGCCACACCAACTGTAGCTGCGCCAAATTCTGCTAGCCCATTGTTGTTTGATTTCTAATGCTGGTTTGTATTTGCTAAAGCGACTGACAATAATTTTTGCTTTAATTTTTGCAGCTAGTGCGCGAGATGGTCCCAATTTAATCGGTTGCCAGCCAATTGTCTGGCCACAGAGCTTGCATGGGTATCATAAATATGTATGTGTGCATGTATTTATTATTCTGAGGTTGGCCGAGGTGTCTGTTGTGAATGCTATGAGATATTTATACATTTTATAGTGCTCATACCTTATTCGGGCAGACAATGCTTCTGATAACATTTTAAAGTTGCAAATTTGAATTGGTAGAATATATAATGTAGCTGTTGTCGACTTGACATGAAAATGCCACAGATTTGTATATGCATAGACAAATTCAAATGCCATATCGAAAGATATGTACCCTAGCAATACGCACGCACTGAACATTCGATGACATCGAATTTCAGTGCCAGGCATTGAAAACCAAAGAGACTATTCGATTTTGATTTCCATCGAACAGAAGCAGGCAAAGTGCCAGCTGCAAGCCGCTTTATAACCACATATATTTATGTGAGTGTGCGAGTGTGTGAAATGTCTGAAGGGTACTCATAAACTAGATACGTGTGTGTGTTGCAACTTGGCAATTTGAAGTTGGCAAAGGGCACTGAAATGTCGACATTGTTTCCAGCAGCATTCAATTGCTGGAAAATTGTTAATCCATCAGTTACTAAGCAGGCACTTTAACACACTCACACTTTAAAACAGGTTGAGGTTTAATCTGTGAGCTTTTACTTGCATTCAGATTGTTCATTAATTTTAGATATTTTATAGCAGTGTGTTTGTTGCCGATTGGAGATAATCATGTACACTGCCATAAAATATAACCCACAATCGATTTTTAAATTACAATTCTTGTTGCAGTAAATCTACCAAATGTTTCCACTGCGAAATAAAACTCTTGAAATTCAAATATTTAAGAGAATATTTAAATACTTCCGTAAATTTGGCAGGCATTGACAAGTATACTTAGTTCGGTGACTGTACTTTAGTTAATTACGAGCAACAATATGCGCTTGACCACATAATTAGCATTGTAATTGGGCGGCTCAAGCGCTGAGTGCTTGCTACCGAAAGCTGACAGCAAACGCGTGACTTGGCAACGTTTTGGAGGCTGCTCCGTGAGGCGGCAGCAAGCGTCTTTGAACTGATGTTTTCAACTGCTTTTAATTACAACGTTGACATATCTAAGCTGCTTTCGATACAAACAGAGCACGCCTAATAGGATTATGCACTGCCATTTTGCAGCTGTGTCAAAGTGAAGGCGGAAACAGAGGTAGGACATCAACGAGTTCAGAAATCAAGTATACACCGCGCTGTGTGGTGAGATTTATAGCGTTGGCTTTGGCATAGAAGTGTTAAAACGCCGCACAGTGTATTTAAAAATAAAATGCAGACGCAATTGGAAAATCTAAACACCCGCCCTACACATGGCATGCATACTTATGCAGGCGACTGTATTTAATGGCCACTATGCGCTGCGTGCAGAGAAAAAGGCGTAAATTTTGCTAATGGCCTGAAAATTGGGCAATTTTATAGCCTCATGAATAAAAGATTTTCATTTTGCTTCAATTACAGTCAAACACACACACACTCATATTCTCACACACAGACAACACATTTAAAGAGAAGCTAGTGCCAAAGCAAGTCATGGATGATGCCAAGATAGCAACCACACATACTCACACACACTTATACACATACGTAGTCACTTAAACACATACACACACACACTTGCGACAAGTTGGAGGCCACAATCTTGGATTTATACCGCTTTGAGTGGCGTCCTCGTTGTCAAGTCGGCGTTGTCGTCGACTGCTTCTAGTTGATGCTGGCAGCGCTGCCTATTTAAAAATTAAGAATATATTAAATTTTAATGCCGCCGTGGCATCCATAAAAACCAGCAAGTTATTAGCCAGCTTGCCACGTACCACCTGGATTCCACTAGACTTTCGGCAGGCGGCAAAGTCTTTGCAGCCGCCAATCGACCGCTGCGATGATTATAAAATTTCCACTTGAGCGCATATTTTTGTGATTAATTTCGGAGTGCTATGATCCCACCAAAAATATTCACATTGTGTGAATAAACTTGTTAATATTTGATGCCACAACGACCCGTGGCAAGCGCAAAGTGGAACTTTAATACACCCAAGCCCACAATTGCCCTACAACCAAAATAAAAAAAGATCATGTTCAATAAAAAGCGGCAATTGGTAACCGCATACAAAGTGAATTTTATTTCTGTTTGTGGCCACAAACGTGTCAGTTTGGACACATGAATGATGAATTATGTTCGGTTGTCGTCACATCGCGACAATTTCAAACACATACATATATAATTTTCAATACGAAAACCACAGAGCTGCCAATAAAGAAATTTTAAATTGTAGCTTTAGTTAATCAAAGTACATGTGTGAATACACTACATAATATGTATGACCATGTAATTCAAAATTAAAATAAGAATATTCAATATTGTGGCGCAACAAACAATTGCTGCATTTGATATTCTTATTTCATTTTCACTTTTCCAATGTGAAATGGGAACTAGATTTTTTTTTCGTATTTGATATAGTAATTGACAAGCCCGATAATTTAAAATATTTTGTGTTTTTTTAGACGAAAATTCACAATATTACATTTAACGAATTGCATTCGTAAATATAAATGATTTGGATTATGATTTAGCACCGAAATTTGTGAATTTTTAAGCTTTAACGCAAACAAAATTCTCATCATTTTATTGTTACAATTTATTTCATATGTTAGCTTTTGCATATCCCTTAATTTTTACGCAACGGTTTCGGTTCAAATTACATAGTATATTACATGAAAAGCTATTGCCATAACTAAAATAATAATGAAAACGTCGTTTTCAAAATTGAAAAACGCTCGGATCTTTGAAAAGCCACGAGCAATTGGCTAGATAACAACTATAATGCGATTGTAACAGGAGCTGAAAATCAATTTCAATGCCATATTTGGCTAGCTTACTTTTGAGAATGAGAACGATATGAACCAGTCCCCCGCGGCTTTTGTTGCACCGTCTGACTGTGCCTGACCAAGCGGCGGTCAAACCAACTGGCGCTTAATTGAAAAACGTAATTAACTTGCATTTTCTGCTTTCGGCGTTTATTGCCGCTCATTTGCAACGGGCAAGCCAAATGGTTAGTAACAGACGCTCTTCCCGCCTGATGATGAAGTTGCAGCTGCGTATTTATTTGCGTTACACGTTGAAAACGTGCAATGGGAACGCGCATGAGAATAGGCAGGGGCAGTGGCAGGGGCAAGGGTATAAAACTGGAAAGGGGGTTTGATCTAGCGAGTGGGCATTGGGTGGATGATAGCTTTGGCTGATGGACGCTTGTTAATTTTGACCGCAATACGTGCGCCTGGCCACTGACTGGCAGCAATCGAAATCAGCGGCGAACAATTGCCGTTGCCTATGGATATGCCCAGGGATAATGTTTGCGGCCTTTAATTCGATTCACAGAATTTAATGGAAATAATAGCCACATATTGATTTTGTTTTTCATACATATTATCACAATTTGCCATAGCATTTTATTTAGTAAGAAGTCAATATGTACCACTTTGTAAGGGATAATTTATAAATAGGCTTTAAAACAAATTCTTGGCATACGATCTGTTTTGATTTAGCTTTGTTTTATTCATTTGTGTTTTGCCATGTAGTGCCCTGCAGTTATTTTTCTTAGCTTCTCGCCCTTAACTAAAAGTGTCCTTGTACACTCAAAGGAACGACTGGTCGACGTTCTTTCAGTTCAAGAGGAATCCTGACGTCATTTTGGCAAGGGGGTTCTTTGAAACTCAATCCCTTAGGTAAGCTGGTCTCACACGCTTCCCCCTAATGAAGTGCGTCAGCAAAACACACGACAAAGGCTCCAGGCTACCAACGGCAAAGGGAATTGAGCTTCTGGTTCATGAAAAAAAAACTCTTTGCTTAGAGTCCGCTCGTCATGGTGACAAAACCTAAGACAAAGTCCGATTATATATTCCCGACGGTCAATAACGCTGGAAAACTTATGCGAAACTGTCTTCAAATTTTTTTTTTCGCAACCTCCTTAACAATATAATCGATATGATTTATAAGAGGCATAAAGTTCTTTTTCGTTAGCAGGCACCAAACTATGATGTACTGGAAATAAATAATTGCTATCCAAACGATTTATCACTTTCCCCATTCCATTGGTTTAAACTAAATCATGGTAAGTCTTATGATTTGCTTTCGAGGAATTTATGTTTATCAATAAATGTCAGTTATAACAAAAACATGAAAATCAAATGATATATATATAATATGCCAAACATTAATATTCAATGCTTTTATGTCTAATAATGATTCGAACAGCTTTTTCTCGATGCGGGCTAATTAGTTGCCCGAAAACGCACAGGCGCTTAGAAGTTGAAAAGAGAAATACTACAACCTGAAATTCCATTAATTAGTAATTTAAAATGCCGCACGTGCATTGAATGGCTAGATACAAAGCAGTATTATAATGATTGAGCGCTTAAGCTCGCTTGTGTAAGGCAAACACGTTTAATTTAATTGTTGATATGGCGACGCTACAAATGAATCAGCCACAGAGATAGCCAGACAGACAGTCCAACAGTCCTACAGGCAGATAGACAGACAGACAGACAGACGGACTGACAAAATATCAGACCGCCATTCTCTATTTGCCAAGGGAATCGGCTAAGAAAATCCAAGTTGACTTTCGCCTGCTGTGCGACATTGCCGCATGCTGCGTTCAAATAAGTAAACATGATGGCCCCAACGAAGAGTCGACCAAAGTTGCTGACTTTACAGGCAAAACCAACAACAACAAGCCACAGTCAACAATCAACAGTCACAACTACAAATTCAACAACAACAACAATGACAGCAACAGCAACGATAGAAAATAATCAAGAGCAAGTAATCTGAGATAATTAACTAAATGAGCGTGCGTCACCAAATTTGCTGCGACATAACATAAAAGCGGCATGTGATATTGTGGTTGGGTTGATGACCGCTTGATAAGGGGCAGCGCTTTTTGTAGCATACTTCCATGAGCACTCAACGATGCGTATGCTTTATGCGATTGAAATTAAAGAACTTTGCAAAGGCTATGAAAACTTTAAAACTACAACATTTAATAAATAGTTAAGTTGCATAGATAAGCAAATGGTTTTAAATCCAATTAACAAAGTTTCTTTATCCTGGCACTAACTAATAGAGTCAGGCCAATTAAAAACATATTCATAATACGACTGGTAGAACAACTGGCAACCTTAATGGCTTTCAATTGTTGAAGCTAAATTAATTAGCAAGCTTAACAGTAACTGTTTGTTATAATTGTTTAAATATATTTGTAGCACACAAAATTAAAATATAATTTACTTATATTTCGCCCAGGCTATCACAAAAGCGAGAGAAGAGAGAGAGAGGGGTAGATAGTTAATTTTCACATTTTTTAAAATATAATTAAGTGGCATAAAAATGGTTAAAATGAGTGTATATCATGTATTCACTAATGAATGAATAATTATAATATAAAAAAAAAAAACGATGACTCGTTCAGGCTTGATGGATGAGCAAATAATCATAAAAAAAAATAATAAAATGTAAGCAAACGAAACGTCAAAATAAAGGGAGGGGCAATTCTGGATCTGGCTCAGGGCAGTGAAAAAATTGGTCATTGATTAAAAATATTTGAGCCGTGCGCCGGCTTATAAGTGGGTAATAATTTGCTAATTTGTTTTTCAAAATCCCTTTTTGTAGCTGGCAAATCAACTTAACAAAGATTTTTTCAACAAAAATAAAAACAATGCGTGCGGAAGCCAAAAGGAAATCCGATAAAGCAAAAGAAACTCACAAAAAATAAAGTGTGTAATCAATTTGGGTTACTCTAATAATAGAATTGAATGCGCTACAAAATCAAATGTGCTCCTTATACGATTAAATTTAATCTCAAATTTATCTCTAATACATTTCGAGCTTAACATCATCTGTAATTATTGTAAAACCAGATTCAATGGAACTGCCACGCAAACGTTAAAGAAATATTTTATTTGGAGCAATGAACCCAGCTAATTATTTTAACGTAGCGCTTTGAAAGTCAGCCAAGTCAAGTTACTGTGGCATAAAGTCGTTCCATGGTCCTTTGTTGTTTTCTTTATTTTTGTGCTACTTTACATTAAAATTTTCAGAATTTTTTTTTCCATCGCCGTCTATAAGGGACTAGCCAAGCAATTTTCTGCTTAATAAAAATTAAAAAGGGTTCCGGGTGCTCTGAAAAGTTTTTCATTAAGTAGGAAAGCAGCAGCTACGATGACGTTGACGATGACGACGGCTGTTCAGCTCAAAATAAAAACAACAAGAATGCAGCTAAGTTCAGCCCAGCTATAAGAAAGCGTGAGGACAATGAGCCAAGGATGGGAGGGGCCAAGAAGCGTGCATGAGAAGCGAACTGCCGCAAAATTGTATAATGAAGATAAATGTTTATCGCTATTCAACGGGTTGAGGAGGCGTGAGTTAGTTGTAGGGCGTGGCTGTTTGCCAAAAGTTGGTACGCTGATTATGCCAATAAAATCGATGATAACCAGCTCGAGTTTAAGCAACAAGCAGGTTTAATTTGATTTGGGTCAAAAACTCCTTGACTGCCAACAAAGTTTTTTGAATGCGCGTAATGCTGATAAACAAATGAATTGACTTATGCATTGACCAATGAAAAAGCTACAAATAGAAACACACGAGAAAAACGACAAAGAGACAACCAGACAGAATATGAAAGAGAGATATAGACAAAAGGAGAGAGAGAGAGAGAGAGTGAGAACGAAAGATAGAATGTGTTGTGGTCAATGTGGCTTCAAATGAAAAGCGTGACCAGGTTTGGTTTCCCAATGTCATTTGAGAAATATATTTGCTCTACAATTTGGAACTAATTAAATTTCATTTTCCTGCGTGTTGCGGCCAGCATTTGTCACATTTTCGCATGCTTGCATTATGTTTAATTTCAATTGTTTTATTGTACGGGTACTACTATAGCAAAATTAATTTACAGTTGGATCCATTAATATTCAGCTAAAACAAAGGTATCAAACAATTTAAGTCACGTCTTTTGTTAAAGAGGCATAATCACTATTCAGTCATATAGCAGCAGCATCACTGCACCATAAGCAGCAACAGCTGCTCTCATACATATATATAATGTTAACTGCTCCAACAACAACTAAACTCACTATGTATTAGATTTCTTGAAATTGCATGCTCATTCTATGTTAACCGTTTAACAATTATCTTGCATTGCATGCCCTTTGTATTCGGCGTTGGAGCAGCCAAAATTAGTTATATTACGATCGCTAACCACTCAAGTTTGAATTTGATTCGTTATAGCTGCGCATCGATCATTTCGGATCGACTTGCCAAGAACATTGTTCGGAAATTAGCAGAGGCAATTTCGAGCCTGCTTGCTGATTTATTAAAACCAATTAAACTAATCCCATTTGACTTTTTCTTTTTATGATTTATATACTGTCGAACTTCCATAAAACGAACTTCTTTATAACATGCTTTTATTGAACTTAGCATGTTTGTCTGTTTGTTTCGGAATCTTGTAATCTTAAGTTCCGTATACTAAAGCTTATGCCTCCAAAGATTTTTATAATTTTTTAGTTATTTTTTTTTTTTTAAAATGTTTGATATTTTGGTATTGATGGATGATGGTAAAAAATTTATAAAAAAAAAAAAAAAAAAAAAAAAAAAAAAAAATAAAAAAAAAATATTAAATTTACTTGCTATAAATTCATTTCCAGAACGCTGTAATTTGGTTCCAAACCGAATTTGTTTTTTGTTTCTTTGGGATGCGTTATATGGAAGGTCACTTGTATCTTAATAGATGTAAGCACACTATCTTGTTGTGTTTCTAGTTATTTATAAAAAAATTTTGTTTCGTTTACTTAGCGTTCTATACAGTTTGTGTCAGTGGGTCGTCGGTCAATGTACTTGGCCAGCATGCGGAAAGGCAGATACAGCTGCAGTCCAAATGGCAGCCATAGAGAAAAGAAAATAAGGAAAAACATATGGCGCCCGCAGCTAGTTACATGCAGCAGACAATGCAAAGGTATAGGTAACCGGGCGCATGATGAAGAGGCAGATGAAGAAGTAGAAGTAGCAAAAACATCATCAGTATCAACAGCAGACGACTCCGCGCAGTCACTCAATCGGGGGTGTGGCGAAGGGTTTTGAGGGAAACGGGCATAGAATAAAGGATGAGAGAAAGGACAGCTGGCAGAGACCAAAAACTTGTTCACGGAAGCAGATTGTCAATGGCAGCACATTTGATGCTTATTTCAAGTTAGATTCAGTGTCGCCAGGTGCACAAAGTAAGCCTTGCCAGTAAATAGCCCTAAGGGGCATGATGGTGCGGAGGGGTTCCTGATGAATGGCCACGTTCAATGCGGAAGTTTGAGCCGCTCTTTGAATGAGCTGTTTGGCAGTAGTTTGAATACGTGTTGAAATTACTAAAAACCCTTGCCTTGTCTGCGATTTAATTTGTTCAATTTGCAGCATTTATTACAACTCTCACATGTGCACAACTTTT
Organism: Scaptomyza graminum; assembly: GCA_018901835.1. NCBI lineage: Eukaryota > Metazoa > Arthropoda > Insecta > Diptera > Drosophilidae > Scaptomyza > Scaptomyza graminum. The sequence goes on from JAEIFL010000303.1 coordinate 5,210,140, forward strand.
TAATTTTACTTTTTTTTACAATAAATTCATACAATACCAACAGTTTGTTGCTGCTATTTTGCTTTTCTGCTTGGGTAAGAGTCAAAAGTTTTAAGCAGCAACGTTGCTGCCCCTACCCGAAGTTGTTGCAGAAGCACTTACGCGATTTCATGTAGATTTTTATATATTTTTTTCTATTCATTCGCGCTCAGGTAAGCATTATGGCAACATAACTTTACAACAAAGCAATTCTGCAGGGTGCAGAACAAAAATATAAAAAACTAGCTGCTGCGGTAAATCATATACAACGACTAGCATATACCCTACGATTAATTTAGAAAGTCTCTCTTCTGCTATGCAAATAATATCTTTGTTAAGATCAAGTTTAAAATTTTACTCCTTAATCACTTCAATGTGTAATTTTAAACAACGTTTTTGTGTGCAACAACTGAATTATGCGTTCGAATGTGTCCAGGGTATTAAAATGCAGACTATCCTATCGTTTTGATATACCTATACGTAGTACATATTTCGTATTTAATTTTAAACACTCGCTGCAAGCAGCTTTGTTTACTCTCTCTAATTTAATAACATTTGATAGAAGTTTTAAAAATAAATAAGGCTTACTTCTTATCTCGTTTGATAATTGGAATTTTATCTAGGAAACTTTTATTAAGCTATACAATACACCCAACAAATTGTTGTGCGAATAAAAATATGTATATCAAAAGTGTTCTTTAAAGAATGGCTTGCATTAAAAACCAAAAAGCAATGAAACCATTTTTGCAAATCTCCGACCTCAACATAACATTCAAATATATCAATGTGTTTACAAAGTTGCCATTCCTTTAAGTAAGCCGCTTCCATCAATAATGTGTGAAAAGTTACTATTTATTTGCAATACCCGCATTCTTATAAAACTCTTAGCTTTGAAAGGTGAGTTATTTTGTGTGCCGGTTACATTTGTGCTGCAGCCAAAAATAATCTTGTGTTTGAGGAGAAGAGAAAAGAAGACCTACAAAATGCTGATGATGCCAGATGGTTTGCGACAAGTGCAAAATGCAATTTGATATTTGATAGCGAGCATAAAAAAAATACACGTTATAAGACAAATGCCCAATAAGAGCGTAATGGAAAGAAAATAAAGTTGTTTGCCTGTAAAAATTACTTGCGACATAAACTTTCGCCACATAAATTAGAAGTGCGTGAAACGTTGGCATATAAATTTAATACGCCGTTGGCAACAGCATCGCCAAAAACAGCAACAGCAACAACACTTACAAACAAATCAAAAGGTCTTTTAAATGCGCACGTCGCTGCAGTAAAAAAGTCAACACATTTTACATACACATCCTACAAATTTATGTTATTTAGCTGTTTTATTTATTGAATGTTTAGCGGCAAGCTAAAACGCCCCAACAGCGACCTTGGCATATGGCAATCAGTGTATATTGTTGTACGTTCCTAATGACAGTTGTTGTTGTTGTTGACGTGGAAGATGTTGATGTAGAGTAACAATCAAGCACCCATACCAAGAAATGTGTATGTTTGTATGTGTGTGTATATTTTTGTACATTGTAATTTAAAGGCAAATTCAAATGCAAAGTCGCTTTGACAAATTGTGATTTTGCTTAATAAGTCTGCATATTAAAGATGAACAGAAAATAGTTAAAATCGCTAATAAGTTGAGAAATGGAGTTATTTTATGGTTACTTCTTTTTTATTTCGTTTACTCTAAAAATGAGCAACAAGCTTTAGTTAATTGCTCCTTTATTAATAATGCCAAAATAAGCAAACCTAAATCATTTTTTATATCACATTTTCGATTACTTTTCCGGGACATCATTTTCAAAAACTAAGTACACCATACACGTAAAATAGTAATATTTTTGAGGTTCAAAAACTATATTGATAAATTGGTATAAATGGGAAATACAAAATAAAGAAGTTGTAGTTTTGGCCGGCTTCTTGAATTAACTAATGGTAAAAGTACTCACAACAAAAAGTTGCATCAGCATTTTTCATTTCTATTTTGTAGCTTCAATTTCTTGCAATAACTATCACTTAGCTATTGCCAATGTCCATGTCTTTTGCTGCTTGCGTGAAGTGGAAAGATGCGAAGCAAAGTAAGCGCAACCAGAGCAAAGCATTATTTGGCAGATAAGACAAATAGAGAAAGGAGCAGATTTGGCATAGAAACGAATGCAAAGCCGACAGCAACTACTGTTTCGAGCTTTGAGTGCACTTCACATTTTCGTTTTTGTTGTCGGTTTTGTTGTTGTTGTTGTTGTCGTTACCGTGTTGCAAGTTGCATTTGCATGCCACTCACAACTCACATGTTCTGCATATTGCACAGGCATTTCGACTTTTGTGTTTACGCAGTGTCTACTTTCTCTCTCATTCTCTCTTTCTCTCTATTTCTCTCTTTCTTTTTATTCGACCCACTGCTGAAGCTTTCTGCTCGGTTTTGCTTTTCTATTGTTTCGCTCTAATTGAAAATATTTTTGTTTGCACTTCATTAAACTTAAATGGCACACAGCACAGAGATAGTTGCATTCAAGGAAAAAGTGCTTAACTGCATTTGGAATATTTTAACAAACATACATATTATATACAAAATTATTTCATAGCTCAACATTGATGTTAATAAAGTTATTGTTGCTCCCCTGGCTGGTTGTTGTTGCTGCTGCTGCTTTAATCCGAAATGCAATCATTGAAATGCATTTTATTTAAGCTGCACTCGGTTATTGCATTTTTGCATACAAATTTGGTAGTTTGTGTGTTTGTTTGTGTGTACTAGCTCCAAAAATCCCCAGCGACTTATTTTTATATGCTTGCAACTATTGTGCCCATACCGAAGTGCTTCCATCGTCGTAGCCCGATGTCTGTATGATCAAATTCAATGGCATTTTGTGCTTTTGGAACTTTCAGTTGATTCTTTATTGTCAATCGAACAATAACGAAATCATCGGGCAAGTTACGTCAAACGCCGCAGACACAGCACGGCGAAAACTTTAAGGTAGGCAGCAAGTCAGAAGCGACACGCCCCAGCAGTGAGATTTATATGCCCTGGCGATGTGACTCAATCAATGGCATTTGTGTTGTGCGACAACGACAACAACAACAAAAACGACAAGGACAACAATGATAACGACAAGGCAAGGCAAGGAAGAGAAGCTGGAGGCAAGAGCAGCTGAAGATGCAGCAGAACATCAGACAGTCAGACGGAGAGAAAGACATGCACAGCATTTTGTATAAAGAAATCAAAAATTTATACAAACTTTGCACAATGAATGAGCAACAACAAAGAGTGCGCAACCGTGCCACACAGCCATGCTGCCATAGTGCTGTTAAAGTCCAAAACCCAAACCCATAGATAGGATATGGGGGCTGGGCGCCAGTCATAGCATCCTCGTTTCATAGCAATTGCCGAAAATTGTTGCAGTTGACGTCCCTCGCTCGCTCTTTGACAGTAGCAGCAGCAGCAGTCGGAGCAAAAACAACAACAGGAACTGAGCTGCAAGTTGCAGGCAGACCGGGTCAGGCAACAAAAGAACAAGGCTCAGTCGCCGGACATCTCAGGATGTGTAAGAGCAAGCCTGTGTGTGTGTGTTCGTTTACTATAGTAAGCACTGTATGCATGTGCATGTGCAGGAGAATTAATTAAAAATTCCGAAAATATCCGGTTAGCTCTTTATAACAATTTCTCATGCTGTATGAACTTCTTCACATCTAGGCCAGTAAAAATCTAACAGTTTTGTGTACGTATTGTGCTTTAATGTACTTTGACTTTTAAACCGAACAGGATTCCATTTCGAGCTATATGGCCAACATGAGGACGGCTTCTTCGTTTATTCAAATTACTTTTTTTGGTTTGGCCGTTTGCCCAGCCAAATATATAAATTAAATTATTTGGCATGTAGTATGGCTTTGATACGTATACGTAATAGGTACTGTTACCGCTTTAATTGAGCGATTAAAGATGCCATCAGACTTGAATTCAATTTGGCATTATTTACGATAAATGCATGAGTAAATGGTTAGAGCACGAAAAAAGATATTTGTATAAAAATATTTCTTAAATATTCATTTCAATATGGAAGCAAATATCTTTTGTAGTAGTAGTACTATGCCCAATAATTCTATTTGTGTTTGGTAAAAACGTCCTTTACAAAACATAATCAAGTTAATGGCCAACTCACAGAGTGCTTTTTACCCAGAGAATATTATAAAGGACCAAAAATAAATCAGAATACAAATTAGAAGCCGGCAGCCAGTTGACCGGAAGTGCTTTGACCGAGCATGACGAGGCAATTTTTTAATAAAAATGACGGCACGCTCGTTAAAACCAAAACAATTGACCACATAAATTAGCGACATTAAAATTGCAATGCAGGATGTCAGGATGTACAGGCGATTGAATCAATTAATTGCCAAATTAAAAAGGGAATTTTTGTTCGCAAAAGGCCGCAACGTAAAAGAACAAAAAAAAAAAGGAAGAATGAAAGAGCGTCAGCCAAATGACAGAGGACGATATTATGACAAAGTTAGAAAAGCAACCAATAAACGATTTGTGGGCGACTGTCGCAGAATTGGGTCAAATGAGCGCCTGGGCTGGATCTGCGCCGTCAGAATAGTGAGAGGCGCCTAGGGGCGCTCACTCTTTCTTAGAGGCACAATTGAATTTATTATGGCATTTCAACTCGACAAGCATCAATTGAATATAATTTTATCAACGCCCGCCGACACACACTACCACGAACACACGTGACTTTGGCCCTAAAGAGTAAGCCGAGAGAGAATCAAAGACATTGCGGGTGAGGCTCAGTTGCAATAGCATCATTATTGAACTAAACCAAAGCTATTGGCCCTCAATGGGCCACAGCACGACATATTTGTACACAAAAACACACACACACACAAAGAGTGAGAAAGATACAAAGACATGGACAACCAGCCAGCCAGCCAGTCACTCAGTCACTTAGTCATTCCAAATGCCCTTTGGGCGTATTTTTCGCCAGTTTCACCACAGTGGCTGTTATACAAAAGTGTTTTGTTGACTGCCTTTGATTCTGTTTGTCTGCATCTCTTGTGGCTGAACTTGCCCGCAACTGTCATATCACAAATACTACATAAGCACTTATGTTTAAATACATATATGTGAGTGTGATTGTGTGTGTGTTGTCATAAAGTGCGCGATTTTCGTGTACAGTGTTCTAGAGAAAATATAATCTTGTGGCATATTTTTGACGGCAATTTGTAAGGGAAAAATCAGTAAATATTTATTTGGTTAACACCAAGTTCACAACAATAAATATCAGTTATGTTCAATTCATAGAACTTTAAATACCTTATTCTTACTATCAGTTTAAAAAAATGGACAGCTTTTAACGTGTGACAAAATAATGATTAATTGAATAAGTAGTAAATAAGCTATAGGACTTTTAATTATATGTCAGATTCAAACATTGATTAACCAGCGAGACAGAAAAGGGGAATTAAATGTGGTGAAGGTTCTTTGAACATGTCACAATTTTACATATACTACATAACCGTTGACTGCACGTGCAATAAACCGCAATGTTGTGCGGGAAAAACAACTATTATGTATACATACGTGTGTGTTATATGCAGGCAGCAAACAAGCTCGTACAGCAGGACATACTATGGGGCAGGATGAGTGGACAACAAGCGGCAATAATAATGCATGAGGCATTAACAGGCACGGCGCTGATTTTGCGTATTGGCCGTGTAGTATGCCAATGGTTATTAACATGGCTTAATTAGCCACTGGCTTACACAACACCAGCTTAAAGTATAATTTGAACAATTAAGTCTTTTGTGTATTATGGAAAAGAGCACAATATTAATTTAAATAATATAGCATGTGTTTTTAGGCTGCTATTTATAACAAGATCTGTATTAATTACATAAATGGTACCAACAACTACTTTAAAAAGGTTATAAGCTTGAACTATGACTATAGTTTATTTTATAAAAATAAATTATTTGTGTAGTCCTCAAAACTCTTTACATGTAACTTTCATACCATCAATTCGAAATGGAACGCAGAAGTGTTACATAAGAAATCGCATTTTTGACAATCTAAAAAAAAATTTTGTTTAATTTTAAACACAACTTATGGTGCACACAATATGCAACAAACCGAAAGAAATGTCTCCATGTTTGCCTCCAAAAAATGGCCATCGATGCGACTGCCACGCTGAGATCGTATTGTGGTGATGAGCAGTGGCTGTCCGATGACTGACCATTTGCAACTGGTCTCATACCATTTGCTAGAGTAGATGGCAATAACAAGCTTGTCGCTTTCGGACTTGACGTATTCACCCGACCAGCAGTAGAGGTAAACTTGCGACATTATTGACACAGTAAAGGCGGCATAAAAGAGAACTTCTGGCTGCGTGAGATTTGCTGCCAGCTGATAGCATAGCACGCACATGTGCAGCGATGCCACTAGGAACTGCATATTGACCAGTGGGCGAAAGAGTCGATTTAATATTTGGGATATTTCCAGGGTCCTCTGGTAGGTGGACAACGCGTCAGCCAGGTTTGTCCGACTCTCCTTCAATGTAGCACCAACATGTTTTTCCATTTTATACTGGGCTATCTGAAACAATGCGCACAGGTTGTGGGTCAGTGAACAGAACAAAGTGTCCACGCAAACTGTGGGCAGCAGGACGCCGGACAAGGCAGCAGAAACACTCCACACATACGATACAAAATAGTTGAGCTCATGACGATTATCCCACGGATAGCTGTAATGTCTTCAATCAATGAGATATATAAGGAAAAACAATATAGCAAACTCACACACTTGGAAACGGAAGCTCTGGCACTACTCGACCAGCGCCTGAACGCAAAAAGTTTCTCATCATGCGGATCAAGGGCAAAAGGCAGGCCAATATGGCTGCCAGTGCGAAGCAGTTCTTGTATAATCCGCTAATGAACTGTTCTCGTCGATTAACCCTGTCTATGATCTGTCTGTAAGCGGATTGTCGACTCTCTGATTAAGAAAATGAAAATAGTAGCCAAGAAAGTCATTAAAAGGAGTGTTTTTAATATAGTTAAAGCTCTATGAAATTTAGGTATAAAAACTAGTTTTCTTTTAGCTCGGTTAGTTAATTTAGATGAAATAAATTAATAATATAACCTAACCAACACAAGTTAGTAGATTGACTAAAATAGTTTCACATACCCTCTTCCAACATGATGCGAAGTTGCTGGATAAGCTGCTGAAAGTCTTTGTGCTGCCAAAGAATCAGACCGAATTTGCATAGCGCCAACAGATCAATCAAAAGTGAGCAGAGGCCGTCAGTCAACATTACAACATTTTTCCCATGACACACACAGAATGTGACAGTTAATGGGAGAAATGTGACCAAGGACATAATGCTGTAAACAGTTCGGTGTGGATGCAGCCAGGACTTCTTATTGGATGCGAATATATCAAAGCCCAGCAGTCGAAAATAGATGCCTTGCAACAGGAGAAACTTGTTTGTCAGCATGTTGCAACTTAAATTGTGATTTTCCCTGTCAAGGGGCCCCATATTTATATACAGCACAGTTGACGGGACTAAGCAGCAGTAAGTATCAGGTGTTTAATTGCAAAATAATTGGCACACACACATACACACACACACAATGATACACTTTAACACAAACACGTGAACATGTGAGCTAAAATTGTGCGCTCATTAAATTAAAACCCCAATTAACGCTCGATAGCGCGATAATCAATATCAAGTATTAAACAGACAACGCCTCAATGTGATACGATAGATTAGTGCACACGCAATTGGCAAAACTCAAATGCGGCTTTAGTTAGAAATTTAATTTAAATTGCTTTGAAATAGCATCTATTTAAGTCGAAATATGACAACTTTGAATTTGTTTGAATTTACCATTTAAAATAAAATTGAAATCAATTTTGAATTTAAGCATGGTTAAGTTTGACGATTACAGCGCAGAAGCGAAAAATATGTATGTATGTACGCATTTATAATATTAAAATATTTTCTTGGAATTTCGGACCTAACCAATTCATAAAATATCTTAAGCTTATTGAAATAAATTTATGCTACATAAACATTAGGGTGTTTCAAATGGATTTGTGAGTGCACTCCGATGGCATTGCCCAACTTGTTTCTTATAAAAACAAATCTTATGAAATCATGCTGATTTCATTAAAATGCAAATGCAGCTTGTTTTTGGCAACACCAAAGGTCTTTTGCATCTATAAGCCCAGAAACAGAAAACAACAACCAAGAAGCAAGAATGCAAGGATCAAAAGATTGTGCATTGTGAGCTGCTTATTGCTGTTTGCGCAATAAATTATACTTAATTAAAAACAATTAAAAGCAAATCCAATTCTACTTTGCATAAGGGCTACATAAAGCCATGACCCCAACCATCTTCCGGTAGAGTCCAAGACTTTTGCATAGCATGTGAATTCCACTGCAAATATTTGTCAACACAACTCTTGCAAAAACTAAACAAGTCTTTGTTACATTTCAAATGTGCAAACATGTGTTTACTTGCCGTCCACCCAACCGACCCACTAACCCACTCGTTTGTTGCATTGATAATCTCAGTTTGTCTCTGGCATTCGAGTTGATTTTAGAAATATTTTAATTATTCAATGCCCCAGACAAGTTTAGCACAAATATGCACACCATATTTGTATGTGTGCATACAGGGTGCCTGCTCTGCCGTGGCCGAAGGTCAGCTAAAAATGTGAGGCTCAACAGTTGGCCAAACAGTTTGGCAAACATGCAATCAGTGGCCAACGAATTCATGCAATTACTCTGCAACATGTAAGTGGGCAAACTAACTACGGAAGGTCGGTAAAGAGGTGTGACACGCATACACACACACACACAGACACACATATATATGAGAGCATATACATACAAGTATGTATCGTAGAATAAATTCGAATCGAGGCAGACGAAGTGAGAAGATTTGACAAATATTGACAGCATAATTAATTTGTGAAACGCACAGAAGGACAGAAAGACAGTGCTCAGTGTGTTTGCTTTGGCTTATTCAATTATTAACAATAACAATTTAATTATGCAACTTTTGCGTTTTACGACTGTAATTAATTAAAATTTTGACAAGATTCCCGCATAGGTTCTATCCCACTAAAACATGCAAAAGATTTCCGCTGGGAGAATGGACACAAAACTTTTAGTAGCTAGGCACATAAAACAAACATTGACACACTGCCACGCCCACTCCTTCCATAGCTGAAGGAGTTCACTTTATACAATGTTTTGTATGCTATATACTGTGTAGCACAAAACTTGCTCTCCACACTCAGCTGGCAACTACTCCAGTTGCTGGGCAGTGGGCATTGGGCAGTCTCTAAAATCTCCCAAGAACTTTTCACTTTACGTGGTATTGTTATTTCTATGCTGATGTTGCCATTGTTGTTGCAAGACGCACACACTTGGTGCATGTGGAGTATTATGAACTATATGTTAATGCTTGAGGCAGTTTCGTGAGAATAAACAATTCACCTAGCTTCAAACCTCTTGGTGCACTAATCAATAGGCAAGCAACGATTAAAATTACAAATACATGTAAGAAAATTAAATTGTTTCGAAGAATTTTATAATTTTGCTAACAAGCATAAGATTAAACAATAGATTCAATCCTTCGTTAATAACAAACGAAAAGTTCTAAATTTCTGTAATTAAATAACAACTTTGTACAATTAGTACAACTGTTCCCAAGGGTCATAATTTGTAGCACAGAGGCCGAAAGCTTTTGACTACGATTTAAAGTTTTCAAAGCGAATTTGTTGAAGGGATGATTGTTGAAGTGTTTAGGCATAACGTTGTTGTAGCTATTATTAATTAGAGTTTTTACATTCATAAAACTGTGAAGTCTACATATTTAAAACTTTATGTATTTACATATGATATTCTCATTCCTAGTGTATCTCAAGCTTCGTTGTTTCACTTGCATTTAGTTTAATTTGCCGTTTTGTAGCTTCTGCTATTTCTGCTGCTGCTAGAGCTGTTGGTGGTGGCGTTGCAATGCTTGGACAGCAGTTGAATCCAAAATGAAATACTTGATTTCAGCCTCGATGGAATTTTCAGAGCAAGTGCAACGTGCGAGGAGGAGCGGCGACGCAGGAACTGAAGTTGCCAGGAGCGGCAGGAGTGCCAGAAACTTTGCCGCTTGCACAGGAAGTCAACTTGGCATCCTTGCGCCTGCCGACGCCGACGCCAAAGCCAACGCCTGGCGAGAGGATGAATACGACAACGGAGAAGAAGATGAAGATGATGATGGCGAAGGCGAAGAGGCAGCTAAAGACGAAGACGTTGACTGTGGAGCAGTTTACTTAAAATGTTTAGTGGAAAGTGTTTTAAAATACATTAAAAAGTTCACGGCTGCCACGGCACGCATAGAATTTATGCGAATTTGGTGAACTCGGAGAGTGGAAACTTTTAGCATTTGCAGCGCCCGCCCAATCAACTTAAATATTTGTTTAACTCAAGCAGCTGGGCCATTGAGCTTTTAAATAGCCAAAAAACACACACACACACTTATTGTACATAAATGTTTGTATGTATGTATGCTGTAATTAATGCCTGACCTGAGCCGCATGTGTGTGATTTAGAGTGTAGGTGTGAGTAAGCACTTGAAAGCAAAACACAGGATATAAAATATTAAGAAATCTTTAATCAAACATGTAGATACATGGAGTATATATATAATGCGGTTGTACCATGAACACCTCAAGCTATTTGTGCCCGTCATTAGATGAGCTGCTTTCACCAATCTCAGAGTGTGGGTAAAAATACAATTTCAGATACATATTTAGTGAGGGCTGGGCTGTGTATTGTAATTCCATCGAATTTGCTCACGTATTTCCGTTTCGGGCGTTGTGTTTACGCCCTGATTTGATAAGCATACCACAAAACTGTCGAATTCGCAAATGACATAGCCGTATTTCATTTATTTAACAACGCAATACCGAAATAAGAATGTGAATAGATTTGCGAATTATTTTCACAAGTAAACAAACAAACATACCTAAGTAATTTACCTACACTTTTATCTTTTCAATCTTTCTCTCTTCATTTGCTTGTACTTATTTATACTTAGTAACGAGCAAGAAAAGTCATCAGCAAGCTGCCGAGCCATTAATACCCTTATAGTTGACCATTGGAAGCCTTAAGAATTTGTCTTCAAGATTAAAAATAAATAAATGGGTAGGAAAACACACTCATACCCGATGCAGGAGGAACTGATGTTAATTATAACAACAAAGAGAGATAAAACGTACGACGAAATAAAGAGATAAATAATTTCAAAAAAGAAATAGTCAAAGAAGATTTATTTACCTAATGCATGCTCAGAGATTTCCTAGAAATGTACAAACATGGAACTGGCGGCAGCAAAAAGTGCATTAAAAATGTGCTATCAAGGCCATAATACGCTCTCGTCTGCAATGGTGTAATAATCCCAGTAAAGTAAGTAGACCAATCTTTTGTTTGTATTTATTGTAAAGTTAAGAGTTTTTGCAGTTGCAGTTCTTATCAGCGCATCTGTTCGCTTGTTGCCAATGGTCTGTGCGACAGTTGCGACAAAACATTTTAAATAAATAGTATATAAAAACAATAAACAATATTAAAGCTGTACGTAATTGCACAATGCGCTATAAAAAAAAGCAAAAATGTAAAAGCCAACTGATAGTTCACACAATTGTGTTGGCTTTATCTATGCAATAAAAGCATGTAATTATATAACCCATTTAAATTTAAATGCATTACATACAAAGCAACAAAAAACAGCAACGGTGAAGAGTCTTCATTTTGAATTGATTTAACTAACGACAATGGCTGGATGCAAAAAAAAATTGCTAATAAAATTTAAATTAATTTAATTTGCGTCAATTCGCAATTGCGTAAAGCACATTATGCAGAATAATCGACATTTCAAATTGTATTATTCACAAGAATGTCTGTATGTACGAGTGAAATAATAATTTGTAAACCATTCGATATAAGCTTCACTACAAATAAATTAAACTCACAAAGTACAAGCACGTGTAATAAATATCTGAACATTAATTAAATCTAATAACATTTGAAATATTTCAATCATTTGTGGTATTTTAAGTATGTTTTAAATAACACTTACTACATATATTTGTACATTATTATATGCGAACATTGTCGCATCAATAAATAATAATCACTATAAATAAATATGTGAATACTTATAATGATGGATGTATTGATGCATTTTTAAATATCAATATCAATTCTGCAAAACAAATACTCTAGAAAATGTAGCAAAAACAAAAAATGACGCCGATTCGGACCTGGTTTAAAATATTGGCATTTTTTTCATCGAGCGAATAAAGTTCAACAGCAAGCTGATTTTTATATAAATCTCAAAGCCGATTTTTCAAAATGAATGTTAGGTTAACCTATTAATGCACAGTAAATAGCCCATAAGCTTAAGCTAAAATTGTAGGTAATTGCCAAAAGTAAATATTTAATTTTAATATACAACAGCTTGCACAACTCAAGTACAACTATACCAAAAATAGTGTAGAAAAACAAGTAGCAAATGAGGATTGTTTTTTTGCTTTAACACTCGCTAATCGATTTGGGTCAAACTAGAGAAATATCAGTTGCAAATAGTTTTCATGGCTTAATGCCAGCCGAATGTCATCAAAGCTGGACAACAACTGAAGCTAAAATCTGAAACGCACTGCGTCGGGAAACGAAACACATGAAGAGAGAATTTCAAAGAGAGCGTTAAAAGTGTTTCAATGCCAAAACGTTTCTTCTCGCTCTTTAAATTGTTTAAGAGCACAAGCTCTTAGTTTCAATGCTCATCAAGTTCGTTGTATAGTTCTATGTACTTTTGTCAACAATTGGCCCATCTTAAGCGAATATTTACACGCTTCAAGTATCAACAGACGACAATAAACAAGCGCGCCGGAATACACCTTACACATTGCCCCTGCCTCGGTCATAGCACCAAATTGAATTAATTGCTACGTGTTGTCTGTTTTAAGTGGGTGGCAGTAGTGCCACCACTCAACCACCTAACCACCCACTTATCCCAGCCCAGCTGGGTATTAAAAATGCGGGCAGGTGTTTGGCCACAGCATAACACAACATTTTGATGACCATAATGACAACAATTAAATATAAATCACCGCCACAGGCAACAAGCCATAGTTATCCGCCCCACTCCCCGCGCAACAGCTTCTTTTAGACTTCTTCTGGGTCAGACTCCAACCGCGTCAGCCACTCTTGCGCCGAAAGGTACCGCGACGCACGCATACAATTAGCTTTTATGGCACCGTGGTAAAGAAAAAATTATGGCTTTTGGCCATGGCCCGCCCGGACGCACTTCGCGTATGTTAATTTGAAAATATGGTTATTATGAAGCGGCCTTCACACAAACGAAATAGAAAACAAAAAAATGCACACATTTATATAGAATTATTTATGTTTATGTATAGTACATATCCTATATATAAAAAAAAGAAAAAAGAGGCAGCCCCTCTGACACTGTTGTCTCTTCTAATTAGGCGCACATAAATTGTGCCACAAGAACAGCAATAAAAGCGACAAATCCTAAATAACAATTAAAACAATTTTCAAGATTACGGCTCCGATGCTTTAATATTTTAATTAAAAATTCCTTTAGCCAACAATATGCTGCTGGCAGCGGCGGACAAGCATTGGTCCGAGGTGTGGCAAAACTCCTCTTGATGTTGTTATGGTTGTTGTTGTTGTTGTTCGTGTTGTTGCAAATGCCGCGAGTTGAGTGTTCTGAATGGCCTCACGAGGCCTATGGCTTTGAATTATTGCAGGCCAAGCCATAAATTAAGTACGCAGCTCACAAGAGGCTTAGGTGAGGAGGTGTGGGATGTGAACACAGGTGGTGGTGTGGCAGTGGCAAGGTTACTGCTTAACTTTCTTGAGTGCCGTTTAGCGCCTGATAACAATCTTAAACGGTTCTATGATGCGATCAACATGGCATGAGAAATGCAGTATGCAATAAACTACATATAAATTTTACAAATAATATGTTTCATGGTATAAATTATAACACTCATATGAGATTTGATTGAACTATAAAAAACCATTTGTGTTTTTTTTTTCTATTAAAATTAATTTGCACTTAGTTAGTAAACAGATTGTAAATATTCCTTGCCAAACCTTTAACTATAGAGTCCAATAGAGATTATAGTATTAACTTTTAGTAGACTAGCTTAAAATTCTTGTCACTTGACGGTTATTACCAAATCCCATCTGCTTTTGCATAAACAACGTTTGTGGCAGCGAAAATAATAGAGAATATCCCAAAACTTGTTGCATGAACTCCGCCTACTTTACACCTCTTCTAGTACTTCAATCCGTGCTCACTGTCTGCCCCTTTTGTAGGCATCGCAATTTGAACACAATAAAGCCGAACCGAGTCTCGAAGAGTGAGTCCTGAGCCTTCAGCCTGAGCCTGCATATTAAATCCACAAGTACTTTTGGCCAAGGGCTCAAACCCCCATAAATAAAAAGCCAAAAGCTGCAGGACCAGTAGACCAGAAGGAGTTAACCGTTGCGGCCGCGCAATCAAATTCAGATACTTGGTGACGATGCTCTCTCCCTCTCACTGCCATCCTCTCTCTCTCTTTCTTTCTGTCTCTGTCGGTGTTACGATGCTTAAGTGTCGTAAAGTCCTTTTGCGTGCAGCGGCAACAACATCATCGGCAGGGGCTTTTATGATTTATGCAACTATAGCCTGCAGCCAAAGCCGGCGTCAGAACAACCATCCCATCATCCACTGCCTCTCCCTCCCCCCCACCATACCTTTCATTGCCCAAATCCTTGAGGCGCGTACAGTATATATACATACATATATATATTTTTTTTTGTACTCACTTTTATTTTGCTGGCCAAAAGTCTCGTTGGCTTTCCAAATTGTGCGATTTTTTCAGAGTGTGGGGCGGCATTCATGAATAAAAGATTTTCAAGTGTGCCGCCTGCCTGGCCCTACCTCACCTACCTCATCAACCCTCTCTCTCTCCTTTAAGACGCCGCCCGTCGTTTTCTCTCAATTTATTATGCTTCTGGCCTTGCCGAGTGCAAATAATAAGCAGCAAGTGCACAGCCACGCCTACACAAACGCCTCCTCCACACACTAACACACACACACACACCCAAGCACCTTAACTGTCAGCTATTGTTGTTGTTCAGCTCTCTATCTCCATCTCTTTCGCACACGCCCACACAATTGTCGAGGACAGATAAAAGGCGCCTTCTCTTTTATCCTCCTCCCCTCCAGCACTTTTCTGGAAAATTAGCAAAGCAAAGAGTTGCAGTTTACTTGCCATTTAAGCGCCGCACTCGACAGCTGTGTTTGTCAGTGGCAGCAACAATAACAATCCACAACAAGCAACACTAACAACAACAACAGCCAACAACAATGCCTGAGCTGAGGTTGCATTTGGTTTGTTTGCTGTCGCAAGGTTTATTTTCTCTATTTGTTGTTGTCTCTCAAGATCGCTGGGCGCCCGAGACCAAAAAGCGGATGCCCAAATAGCCAGCCGCCACCTGGCTGCTGTCGGATTCGCACGCCCCTAAAAGCAGGCAACACTTTTGACCAAAATCTGAAAGCACCACAAAACTAAGTAAGAAATGAAAAAATTTATTTTTTTTGTTGTTGCCGCTAAAAGGGCAGCTTAGACTAGGCATACAGGCAATCTCAATGTATATGTGTGTGCGTGTGTGTGCGTGTATTTAAATGAAGCACAAATCTATATCTGGCTAACATAATTGACCATAAAAAGTATTTGGAAAATATATTTTCTTACAAATTTTAATTACACTCACAAAAATCAAGAAATTCTTACTTGAATCAAGCCAGATCCACGTTCTCAACTCAAACTTGCTTGCGAAAAAATAATTGGAGTAAATCATCAACAAAAATATATAAAAAAAATAAGTTAATAAATAATTGAAGTTGTCAGTTTGAACACTTGAAAATGTCTAATAAATTCAATTTTTTAGTATGGTTATTGCTTTGTATATTGATTAACCTTAGATTAAATCCAATTAAGGCAGAAGAATATGCATCGGTTGAGAAAAGCCACGCCACCTCAGTGGTAGGAATGGTGAAGCTGCTGTTGCTGGAGGCCAGCCTGATTAAGGAACTTCAGAGCTATAAAAACGAAGTGGAGAGGAAGTTGACAACACTTACGAGGTAAGTTGAAAGTATTACTTGGCCAAATGGAGACTGTCACTCGTTAGTTTTCACAGTGTTGTTCCACAATTGAGAGCCGAAAGTGCCAAGGCCATGAGTCAAATGGAGGACTATATATCGAATCCTCTGAATGCATTTTCACTTGTACGACGAATGCACATGGATTGGATTGACTGGAAAGTGTTCATTGGGGAGCCAATTGGCTGGTCGCAAGTCGATTACTTAACACAGCTCGAATCACTGATGCCGAGTCCAACTGATTTGGAGGAGGTTTGTGAAGCGATACAACGTTTGAGTGAGGTTTATAGCTTGACAATTGGAGATATGGCTAAGGGGTACCTCAACGGAAAGCAGTACGAGTAAGTACTTAGATACCTCTAGCCTCAACTAAATACTTTTCACCTGCAGCGCCAGTTTAAATGCATTAGACACCTATGCAATGGGCAAATTTCTGTACACACACGAAAACCAATACTTGGCCATGGAATGGTTTGTTGAGACTATAAAGTGGCTGTTGACCAATCAAACACTTCCCAATCAAATGGAAGATGAGCCTGACAAAATGCTGGGCTTCATAGCCAAGGCGTTTGTTGAGAAAGGTAAGTTGTTGATCCGATTCAATAGTGCCACGAGTTTTTAGATACTCTTTACACTTAGGGTATTACTCAAAGGATCTGCCAAAATGGGAGCAAGGCCTGACTATTGGAGATAAATCCTATGATATCCCAGAATTCAAATTGTTGGCTAACATCAAGGACAGTGCGAAGAGGGGGCCCAATCTAGATAACCCGCTCACAAGGACAATCATTTCGTACCCTTTAGGTTGCTCGGGTAAATTTGTGCCCCAATCAAAACTTTATTGTCAATACAAGTTGAAGACTTCGGCTTTTCTGCTTTTGGCTCCCCTCAAAATGGAGATTGTCCTAGAAAATCCCCGTATAGTTGTCTTTCATAACGCATTGTCGGATCATGAAATCAATGAACTTCAACATCTTGCTCGTCCGCGATTAAAGCGCTCAAATGTGCTGCAAAAAGCGCGGACAGCAAAGGGTGTTTGGCTGAAAAAAGACTTGAACAGTTTTACAAAGCGTATTGCAGGACGAATTGAGCATATGACTGAACTGGATGTGCAAGGATCGGATGAAATGCTGGTGGTGAACTATGGAGTGGCTGGACACTATCTATCTCACTTTGATTGCTTCAATACGACACAAGTTGGTGCATAATTAGTATTTTTATATTTCTCTTTTACTTTTAATTTCAGTCACGCGACAGTAAAGCGGGAGATCGCATTGCCACAGTACTGTTTTATGTATGTAACTGTTGTTGTTGTTGTTTTTGATAAAAGTAACCATATTTTTGTATCTGCAGCTGTCGGATGTCGAACAGGGTGGCGGAACAGTGTTTCCTGAAGTTGAGGTTGCTGTCAGGCCAGAGCGTGGCATGGCGCTCTTCTGGTATAATCTGCATGATGACGGAAGCGTCGATGAGAGATCGCTGCATGGCGGCTGTCCAGTTCTTGTGGGCTCCAAGTGGGGTAATTCACAAGTCGAGTGATCAATCTGCATTCAATTAACTTATTCATTGTACCTGCTTACCTTACCAGTTATGACCCAGTGGATAGGTGAACGAAATCAGCTTTTTATTAGACCTTGTCTGAAGCGGCTCACAAATTAAATAAAGTTTATGTTTTATCCAGTCTTTTACGGACATCAGAAATATTATTTAAAAGCTCGCAGTAGGAATTCTTTAGGAATATGTTGAAAGGTAAACATTCGATGGGAATACGTTGGAAGCATTTATTGCATCAATTTGAACTTTAACAGTTTATTTCATTTCGTTAACCAGCACTTGTAATCAAACGCAGCCAGCTTCATGTATTAGCACATATTTTAAAGTGTTATCAACAGTACCGATCTGAGCCTAACAGTGCCGTTTTGAGATTACCGCCAATCATTATGTTAATTAACATTATGTAAGCATAAACTTATCGAATACAGCTAGTCGCTTCTGAAGTGCGACCACACTCTTCGATATCATAGCTATTTTTGTGTACACCGATTTTGGTCACATCGCGCAGTTGCCGAATTGTTTTTGTCGAAAGCGGTTGATGTTGACGTGTGCCGCGCTTCGATATTTGTGTACGTTAATTTGTGTAAACGCCATTTGTGTATGCCCGCGCTTGTGTGTGTATGTGTATGTGAATTTGCTTGCATGCTGGCTTAGTTGATTTTTTTTGCGCCTTTGTACAGTAAATATTCATATTTAGCTGTTAGCGGGCTGCACTCCAAGCAAATGTGAGTGGCAAAATGAAGCGTGCGAAAAAAAAAATGATTTGCAAACAGACGAAGCCGCTTGCCTCGTTTTCAGTCGTTGTTGTACTTGTTTCTTGTGTAGCCGCCTATGACTAGCATTTTGTTGTTGCGCAGCGCCTATAGTGTGTGTGTGTGTGTGTGTGTGCGTACGTTCGAGAGTATGCGTAAAAGTGTGTGCGTTTAAATTCCAAAACATACGCTTGCACAGTGGCACCAAACTGAGCTCAAAATTATTTCCATGCCCGGCTTTCGACATCTTAGTGTGTGTGTGTGTGTGTTTGTGTGCTTGGGTGTGTCTTTGTTAGCCGTGGTTATTATAATTTCCTCGGATATTTTATTTTGTCGAATATTTCAGTTCGTTTTTTTTGTGTGTGTTTGGTGCGTCGCTGCTTTTGCTTTTCATCTACGCTTTGGCCGCTCTTTTACAATTCTCTCATTCTAAGCCTATTCGCACCAATCAAGTGTCATTGTGACTTGTTGTTGTTTCTTGGTTTGCTTTTTACCTTTCAATGCGCGTGTGTGTGTGTGTGTATGTGTGAGTATAAGACGCAACAAATGTGGCCAACAATTATCAAACGTTGAGATACGTGATAAAATGTGACCAGAGTCCAATCATCAACAGCCCGGCAGCACCAATAACAGCAACAACAACAACAACTACAACAACAAGAAAAACAGCAATCAGGCAGACACAAGCGCCAATTAGAATTTATTATTATTCATTATTATTTTGCTTACTACTCTTACACTCGTTAATTCCCGCTTCGTAGGCCTTAAGTCGGTATGCGCGCTCGCACACGCACACGCTCATGCTCTCTCTATCGCTCGCTCTCCGGAGTCACAACAACAACAACAGAAAAACCAAGGCAAACGCAAGGAATTTTAACGTCGTCTTCGTCTTCTTCATTTTGCCTTTTGCTACCATTTTTTTACGAAAACAAAAGCGAGAAATACGATTTACGAATACGCATGAAAGTCAAATGTAATAAAAGCCTTATTAATTCCAGCAAATTAGCGCAAAATGTGGCTAAAACGTGAGCGATAAAAGTACAACAAAAGTAAAATCAAACGAAGATAACGAAAAGAAAAAACAAAACAAAGTGCAGGACCAGGCTAGCAAACAAAAACTGCGCGTGCCTCTGTCTCTGTGTTAGTGTTAGTGTCTGTGTGTCAGTGAGTGTCTTTGTGTTTGTGTTTGCGTGCCTTTGCAATAGATGCTGCAAACGTTTCGCTCTAAGTGTGTGTTGTTGTTGTGCAAAGACAACAACAGCAACAGCAATAGCAATAAAAACGACGACTAAATCGACAACAAGCAAAATAAAATACGTCATCAACAGCGACCAACAACAACAACAACCATGTTCAAGTGCATTCCAATATTTAAAGGCTGCAACAGGCAGGTGGAATTCGTCGACAAACGTCACTGTTCGCTGCCCCAAGTGCCCGAAGAAATACTACGCTACTCGCGTACCCTCGAGGAGCTCTTTTTAGATGCGAATCACATACGTGATTTGCCAAAGGTTAGTTACATTACATAAATCGAATGAGAGATAAAATCTGTGGATACAAAATAATTACATATTTATTGTTATAGAAATTGCACACTTTTATACAAATATTTGTAATAAAAGGTTGTTTTGAACATTGAAATATTCAGTTCACTGAACTCTATCAAAAAGATACTTGGTTCTTTTCACTTTGTGCCCAGCAGCATCCCCTTGCATTGCTCAAGAAGTTGTTTTTGATTTTTTACCTTATGCAGCTGTTATCCTTGTGTACCCTGGCAAAGCGCAACCCCTCGTCGGCTGCCCATTCTACGGGGCCATTGTCCAGCTATTGGCCAGTTTGTGGCCTAGACTGTATAAGAAGAAGACAATGTGATTTGCAACAAAAGACGTTCCGTTCGGTTCCGTTCGTTCGAGTCAGTTGGGGCGGAAGTCTTTAATTAATATGGAGACGCAGTGGGGCGCGATTTTGTTTTTTCAATGTGGCCCTATTTATCTCGCTTGTGGCATGCATCTATAATTGAATCTTCAATTACGCAACAGGCTGTTGATGCTGATGCAGTCAAAAGATACAAGCCCAACATTCTCTCGCATATTGTATGTCAATTATGTCGCTGCCGAGAACATCAAAAGACAATTGCGGGGAGACAACAATTCTAATGGGAGACAACAATTTGTTGGTCGCTCTCTCAATTAGCAACGATTAGCGAATAATGATAACTTGCAACGAATCGCATGAAAATGTGAAACATTTTGTAATATGTATGGAAAATGGGTTGAATTTATTTAATTAACTGCTGGCTGGCTTCCGTTCTATAAATGTATATACAGAGTACAGTATGCAGCTGACAAACAAACAAATAAACAATAAACAAAGCGTTGACATAGCAACAAGTGGTGGGTGGGTGGTGAGAATGGGGCAGTTGCTTGGTTGCTTCTATGTATCTGTGTCGACAAACAATGTTTATCTTTTATACAACGCACTGCAAGCGTTAAATGGAACTCCAAAGAGTAAGTATATAAGGTATTGATCTGATGCAGAAGTCGCGTTGATAAGGCTTTTAATAAAACTTTAACTTATTTGCAAGGGTATTCAAAACTCGACTGTTGCCTTTTCATTATTTTTCCATTTTTTCTGCTGCAATTTCCTTGCGGTTGTAGTTTTCATGTCTTGTATATATATATTTTGTAGAGCTTCCTTCGCGGTTAGCCGCACTCGCTAATGAACTTCTAATGCAAATTTGTGTTGCTCGTTTACATCAATAAAGCGCACACACACACACACAAACAACATCAACAACATCAGCGGCAAAAACAACGTTTAGTAGAGCAATGGACCCAAAAGCTGTTGTTGCTGCTGCTGCTACTTAAACTGCAACAACATGTTGCTGACCGTCGACAACAATGGACATCCATAATGATGATGTTCGCTTTTGCGGCCAGGCAAGTTTCAGTTTGAATTCCGAAAACAACTCGGGAACAGCAACGGATGTCGTCGTCTCATTTGCTGATGCACTGGCATAAGCTGTGATCGGCCGTCAACCCTTTCAACCTCTTTGAAAGCTGTAGACAATTTCCGCGTTGTCACAGCAACAATAAACATCAGAGAGCAAGCGTGCTTTAATTGAATTGCTCTCAACTCGACGACAAAATGCCGCAATCTCCTCCCGATCATGCCGTGAAGACAGCTTAGAAACTGCAGATGGCGTTGCCAGAGAGTAAATAATAAGAAATAAATAAAAAAAAAAAAAAGTATAGCACAAAGCATTTTAGCTTAAAACAAAGCGTATGACAAATTGTAGCCTCAAATGTCACAAGTCAGAAAAACACAAATAGTACACAATAGACACAAAATCCATCTGTCGATTAAACTAATATTGTTCTATGCCTTTCAATTACTGCAGCTTATGTAAAAGAGGTACGCATACTGCATTGTTCTGTTATTATAATGCGGCCCTCATAACCTACCTCAAGTGCATTTCGTAGAAACTTGCCACTTCTGAAATGGGTTTTGGGGTACTCGCAGCGGCCCATTCATTGCTTTTTCGTTTGCTGGCAATTAGTCACGCCCGCAGATAAGATATCAGCTAATCGCCTCTTATCGCCTGCCTAGCGGTCTGGGCTCCACAAGCCAACACAAAACAGAACCTGAGCGCCTTACCCATTTCAACAGCCTGTCTTTCGCAATTCGAACCGTGGCGCGGCGTGGCGGGCAAGCTGTTGTTGCAGGTGCGTTTTTAACGAGAACTTAACCGGCTGTCTGGCTATTGAAACACAATATTAAAACGTTGGCAATGACATCATTTAGCAGCAGTAGCAATAGCAGTAGCTGTAGCTAAGAAAACAACAACTTAACAGCATTTAAAAAATGGCGTCGTCTCTGTTGTTGCTTCGTGTTCTTTAGCTAAGCCCACAAGCACAAGGAACTGAAACTACTATCTAGCTAGTATAAGCTGGCCTAAATGATAGCACTCTAACAAATAGTTGTACACGGCAAAATACAAATACAAAATTTAGCATTGATTTGTGTGTTTTGGCTTTTTAATGGGTCACAGTTAGTTAACTAGCTGAGCACCCAACACGCTGCTTATATAAAATTCTATGGAGCTGCCGAGTTGCTCAAAACCGGTTCACATATACATACATTCATGTATGTAAACATACATAAAGGTTCCCAAGCTATTTCAATTAGTTTTTATACCGTGTAACTAAATGAAAATCTACAGCAATGGGTATAGTCCATTGAGAGATAAATCTGGTAAAAGTTTAGTTTTGATTTTAATTAAATTGTTTTTTAGTTTTGTGCGTCATAAAATAATTTTTTTGCTTATGAACTTTAATACAATTGAATTGTTTATGATTGTTATATTAAAGGGTAACTTTAAGTCTGCCCATTTTATCGAAATAACGAAAACAATAACGCCCTAACTGCTGCGAAAAATAAAATAGTTATTGTTGCATTAATAAACTGCACCGATAGCAATTTATCGATAAATTTTCGTATCTAAAATTCCTGAATAGACTCGACAAATTACTACCAGAACCGAAAGATTATGTTTAGTGCTTAAGCTATTTTGACAGCCGCTTGCCACAATCTTAGTTATCCCAAATGACAAATGCTGCAAATGACTTGCAACTTGTGGCTGCAATCGAAAGCACAACAACAATAGATGTATCTATGTGTCTGTTGTGTGAGTGTGCGTCGCTAGAAAAATGAAGATGTACAGATTTAAGCAGGCGCTCAGATGCGACAAGCAGGCAACTTCAAGCCTAGACCATCGATGCGACGTTGCGGATGGCACCAAATAGACTCGGTCGCATCTACAACCGTCATATTGTGCATATGTGTTGGACTCGTGTATGTTCAGCTGCATGTATCTGCATCTGCAAAAAAATGTTGCAACTGCTGCCGGTTTGTGGAACAAGCAAGCAAGCCAGCATGTTGCTATAACTACAAACATACATATATGTATAAATATGTATGTTTGTCTCTTCCAGCAGCCTTTCAAGTGTGGCTCTGTTGTTGTGTTCTAGCTCAGCTGGTTTTCGCATTTAGTAGATGCGCCCAGCGAGATATTCGAGCGTAGTATCTAGAACTCGTTTTTGGCTGATGTCTGTATGTGTGTGTGTGTGTGTGTGTGAGCTGCGTTTTGTTGCCATTTTTGCTGTTCGCCCAGTCATTTGCAACATGCACACCACCATGCATGGCTCGTGTGTGTACGCATGTGAGTGTGTGCGAGTGTGTGCTTTTAACATACAACTAGATACATTTAGCTGATTACACTTGCACAGATACATTATGAAATTACTTAAATCCAACGAAGCGCACTCGTTTTGTGTGTGTGTGTGTGTCGGTTTATGCATGTCATGGTTCAGCGCTGTGTGAACACAAAAAGTTTTTTTGTATAGTTTTTTTTTTTTTTCGAAAAAAATAATTGTTTTAAAATGTATCTTGGCCTTGCATCTACATCTGTACCCGGGCTATTTTAGTTGCACTATTAGGCCCCTCAAAGTGGTTTTTCTTTATCAATGTGCTTTTAACAAAACTAATTGCATTGTCTACTCATTGTTTTGCTTCCCATCGCTAATCAATTGAATTATGTGGCCTGCCATACATTTTGATGGAGCATCCAATCACAACGTCACATAAAATTCAACTAGTGTGAGTGCGTATGTTCTGCTACTGATGCAACCCCCATGCAAACTGCTGCAACTTGTTGGACTGGCCAACAGCAGCAGCAGCAGCAGCAGCTAGTTTTGTCTTGCTGTTTCGCTTGCTGTGCGCCTGCTCCGACTAGATACAATAGTAAAAGTGTGCCTCTCGGTGCAAGTGAGTGAGTGTGTGTACATGAGTATGAGTATGTGAGTGTGTCTGAGTGCTTTGGCAAAACTGGTAGAGTGTGTGTGGATTTAAAACTCGTGGCAAAACGTTGTACTGCAATGCCGGCCGGCCGGCCGGTCTCTAATTTATTGTGTTGCAAAAAGAGAGACTTGCATAGGAACAACAACAACAAAATGCTACTGCCATCGCGTGGGCCTTCTGACTTGCCACGGGGGTGGGGTGAAAGTGGGTACAGCACTTGGCTAAAAGTTTACAATTCGCATTCGTTTTTATTGTCATCACGTCTTGTCCTCCTTTAGTGCTTTTTGCTTTTTGCATTTTGCTTTTATTTTATTTTTCCCATTGGCGG
The DNA here is from genome assembly GCA_018901835.1 of Scaptomyza graminum. Classification (NCBI taxonomy): domain Eukaryota; kingdom Metazoa; phylum Arthropoda; class Insecta; order Diptera; family Drosophilidae; genus Scaptomyza; species Scaptomyza graminum. The sequence continues at coordinate 5,234,890 of JAEIFL010000303.1, forward strand.
CCATTGCACCGCTTGGCTGCCCCTCCACCACAGCAGGGCCCACATTCTCCGGCCTCTTTCATATGCAATTTGCATGACTGAATTTCACGTGTGTGTGTTTGATTCTTTCTTTCGTTTTTTGTGTTTTTGTTGTTGTTATTTTTGCTTTTTTCATTTTGTCTTCCTGCATATTTTGCTCGTCGTTGGCTTTTGTCCCTGACAGTTACAACTCTCTGACGCATGATTTGTTGAAAGGCCTTTCGTTTTTTATAAATAGCAAACAGAATCTGGGACATTGTAGGTGCTCAAAGCGCACGAATGTGTACTACCAACCATAAAGGGGAGCTTAAGTACTTTGCCTTTTTAACCAAACTGACCGAAGCAAAATGAAACCTTTTTTTCCATTTTTTTTTCGCTCTCTTTTGTGTGCGAGCCCCGTTAGAGTAAATTTGTAACAACGTTTACAAAGAAGTACAAAAAAGGTATTTATATGTAGGTGAAATAGTTAGCTTTATAAATAGTTTATTTATAGTGCCTTGAGTATTAATCATAAATATATAATTCATAGCAACTGCAATTATCTCTTTGCTGTTGGAAAGACTCTATTAAAATTTATCCATAAAACATTCTACTCGGAAAATGAGAAAACTCTTTATTGATTGAGATATTCGAATAAATTCTGAGCCTTGAAACTTTTACTAACCCGCTTAGCAATGTATTCAAACTCCATTTCGAGTAATTACGAAATGTTTGTTTGTTACTCGAAAATAAGTTTTGAAGAAATTGCCAACCAACAATTTCAAGCATTTCGCTCTGGTTTCATAAGTATGTAGACAATTCTATAGATGGTCTCGATATGTTCTTTTGTGTATACCTTAATCTTATATATGTGGGTCATGAAGTTTAACAAGTCGCGGACCCAGCGGCAGTCGCATAAAGCTTCTCACTTCCACAGTCATTTAAGACCAAGCGTAAAAATTTAATAATCTTTACGACTACAACTATGAATTATTTTCATTATTACTATCGTCGCGACTGCTGCTGCTGCTGGCGCGGTTGTGTGTGTGTGTGTGTGTGGTATGAGTTTTGGGGGCAGAAGTAAGAGGAGTGACCCAGCAATGGCCGATAAATATCGCTGGCACAATGAAAGCAGCGTAGCCTCTGACAATGCCGCCCGTTGCGGCTGTTAACCTTGAGGTCTATGACTCACTGATTCAGCCACAAGAGGAGGGGGCTGCTTTCTTTTCGAAATGCCAAAAGATGAGAAGAGTGCTCAAATTTGTGAGTGTGAATATGAGTGCTCCATTTAGTTGGAAGGTCAGCTGTGAATGCTTGTTGAAGCTGTTCGGTCGCAACCCTTCACTTTGGAAAGTACGAGGAGCGCCAAAATAATTTATTGCAAATCGAACGTCAAATTGATGGGCCCAGCTTACAAAATCGTGATGTTCATAAATGAATTGTTGGCGACATGTCTGATGAAAAGAAAGAGAAACAACGACAGCGTCGCCTTCTAACGCTTGCTGGACCAAGCGAATGGGTAACACCGTTTACAAATGACAAACAAACTTTGTTGAAAATTTATGACCACGAAAAACGAACTCGAAGATGAACAGAAACACGTCCTAGCGATTGTGTCTTTTGTTTGCTGGCGAGGCTAGAGAAAGGCTTTCTTGCATTGTGTCGTGCCGTCGACTAATCCAAACATTTTCTTTTGTTCTCTCCCTCTATCTTGCTCTTGCAGAATTTCTTCAGATTGCATCGCCTGAGAAAACTGGGCCTGAGTGACAATGAAATTGGACGCCTGCCGCCGGACATACAAAACTTTGAAAATCTTGTGGAGCTCGATGTTTCACGTAACGGTAAGTCGAGCAAAATGCGAAACTGCAAAACATGCAACAAGTGTGCCCAATAATTATTATTGACATTGATGGGTGGGTTGCTGTTATAGCAAAGGATGTGCTTATTTCCCCATCTCTCGCTCGCTCGCTCGCTTAACGCTAGCACGAAACTGTCTATCTTTATAATTGAGCGACGGAAGACAGCATCGGGATGCTGTTATACAAATTGAGTCTCTTAATTCCCTAACATAAAACAAATGCATTTCAAGTCTAATTCTGTTTGGTGAAACGCAATGAAGGGGACTTTGTCTTGCGGCTTGTGGGCAAAAATGAATCAACAACAACTTTCTGTGGTGGTAGTGGGGCTTTCTCCCATTGTTATCTACCAAAGCCACAACAAGTCTCAGTAACCCATTCAAACTTTGACCCATTAAAGTACACTTCAACTTTGTTACATTGCAATTTGAGCTCAGCTCTTAGCTTAGCTGCGACTCTATTTATTTGTCGTTTCGTATTCATTAAAGCTGTCCAAGCAACTAAATGTGCAACAGTTTATATTCGCCAGAAAAGAGCTTAATGTTAGAAAGTGTTCTCGCAACTCTTCAATGCAATTTTGCACGCACAAGCAAACAGCCAAACATTCAGATAGTCGGAAATTTGAGTTAGTGGAGCTGTGTAGTATAATCATATCGTGTGTATACTCAAACATATTTATTTTCTGCTTAAGCAAGCGTAAATCCGTAAACATTCATCAGTAATTGGAGTCAAGTGCAATGCGCAAAGAATCGCGTAACAAAAAATAAACTAAATATACGATTTTAATTGCTGGACTAGTAAATGCCCTGTAGATAAATTAGATAAACCTTCCATCGGTTCAATATGTTATAAACTAAAAAACATCACGTGAGCTTGAAACCAAACCTACATTTAAGTTTAATCATGACTACAGTATATTTCCATAAAATAAAACTTATTTTCATTAAGGATTCGAACGCATTTAAGCAACTTTTGCCAGCATGGTCAACTAAGTTTTGATTTGCCCCAATGTGTTTGAAAAACTAAAACAAAATGTAAACTAAAATGTAATTGAAAAAGCTAGAAAAACATGTAATTTCATAGACGAAATGTTTAAGATATTCTTAAAGCTAATTAAAAGCAAACAAAAATGCCTCAAAATAAAATTACAAATACGCAGCTCACAGAAATAAAATTGAATTAATTAATGTATAACCCTGATCTTTATGGCCCTTCGTTAATTACCTACTGGTTACGAAAAGTAAATACATTCTTGATGACGTTGTTGTTCTGGGTTTTTTTAGATGATGTTGTTTCAACAACTCAATGTGGCTTCCTATTTCCGTTTTTGGCGTACAAAGGTTTCGGGTCCAAAAATAACATAAGCTAAGCAATAGTATTACGTTACCAGTTTTTGGCAAGTTGATTGGACCCATTACCCGAATTGCCCTGCATTGCAAGTGGGGAGCGGTGTGGTGCGGTGTCGCTGAGCCAGCAAAGTTCTTGCTGTGGTTTGCGTTTATGCATATGACCCACAAACGATCTGTACAAACACACCCAAAGCAAAGTAAGTGAATGGGCTTTAAACAGTTTGGCAATCGGCGCCTTGCGCTCGAAATCTGAGCTGCGGGTGGGTCTAGGTGAAAGGCGAGCAACGGCTAGAGATGGGCGGCATTGGTGAGACGTGATCATGTATACTATTTACCTTCTGAGATTGTGTATATAATCATTGTTTGTGTGTGATCAACTTTTATTCATTTATTCTGTCATTATTTGCGTACTGTGTGTGTGTGTGTGTGTTGGCGGCTATTGGAAAAGCCTTTCACATTCAATTACCAATTCTGCAATTCAGTTATTATTATTATTTTATTATTGCCAAGGCGATGTCGTTTGATGGCTTTGAACTCGAATGGTTATGGGAAAACCCGCAATTGGCAGGTGCAGACACACCTTGCACACACACACACACACACACACACACAGACAAACACTTTAAAATTTATATGGCTATAGGTATTTTAATACATTGGAATTGGCCGAAGTTTGAATTCTCAACTGTGGCGCATTTTGGTCAAATGAATGTGTTGCATTTGTGTTGGCCACAACAATGGCAACAGCGACGCCAGCAGCAGAAACGGCAACATCGCCAGCGATTGTGTAAATGCATGCAAAAACTCAAACACAAACACAACACAGCAAACATGGCGAAACGAGCTGCCAAGCGCAGTACGCAAAAAAATATAGCATGTTACGTATACGCCCGCATGCACTTGAAAAAAGAATTGGACGGCAACGATAACGACAACGTGCATTGCATTTGTAGGTGCTTCGCACAGTGGTAAGGTTCTTGATCACAGACTTTTTGGGGAGTTTTTAGACAATAGAGAACTGGGATAATTCTGTTTAATAACAAACCTCGGCAACAACAGTTAAAAAGTCTAGATATTCGGAGCTTAACGATCAATATATTCATGAATAATATAAAATCGATTTTTACCTTGCAATTTTCCACTGTACATTGCACTAACAATGCTAATAAAAACATTAATTTGAATAGCTGGTGCGGTGCAAGTGTTTGTGCATTTTGTATATATATGTGTGTGCGTGTGTGTATGTGTGGATGTGTGTTTTGCTATTGTGCAGGTGTTGCGGACGCGGCTGTCGTTGTCGTTGTCGTCGTCATCGCTGGTAGCCGTGAGTATGTTTTACGTAAATCATTATGACAAGTTGACCTGCTTGCGAAACGTGAGCTAGAGGGCGCTGTACGCCTCCGTAGCTGCTCATTTCGAATTTGTTTGCTTTGTATATTTTGTTTAGTTTTCGCAGCACCGCTAATTGTTTGTTTATTTGCTCGTTTGTGTTGTTTCTATTTCTTAAATTTCGCAGTTTGCAATATGTGTCTAAAACAAATTCGTGGCCCCTGTATTAAAACATAATAATTTGCGAATATACACACGTATGTATGTATATGTATAGAAGACACCCGCATAACAAAGGCGCTGTCCAAGCAAAGCAACTGCCGGTTGATAAGCTCAGTTTGTTTGTCTAGTTGGACAGCAAGTAAACAAGACGCCAGTGAATAAGATCAGTGTGATGTTTATATTGAGAATATGCGGCAAAAATATGAGAGAAGAAACACTTTATAATCTAACTGTGGGAAATCAACTATTTCTTCATCATGGGAACAAAGTTAACAACCGATTTCAGTTTGGCAACAACAACAACATGGAGTGCCTTTTCTAACAAAAAGCCCAATTAAATGGCATTTGAAAGTCATGCACTGAGTCAGCATCGATATCCTCCACGACGGCTTTGCACGAAAAGCCAACGGAATCTATGTCATCTTTTCCTCTTTGCTGTACTGCTGCAATTGAGGCGTCAACTGGGTCAAAGTTAAGCTCTACACCGAGTGCACCCAAAGTTGCCAACGACGCTGTCTTCATCGCGTTGTCTTCAATGTCGCCGTTGCGACGCCTCTCATTCAAGTGGCTTTTGCTCATTTTGTTGTTCTTTTGCGCTGACAGTAGACATAGCTGTTATTTAAGTTGTTATTGTTTTCGCTGCTCTGATCTGAGGGCAAACAACAAGCACTAAGCTGCCCTCTCGACAGCACATCAAAAGAACCTCTCAGTAGAGAGCTTTAATAAAGTACAATGCAAAAATCAGGCCTCAGTTGTGGCTTGGCCATATTATTACTGGCCATGACTTTGTAAAATGGCCTGGAATACAATTGTTGGTGATGTTAGCCAGGTATTAATGAAATAAAACATACCCATATGTGTGTGAAAACTCAAAAAAATTGTTTAATTAACGAGATTATACAAAACTATATCATGAAATAAAAAATAAAAAAAAACTTGCAAAAATATTCATTTCATCTCACACTCTTCTCCTCCCCAAAATAAATTGTTAAAATACATATTTTAAATGAATGCCCCGCTATTGACGTCACTGGCCAGCGCAATTAAAAACTAATCGACAGACGAACCATATTTCTGTGTGTATGGGAAACAAATCAAAAAGCGAATACGACACGAAACTGCCTGCTGCAAACATACTAGTGATACGTAGGGAAAAAGGCAAATATATGTCGGAAAAAAATATGCCTCACTTTAAAACCAACAAATGTGTATTAGAAAACTATCTTCTAATATAAAGTAATAACCTTGTTAGTTTACTTAACCATTTTCTTAACATAAACTAAGAACTAAACTTATAAAATTTTCTTACACGCAGTGTATACTCATTTGTAAGTACTTAGTTAACCCTTAGCTATTAGCTATAAGGGCATCAAAAAAATTTTTCAAACTGGGAACGTGGAAATTAAGTTAGTTGCTGTCTGTCCTGAGTTCATTAAGCTTCCGCCAGATTTTATTTGGATATTTATTGATAAAAAACATTTTAATTGATTGACAGCCGCGCAAACGAAAGCTCAAGTACTTGTCAAAAATGTATCTTGACAAATGTTTTTGATCATTAGTACTTTATCTCAAAAATTATAAGACCTTTAGGTTTAGATGGCCTCGCGAGCATATTTGTACTTTCAATCACTGAAATTCGTTTTGGCTTAAGCTGAGCATATCAAAATGAATATGTTTACTAATTTTCATTGACTTGAAGTAGAGACTATTTTATTAAACTTGGTTAAGCATTATGAAAAATTGTGCAAATTAGAATTCCAATAACCTTTATTTACTATCTCTCTGTTTTACAACGAATTCAATATTAAATTTTGAATTTTTTATGACTCAGTTCTAGATAACTTTGTTAGTTTGTGGTTCTCTAATTGCATGGTATAATTCTACACACCCTTTTATGATTCTAGTTGATGTAGTTTCAATGCAAATGTCAGCAGAAGGATGTGTTTAATGTAGTATATGACCTAGTGTGGCATGGTCTTCAACAGGTTTTTTGAAATAGTTAAAGACATTTGCTTTGCCTTATTTCGGGTAACAAATTAAATGTGACTGATAATGATTAAAACAGTTTCAAGATCATTAAACTTTAAGCCATTAAATGCTTCTAAGGAATATATTTGCACCAACGCGACAATTTTACTAACTTCCATTCCAGTTGGCTTAATACATATTGTTTCCCATCAAAATGAGTGTCTGGACTTTGCGTTGTTGAACTTTTTTACTTTGGCTTGTTGAACATTTTAATTACGTTTAATAGTACCTGTTGCACATCGTTGTTGGCGTTGTCGCAGCTACAATTAAAAGCCATTTACTAAGCGCACTCTCCGAACGACTTAGCCCGACTTGGGGTTGGCTAAGTGCAGTCAGTGGCAGTTGCAGTTTTTGCTGCTGTCTGTTCTGTTATGAGCCGTTCCATAAAGCATCCAGAGGCGCCGGAAAGCCATTTATATTTGCTCGCTGCCGTTAAGGGATTTACTGGATGTAAATGTGAGTGTGGCTGCGGATGTGAATGTAGATGCAAATGTGGATATGGATGCAGACGATGCTTTTAACAAAACTAGTCGACGGTAAATTGCAGATGCTGATAATGATAAGGATGTGAATGGGGGCAACTTCAATTCATTCACTCACTAACTCATTCAAAAAAGTAAATGACAACGTGCCGCTATAAAAGTCGTCATAGAGAAGAGATTAGTACAACTTAACCTGACGGGTGAAATTGAAAAGCCTGACAAAGGTTTTTATCTTGCACCAGTGTTGGCTTGGCAACATCATCTTCATTAAGTGCAATGTGCAAGTCATATTGAAAAGTATGACCTCGATATGCTTGTAGGCCTGACTGTCAGTCAGCCAGTCAGAGTGTGTGTTTCTGGCCTGGCCTGTATTCTGTTTGCCTTGATAGCTGACAAATCATATAATTTTTCATAGCTGTGACTAGCGACACAAACAACAGCAACAACAACAACAATCAACAACGATGAGCACAACGACAACATATTTGCTCGTTCAATGACATTGAAAAGAATTTTCATATGCGTGATAGTATGTATAAATGTACGTGTTCGAATTTTCATTTACAATGTTGACGTCGTCACTGACTGACGTTTCGCATGGCGGATTTTTGGCAGCACCCAAGAGCAGCCCATTGGACTTCTTGTCTCATTCTCGTTGCCATTTCATCGAAATATGTATATATGCTTTATAAATATATGGGCATGCCAGCTTGTTCCTGGTCGTCTCCGATTGTTTGCTATTTTAAGCTACGTGCATTGTGTTTTTCTTCTCTTGTGCGTTCTTTATAAAAATTATAAAAAATTGAATTATTGTTGGCTCGCCCTAGAACTTTCATGTTTGTATGTTACGCTCTTTGGCATCATTGTCGTTGCATAATTGCATCAAATTGATTAAATTTTGGGTTCCTAACTGTGCCCAAGCATTTCCCTTCACTTCCGTTCTTACTAAATGAGTTTCCAAATGCTCGAATTCATTCACGCTCTCTCTCCCTCGCTCACTCTTTCTCTGTTTCGCCCAACTCTTGGCAAAGGTCAATGTATCGTGTGCTGCTGTGCGACTGTTGCCCATCTAATTACCGCCAACTGTGCAGCACTGTTAAGCAATTTGGCTGCCCTACAGCCGAAATATCAAACAAGAGCATTTACTCTCGGATAAGTAGCGCATCGCATATTAGTAGCTGTTAGGTCCCATATGCTGTCAATTGCTCGAGTGTGTGTTTTAATGTTTATACAAATGTATATTTGTATGTCTCTTCATATATGTTTATAGGAAGCATCTTGCTGCGTCCATTTGTCTATGACTGTTGGGAACGGTTTCAGTGCGTTTGGTGTTATCTGTGGGTCTGCTGTATGTTTGTGGCCCTCTTGCTGATGGATCGACTGCTATATGTGAAGCTGTTTCGAGTCCCTCTCGATGAGTGTTGATTGTTTGTTATAGTTGTAGCTGCCACTATCTGTTGCCATCCAGCAGCAGCTTACGTCAAACCAATGAATACAATATACACAAAACAATGCAAACTAAATTCTTCGGCGTCTAAAAGTAACATTTGGCATTTGAGTTTTGGAACAGCAAAGCAAATACTATACTGAAACGTTATACCGACTGTAAAAAAATAACGAAATAACTTTCAATTATTTCTCATTTAAAATTGTCGCCTTCATTATTTGCTCTCAAACTTTTAATGGGCTAGGGGGTATAATTGCAAAAATCTCAATTAAATCGCCATTATTCATTTAATTGAGATTATTATTTATTCTATCAAAGTTATTTGCTCAAAATCTGAAATGTGAATATAATTTGATGACAATCTTTAGACTGCTTTAAACTGAAAAATACCCACTAAAATCGATTTTCAAGTTTAAAAATGGGTAAATATGCATTATTTACTGTTTGTTCGATCTCAGTATCAATGGAAACATAAATTTTAATGCTACAGGGTATTGAAGTTCAACAAACAGCTTGACAAAAATTGTTCTACATGCTGAATGTACAAAAGCGGCTCTTAAAATAAGTTTTAAATGGAAATATTCGAGTATTTGTGCAAACAAATGAACAAATTCCCATATACATGCATATGGTTTTAATTAAATTGACTATAAGCGTATGTCGTCGGAAAACAAGTTATCTGAAGCATGCCACACGAATTCCAGACTGACAGGTGGCAGCAGTCGTGGGCGTGGCAACAATTGTATTGAATGCAGCGAGCACACTTAATTCAATGCACATTTGCACGAATTTCTGGTTGTATGGAAATGGGCATGGGAGTCTTCTTCTGACTGGGCACTTCCGCTGCAGTGCCACTCAACGTGGCGAGACAAAAACAATATCCATTGTTTTGTTGCAGTGCAACTCGAACATGTCCTGCTCGACGGTCCTCATCCGCCATTGTCTGCTTGTTGTGTTGTGTGCTGGGTACTGTATGGCGTTGAAGTTGTCGCCTCGCACGTCCCACGTGTCGTATTAGTTACATCAAGTTATTATCCACAGTCTGGAGCATGTATGCTTGTATGTACTATGAGTTTGTATTGTGTGTCATGTAACTAGGTTAGTTTGAACGTCAGGTTGCCTTGGCTCGTAGGCAAGGATTGAGCGCCAACCTGCCAGTGTTTCCACTGCGGTGACCTTTTGTGCTAAGGCTGCTGCTGTTTTTGCTTTGGTCTTTTGTGGGTGTGTTTCGCATATAAAAACAACCACATGAATGCACACGCAAACAAATACCACCACATGTACGTATATACACGAATATATATTGTATCGTTACATGCCTTTGTGTATACGAGAACTTCGGCTTTTGCGTGCACATTTCTGCTTTGGCAGTTGAAAATTTATTCGATCAACAAGTTTCGTTTGTCATTTTACGCTTCGACAGGCTCTATCGAACTGGCTTTCTGGCAGCAAAAACAAATGGCCACCTCATTCCGAGTATAAAGTGAAAAAGTGATTTATTTTGCATGTGAATATAATCCATCCTTTAGTTAAACGTAGCTTCAATATGAATGCCTTAAATCGATTGCCATTACTCGAAAAATTGAAACTGAAAGCAAAAACACATTTGGCACATATTAAAGTTCGTCGATTCTCTGGGCAACATATCCCAGAACTCATAATTTATTTATAGCTTTTATATAAACATTCAAATATGAGGATTATAGACATCCTTTGGCGCAACTCATGCGTAAGCAACTCGATAATCGATAAAGCTGCACACACTTATAAAACAAAAGCAACAACAGAAGGGATAACAATATTAATCATTTGTTTTTTCTGTGTGTTATTTTGCAGATATACCCGACATTCCCGATGACATAAAGCATCTGCAGAGCCTGCAGGTGGCCGACTTCAGCTCGAATCCGATACCGAAACTGCCATCGGGGTTTTCACAACTGAAGAATTTGACCGTGCTGGGGTTAAATGATATGTCACTCACCTCGCTGCCCGCCGATTTTGGCAGTTTAACGCAACTCGAATCGCTGGAGTTGCGTGAGAATCTGCTCAAGCATTTGCCCGAAACGATAAGTCAGCTGACGAAGCTGAAGCGCCTAGATCTGGGCGATAACGAAATCGAAGAATTACCACCATATCTGGGCTACTTGCCGGGTCTCCATGAGCTCTGGCTTGATCACAATCAGCTGCAACGCTTGCCCCCAGAGCTGGGACTGTTGACCAAGTTGACGTATCTGGATGTCTCTGAGAATCGGCTGGAGGAGCTGCCCAATGAAATTGGAGGTCTAGTTAGCCTTACCGATTTGGATTTGGCACAGAATTTGCTTGAGACACTGCCCGACGGCATTGCCAAACTAAGTCGACTGACGATACTAAAGCTGGACCAGAATCGTTTGCAACGCCTAAACGATACGCTCGGCAAGTGAGTATAAAAATCATTGGATATAAATGACTTCAATTTACAATCTCGTCGATATCTTATGCAGCTGCGATAATATGCAGGAGCTGATATTGACGGAGAACTTCCTGTCAGAGCTGCCTGCCTCAATTGGTCGCATGAACAAGCTAAGCAATCTGAATGTCGATCGCAATGCCTTGGAGTATTTACCGCTGGAAATTGGCCAGTGCAGCAATTTAGGCGTGCTGAGTCTGCGCGATAACAAGCTCAAGAAACTGCCGCCCGAGCTGGGCAACTGCACAGTGTTGCATGTGCTCGATGTGAGCGGCAATCAGTTGCTCTATTTGCCCTACTCGCTGGTCAACCTACAGCTGAAGGCAGTCTGGCTGTCTGAAAATCAGTCGCAGCCACTGCTTACCTTCCAGCCGGACACGGATGCCGAGACGGGCGAACAGGTGCTCTCCTGCTACCTGCTGCCCCAGCAGGAGTATCAGCCCATAACACCAGGTGAGTTATCGCCACCAACTTGTAAATGGCAAACTGGTAACTGGTGACTGGTGCTTAAGTTCGTGAGTTGCCTGCTTGCTTGCCTAGCTTGTTCATTGTCTTTTTTGGCCTTAGTCATGAGGCGAAAAAGCAGTTTTCAACATTAGCCAATAAATGGGGGCGCTTATCTTTAGCTGTAGCTGTGGCATACATTCCTTTTGGGGTCGGGCCGTATCATAATATCTGCAATCTATGCTCGCGATAAGATAAGACGCCGCAGCACTTGTTTAAATGCCACCACAGAAAGCAATGAGCAAGCAAGCAAGCAAAAACAACTCTGGATTATATCCATTCGAGCAAATCTTTTTTCCAAATTCCAAACTTTTATGAATTTACTTATTTTGTGTTTTGTGACTAAAATTTAAAACGTTATTCGGCTTTATAGATTTGATAAAGGCACCTAACAGTCTTTTTTTACTTGTATCAAGAACACTTTTGCTGTATTTTGATTATTTAATTTATTCCTTTACGCATTTACACCATGCGCTCTATTTTATAATGCACATCTTCACTCGCAATTCTAATAAACAAAAACACCCCAACAAATTGTGAAAAACACATCACAAAAGATTACCCACCCCAGGCGCTTTATAGATCAAGCGAAAAATTCGATTCGATGGATTTCTTCGGTTACCAACAGAAAGGTTTGCGTTTTCTGTTAATTGTATAAATAACAAGCGATATCATATAAACAAACGCTGAATAAATATTAAGTTGCTATTTAACAAGATATATTTAGGAGAGTTGTGTTTGTTGTGTGGATCTTTTTTTAAAGCATGTTTTAAGTTATACTTAAATTATTAAAAACCCAATTTGTACACAAAACACAACTTTTCTGAATAGTCTTCTTCATTAAGGCCATATTCATAGCATTATGCATGCCCTTTGCCTGAAACCTTGAAAAACTGTTTGTCTAAAAGCTGTGAGAACACAACGCACTAAAACATCTTACTAAAGACCCTAACCAAGACCAAGAGTTTGATCATTGTTGTTTCTAGTTAGTATGTATTTTCCGTTTTCTTCTGTTTTTTGTTTGTTCGAGGAAAACCAGTTTTGTTACCACAAAATGACGTCATATAAATCAGATAACAACAAGTTGTATGTAGAAGTGGAACCGTTCGGGCGTTGGCTTAAAAACATTGGAAACTATACACACAAAAGTGTTCAGTACAGTTTACACACCCATTACACACATCAGACTCTGACAATGTGTGTGTGTGCGTTTGATTTGCTGTTCGATTTGATAATGCTATTATTTGCTGTTTATACACCATTCATTTGAAAGCGCCGTTCGTTGCTGGAAAATATTTGCCTTGTGCGTGTTTCACATCACAGATCCCATCGCACCGCATCGCTCATCACTTGAAGTATAGCTCGATGGTTGGCCGGGGTGTGTAGTGCCTGGGTATTGCTTCTGATTCTAATTTGCCATTCAGAGATTCTGTGATTAAACAGTTGCCTGCCTGTCAGTGGCAGCATGCCAGATCAAAGCATATCCCTCCACTCTCTGCACAAATGCTTTCTTTGTTTCGATACACTCATCATCATGGTCGTTGTCATCGATTTTGGGTGGGTTCTGTGAGTGATGTCAACATTTATGACGTCACATTGTTAGGCGAATGTAGAGCAAGATCGTCGGAGCAGGCCATTGTAATTATACTTTATACAAGTAATAATCGTATGTATAAAGCCGATGCTCAGCAATATTAATCGTCCCAAACTGTACGTAGATTAATGGCCTGTCAAATGTGTTGGAGAAAAAAACAGTGAAGCTTCGGTCTTTGCGAACCCATTTAAGTGTTATATAATAACATGATTTGACTGAAGGTGTTTTTAAGCAGAAAACTTATCACTTTGAAATGAGGAAAATTATAAAGTAAAGTGTATTACTGCGTGATATTAAAATTCTTTTAGAGTTTGAGTACAAGATTTAACCACAAGTATAGATGTGGCAAAGAATTGGCTATAAGCTAGGCATAAAATATTGTTGTCTTCTTTTGTAAAGCTTCACTGTGGTATTCACTGTTACCTGGTAATAATATTAATCTTGTTGTTATATTGTATTCTGTGTTATTGTGTAGTATTTTGTTCGTTTTTTAGTTCTCCGCTCGTCGTTAGTTTGACAGTCAATTCTAATATTTTGTAACTGTTTTCGATTGAAAACGAGTTTTTGTTGCTAGAAATAGAATGATAGTATCATCAGTTATTGTGTCTATCCGTCGGTCTGTCTAAAAACGTTTCGAGAATGCTGAACTAAATGAGTTATGTATGTGAATTAAGCATTCTTTTTTTTCCAAAACAATTAGCACACTTGCGTGAAAATGCTCAAGATCACGTCGGCTGATCAATAGAGTATGCCCGTATATGTATGTAGGCTGAACTGTTCGGTTTCAGAGTTATCCATGAGTGGTGTAAATGGTGGTTGCGCTAGCGTCACTTAAATAATCGATGTTCAAATTATCCAATTAAAGCTGTGAATGTGACGGTCAAAACACGCAGACATAAAACTAGAGAAATAACAAAAACAATGTTGACACCCCTCCAGTCTTATTATTGTTATTACTTCTACGGCTAGTGTGTTTGTGTGTGTGTGTGCGTGCTATTTACATAAATCTTCATGATGAGCATTTGCCCAATATAATATAAAATGACAACAACCAATAAAGAGACACATCCCACTGGGTGATGCGTATTTTGTAAATGTTTTGTTGTTTTTTGTGTTCGGATGCTACAAAAACAAAATACAGTATAAATTTTAAGTTACGAGCTGAAATTGGACACAGCGGCCTTAAGTAGCTCCGAGCTTTCAAGACCAAACCAACTAACCAACCAACCAACTACTTCCGTCATAAACAACGATTTGAATATTTGTTTTTGTATATCGGTCTGAAACGCGCCACCCGTCAAACCACCCGTAAACCACCCGCCAGGTTGCCTAGTAGCTTGAGTAGGTTGAGTTCAGTTGCCCACATGTTGCAGTCCTCAATATTGTTTACGCTGGCTGGAAAATTTATGGCGCACACACTCATAAGTGCTTGATGGATTGGAGAGTGGCTGTGTGGCGGCATTGTTTATGCCACGGCCTCCAACAAAAATAATAATGAAAATCATAATAATTATATGTAGTAGTTGTTGTTGCTGCCTTGCTCTTATTGTTTTTAGTTTTTCTATTGTTGTTTTTCCAATTGCTATATTTATTGATTTTACATAGCCACAGCAGGAGCCACAGGTTGTTAAATGAACTGAGTGTAAATATTTATTAACCATATACCGACAGCTACTAACTGTAGATGCATGCGCATGCCGTTTGTTGCTAATCTTTTAATTAGTTAAACATCAATTATACCAAATTGCTAATGAACAAATTCTTTTCATTTATTTTTCACACTTATTCACACACACCACACCGACGCACAACAGCACGCGATTTGGAATCTGACTCAGAGCCATTTGAGGAGCGTGAACCTTCACGAACTGTTGTGAAGTTCTCTGAGGATGCCAGTCAGGAGAAGGATACGCCATTTGTGCGTCAGAATACGCCGCATCCCAAGGATCTGAAGGCCAAGGCACAAAAACTCAAAGTGGAGCGCAGTCGACTTGAAGAAAACGCAAATTTGGTGGCTCTGCCAGAGGAGGTAAATGATACAAGAAGATCAAGTGATCAAGTTCAAGGGTCAGGTCTATGTGTGTACTTCAAATGCCCCTAATTGTTGTTCACTTTTGGGAGAAGGAGAGAAACTTATTGAATTCGGTTCATGAACTTGGGACCTCAATTAATAGGCCACTTAAGCTCGTTCTATTGATATTATATTGTTATATGTATGTGGGGCTATGTATTGTTATCTTATTACATTATGCTTTTTTTTATTTCAAAAATTTTAGTACATTTTCCGAATTCTTTACTATGAGTATTAATAACAGTTAATGAAACCCGATTATTTTCAAGCTAAGTAGTTTATTGTTTAACAAACTTATTTAAAAATTTAACTTATATATTATTTATGTAATACAGGCAAAACTGGATAGTGTGAACAAGAAGAACCTCAAAATTTTGAAATTTGTTCACATTATTCAGGTTTTTTTATTTTGTTAATTAATTGATATAAATATACAAATACAACGAGTTAAATAAATCATTTAATTTGTATGTTTTATTCAAGTTCACTTAAAAAATAAATAAATATTAAGTCCATTTATACAAAAATGTGTTAAAATAACTTTGTATTAGTGAAAATATATTTTGCAACCTGGATAGTGTGAACAAATATTTTGAAACCAGTGTTCAAACTAACCAGGTTTGCGTGTATAAGCTTTAAAAAATTTTCAAGATTTGATTATTTATTTAAGTTAAATAAGCATAAGCTGTAATTACAACATCTTAAGTATTCTTATGCATAAGCTTACATATCTTATTTTTCCAATTTGAACTTATATATAATTTTTAAGTTATTCTATTAAAATGCTTTTAAATTTAACCGCCCTTAAAATAATAAATATTTATTTGAAACAGAACGGCACAAAGTCAGTCGTGACAGAAACCCCCACCTTGGCAAATAATCACCAACAGGTAGTCGTGACAGCTACCAACCATACAACAACGGCACAGCCAGCACACAAACCGACAACTGTGGTGAATTCCAAGCCGGTCACACCAACACCAGCGACAGCTGCAGCATCGCCAACAACCGAACAGGGTGACTCTACGCTTGCCATAAAAACCAACTCCAGCAGCACGGCGAAGCCAACAGCAACAGTTGCTGAAGTTGCTCAGGGACAGGAAGACGAATATGTAAGTATTAAATTTAAAAATCAATAAAATGATTTAATGTGATTATTAAATTTGTTTGCTTTGTTAGGAGTCCGATCGTCGTGTGGGCTTTCAGGTTGAGGGCGTTGAAGATGATTTCTATAAACGACCACCCAAGCTGCATAGACGGTAAGTTTGTTACATAAATAATGAGATGCAAATCAGGTTGTTAAGTGATTTTCATCTCCCCTTCTTAGCGATACACCCCATCATCTGAAGAACAAACGTGTACAGCATTTGACCGATAAGCAGGCCAATGAAATATTGGCAAATGCTTTGGCTTCGCAAGAGAGCAATTCGCCAACGCCGCCACATTCACTAAACAAGGTGCAGTCCCCCATCGAGGAGGATGAAGATGAGGAGCAGCTTGAGCAGCATGACCAACACCAAAAGCAGCCATTTGATGCCTCGCTCTCCCCAATTCCAGCCATTACGGCCGAGTCTGCAGTTGCCCCAGCTGGTAAGTTATTGTAAAGAACTCTTCAACTATTTAAGGGTTTCTCTTAACTGCTCGCAATGCAAGTGCAGGGAAGAGCAAATGCATATATTATTACCAAGTGGCCAACAAGCCCATCAAAAAATCGATAGTCAATCGATAGAATTCTCTCTAAAACTAAAAAAATACTTTAACACAGTTTATATTTTATGAGTACTTATTCTTACATCGCTCAGCAGAATGCCTTTAGTTTGACGCGCCGTAAATATTATCAGTAAATTGAACTTCTTTTGCTAATCTTTAGCACAACGGAAAAATAAAACTAATTGCCTGTCATTAATATTGATTGGACAAGTAGAAACCAAATTATTAAGATAAATATGATAGCTGTAAGTAATGTGTTTAAAAGTCAATAATTTAAACTTCGAGCCATTATAAACAAGAGCCTTTTTGTCTCTTTCGTTGATCCTTTATGATGTTCTGTTTTATTATGCATTGCTTATGAACATTAAAGAACAAGTTTACCAACATTTAATGCATACGAACATTTGGCTTTTAAATATACGCGATTTTAAAAGAAGATAAGCATCTTCAACAACATTTTTTTTCACTAACTTTAATCAATACTTTGTTACCAAATGCCAACTCCTTCAAGTTTTACAACATTGTAGGTTAGTTTTAGTTTATTTTCCATTCTGATATCATTAGCTTAAGATTGAGCGTTACATTACCAAAACTTTACCCTAATTGCAGCAGAGGAAATTAAAGTCGACCGCGAGATTATTAAAATCGCGTTACGACAGAAATAGAATTGAGCCCACAGACAAAAATAAAAAAACAAGAAAAAACACGCAACAGGTAAACAAGTATAGAAATATCGGCACAAAAAAAAAAAAAAAACATTTGTATGTATGTAGTACAAATACACGCAACTCTAATAATTACAGCCCGCGAAGAGCGCGTTAAAGCTTTTTTTTTTTAAACATATAGGGCTTGTGATTATCAGTTTGCGCTATCTATTTGGATGGCTTGCAAAAGCTGATAAAAGCAAACTGGCAATAAGTGTATATACATGTGTACTTATACGGGGGAGTAAATAACTAAAGCAGAAACTCAGTGCGAACACTCAAATAGGAAAGAAAAAAAGAAACAATACATAAAGAAATAAAGAGGCAAATGAGCAATAAGCTTAAAAAGAGCAAAAGCAATAAAGAGCGCAACAAGTCGAGAAAGTGTATAAAGAAAAAAAAATTAAATCAAACTGAAAAACTGAAATGAGCCGCCTCATTATGGCCATGTGGTGAGTGGCTGGCTACCTGAGCAAATATGTGTGCGTGTGTGTGAGTGTACTGTAAACAGAGAGAGAGTAAGAGTGAGTGAGAAAGAGAGAGTGAGTGTTGCAATTGCCAGTCTGTCTCTGGTACTGTGTGTTTGGGTCTGGGTCTCGTCACTTTGCCCATTTGCCGCTGACTTTAGTCATTTTTTAGTAACGCTTGCGTTTTGTCAGCACCGCGAGAGCGCACGCTGTTAAAATATAAATAAGTCGCGTTTTGTCTTCATATTTACTATTATTTTATTTTTTATTATTTGACGCCCGCTGACTACACACACACACACACGCGCGCGTACTACACACATTGCAACGTAAACAATAGCAATAAAACAAAAAACAGTAACATTGAATTCAAAAACTTCACATACCTTGACTTAGTCATACTAGGCCCAAAAAAAAGCGCATTCTATTGTTAAATGTTTTTTTGCGTTTCGTTAACTGTTTTTTTTTAGGTTTTTTTTTAACAAGAGAGTGCGAATTGGCTTTGCTGTTTATCGATTTTGTTTAAGACTTCGTGTCTTGGCATTGATTAGAGGCAAGCCAACAACAACATTAACAACAACTGCTGCTACTGCTGCCTATTTGGCTAGTGGCAGTCTCACATTGCACATACGCAACGTATGCCTTTGTGGTGGCACAAATTGAATTTCAAGTGCAAATAGCTAGCCAAGTTTATTTGTTGGCCAAGCTCCTGCAGCTGCTGTTGCTGCTGCTGCTGCTGCAGCTCTTGCAGCCATCTTGCAAGGTCGCCAAAAAACGTTGCTCAAGGTTATGCGGTGGCGCAACTGCTGCAGCTAAATTTCCCCTAGAGGGCGTTAGCTGCTTCCGCTATTTGCATTTTGGTTGCAACACATACGCAAAGACGCAAACGAAAAAAGAGTTGCTTGATAGGAATATTTTGTATGTTGTTTATATAGCCATAGTCGGCTCGCTCTCTCACGCGCCCTCTCTCTTCTATATAAACATATATATTTGCACATGACAAATATGCAAAGTTTATCTCTATTTTGCAGTGTGTGTGAATATCCGTTTTACTGGCAACTCTTTGCCTTCCTTCCTTCCTTATTTTTATTCTTTACTTTTTCGGTTGGATGTTCGCTCTACAAGCACAATCAACATTTGCACAATACCTTTTTGCATTGCTTTGGCAAACAATACGCTGCATTTGCAGCTCCTGCTGCTGCCACACATCGGCTTGCATTGTGATTTCTTAAAGCGAGTGGCAAGTTGCCTCAAACCAAGCAACCAATCTGTATACATACTTACTTACATACATACCAGGAAAACACAAAATGTATGTAAAGCGAGGCATGTATGTTGGCCAATAAATAAATCGTTGATAAGCTCAAGGCAATGCAATTGATTATATGTATTGTATTGGTGATTGCACGCTGCGCCCTTATTGAATATCTGAACATGTTTGTTTGTTGTTTTGTTTGCCAGTGTTGGTTTCTTTGATACATGCCATACAGTTGTTGGATTATTACCCAATGCAGCTGCTGGCACTATGCAGATAAACAAATGCTTATTTATTCCACATCCGTTCTAAAAATGACGCACATTTGTCATTAACATTAGCCCCTTTTTCACTTTAACAGCTGTTTGTGAATTTTTATCGGCCTCGTTTTTAGGCCGCCTGCTGACATCTCACACGAACACACACACAAACGAAAAAATGCAATAAATGCCAGTTAAAAGAAAATATGAGCGGATTGGAGAGAGACAGCATTGAAGACGGTTATGTCAAGCGATTTTGCTTTACATTTCAGAGTAGCAAAATGTTGCAAATCTGCGAAATACTTGTAACTTATCGACGATGGCTTGAAGAGGCAAAAGAGTGCGAAGGAATTTTGGTTTGACGGCTGAATAGCCAACAAGTGTTGTATATGTTCAATGTTGAACGTGGAATGGGATTATGCAAATAAAGCTTCTTTAATTATGCTTGATTGTGCTGAAAACTTAATTATTACAAGGCAAATTTGAAATATTAGTTTAATAAACCGCATTGAAATATCAATTTAAAGGCTTGTCAATAACTTATAAACTTTTGAATGCATGAAAATAATGTCGCTATTCTATGTTGGAATCGTTTAAATTTGACACTTTACAGCAACCACAGCAATAGCTGTTATTTCACACCTATTTCTAGGTGTTACGTTCCATGTTCTATGCTCAAATTAATCTTTTATTTCCGTTCATATCTTTTGATAGACTTCAGCACTTTTTTCAAAAAGCTTTCAACACATAGCGATAACGAACAAAATTGTCATATGAATCATGCATAAGTTTTAATTTGTTTTTTTTCTTTAGCAATCAATAGTATTTTTTGATAGTCAAACTTCATTCACAAACAGTTGTTTTTGGTCCAGTGTGATTGGAGCTAACTTTAATCTAAACCAAATGCGTCTATGATGTCATATCGTTTCTTATCAGTCCCACACCCTCACTCCTTTGGGCTGTATGTAATTTCTTCATACTTCAATATCAATCGGACTTATTAATACGACCGTTGGGCTGTGTTAAAAATGAAGCATACGACAGGTGGACCAAGGTCATTAACTGACGCTTGACTTTGGCGTCCATATAATGCTTTTTGTTGTTTAATACCGTAGGCCACCCAAAATGTGTCGTAATGAATCAGTTTTCGTATTGTTATCACCGTTATCGCCACAGCCCTCAATTTACGTTACACAGCTCGCGTCAGCAACGTTTGTTTTCTGTTTTTGTTTGGTGTTTCTGTTTCTGTTGTTGTGCTTTATCAAATTGGCTTTAGGCATTCCAAAATTGTTGTAGTCATACCTGATTAGATATGAGCGCGCACCCCATTTGGGGTACTATTGCAAAATGCTCTCAGATTGGTAGAACCATCCTCTACAGAAAAGTTGCGGTTTTGTGCGTTTTGTTTTCCTGGTGTTTTTGTATTTTGGTCTATAAAAATAATTCAAAATTTTTTGTTGCTGCCACAAAAACATGATTCATTTATTTTGTCACCACATTTAAAAACGTCGCTTGACTGGCTTGCTGCTGCTGCTGCTCTCGTGAATTTTGATAGCTTTACACTTGCAATTTGTCAAGAGCTCTCTCGCTCGACAACAGGACCGGCAATTTATCACAGCGGCCAGCTGCCGCCTGTTGAGCTTTCCTCCCGATTCAGATGCCATTTCAATGCTCCCCGCGTTATTTCAAGGCCACTGCCTGTAGAGACGGAGCTCACAAAGTTGTAGAGAATTCGCTCACGTGTTCATCGCTTGCTCTTTAAATGCAATTAGGCACTTGATCTTATGCTTTTGGATGGCAAAAACAAAATGCAAATGTAATTAAAGGCGACTACGTTTGCGGTCGTTGCCACTGCCAGAATTAATGGGAGGGTAGCAGGGGGAGTCTGCGGTTTCAATTGTCGGTAGCTAGAATGGAAATGAAAAACAATATCAGTGGCAAAATGAAAAAAAAAAGTGCCTACCATAAATTGTGTGGCATGCATCCATTAAATTTGCATAAAGTAAATGTTTTTCCAAGTTGGACTTTTGTGTCAAAAAGAAAATATGTCAATGCTTCGACAGCAACAACAACTTGAACAACAACAATAAAGCGAACAAGTCAAAAAGGGAACATGAGAGGAGGGAAAGTTTAAGGGAACACACAACCCTCAGACTCATCGGATACTTCGGACTTTGGCCAAGAGCAAGTCAAAGCCGGAGACGCTTGTCAGCCGCCTGTCATTTGCTGGCCACAGGACATGCATGACATGGCTGGACACAAAGCTGTATGCTGTATGTGAAATATGAGTTGGTCTCTTGCCCATGGGATAGGTCGGGCCTCCTTGTCATGTGTTGTCTAACACACAGAGGCACCCACATTTCTTGATTCAGACTCCAGACCCGGTCATTTACATATAAATAGCCAATGTATTCGTGTTCGCATACGCATTGATTTGGCATTTGCCAGCTGTATTTCACATAGACGTAGAAGCAAACACTTTTCCAAAAATTCAAATGCGTTCAGGGAACGCATCAAATTTTCGTTGCTTGTGTGAGTTCGGTGTTGTTCATTGCTTGTTGTCTTGTGTTCATTGTATGTGTGTGTGTGTGTGATTTTTCCCAGCAGCGCTTTTAATGAGTTTTCCACCCGCACATTTGATGGGCTTGGCTCAGTTTTGGTGTATCTAAATTTTATATGTTTATTCACATCTCCAGCATTTACTTGCTGCGCATTCCTTTTACTTAATCTTTAAAAATACTTTTTCTTAAATGCATACTTAAATATTAAAGTATCTGTATATATGGAGCATCGTAAAATTTTAAAATGTGTTTTTGAGTGCGTGGAAATGTTAACATACATTAAGATAATGTTGGTTGCGTGATGAGCTTATAGGTTGAGTACAGGGCGATTGAGAAATAAGCGCAAATGTTTTGGAATTTTTTTAAGTAAGGAACTGTTAAAAATATCGATTAAAACTTACACATATCAGTGCAATATGATATTTTTCTTCCACCTGCTGCAACTCAATAATTCAATGCATTTTGCTTTACATTTATAAACCAACATCTTTGTCTTGGCATCTTTTGCATTCGGTGCCTAATCCCAAGCTTTTGTTGCATCTCACACGCACGCACGCACACACACACTCACACACCCACACACACACTTTCACACAAACATACACAGAACCTAAAAGGCAACACGTGCCGTCGGAAGAAAAAATAAATCGTATTTTGTTTTATGGGATTCTTTTGTTGCTTTTGTTGAAGGCGGCTCAGAACAAATATGCAAACGATTTCTTCATGGCTGGTCTCCTTGGAGGCGCCAATTTTGCGAGCACATGTGAGTGTGTGTCAAAAATCCATAAAATGCTTTCATATGGCGCACACCATCAGTGCGATTGTTGAGCGTTGTACACATTTGCTTTAAAACACAAAATAAGTAAAATGTTATCTTTTCTACATTTTATTGCCGTATTTTTGATAACAGTCGCTGCTTTATTATGGTTGAAATTAAAAGCCGTTTCTGATAATTCAAGGGACGGTAACAACATAAATAATTGCCATTTTACGATGATAATAATAAACAGCAAATAAAACATAACTAAATCATACGAAAAATGAAGAATGAGATTTTGTTTGTATCGCTCTCGCCTGTCTGCCTGTCTGCCATTCTTAATTAAACATTCATTGAAAATTCAGGCTTCAATTAAAATGCTGGGCAACTGACGCAATTACAAATTTGCAGCGGCTCAATCCGCTGCTGGCTTATGCCATTAGCTCCGACAGTCATTAAAACCAAAATAAATTTACGAAAGTGCCGACAAATTTATTGAGTGCAAATCAGCCAAAAGCGGCAGTAGCTAAAAGCGAATTTAAAGTTGACTTCAGGGTGGAAATACGAAAAGACAAGGAAAATAGGCAACTCACCTGCCGGATAAATATAAAGATGAGTTTTTGGCACCATTGTGGCCAAAGTCTGGCCGCCCTACTCTTTATTTATTTAATTATTATTCAAAAAGTTGCTCGAGGGCCATTCTGCTATTGTGTTCATTGTTGGATGGGGAGTGCGCGAAGTGGTTTTGTCTACCAAGGTCGTTCGCTTTATGCCTTTTTCTACTCCAATGCCGTTTATTGGTCCTAGCTTAGAATCCCAGCTGCGCATCTTCCATGCTTAGAAAAATGATATGCATAAATAGACTTGGCCATTTAATTTTCGGAGAAATTTGTATGTCATTAATGTGAAATTTATGAGATGCATGAAAATATTTGAAATATATATACCAAAACTGTAATTATGTATCACATTATTTAAGCAATATGCTGATGCCGTTTTATTATTACGCGATCTTTCCAATCAAACGCACACGTGCCGCACCCTGTATAAGCCTTGGCTTATTGCAAAGTGCAGTCAAATATGAAATATGGCTTTTATTACATACATACAGGGTGCTCCCACAGCTTGTCAGTATGCAAAGCAGCGCATATTAAAAGTGCATTCAAGTAGAAATTCAATAAGAGCTGTTGCATCATGTTCAATGTTAAAATCAAAGTCAAGGAGGGCAACAATACACTTCCCCGAAGCGGTCAGCGCCTAAATGCTAACTCCTATCTCTACGCTGGCGCCAATAGCGGTCGCAACAGTCCAGCAACAGGAAGCCTACGTAGCTCCTTAGCCTCTTCGAATGGAGGGTCATTGCGCCGCAAGGGCAAACACGTGCGAATCGTGACTAGCTACGATCCCGTGGATCGGGACTATGATCGTCAAAGGCAATTTGGTAAAAAAATAAGAAACAAAAAATTCGCTTGTATTGCAGATAAAGGATTAAACAAAGTCACAAAAGCAGTTGTTTATAATAATTGGTCTCTTTACTCCTCAGATAACATTGATGGTGTGACAGAGCTGCGTTTGGAGCAGTATGAGATACACATAGAGCGCACTTCGGCCGGATTGGGCTTGAGCATAGCTGGTGGCAAGGGTTCCACACCCTTTAAAGGTGACGATGACGGCATTTTTATATCACGCGTTACCGAAGGAGGACCCGCTGATCTCGCTGGCCTGAAAGTGGGCGATAAAGTTCTGAAAGTAAATGGCATTGTTGTTGTCGATGCGGATCATTACCAGGCCGTGCAGGTGCTCAAGGCCTGTGGTGCTGTTTTAGTGCTTGTGGTGCAACGTGAAGTTACGCGCCTGATTGGACATCCTGTGTTCAGTGAGGATGGCAGCGTTTCTCATCTCTCTATAGAGACGCGTCCACTGGTGGCAGAGATGCCAGCTCAAACACAGGAGCGTTATATTCCAGCGCCCATTCAAATAGAACAACAACAACAACAGATTCAACAACAGCAGCCACAACTAGCGCCAGCTCATAGCCATTCGGGCAATGTGTTTGCCTCTCCGACTCCAGTGGCAAATGGATTGCAAATAGGGAATGGGAAGGTGAGACCACAAGCACTTTTGCTTTTTCGATTGATTGATTGAGTTAACGATTTCTAAATTTGGTTTCTCCATCAGGATTTGGCGCCATTGAGCTACATACAACTACACACGACGCTCATACGTGATCAAATTGGCCAGGGATTGGGCTTTAGCATTGCCGGCGGCAAAGGTTCGCCACCGTTCAAGGATGACTGCGATGGCATTTTTATATCGCGTATCACCGATGGCGGATTGGCGCATCGTGACGGCAAAATCATGGTTGGTGACCGTGTTATGGCGGTGAGTGCAAAGAACATAGCTACTTGGATAAGTGACAGACACTAATAGCATTTCATTGTATACCAATATAACCCTTATATTCGCGCAGATTAACGGCAACGACATGACGCAGGTTCATCACGACGCCGCTGTTGCCTGTCTGACCGAACCGCAGCGCTTTGTGCGCCTTGTGCTACAGCGAGAGTATCGTGGCCCCCTTGAGCCGCCAACAAGTCCACGCAGTCCCGCCGTCCTCAACTCGTTGAGCCCCTCCGGCTATCTGGCCAATCGACCAGGTTAGCAAAACAAGCCTTATGCTTCACTGCTTTGCTCTCTTAACTTTGTTAACGGGTTCTCTTTTTCTCTGTCTCTATCAATTTTACCGTTTGTTGCAGCTAATTTTGGCCGCTCTGTTGGCGATGAGCAGCCCTACAAGTACAACACGCCCACGGCAACTGCAGCAGTGATGACAAACAACAACAACAACACTACTAATACGCTGCCTAGCAACAAGACAAACGGATTTGTTGCAGCTACTGCTGTCGCTTCGGCTACAACTCAAGCTGCCGCACCCGCCGCTGCGCCTGCTTCAATTCCTACTTCGCACATTGACAAGACCACAGGTCAACCTGTGCCAGCGCCACGTCGCACCAACTCAGTTCCTCTGGGCGATGGTGAGAGTGCGTTCAATGGCGCTGCTTCCACTAGCAGTGGCGAATCTAGCGAGGCTCAGGTAAGAAGCAGCTTAATCGTGAACATTGTAGTAGCTCTGTTAGTCTGTCAGTTTAAGTTAACTTGTGTTTAGTTGTCTGCACGTCATTTTAATGTAACTCATAAGCTCGTTTCGTCTTTACGTTAATCATGCCCAGGCTAGTCTTAAGTATATTTCAGGCCAACACTAAAAATCAAAATGAAATTAAAACCAACAATCTTGCGCGACAGTTGACCAACTGTGAATCAGGTAAGTTTAATATATATCATCTTGGTCAATCGAGGCGCAAGTTTGGGTATCCCTTGATTCACGCAAATTGTTGTTGATACACACATAAACAAACACTCTTCCTATATATTAAAATAAAATACAATATCCTAATTGTGCTAATACATAAAAACTCGTATCTCTGCCAGATTATCAACTTATAACCCTAACTAGCTATTAGCCAACACACATACATATATACTACATACAATACAATAGTACATGCATATACTATATATATCAAATTTGTTTGTGTTTGTTTTGCATGTGCCCAAGTGCGCGTCTTTATTCGTGTTTTTTCTATATATTTTGATAATTTTTTAATTTTTGGTCTTATGTTCCCAATCCCCAAAAAAACAACCAACATCGCTGAGTACATACATACCATACAATATTATGCACAAGCAATTTGTGTTTTGTCACTTGTCCTTGGCTTGAAAACGTATCTATGCACCCGAAATGAAAAACTCGAACAGGAACTGTAAATACAACATATACTAGGTTAAATGCTACCATACATACTATCTATAGGCAGTTTAGCTTAGCACTTACGACCCAAAATCAAATCCAAAATGAGTAACGAAATTTACAAAAACCAACATATTTTTGTTTCTTTTTCTATCAAACCAAATGTTGCTTTGAAAATGATCTTTACGCCAAAAAAACAAAAAAAATAAATTGTCTAAACCAAATCAAATAATAAACCCCACGTCAACCCAATGAACCCAACACCAATCGACAACAACCATGAGCAGCCTTCATCACTACGGCCACTGACCAGCGATGATTTTCAGGCGATGATACCAGCACATTTTCTCAGCGGCGGCAGTCAACATCAGGTTCATGTAGCAAAACCCAATGAGGTGGGCGTCAGTGCTGTTACGGTGAATGTGAGTAAGCCGCAGCCCGATTTGCCCATGTTCCCAGCAGCGCCCACAGAAATTGGGCGCGTCACCGAAACCATCACGAAGGCAACCTTTACGGAAACGGTAATGACGCGCATAACCGACAATCAGCTGGCGGAGCCATTGATCAGTGAGGTGACTATCACAACATCACGCATACACTAAAACGCAAAAAAAAAAAAAGAAAAAAACAGTACTAGGCAAATATATACCAAAGCTATACTACCAAACGCTGTGTGTGTTAAGTGGCTCCGCGCCTTCTCAGTCTATCCTCTGCTTTGAGGGGAGCAGCGTATTTGAGATATGTTCCTGTTACCAGCGGCAGCTCCGCCATGGGAGCAACATTGTCCACGCAATCAACAACAAGGATGAGAGCTTCTCTTTTCACATACTTATGCACAGCCACACACCATGCACACCCCCACAAACACACACATATACATACAAAAACAAAACAACACTTATAAAATTTTGTATACAAATGCAATTGGCTCTTCTTTTTATTGTTGGCCCTCATTTTATTATTTGTATAGCCCTTAAGCACCTACATATACATACATAAACATATTTGGATTTATTGTTAATAAAATTTTGTGCGTTTTTTCAAACGATTCGGTTTGAAACAAAAAAAAATATATATAAATCTTGCTTCGAGCACGCCTAACGCTCCAGCATAGATCCTCAAAAGATTCCTCATATTATTATGTTGAAGCGTTGAACCATGCGATGCACATAATTAAATAATTATAATTGAAATGTTAAGCATTATGCAAAACACGCACATCGAACTAATTGATTACCTTTAGTTATTTATTGTAGTAGTTGGATTGTGGTCTTGAAATGCATAAATAATTGTTTAAATTGTAGACGATAAGAAATGATTTGCAAATACTAAAACGGTGCATGCGAAAATTATAAATCTTATTGGTATCTGTTAAAACTAGTCTTTATTGAAATGATTTGGCTTACTAATAGTTAGACAAAGAACATCAACTATTAGACGTATTTTATAATATAATATTATTGTTTAAATTGGCTTATAGAAACTTAATATTTGATAAAAATAACCGCAAGCAATAAAATAATAACATCATAATTTTCAGTATGTTTTTATACCCAATACTCAAGACTATTAATATATATACATGTCTATTAAAGTGGGTTCATGGAGCCACATTCATTTGTCAGTCTGTTTGAGTGTCCTCTATGTTAACATAGGTCTCAAAATTTTAACTACGTATTTGTGCTGGTAAGACTTGCCGGCCGGATGATTAATATTGTCGCGGAAACAGTCAGTCAAAGGAAAAGAAAATAACTTTTACACAACTTTTGGTTGCAACTGACTTCATGAACAAATTATCCAACTTCAAGCGAATCGAATTTCCTAAAAACTCTTTTCTTAAAGTTGGACTGTCTGAGAAATTTATTTTACTGTGCCATTGGTATTAAAATGATTAGTTCAAAAGATGGCTTTGTAAAAAGAACTTTCTCTTTTGTAGCGTTAAATATAGTAGCCTTGATAACTTTGGCGTTGAACATCACACTTCAATTACAAAATGTACTGAAAAAAATTTCATTTTCTCTACTGTCTTTATAGAAGCAAGCACTTGAGCTTAGAGATCTTAGCTACTATGTAATTTGAGTTCGAGTTGTTACTCAAGTCAGCTTTTCAGACACTCAACAGAGCGTAAGCTACTCGAGTGTTATCGTTTAAAGCCCTGCTAAAAACTACGTATCAGTGCATCGTTTGTGGCCGGTTTCCAGCCGCTTGCCACATGAATAAGTAAATCAACAAACTACTCGTATATGCACACGCATACACCCGAACACATACACATGCAGATGAGCATAGAATCCTTTAAATAATGCATTATGTCTGAAGGATGTACATGAAAAAAGCGTTTATTGCAAATTTAATGTCATGCCACGCCCGCAATGCATGTGGAATGTGTTTGCAACTCCACTCCTTGCGCAAACTTGAAAAGTTTATCTTTTATACGTTTGTAAATTGGCCGGGTGAAAACTCTTGACGTCAGAGAAAACTTGCATTTGAATTGCAAAATGAAATATTTAATTGTTTTAATTTCACTTGTTTGTATTTGTTATGTACTTTTGAAATGTCTGTTAGTCATTTGGCCAACGGCGTCGATTGCAGTTGTAGTCAATTTACAAAAGTTATGCTCCAAGTATTAATCGATGGATACAAATGTGTTTTCTGCAGAAAATTTATATATTTGAAAGCGTGTCTTCTGCTAATGAATATAAATAAAAGACTGCATGTGTGCGTGCTGTTGAGTTATGAATTTAAATCGCGTTTGATAAACCTCAGGCAGATCAAAGAGACTTTTTCACAACTCCAACTCATGTGTGGCATATAATACGCCTCTATATATACTCCTGTTTAATCCGGTGATGTAAATTAAAATGTTGGCGCAAATTGTTGGTTTTCCTCAGCTTGCAAAATTATCACTTAAACTTCTTGCTTGTTATTTAAAATAAATATTTAAGTTAAAAGCCTAAGTGCATAATATAAGTATGGTTTTTGGGTGAAAATATTTTGGTGTTTTGTGGTATGTTTTTGTTTGGGATATTTAGCATTAATTGCATGACTTGTTTTGTGTTTGTGTCTCTGTCTATATCTCAAATGTATTTTCACTTTGAATTACCAAAATTTTGTTCATGTAAATATCACCAACAATTTTGCACACACTCACACTCATATATATGAGGCCACCAACATAAAGCACCTTTCATTCCGTGCTTCTCTTAAGTTCTCCAAATGAACGCACAGAAATATTAAGTACGATGATTATTTTTGTTTAGTTTAAAACTATTTCTATTCAATCGCAACAATTACTAATGTCGCATATTATTCTGTCTATATAGGAAGTGGTGCTACCCAAAAATCAAGGTTCACTTGGCTTCAGCATCATTGGCGGCACGGATCACTCCTGTGTTCCATTCGGTTCCCGTGAGCCAGGCATTTTCATTTCACATGTAAGTTGCACAACCAACAAACTTTAAAATGGGCTGATGGTGTGGAATCATACCACACGTATAACACTGTGCGAAAACTAGTAACAAACTTTGTAAATTAAAGCAATTGAGCTACCGCAACTTGGGGATGCAAATGAGCTGCACAATTAGCTCGAAATGTAGCGAGATGCATTATAAGCAATTAAATAAGCCACGGGGTCTGGCGAACTCAGAACTTTCGACATTTGACAACTGCATATACTTTCTATCCACTTCGTTGATGCATGTATCATATTGAATTTTTTTTGCAAACGTCACGTTTCACTTTCTTAGATTGTGCCCGGTGGCATTGCCTCGAAATGCGGCAAACTTCGCATGGGCGATCGTATACTGAAAGTGAATGAAGCAGACGTCTCGAAGGCCACTCATCAAGATGCTGTAATGGAGTTGTTGAAGCCTGGCGATGAAATTAAGTTGACCATACAGCATGACCCACTGCCACCTGGTTTTCAGGTAAGACCAGAAGCTTTCTTATTTTTGATTTTACACTCGTTTCGGTATTTAGTTTGCTTTTGTGCCACTAAATAGCTATGCTTTATATATTACTTGTATTAATTGTCACAATGTATATCTTAATGCTTTGAGTCAAACACAAAAATCCCATTTATACTTCTTTTTTCTCTATGCTCTATGAATGCTTATAAAAATAAAAAAAAAACATTTACGATGCAAAGCACATAGAAGTAGTTTATATTAAAACCGAGGTAAGATTTTTCGATATTCCACACTCACAATACCATTGGAAACGCTTAATATACTTATAAACAAATGTTAATTTTCAATTTAATTTTAATTTGCATTTATTACGACTCCTTAGCTCAGTATATATAGTTATCTCTGACATTTGACACTATAAGTCGAATACCTAACGTTATCTTACCAACGGATTGACATATTATTTATTAATTAAAAAGACATTTATTCAACTTTGTTACTCGATACATATTAAAATCAAAAGTTAAATAATCAGGAAAAGGTATCAAAAGTTAGTGTATAAAAAAAACATTATATTGTTTGTTATTATTTTCGTTGAAATCCGAGAAAAACTTAACGAATCTTAGATTTTCCTTTTTTTTAAATGGGTAGAAAATAACATTTACGCTTCTGTTAACGTATACAACTAATTTGCATAGGATGTTGAATCCTTTTTATATCTTTCTTTATTGCTTATAGTGGTATATAAGCAATTTCTTAGAAAAACTTTAAACAGCTTCGCTTAGTATAATTATCATCTAAATTGTTCTGCCTTAGTCTCTCGGCTCTTATTTATAATTGTCGTGCACTTAAACAAAGCCAATGCTAATTTTTATGCTATTGTTATTGTTGTTGCTGCTGTTGCTGGAAATCGTAGGAAATCCTGCTGGCCAAGGCAGAGGGCGAAAGACTGGGCATGCACATCAAGGGCGGCCTGAATGGACAACGCGGTAATCCTGTGGATCCGTCGGATGAGGGCGTCTTCGTGTCCAAAATTAATTCGGTTGGAGCGGCGCGACGCGACGGAAGGCTTAAGGTAAACGAAGTTGGCAATCAGATTTGTTGGGTTTCACCACGACGACAACAACAACAGTTTGGCGCAGGATGTTGTCTGGCCAAGCTGACTGTGGGCAGCCAAATTGAGTTGACTTGAACTAAGCTGAACTTTTTCTATATTTTTCCAGGTGGGCATGCGTCTGCTGGAGGTCAATGGTCATTCATTGCTTGGTGCCTCGCATCAAGATGCGGTCAACGTGTTGCGCACGGCCGGCAATGAGATTCAATTGGTCGTGTGCAAGGGCTACGACAAATCTAGTTTAATGCATTCCATTGGCCAGGCGGGTGGCATGAGCACTGGCTTTAACTCCTCGACATCCTGCAGCGGTGGCAGCCGCCAAGGTGAGTAAAATCCCTGAGTCGAAATCAATAATGTATATATACATATATCAACTTTTGTTACAATTGTGCCTGATGCAGGCTCTCGTGCATCAGAAACGGGCTCGGAGTTAAGTCAAAGCCAGAGCGTTTCCAGCCTGGACCACGATGAGGACGAACGTCTGCGACAGGTAAGTCGGTCAATAAGCCTTCCCAGTATAATAACACCTTCCATATAACCTTCCACCCACTTGCAGGACTTTGACGTGTTTGCGGCACAACAACCCGATATTGCAGCCATGCCGGAGCCTACAAGCCAAACAGGCTTAGCAGTTGCGGCTGCCTTGGTGCACGGCCCGCCCTCACCCAGACCCATCACACCGACACCGCCCGCTGGCTCCGCGATGCCCACTGATTTGCCGCTGTCTGACACGGCAACCGCCAAGACGGTGGCGCTCATTCACGCCGAACAAGCGCATCAACAGCAGACGCAAGTGGCAACAATTGGCCAGGAGAAAAGCACCCAGGAGAAGGTCAGTCAACGAACTTTACCTTTAGCTGACTGACTGGCTGGCTGGTTCACGTTGCTAAATGTATTTCTCACATTTTCTTTATCTCCTGTGTTTGTTTGAATCAAATTAGGTGCTAGAAATTGTGCGCGCAGCAGATGCCTTTACAACCGTGCCACCGAAATCACCATCAGAGCATCATGAACAGGATAAAATTCAAAAGACGACGACGGTTGTTATATCGAAGCATACGCTCGACACGAATCCCACTACACCCACAACACCTGCACCACTGCCACTGCTGCCAGCAGAGTCAGCGACCGCTGCTTCTACTGATGCAGCAGTTGTTGGAAAGACACAAACCAATCCAAGTCAACAGTCAACTCAACAGCAGGTATGTTTAAAACGCACGTCTTTGCTTAACTTTACCTGTTCATGTCTGTGAGTCTGCGTGTATGTCTGTGTGCGCGTGTACGTTACCCTTTGTTAAAAGTCTCTAAGCGTGTGTCTGTCCTTTATGATTTAACTGTGCTACACTTAACATAAATAAGCGCAAGCGACTGTCGCGCGTTCAAAAAACCCAAATCAAAAATACTTCAAACCAAAATAAAAAAAAAGCACCCCTTCACTTACATTTATTTATTTATATTTTTGCTTGCTGTCTTCAATACCTTCACTAACGTCTGGCACTACCAAATAAATACATTTCTGTGTGTGTCGGTATGTGTGTGTATCTGTGCCTGTTTGTGTTTCACATTTTATAAAAATATGTACATTTGATACAATTCATATGCGCCAACATCTGCCACATCTTCACAAACTTAACCCATGAATATAACACTCCACTCAAAATTCACATCGCATAAAAGTTCGTTCCACTTTGCGCCCAAAATTTTTTTGCAAAAATGAATTCGCGAAAGTTATGTTTTTGTATTTAATATGTATGTATACTGTTTTAATTTGAGCTTGATATTACTTTAATGTTAAGCTAAATTATATGTAGAAGTATATTACTTAAATTTCTATTAACTTATTGATTCAATGAGTATAAAACACACGTTCATCATAATTACATCTCCAGTGAATGCAATACAAAATCAATCACATATAAATTTTCTCATGAGCATTCATTATAAAACGAATTGTGTGTACTTAAGTTGTTGTTTTGCTGCGTTTTGATTTAATAGTATATAGTACCATATAATCATACTTAGCAAAGCCTCAGGGAGTGGAGAGGTACGCGAGGGGCATGAATGTGTGAAGTATAGTACAGTAGAGTGCCCGATATGTGCATGCTGGGTTTCCTTTACTTAGCCCTAATGTAAAGCTTGAGCTGTTGGCTCCCTCGATGAAGTCAGGATTCGGAGCTCAGAGTGCGGAGCTGGTAGAACTGGGACCACGTGTCCCACATTTATTGTAATGGCAGCAGACGATTTATTATTTATTATCACATTCGTATGGAGAGGAGGGGAGGGAAGACTATGTGTAGAAGACTTAGCTTACTTTCGTTATGCCTGCTCAATATTGTTGTAGCTCTCGTTATTGTTGTTGTTATTTTATTTATGCTACTTACATATTTTTATCAATTTCTGTTTGTGCCTTTGTTGTTACGTTTTGCTGCTGGTCCTGCTACATGGTCGGCATTGTTATTGTGTGTGATTGTTGTGCCTCCGCCTGTTGCCGTTGTTCTTATTCTTGTTCTTGTTGTTGGTATTATTGTTATTGTTGTTGTTATCGCTGGATACTGCCGCTGCCTTACCTTTAAATCCAGTATCATTTGAATTTGCATTGGCAGTAACAGTAAGAAAGGAGAAAGGAAATACATAATATGCATAGATGGCACGTAAAATAAATGTGTATAAGCTTTTTTTTATAAAAACTGATATATATATACATATATAAGTAATTCAAAAACTGCTGAAAGGAATTTCCATTAAAATTTTTCTCTTATCTTCTTCTCGTTCTTCCTTTTTATTGCTCTCAATGACGTGCGCGCTGTTCGCTGCTTTTCAACATATTGTTTTTTTTTCTTCTGTTTTTTGCATTCATATTTTTTTCTTTTTATTATAATTTTCTTATTTTTTCTCTGTTTTGCAATCGTATTGCTTCGGAATTGTCATTTTCCGTGGCATTTTGCGTAGATCTCATTGCAGCGTATTTCTTAACAAGCGGATGTTTCCCACTATAAGACTGAGTATTTAGTTTAAAAAAAATACAGGAAAATAAAATTGAAACGCAAATGCTGAACAACAACAGCAAAATGAAAATACAGACAGCAGCAGGGCAAAGTCTTTTTGTTCAAGATGTTATTTACATATTAAGCCTTGTCGTGTTCAACGGGCAAAAAGTTACAGGTTACTGGTTCACTAAACGCACTAGCCAGAGGCTATATGTACATTGTACATTGTTATGTACATATATTCGAATATACGACAATATATGCTCTCGATGACCCATCTCTAAAATACTGAACACACTTCTCTGTGTAAACGGTTTCAATGTCCTTCACCGACTACTTTTTTATTCTATGCAATAAACACTTTCAAATATGCAAGAACCCAATATGAAAACTTAACAATATTAAGTACTAAAAACTTTATCTTTGGATTGCCGAATTTTGTTTACCCTTGCAGAAATGTAGAGAAATATCTTTTAGTAAAATCGTTATAGCTTAGTAAAGCTCAAAATGTGCTTAATGATAAAAACTAAATTCAGAAATAAATTATTTGAAGCAATAAACTTTTTAACAATAATGTTTTATTCGTTAAGTTGGTTCTTCCAATACACATGGTATTAATAAAATTCAATTCATTAATACAACTTACCTGCCAATAAAATAAAGTACTCTTTCTGTAAGAGAATACTTAACGACTCCAAATTAAACACACAAAGTCCATCCCACTACATATTTGTAAACGCAAACTATCTAAGTACACTAAAAACATTCGGATCCGCCATTTTTTGGCCTTTAGTATTCGTATTAAGTATAAGTGTTGTTGTCTTTCGATGTTTATAAAGTCACATAAAAATGTGACGCTGTCTACTCGTATAATTGTATATTCTTGCTATATGTGTAACATTGTGCGACAAGCACACGAAACGGTCCAATTACGCAAAAGTACAGTACTCATTGACAAATATCATACTATTTAAACTAATAGTTAGCCAAAAGCCAATTGAATGTTAAAACACAAAAACTTTCCACTTACGGGTAAAATAAGTTCTTTCGTTACAGCTATTGAATATTCATTTGTCAATAGTTAAATTGAAATAAAGAGAAATGTGTTGTTTTAAAGAGGTTCAATATTTTATTATGTTTATTGTTGTCAGTTCATGTTTTTCAATATTAAATAATGGAGTGTGCACATTTGATGTCAATAAATGAAATCTAAATGTTATTATCGTAACTACGAACAAAATTACCATTTGACTTTTTTCTGGGGTAATCAATTCAGCTTTATTGATTTAAATAGAAAACAAGATACATACCATATTGTTTGTTTTTTAATTAATAGGTTATTCTAGGCTCAGAACGAAAGAAAGAAAAATTAGTCTATCATGTTTTGTCCAACTATCTTTCATTGTTCATTTTTGTTTTGTTTTACTTGTTATTTGTCCTTTTCACTGTTTCGATTTGTACATTCGTTTCTAAACATTATATTGCGACTATTGAGCAGCTCTCATTCCACATCCATCAAGCAAATTGGTCAGAGCAACGCAAATGCACAACCTCTCATCATCAGGCAGCAACATTGCTAATTGGCTAACAAAGGTGCTGGCGGCCTTGATACGCGTGTACGTAAATGTAAACTTAAAAAAACGTGTCCGGTGCAGCAAGCACCAAATATGTTTCATCATGAGCACCAAATCATCAAACAACCAACCAACACAACCACCACAACAACAACAACAACCACAAAAAACATCACTCAAAACGCACTCAATTAACGTCGCACATTGCAATTTGTGTTCCATGCTTGTGTGTTAAGCAGTTGCTGAAACACACCCACCACCAAACAAAATACAAAGAAATAAACAAAAACGTAAACTAAATGAAAAACCCCAAACAATCCAAAATCTAATAGCAGCGTGGAACGCAGACACTGGAGCAGCTTGCGCCTGGAGCACGATATTCCTATCAGCGAATGCTGGAAGCCCAGGAGTCAGGAGCGAAAGAGACAATTCCAATTACACCCAAAAAGGTCGAACCGGTTTATATCATAGATGATGATGATGGCGATGATGATGACGACGGCGACGATATTGATGCCATTCCCGAGGAGGAGGAAGAGGAATCCTCACCGCCCACGGACATGCAATCGCCACCTTCGTATGCGGACACCGACTCTGATCACAATGAGCGAACACGCGGACGTTACACCAGCGACTCGGAAAGCGATTGCCGCCCCTATAAGCCGACACGTTCCGGTCGTAGCACACCGGAATACGCAGGTGGGCATCGGAAGTCTGTGAGCTTCGATTTGAGTGGTGACGAGCGTTCCAAGTCAGACTATGAACGTTCGCGATCCCGCACTCCGGATCGCTTTACGCGCGCCTATGATTCGGAGCAGGATACCCGTTCGAAGGTCAGCAGTCGCATGCCACGTAAAGGGCATCCTGCGTGCCACCAGTCCCAGCTCCTCGACCAGCTCCACATTAGAGCGTCAGCCAGAAAAGCCGGCACCCATTGTACCAACAGTGGCGCGCATCAGAGAAGTGGAATCCCCGCAGCTGCAGCGAGTGTCCCGTGCCACATCACCCGACCGTCCTGGCGAACTTGAGCGAGAGAATCCATTTCGCGGCGCAAAGGCTGGCGAAGATGACGAGTATACTCAGATTGCCAAAGCTATTAGCCAGTCACCACGCTCACCCCGCGAACAGTTCTTCTTCAGCTCGTCACGCTCTAACGAAGATCTGCTCGAGCAATCGCATTCCAGCGGTCGAAGTACTCCCAGCACCGTCATTTCGAAGTCTTCGGATAATTTGACAGGTGCGCGACCCAAAGTACCGCCTCCAACGCTGCCAAAGCCGCAGCTTAAGAAGGCTGATTTGGTGCGCAATGTCGCTCTGGAGACGTTTCAAGCCACTGATGTGGGTCAAGGTGACTTTGCTGTCTTCGAGCATGATGTCAGCACCAATACCATACACCAGTTGCCCAAGCTACCAGTGCGCGTAGCTAGCAAGCCGCCACCACCACGACCACGCGAAAGTCCACCGCCCCCGCCCGTCAACTACGCCACGTTGCCCCAATCCCCGAGGCCCAAGTTGCCAACTGCTGTAGAATCGACATACATGGAGGCGTTGCCACCCGCACAACGGCGACCACATGACTTCCTGCACGAGAACTCGCCGGACAATATACTGGTAACGCCGGAGCAGCATCGCGACTTCTTACTTCGAGAGAATGAGATGAGAAATCAATTGAAGGCGCCTTATGAGCCAGCACCGCCCATACCATTCAACAACAACAACTATGCGGTAAACAACCCTTTTCTAGATACTTGCGATACTGACATTGACAGCTTGCCACTGCCCCCACCGCCCCCAATACCAGAATCACCACCTACAACACCGTCCGCCCAGCACTCACGTCATTTGCATGAGCCGCCACTAACCGCTGTCGCCACTAACGCATCAACATCTTATTCTCCCATTGCCAATGCTAACAACAACTATCTGATGGATGCCGCCACAACGCAGCAGCTGCTTATGGCGCCAGCGTCGCCCGCACAAATCTTTCCCACGGCCCAAATACTGCCCGTTCAATATGCTAGCCTGCCGCAGCCGCAACAGCCCAACAAACTTACATTAGGTGCTGGTGGTTTGGTGGCACAGTCGCAAACGCAAACACAGCCACAGCCCATATTCAATCTACTGCTGCTGCCCAGCGATCAGCAGCTTTTTCTGCAGGCAACATCCATGACTTCATTGTCGTCGCCTGCAGTTGCATCACAGTTATTACCGGTGAGTGAAACGCGTGTTGCTGTCTCATCGTCGCAGTCGTCACAAACGAAGCCATCGACGCCCTCGTATACCACAATGAAATTTCCAACGTTCTCGGAAATTGTGGTCGAGCCCGACAGCGATAGCAATTACCAAAACATGGCCACAGCTCGTGTTGACATATCAAACTCGTCGTTGGCCACCGACAGCTCCTTCTCCATTAATTCATCCAACTCGTCACTCCTGACAAAGACAGCAACGACAACGACCGTATCGGGTGTTCCGGCTAGTCCCTACAACAGCTATTATGAGACAGCCGAGGAAATCTATTCGACCATCGAAGAGGAGGCTATTTATAGTAATACAGCATTCTTTGACTCTCGTCGCAGCAGCGATACCTCCATCAGTTGTCGCGCCTCCAAGTCGCCCACCCCACCACCTTTGCCACCAAAGCGACCGCTCAAGCCGCCGAGCAAGTTGCGCACAGCACCGCCGCCTCCCGTAGCCCACAAGCCGCACGGTCTGCGTGGTTTGAGCATAAGTAACTTTAAGCTGCGCTCACAGTCGCAGCCTCAATTGCTGACAATAGCAACCCCACCTTTGCCTCGTAGTTCGCCCCAAACACCAACGACGCCAAGTGGCAAGGAGACGACCGTCTAACTAAAATGTCTGTCCACTTGAGTTTACCTTCACCTCCCGTCGGCTGCGTGATGCCTGTTTTCTTTTCTAGGTCAAGTTGGCGATGCTTTTAAAGTGCAAGTCAAGTTAACTATGCACTCACTCCCCTAACATTTTCTTCAGGCATTTTAATTAAAATCCAACACCATTTTAGCCATCAACTAAAAATGCAACAGTAAATTGAGCAACGTTCACTTGCCGTGCGCAGCTCTTTAGTATGTTTTTGATATTTCTATTTGATTGATTGGTAACTGGTAACCCACTGTAAAGGGACAACTGCAACCTCCAACCTGACTGCCACCTGCAACCTGCCGCATCAGTCTTGCTAATTAGATGCGACTTTTTGTTGACTTTGGCACCCAGCCAATCAGATAGCCAGTCCCTGCAATCCGCATCCCCATTCACAGTCACCACACACACAAATTGCTGCTGCTGACATAGATCAGGCAGACAGTGAAGAGTACAAGAGTAATTTGCGCCCACCACAGCCTTAATCCTCCCCTTTTTTCTCTCTATCTTTTTATCTCACTCTTTTTGCTTGGGTTGGTCTTTAATTTGACGTTGATTGAAACAGTTGGCTGCTTGAAGCACTGCAGCTAACGCGCCCCGTCTCGCCCCACCTGCTGGTCGATTCATTTATACTTCTGTTTTTCTTTTTGTTGCACTCTTTTGCAAATACGAATATAAAAGCCACGCGAGAAAATTGAAAACAAGCTTACACATACACAAATTACAACGAGAAAATACAAATGCAATTATTTTTACAACTTTTACCATTTATATAGTTAATTTTTGCTGTAGAGCTCTTAAGTTGATTTTAATGCTAATTTATTTCGACTTACAAATCGATGAAACATGTTGAATATATTATTTAATTGCGTATCCTAAATAAACGATTCTGTAATTCGATATGTTGAATATTTTTCATTTTGTGTTTGTCCCCCTTTCTGTTTTAATCGTATCTTAAAATAGAGCCTACTTGTGTGAAATAGTTCTACTACACAAAACCCGCTCACGTTTTGTTCCATTGAACCAGTTCTCAAGTGGAACGCATAACGCTGCGTGCCACACGCCACACGCTTTGGCTTCTGGCACTGCACTGATTTCTCGCATTTAGCTAAACGACGCATTTGGCAGTTCTTTTAGAGTCAACACGAAATCTTATCTTATCATTTTACCGTGTTGATTGCGATATGCGATACGCGTTGACAATGTGTATGTTTGTGTATGTCTATGACACACTTACGAAAAGCTCAAAATAAAAGCCCTGAGGGAGCAGAGCGTCAGTAAGTGGCTCGAATTATTCAACAGCTTATTGGCTTTTAATGCGCTGACCAGAGAACTGCTGCTGCAATAGAAGCAGATGCTGCAACAACTGCTGTTGGATAGCTACATTCTCAACACTTTCATGGCTCGATAAATTTATATTAGCCCTGTCTGTCGTTGCTGCAAAGTGAAAAAGGATGTAGAGCAGCCCAGGTCGGTTGTGTTGTTGTCCTAACCAAAGTACGAGTATTGAGTTTAATTGAAAATCGAAAGATCTGAAACAAAATTAATTTCTTTGCTAAAGATACAACTCAGCTCTCTTTGCTTCTGCAACCTACATACAGCCTTGATACTGACTCTGATTCTGACTCGGGTTCTGGCCTGATGCCTGATAGTTTTTGTATATGTAACGACGTACTTGACGGCTTTGGGTTGAGAGACAAAGAGTGCATTGGTTTTCTGATATCGCCTTCCATGCACTTGTTGTTGGTTGGTCGCCTCCTTTATTTATGAGCCTGGCCTTGTGTGTAACTGGCCATTGTAGTTGTTGTTCTTGTTGTTGCTTTCCTTTCTGTATTTGTGTGTGTTTGCGTGTGCTATGCGAGCCAAAGGATAAGGTTGCAATTTGTGCAGTTTAACGCTGGCTTTTGCTCTTGCTCTTTCTACTGCCGTTTAATGACTTTGTCTTCGTCGTCGTCGCAGCAGCCAACAGGGTTGCACCCACAAACCGTAGCGGCTAACGCCTCCATCCATACCTCCTAGCATTGGGCTCCTCATATTGCCTAAAACGAAGAAATTGCATGAAAGCATAAAACCGACAGTACATGACTTTGGATGATAAATGGCCTGACCCGGTCCTGTGTGTGGTGAGCTGTTGTCTGCTGTTCTGCTCTGTTCTGTTTGGCTCTGTCCTGTTCTGTTTGCTCCTGTTTTGCCCCCCGCAGCAGCTGTAATTTGCGAACCCCCCGCGACCGTAAATTATATGCCTCGGGTGGAAAAACAAAGCTCTGATCTCTTCCCGCCTCTGGCACAACAACTCTGTTGGCCACTTTATGATTGAAACGCTGGCTGTTGCTTTTCCCCTCAACTGATGCTCCTTCTCCTGCTACTTGTGATGTTGGCGTTGGACAAACAAATGCTTCTCCATCGTCCCATGTGCTTTTTAATAAACTTGTGCAGTACCATCAATTTTGTTTATGGTCGTTTTGGATTTCTTTGACTTTCACTTTAGAAAATTGCCGTTCTTACAGTCGTTTAATTGAAATTTTGCCGAGCATCAACTCATTCAGAGCAGCTGGCAGTAATTTAAACATTTCTCTTTATGATTGATACTTTTTTGGTATCCTGTTTTTATTATTATTATTATTTTTTTTGTTTAGTTTTTTATTTTATTTTTTTGACTTGCTAACAAAGGGCATTGAATTTTTGCAGTTATCACCTCCGGGCGAGAATGCTCCGGCGTTGGCAACACCAACAAAAGTGCCTAAATCGGTATCCGATAAAAAACGTTTCTTTGAATCAGCTATGGAGGATCAACACAAGCCAACACAAAAGTCAGGTGAGTTGACTTAGCATACACAAATAGTAGTAGAAATATAAAAAGAAAACCAAAAGTAAAGTGACTTAAACAAGAATTAACGACGAGATGCTTCTCTGTTCTTAATTCTTGTTTAAAAACAAACTATACTCAATTAGTAAAAAATTGAGGTTAAATTGATAACAACTTTTTGCAGCCACTAAAAATCCGAGTCGCGCCGAACTACAATATACAACAAGCTAAGAACGATGCCCCTTGTTAGTTGGTTTTCCCGGCCGCGTATCAAGCAAGCAATCCTTATCAGGTTTTTACTCAGTGGCTTGTGTAATTAGAAAAGGAGGCGTGCAATTTTTTGTGGATTCCACCCCTCAGTGGCATTTGCATGACAAAGAAAGTGCGCCACAAAAAGCGTACTGAGAATCCGCTAGGCAGCGTGCAGTTCAAGTGAACGATTAGGGGCTTAAAAACGGCCAGGCAGCCGAGGAGCAAAATCACTGTACAGGGAGCAACAGCAATGCTGTTTTTTTTTTTTTAAATTTTCTCATTTATTTTTATTGTATAGTGGGCTTGAGGTTAGGACGCGTTGTTCTTGTTGCCTGGCAATAAAACGTTTCTGCTTAAGCTTTAATAAGGAAAAGCGACATTGCTGTTGGCTTATAGCTGATTAAGCTGATTTTTATTTTCTCTTTAAATTGCAGAGAAAGTTTTTTCATTCCTGTCAAAGGATGAAGTCGAGAAGTTGCGCCAAGAAGAGGAAAAAAAAATTGCAACACTGCGTCGTGATAAGAAATCCAGAATATTAGATGCCGCCAATGACAACATTGAAAATTACGATGCCAGGCATGCTGATAAGCAACAGGAAAAGACCGCTGACAACAGCAACAGCAGCAGTTCGAACAACAGCGATGAGGACGACGATGACGATGACGATGATCAGAACGATGCTTATGATGAACAGGAGACGACCAGTCACAAGGATGTCGTTGACAACGCTTTGCTGGCTCAATTCGGTGATGCGGAGGACATTGGGTGAGTCAGCTTAATGGCAAAGTCTTATTGGATTATTTTGGTGCTTGCGCTCTCTTTTTGCATTTTTGTGTTACATTGCAATTTCAATGCACAGACACGTCCACAATATAATTATGATAATGAAACACTTACACACAACAACACGCATTCTACCATATTGTTTAATAATTAAAAGGTGTTTGTGCATTATATAATATAAATTTGCTTCATTTTAAGTTTAAGGTTTCATTGGTAAAGTTTCAACTGCTGCCTTTTGGTTTTGGTGATGGTGCCTGTGCAAAAAGATATTTGATAACGCTTTGGTTTATGTTGCTCTTATTATAAATTTTGTCTACAAGCATACTGAAACACAATCACTGACAGACCACACACACACACAAATGCAAACATACATATGTAGTTCAAAAATTGCACCCTTCATGCCACATGCCAGCCTTCAACTGACGGAGTTGATCATCATCATCGAAACGTAGTCTGTGTTATTTAATAAGCATCTACTATACTAGTTATCTAAGTGGTCCTTAGATATTGTAAGTACCCCCACATACTATCTCACATGAATGATATACAGTTTACACCCTAAGCGGTTTAAGTTTTAAGTAGCACTTAAGTATTGTCTGAACTCGTAAATCGCAAGGCGCCTCTAAGGCGTTTTTTCCACTTAAGAACACGTTATGCCTCTTGCTTACTTCATGCGCACATATATAAATTTTTCCATCTATCAGCCAGACCCACATAGACGGACAGAGCAGATACTAAAGCTAGAGAGACAGGTAGTTAATTTTTAATAATTTCGTGGAATGCTGCATAGCTCCATATCTTGTATAGAACGTAAGGAACCTGCTGCCGGTAGTCAAAAAATTTATGTTCGCATTAGGACGTTTTGTTTGTTCATTTTTTAGCACGTTGCGTATGCGCGCCATGTTTCCAGCTACAACCCGAGGCTTGTGAGCTGCTCATCTGTCAGTGTTGTTGCTTTTGTGCACTGCTAAAAATTGGATTCCCTGAGGCACAAAGCCAGATGTTTTTGGCAATTGGTTAACTTCATCATTTCAGCCAGCCGCAATTATTGTACGGTGCGTTTGCTTCCCACGCGGCCAACTGTAAAGGTCGTTGCGTTGGCTAGAATTCGCACACGCATAATTTAGTCAGGGTGTTGATTTGAAATTTA
The DNA here is from genome assembly GCA_018901835.1 of Scaptomyza graminum. Classification (NCBI taxonomy): domain Eukaryota; kingdom Metazoa; phylum Arthropoda; class Insecta; order Diptera; family Drosophilidae; genus Scaptomyza; species Scaptomyza graminum. The sequence goes on from JAEIFL010000303.1 coordinate 5,279,194, forward strand.
TTGCAGGTATCATAGATAAAGCCCATGAATGTGAAACCAATTCACTGTTCAGCCTCTGTCTGTAAATAAATAAAGCAATTGCCTTTCGTATGTACGTAATGCAATTAGGCTAAGCCTTTAACGTTGAAAAATTTAAACGTTGGTCATTCAACATGTTGTGCTAATTATAATTTGTGTTTCTTTGTTACCCGAGCGAGTTGCAAAAGCCCCAAAATCCCCTGCCAGTGTAGTTTGAAGTTGAATGCAACACGTAGCAACTGTACTGCGCAACTTTGAACAGCTTGAAGTTGTTGCAGACATATATACTTATGTCTGACAGAAAAAAGCTGGGAGCCAACACTGATGTCATTCCCATTTCCGCTAGCTTCTGGCACCCTTCGAGCAGTTGTTTCTCCCTCTTCTTTCGTATTCTTTGCTCGACTGTCTGTCCATGTAACTGGCATACCTTACATGCTTATGAGGGAGAACGTAGAATGTATGTCGAGCATGTAACGCTGTCGCCCACAGCGCGTATCTAGTTGTTGACTTTAGCAGCAGCATTATGTAATGAGCAACAACAATGTAATTTAATACAATTTTATCCAAGTCTCCACATTGGTAAAAGAGAGCACAACGAAAACAAACTCTAGCTTTGAGGTGACAAAAGTGCAAATACCCTGGCACAAAAAATTGAAATTGGATAAGCTGTTGCATAACTTGTTAAGGTAAAAGTTTTTATGAGCAACTTTACGCCACGACACACATTGTCTAGGCATGCACATACTAAAAGAATGACAGCACGAGATATCATTTAGCGGCACATAATAACAAGTCGCAAAGACATCGGCAGATGGTTGTCTAGAAAACCAACTAGAGTTGTGTCTCTCGATATCCGTCGCTTGTTTGTGAATTAAATGAGAGAAGGGCTATGAAAACATTACATAAACAAAGATAGAACATGGAGCCATTTTGTGTGAAACAACATCTGGAATGGGAAAATTATGACCCTCCATTGATAAACATAGTAGACCGTTAACAAACGTAAACACTTAAAGCGGATATTATACAAACGCTTTTACATTTAAATTAACAAATCAATTCTGAATTTACGCGAACTGTTTATCATATTGCCATTAATTTTTTAAATGATCTCGCGTGTATTGATATACTCAGAAATTATTGGCCAAAACATATTTTTTTCTTAAAAAACATCAAGCTACTTTGCATCTTATTTATAAACATATTACATGGTCATAGTCAACACAAACACAAATCATTGACAACCTTGAATCAAAATTTGCAGAGCTTCATTGTAAACCGAACTGAACCGAGCTAAATGCTTCCAGCCAAGCAATACATATTTACATAAATTTCAATTTATGCTGGCCTTGTTCGGCCTTGGAATTAGTAACGAAGAAAAGAAGATAAACATGTTAATAACCTATTTAAAATTTCCCAGCAAGAATTTCTATCAGTCTTTTTTTTTTTTTTTCTTGTTGATTTTACGCATAAATTTCGGCTTCAGCGCTGCCATAAAACCGACAAAAGAATTGCGTTTGAGAAGAATAAACCAATTCATAAACTACTTATGTATATGGCTGTTAAAGCCCTAGCAAATTAGCTGGCAACGCAATGTTCTCAATGCGATATGTATTTATATTCAAATTAAACTCGTTTAAATCTATAAAGATTGGTGTAGCACAAAGGCTCAGCTCTGCCAGATCCGTGTTTATAAATTCTTTGCTAGCTTCCGTGGCGACTAAACTGAACGCTCACGTCAACGTTAACATCGATGTCGGCAAAACGCAATCGAATTATTATTTGTGCAATAATCGGCTAATTTATAGTTTGATAATTTATGAACTATTTCTAGTTGGTCCGCCGACGTCGTCAGATACTTAAGCGCTTTAGCTAACCGCTTAAGCCAATGGCTGACACTCAACGACTCCCTCGCTTTCAACTGACTTGGTTTGGTTTGGTGGTTGTTGGTTTGACCGTTTGGCGGATCGGCAGTTAGGCGCAGCGGTTGCCCTTGAATTGATCGCGGCGACAAGACAATTGGTCAGCTTAAGTTTTTAATTTTTTTATTTGTATATTTTTTGTGGTTTTCGTGTTTTTGTTTTTACCTTTGGATATTAAATTTTGTTTGGTATTTACATTTATGTATGTACGCTGGTTTGTGACCGACCGCAGCTTCTTGGGCCGCTTTTGTGATTTTATGCAGATGAAAATATTTATGTTTTGTTGATTGCGCATAAGTTAATTTATATTTTATAGCGTTGGCGCTACATTCGGTCCACGAATGGTCCGCAGCGCACAGCAAATGCAAATCAGCGTTTAGTTGTCTGTGTTTTTCTAATAAAAAAGCATTGTTTGACCTTAAGCTAAAATGAGGGCGTCAACGACGCTCTTTATATGTGTAGCTGTGTGTGTGCGCTTGTATCTATTTCTTCTGCGAACAAAATTTTTGTTTTTCTCTTTATTATTCTACTCTGTGGCAACTTTGCGATTATTTTGGTTCTAACATTTTGTTTGTTGATTTTGGCGCATAAATATTAAATAAAGCTGGAAAAACCACGCCAACATTTAGCATTAAAGAATGAGAGTGAAAAGCAACACCACCACGACCAACACCAAAACCAAAATCAGTGAATCATTTTTATTTTGTTTTTTTGTTAGCAGAAAGATTTTTATTATTTATTTTGGTTCTGTTTTTTTTAAATCAGTGCACCTGTTTAATTGTACATCACAACAACTTTCTGTTTCTGCTTCTCACCAACTTTTTTCAGGAATCCACTTGACGAAATTGAAGCAGTATTTAGAAGTTAAAACTAAACTAAGTTCTGAAACACACACACACTCTTTTAAATCATACATACACCGTAATGCGAATGTGACACTTTTATTAACTAAGTTCCGATATCTAAATAACTAGATACCTAGCATATATACGTATTAACAATTTCTAAGCGAGAGAATATGACTATAAGTTACAACCTAAAACAAATAACTAACTAACTTTATATGTTCTACATAATTATAAGCCACCCACATTTTTATATGCAGCGAACTTTTTGTACACCAATTCTTACCATGTTAAGGACTACGTTAATCAACTACATACATTCTCTAACACACACTGCAACAACAGCAGCCCACACGCCCACTTAATAATCATAGTGTTAATGTTGATTTTTTTCATTTTATAAGACCTATTATTTTTCTTTTCAAATCGCCCCCAACTTTTATTACATGGTATGAAAACAAAACGAAAAAAACCTGCAGCTCTGCGTTGTTCCCTTTACCAGCACTTGAAATGCTTTTACACACTACTTCCACACTCACATACATGCAGCGTTTTTAAAGTACTCACACAGACATTCAGTTATACACTCCCACACACTAACTGACCGCCCTTATCGCCTAGGGGCATGTTATTAGCATACACATACAACCACCACACGCATTTTGTAATTCGAGAAAGAGAGAAAAGGGAAAAACTTAAAAATAATTATTTTTAGAGCAGGACAAGAAGACTAATTATAATTCTCAATGCACGTTAAGTTGCCTTGGTGCATGCAGAAAAACAAAGGGAGAATGAAAGTGAGAGAATATTATAGTGCCTAGTTGTATGAGAAACTCCAACTAAAAAGTTATGTTTGCGAATTCAATTGTTTTGCCATGCGAACAGTCGGCTGTCTTTTTTTCAATATTTATGCTAGTGTAAGCCAACTGTTGCATCTTCGATTGACAAGTTTACATTAGTATATGTGTAATCGGTTTAACAAACTTGTCGGATTTAAACAAGGCCAACTCTTAGACTTACTCATGTTATATAATCATTTCCATAAAAATATTTCTGCAGAACGCATGCACGTTAAGTTTATAATATTAATAAATGCGTTGTTCCGTTATCGGCGTAACATATTTTATATATTTAATTACTATTTGTGAGAATTTATATGTATTAAAAGAAAACTAAACAAAAGTTAATTTGCTCTCGAGCCATATGTTATTATACTTAATAAACCGATATAGTGTATGTTTTATATTAAGTATACGCAAGCCATGCATTATCACCTGCATCAACACGAACCAACAATCATCAAAAACTATTTAAGCTCATACATTGCCAATGCATTTTTTAAATAACATGTGCCATATATTTCTATGTACTTTTTGTTACCACCTCACAATGGAAAAATGTCTATAAATAAATAAAATCAAATAAATCAATTTTTTATACGTTTCATACTTAGTAACTGTGACGGTTATGACTAATCAACAATCATTTCTCGGTTATGGTTATTTGTGGTTTTTATTTTAATTCACTTCACCTAAATTATTTGAATCCAACAATATAGTTAAAGTAAAAAGTACGAAGGGCATTGCATGCATAAATCTGTCAATTGCAAAAGTTCAACACGTTTAAATACGATAAGGTCGGGTCGCTAAGCCAACTAAAAAGTGCAGGCTTTGCTAGTGGCACCCCCTGGAGTGCCTGCGCAAAGTTCATTTAAAAGTCGAAAGGACAAATGAATGAATAAAACGAACCGAGCAAATGGCAGCGCTAAAATGTGAGCAAACGAAAAGAAGAAAAAAACGAAATTAAAGTAAGGAAAAAATACTTTAACAAGTGCAGCGTAGCCGGGTCAAGCCTGGCCGCACTTGGCTAACGCTGCAGATGGCTGTAGGAGGCGCATCTTCTCAGCCGTGACAGCTGCTTGCTCGGCTCGAAGGTAGGTCCTTAGACGCTAACACCGAAGGCGGTGTGTAAATTGGAATGCATAAATCACTCAAGCAGAAGTTGTTGCCTGTGCCTCACCAAACGATTCAGCTGCAATAATTTCGAATTAGACTTGAACCGAAAGTGTGTTGCAATTTGTTTAACACAAAAGCCACTTGCAGCCAGCATTGTAGCAATGTAGCACTGCAGCTAGCTAGCCATGCTAAAAATCAAGCCACAAAGTTCTCGTCAGCTGCAGACAAAAAGATTACTGGATGAGGAAAGTGTACTTAAGGGCAACGAAAAACACTCGCAGATGAAATCTTATTGCAAATAGTTTTAGTGCACTCACATTTAAAATTAATTTTGCATACATACATATATGTACCTACTACATGCGTTTAAAAATAATGTATGTTGTATAGTATGTACTTTATGTGTATGCAGAGCGCAAGTTTTACGACTTTGCCGACTTGCAGCTGCTTTCGGCTTATACCGCCGTGTCTGCCCTCTGTTTGTCTCGAGTTCTCGCACTCGCTCTTGCTTTGGCTCCTACTCTGTTCTCCGTTTGCTGGCTGTGCCTTCGCTTTGTGCTTCAGTGCTTTGGTTGTCTGCCTTAACACGCTAATCTCCAGATGCCATGTTATTGCACTTGTTGGCAAAGTTGTTCAAAAAGTGATTTTGTCAGTGATGGGGATTTTGGGGGTAAGGCTAAAAGTTTGCAATGTGTTTCTTGGTTTTTAATTACAACAAATTTGACTTGCGATGGGAAAGTTTGTTGCATGAGGCTGCCGTAGGCACGTACACATGTGACTAAAATGAATTAACGTAATTTATTGTTATTTTTGTTTTGTAACCGCTCATATCATGTGCTAACCGCATTACACATTCATATGTTTGTTTGGCCAATCAACGTTCTGGTTTTTTATAAAAAAATACTATATACCATACTACTTATATATCTTTGTTCATATGTGTTTTACTTTGCACAATTGAAACACCCAACAAATTTACAAACCACAAAAAAATATGACAGAACCGCACAAAGTCAGGCGCAAACAACGCACGTGCCCAGCAAAATACCAAAGCAGCTCAGGCAACAGCAGCAGCCGGATATAAAAGCCACGCCCACGACGGCGCCTGTATGCGATACACCCAAGCCTTCGCTGCTGCCAAAGCCAAAGGTCAAAGTTGTGATTCCTCCCGCGCTGCAGCAACGTCTTTGGCAACACCAACAACAGCAGCAGCAGTCCCAGCAACAATCTCAACCCGATGAGCCAACTATACACGAAGAGGAGCAGTCTACTGCTACCACGCCCACGAGCTCCAGCAGTCGCATACCCGTTCGTACACTTAAAGCAGAGCGCCGCGCCTTAGCAGCAGCTGCACGACAGGCAGGCGCCAGCCTAGACGAGTACATGCTACAGCTGGAGAAGGAGCAGCAGCTGTGGGAGGAACAAGATCAAGGCGCCTCGCCAACAACGCCCACAACGATGCCTGCGGGCAACAGGCGTGCCATGTTGAAGTAAGTTTAATGCGTGTCGGTTAAGGAGTTGACAAGCGTGTAAGCAGCAGAAAACGCATCAAAGGTCGCAGGTCAAATGGCCTAGGAAGTAAACAGCTCGTAGGCGTAGACATTTAGTTTAAGTATCTGTTTGCCATTTAGGTTTGACGGCAAACACGTTGTGCACCCACACCCACACAAACACACAACAAATAAGCACCCAAACACACACACATGTAAGGCAACTATATGTTTCAGTGTCTATTTCCAGTCTTTATCTATTAATGTTTATCAATCTATATACATAAGCCTTTCTTTCTAGGGCACCACTTTCAATTATCTTCAATCTTTCTATTAGTTTAGTTAATATTAGTTTTTGAGGTGTCTGTTTTTATCACTCTCTGTGTATATAAGTAAATACAATGGTCTCTACTATAGAAACATAATTTTTTTCTTTTAATTTTTGCCATTTGCCTTTAGGCACAATATTAGTTACTGTCTGTTAAATCTCTCTTAGCAAATACTAATCACTTTTTGCCAACTGATTTTTAATAATGTTTGTTATTCTTAACCCAATCTTCTCCCAATATTAGTGCTGAGAAGCGTGCGTCTTGGCGTGCCGCTCGTCTGCGCTCCCTGGAACAGGGTGCTGTCGAGGCGCAGGATGTCATCAAGAATATGCGCAAAGTAACAGATGATTTAATCACGCATGAGTCCAGAGCCAGCGAGGTAAGTTTTAGCCAATTTTGCCAGCCCCATTTCTTCACACTAACCAGATTTCAAGCGAACTCCCAAATAAAAAAAAAAAAACAAAAAACATTCCCAAATTTTAAAACGAATGCAATTAACATGCGTGTTATGCCTGAGGAACTTGGCTGAGCATCTCCAACCCATATAGCTACATGGTTTGCTTTACTAACTGCAACAAACTACTAAAATCATTAAAATGTCAACTTCAGAATGTTTTTGTTTCATGCTCAAGTGTCACTAATACAGAGCAACTAATTTATTGAAAATTTAGCTAAATAATAAATGTTCATAGGAGATCACAAAGTTATTGAAACGTCAGCTCAACAACAAAATGTATCAAAATTATTAAATCGCTTTAGCTAAAAAACAATACCCCTTTTTCCAAAACATTTTCTTTTTATTTTTGTGACGCAGCCAAAAATAGTGTTTCCAAAAATTGCCATAAAATCAAGCGATGGTCCGGTCATCGTGCGCGAACGCGAAAAAATACTAGACGAAAAAATCGTGCGTCGCACTGAGGAGGTGCCCTGCCCCATAACGGGGCAACCTCAATTGCGCACAGTTGAGTACATTGAGAAAATCATCGAAACGGAGGTTAGCTGAATCCAACTGAAAATAATTGTATAATACCTACAAACACACACATACATATCGTTTACTAATTTAATTGGCACCAAATTGAGTTTCGTTAGCAATGCAAAAGCGTTTTATATACACACATACATGCATACATACAATTTATATTTTCGCATTATGTATGTTCTTTTGGTTGAAAGCCGCTTCTGTTGTATATTTGTACTCGTAAGCGTTTGCTTTTTGTGCTCTCGTTTCGCTGTCGATTTTTGTAGTATCTTCACGTATTTTGCACATCCTAAAAAAACACATTTAATGCACTGCACACACCCAGAGAGAAAGAGAGAGAGAGAGAGAGAGAGAGAGTGAGAGAGAGCACCCTCCAATTTCACTCGTACATTTGTACACTTTGTCATTGTAAATAGCAAAAACTTCATTCAGACACACACACAAAAGTACACAAAAACAGAGACCTAATTATTTTATAGAGCTCATGATTTTTTATATGTCTGCAGATGTGCAGACTGCTGCAGAAACTTGCTTTCCCTATAAGATGTTGTATCTTTACCATCTTGTAAGTGCTGCCAAACCACAAATGTTTACCGAGAAAATTTTAATATCTACACTCAGCTCTCAGCTGCGCAGTGGCTTTTGTTGACATTTTGTGTCGCCCACCTGAAACCAAAGCGGATCCTGAAGCTGTGGCTTCGGCTGAAGTGCAGCGCATAAAAAGGACAATAAGCCACCTACCGCGAAAAGGTTTTCTGATACTCGAGCAAGCATTGTTATTGTTCTTTTTTAAGTGTCGCGGTTTTTAAGACTATACGCCCTTTTGCTCGGCGCCCCATTCATTCCATTCGGCTTGTGTCTGTTTTGTAGGGGGCTTAACCTTCAAAGAGTTTCATTGTGTATTTTAGGGCTTGATGTTGTCACGTGTCCATAAAGCGTCTACGTCCACGTCCACCGTCACTTTTACGCTTTTTAAGGCCTGGTTCTTGATTCATTTTAAGTATGTTACGCATTTTAATGACGCAGTGCGTTTTATGGCAAACTCCATTAAAATTAAAGGAAAACTTTTGTTTTTGTTTTGTTGGCTGCTGCGTTGTTTTTGTATGACTTCAATCAAAATAAAAAACAACACGCCGCAAAAACCATTTTATGGCCTCTTCTATGTTTGGCCAGAAAAATCGTGAATTTAAAAAAAATTGCTTCTGTCGTTACACTCGGCTTTCCACGGCTAAAGGAAGCAGGCGCTACATACAAGAACCGGCTAGAATGTCAACGGCATACAAGTTTCTGCCTTCCTTCAGCTTTTGCTCTGCTCATGTAATACGAGAGCCACAACTTTGCCCGCAGCAGCTTCAAGCAGGCCCCTTAAGCTGATCTGAATGCACTGCGGGATGCTTCCAGTCGTTTTTATAGTTAGCTCAGCGCAGCGCCTGTCAGTGCCAAGCCTCGGATTATCGTCCATCTACAATGGAATCCTTTTACTTTGTCATCGAGCAAAACGAACAAACGAAAATGCCGGCAATTTGCTCTGCAGTTGTCCTCTCATACTCATCAGTTTATCAGCAACTGCTGTATGGCCCATCTAAGCAACTAGAATATTCACGCTTTCATCATATTGCATAAGTTTTGTCTCTCTTTTCTGAAATATCTTCCGAGAACTTTCAAGTTGTTTTCTTTTTAGCAATTTGTTCAGTATGTTAAAAGCTCTCCGAAGAGTTGTCTTAAACTTTTTGATTTATAGCATAGTGAATAAACCATTAGTTAGCAGATAAAGTCATCGTTTCAGTGTTGTTTATATCAACTACATACTGAAAGGCGGATTTATGGTAAATGCTGATAAAAGTTTTGACATAAACCAGCAAGAAACTTAAAAAAGTCAAACCCTACGCTTCTTAGATATAAAGCAAAGCAAACAAAAAATAATTATCTTGTTTAAAATTCATTAAGCTGTATTATCTCTTTAACATTCATTATGTCTTTAACTGTCACTTTCATTTAATATCCAGATCTCATTATAACCGCACACCACATATTTAACACATAATTTTCACTTCCTTTGCTTCCTTAATAAGTTTACATATGCACCGATTATTGGCATGCCTTTGGTTTTGGTCGTCACGCTTGGTGCTGTTTATTGTTGCCTAGTTAGTAGTTAGTTTGCCAGCAAACCAAATGCACAACGTATCGTATTCCAATATACCTACATAGGTGGAGACCTGCAAGGAGCGCATCATTTCCTTGGAACTGCAAGTGCCAGGGGCTGACGAAGGAACACTTGATGATACACAGCCACCTCTAGAGCTACAGGCTGATGATGATTTTGACAACGATGACTACGACGACGACAATGACGATGACGATGACGAGGAGGAAGACACCGCCTCCATTGTAACGGTGCAAGCGAACAGCGACAAACTGTTTCTGCGTCACGATGTGGATGCCTATGGCCCATCGTCAATTGAAAGCGTTTCGTCGGGCAAGGTACGCATTAAAGCAACGCCACTGACAATGCACCAGACACTGGCCAAGGAGACGACCATTGTTGAGGTGCTGAATCCCGTCATTGGCGGCGACGGCAGTGCACGCACTATACAAGTGAGCAGTATGCCCTTCGACATGGATGAACTGGAGGAGGACGAAGGCGCGACCTCGGTGCTGCGCAGCGAAACTTTTGTGCTACTCAGTGGTGAGGATGGCGGTGGCGTTGGCAAGTCGGAGCTGTCATTAAATGCAAAAATGAAGAATGTGCTCGAAGAACTGCTAGAGAATAAGCGCGTTAAATTGAATTTGCAAAAGAGCCTCGAGGAGAACAGCGACAACGAAGGGGAAGACGATGACTTCGAGGAGGCTGAGAATGTATATGTCGACGCACGCGATGACGATGAGAGTGCCTATGGTGATGCCATGGATGATGTTGTTGACTTTGGCATTTCAGCAGTGCCTACAGGCAGAAATGCAGTGCAAGATGATGCCAAGAATGGCAATCAACAGCTGCTGGAAGCGCTGATAAGAGACAGCAATCGCAATACCATCATGGGTAAACTAGCTAGCCAATTGGGCGCAAACGACGATGATGATGATGAGGAGGATGACGAGGAGGAGGGGGAGGATGAAAGTAGCGATTCTTCGGACGATGATAGCGACGACTCCGATGACGAGGACAATGCCGAGCAGCAATTAAACATTGCCTACGTGCAAGGCGCTCAGGTAATCGAGAATCTCAACACTGTGGCAACGGGCGGTGGCAAGCTGCAAAAGTCACAGACTTACAACACAATGAAGCAGGCGGAACAGGAACAGGAAAAGGAGCAGCCAGAGGAAGAGGAGCAAGCAAGTAGCAAGGCACAAAACCCATCACCTTGTGGCGACACACTGGCCCAGCTGCAAGCTGAGCAGCGTGCACTGGCCGAGATCTCAAAACAGCTGCGCAAGTCTGTGGAGGATTTGCTCAGCGCCGATGGTAGCGACTCAGTGGTGGAAACGCAACGCACCTACACACTACCAGCGTCCAGTGACAGCGGTGCCGTTGTCACTGTCACTGAAGTGGTGAAGAAACAGAAGAAAAGTGGTCGCCAGTCAAGGTCTGGTGAATCGGGCGAGGCTTTATTCAACCGCCTTCTCAGCGCTGGCGAGTCAGAGCGTCAAGTTTTCGATCAGCAGCAGGGCGAAACAATCACAACCACCACTACAACCACTGAGGCAATGCCTGCCTTAGCAGCAGCGGCCGCTGAGCCAAGCACCAGTGTGGTGACCACAACTCGCACTGTCTCCAACATTGTCACCAGTGGCATACCGAGGCTCGAGACAAGCAAGCAGCAGCAGCAAACCAGTCGCACCAACAATAACAATAATCGCAGCAAAAACAAGCGCAAAGGCAAGAAGAAATAGGCGATAGATGATTGCGACAAACTGCGCATACTACACATGGTCTGTGTGGGATACAACAATACACACACTACAAATACAAACATGCATACAAATATTCTCACTAGCCCCTCACCACCAAACCCGTCCCCAGCAACTCACATTGGCAATAGTCACATATTAGTGCATTGAGGAGCATTTAACAATGTGCCGTTATACATAATGTATGTACACTTAAAATATATTTTGTTTACATATTTATGTACCATCTACATATGTATATAAATTTATTTAATTGTGCAAATAACTTGTCGTTGCATTTAAAAACACATTTGTAACTAATCATAAAACGTGTGCGAAAAAAACGATACAACAAAAACTGAACGATAAGAACATAATAATTAAAAAATACAAAAAAAAAACCATGTGAGCTTTTAACAACATTTAATACCGTAACAACAACAAATGTCAATTAAAACTCCCACTGGCCCAAGGAACTAAATATTCATAATTGCGTTTAACAAAAATCTTATTTAATTGATTTAAATAATTTAATTTTGTTTTGCATTAAAGCGACATTTTCATTTTCTTTTTTTGTCATTTAATTTTGATTTTCGACTATTTATAAAAGTTATTTTTGCGTTTTTTGTTTTAGCAAATAAAAAAATAAAAAAGTAAACAAATAAGCCCTTCAGAGCCGGTCAAACGTGTTTTCGATGTCCGTTATTTTTATTCAGTACTATGAACCACGAGCATTCCGACCGCCTAGTATAAATTGGGCTTCATTATAAAGTCTAGCTCTAAACGACACTACAAAAAAAAAAAAAAACTACAAAAAACAATGTTCTATATACTATGTGTATTAATGGTGTTGTATATAATTGTTTTTGCTGCAAAACTTGTAGTTTTTGTACACAAAGCATAACAACAATTTACAAGTTAGTCATCCTTTAAATGCATTATATAAATTGTAATTGTAAAGAACACGAGCAAACAAATATATAATACTTACCTATATGATATGTATCTAGCAAATAAGTAAGAAAACAAACTTTTTATAAACTGAAAAAAAAAATAAACATTGCTGCAATGTAATAAACAATTCAATTCATTTTTTAAATTCGAAAGCAATCTTTTCACTGTTCACACCAACATGTTCGTATTTAAAATATGCAGCATATTTTTCCCATTTATGGTACTGCTTTGAACTCCCACACGAATTGTTCGTAAAATTATGTCAGATGGCCAAATAGCTGTGCCATTTATTATGTTCTGGGATATAAATAGCAACATGCTTTTGTTGTACAATTTTAAAAGTGGTGGATTATCCACTGACAGCAAAAGTCCAGCACGTGCCATCAGGTTTTTATTTGGCTAGTTACCTGATGAGTGGTAAAAACCGCTTTGTGACATTGTGTGGTACTTATAGATTTTATATAGCTGCGTTAGTTTTTTATATATTAAATGGAGTTACCGTAACTGGTTTCGTTTGAATCTTGAATTTATAGCTTGTTTTGTTATCGTACAAAAAAACACACAAAGGTTTGTATGCTATGTACTAAACTTAATTTTTTGTAAATTCAAATGGCAACAACCACAATTATCCAAAAACAAAGTGAATGTGGCATTCAACATTAAAGATACAACTTTTATTTAGTTCTATACGGGCCGTGAAGAAAATTAAAGACAAGCATTATTAAACAGACGGAACCAATTGAATAGGTAACACTTGTCTTGTATTGTTGCCACAGGCAGAACGAGGCTGGCATCAAACTAAATGAGATTAAACGGAAGCAGTTTCCATTTAAGCAAATGCCAAGCAACAAAACAGCGTCGGAAACGTCGCGTCGCCTGTGTTGAATGTAGTCAAAAAGATAGACAGTTGACAGGTGGATGGGCGTTGCTTGGGACTGGCATGGTGCTAATGTAAAAATCGTTAGAATTTGTTGTGAGCAAAATTACCATCAACATCATCACATCAACTCCGGAATCAGCAAGCAAACAAGTAAGTTTTGAACGGAAGCTCTCGACAACGACAGCACATTGAGCGCTGCGGGCTTGCGTTGCGTATGTGCAATGTGCATAATTCGATTTAAAAAGCGCACACACTAAGAGTATGCGTAATGCACGTGGCAGAACTGTAGCAGTAAGTATATACTACTAGTATTTAGGTATTTTCAGCAAAATATACTTGTGTCAGCATTTTAAATATTTAATGTCAACCAATTGAATTACACTGCAAAACAAGTCGTCGGATGCCTCTTGCTGACGCAAGTTTTGTTGCATTTGCATGACGCTGGTGCCAAGTGCAAGTAGAACGGTCTGCTCCAGGCAGGTCCAGTGCCTGCTGCGCGCTGAGCAAGACAAATGAATGCGTCAGTTCTGCCCTTTGCATATATGCCCTTGAGTTTCCCGTTGCATTTGCATTTATGCAACACTTCAACTGCAGGCGCCACCACGCAGGAGAAACGCTGCGGGCATTTTAGCAATGTCGCATGTAATGCTTGCTGAACTCCTATGCTGCACCACCAAAGAACCTAATGTGCTGCGCATTAATCAAAATCTCATTTTTGTGGTTGGATCACAATGCTGTTGTTGTTTATATTGTAATGCATTTTGCTGTAGATAGAGAACAACCGCAGAGTTTCACATTTTAATACACTTCACTGATCTGACAATGTAGTCAACGTCATTGTGGTGGTGGGTCAGGGTGGAGCGGCGTGGGCAGTGCTCATAACATGGTCTGTCTGCACCAAAAACTCCAAGCAATTGTCGTCTCCTGTCAAACTTATTAGGATTATGCTTTATGCACACACAAGCTACCCAACCAATGTTTCGCATATATATGTACAATTTTTATATTTTTTAGTAAATGATGTTTGAATGTGTATGTGTGTGAGCAAAGAGTGCGGGTGTCATATGAATTTACAGCATTTGCTGCTTGAAATTTTGCACATTACACACATAAATTCTGTAAAGATGCTTCTTACTACTGACGATATTACAGCTGCTGTTCTTTGTCGATCCTAGAAAAATGAAAAATGTCCAGTTTTCACTGGGAGCAGACACACTAGCACACACACCCACACATACAAATGCGTACACGCAGGTGTCCTGTGCTGCTTTAGTCCTTGGGCGAGCTTGTCGTAGTGTTTGCCACCGCCAGTTGCTGAGTTATCTAGCAAATAATGGAACGTGCTGTGCAGCTGATGCGTTTTGATAAATTTTAAATAAGTGCAGCTGCTGCCACAATGCTCGCAAGAAACAGGATCCCAGCAACACAAACGTACAAAGAGCCTTAACGACCTTCAGATGTCTTTACGTCTGCATAATATGCCATATTAGGTTGTAGTTTAACTTGGCGCAACCCAATTAATTGGTCAGCAGTAAGTTTTACTTGTCATTTATCAAGTGTTTTATCAGTTGTACTTAAAATCAACTAAGCAACTAGATCCCTCAACAAAACCAGCAACTATTTTCTTAAAAGTATGTTTAATTTGTGAGCTATTACTAATAAACCTTAATGATGGTACTTTTGCCGCAATGCTTAGAGTGTTAATAAAATACAAACAATATGGACAAAACAGAAAATTTCGAACCAGCAAGTTTTAAATTCACATTAATATTTTTATGTATTGCTATTCAAGTATTTATCGCCATTAATTTTATATTAGAAAGCTCTTTAATGATAATACTTAGTTATAGTCTAAAGATTTAAGTTAGATATACTACTTGATAAAATACATAAATATTGTGCTATCAATATCTCCATCAGTAAATTACACTTGCATAATAATATATGGACATTGTGCTCTATAAAAATGGGTTACAAGGGTACAAGGACAATGAACAAGCAGTTTGACAGCTATAGCAGCGCATAAAAATGCAATGCTCGTCCTGCAATTTAGATTGCGCCTCCTGGCTCCAATGAAAGCCGCTATGTGATATGCCTGTGTGATGATGTTGTTGGTATTGTTATTGTTATTGTTGGTGCTTTAGCCTGTTGCTGTTTTGCACCAACCGATGCGCGCATGCGTTGGAAAACCACGGAAACTGTTGCAGTTGGTAGGACAAAAAACATTGCCCCTAAAAAGGCCAGTTTTATCCGTTCGGCTTATCCAAAAAGGCAGCTGCCTTTATTAGCTGCCGCCTGCTTGTGTGTGGGGCAGGTCCCCAGGGCAGTACTCGTCATCGTCCTTGTCGTCGGCGTCGTCGTCGTTATTGTACCCATTCCCTGGTATTGTATTCTTCGTATTCTAACCTGGAAACCCATACAAGGCTTTGGTTTCTTTTTTGTTTCAATGCTGGAATGCGTCGCTTTTGCTGCTTTTGGAGGTTCCTTCTATGTATTTTTTTTTTATTTTGACATTCGAGTTTGGCGTGCTTTCCGCTGCTGCCTAGCTGAGCTGTCTTGACATCGCGAAGCTGCTGCTGCCTTCTACTGGTTTCCAATTGCAATTTTCAAGGATAAGGATATGCTCGAAACAGATTTATATAGAGGACGCAGTACGTGCACAATTTATTAATGCTGTCCCAGCTATAGGTTGGCTACAACCGGAGTATGCCAGCCCATAGCAATGACGCCCAGTCCAGTTATATAAGGTGTGCTGTCTGTCATATTGAAGTTCGCACATCTGACATGAGCTGGGAGTGGGAATTGAAGCCGGCGGCTGGTTGCCAGGCATTTAAATAACGAGATTTCAAATGAAATAGACAGCTCGGCAGAACTAAGTATGGTTGTTTTGTTTAAGTTCTGTGGCACAATAAAGTCGATGAAACTAACAAACGGAACTCGCAGCAGGTGCTGCCTTAGTTAGTGTTTGTGAATCTGAACAATGCTCACGTATTCGCATTAACGAACTTCTATGCTTTAAGTGCAGTGAAAAGCAAAGAACAACATTACCAAAAAGATCCCGGCTGAAATTGTAAGACGTGATGCAACCTTTTGGCATTGAGCAGCCTCCAGCTTGGCAGCACTCAACTTTATCTGTGTTTGGGCAGTTGTTCAGCAGTAGTTTGAGCAAACGGTGGTTCTATTCTGATTATGGGAGCATAAACAACATCTAGCTAAGAAACAGAGTTAAATTTAAACTTGTGCTAATTATTTGTTGTGCTTGCATCAAGGGTAATTAATAATATAGCATAAGCTTTTAATAGTTGTTAAACTTACGTGAAAATAAGAAACCCTTTCATATTTTTAAGTATTTTAGTGAGTCTTAAGAAATGAAAAGTTATTGCAGTAAATTAATAATGAGAAAATTTTTAAAATTAAAAACAACCGGTACATTAACCAAAAAATGCCTTCTAGTAGTAAGTTACCATGGCTGTTAAATATCTTTCAATTAATCCATATTAAATTCCAGCAATTGGATTCCATTCAAGCTGAACTTTAGTTAATTAATTTGCATACCCGCATACAGTAAGTGCATATGTACAGATGGATAAACCTATAGTTTGCATTCAAACACATCGTCTACCGTCCATCACAAAAGCAGAGAAAAATCTGATTATATTGGTTGGGAAAGGCAGCAAGAACAAGAGCGTTGCGGGAACAATTTGCATATATTTGGTTTGTGATTATCGTTGACCACAGATTTAAATGAGGACGTGATGCTGATGCGCCAAACAGAATTGAGCAGAACCGACCCGAGCAGAGCAGTCAGATGAGCAGAACAGAGTGATGATCTGCCAGGACCATTTGCTGCGTCGCATCGTTTTTGTTGTCGTTTGTGCCTTGCCACATACGGCAGATTGAGTGACGCTCGCTCATTAATATACGCAACGTTCTGCGTACGGCAGCAGCGACATCAACAACAATATTGACAACAACAGCAAAAACAGCAACCAACCAAAGCCAAGGACTGATGACGAACATGTGGTTATTTTTCTGGCTCGTTGGTGCTCTTTGCACTCTTACCGCTTAATGTGGATTATTTATGTTGGGCGTGTGGGCTATGATTCTTAACTCATTTTTAAGCGTAATGTTATACTATCATTTTATAAATAATTATTTTTCTTTTTTAATCCAGTTCAAAAGAGTGTGAACAATATTTTAAATTAAGTTCAGCTTCCTTTAAGCTTGCTCCTGTCATTTGACACAACAAAAAGGTTAATCAACATTTAATAAAATATCCTAAAAGTAATTAAATTTAATTTGCCGGTAATACTAAAAATAAAATATTTGTTTTTTTATTTATAATTTTCAACGACAGTTGCAAGTCACATTTAAAGCTGTTGAATGAATGAATAAAATTTGCAGAAGAAATCGAAAGAGCATATCTGTTTTTTAACAGCACTGTAAAAGTGAAACTTGTGTGTTGCATTTAAAAGTTTTGTGTTGTTTCCTATTGCTTCTGACTCATCAAATGGGAGTTTGTGCTCTGCAGCTTGGCATACATGACGTTTACGTAATATGCTATTCAGTCAAAACAAATGAACTTAAATAGGATGTTTGTAGTGGCCAGGAATAGTTGAGTTATCGTTATTCCCTTATATTACAGCATCTGAGCTGCAGCAACAACTAAACTGCAACCAGCATTAGATTGTTTTCAACGCTCGATTGCTATAGAAAATTGAAAAATATTGTCGCTGTGCTTGTCTCAAAGTGATTCGAGCTTAGTAAATGGATGCATCTGATGATGTTCCATGCTGACGTCTCCTTGCCAGCTCCTTCCGCTCTTGCTTCGAAGTTCGTTGTTCGTAATGATAGATTGTACTCAGTGCTTCGTCTTGCCACACTGCAAAGATGGTAGAAGTTTTGCAACTGGGGCCTACGCAGGCCTTTGCTCTGAGCAAGGAGCAGCCGCCACTCCTATTTTATAGCATCTAAACTTTTTGTTTGATATTACATGCCCCTAGTTGCAACCCCTTAACCCACTTGCCTCACCAAAAACTTCTGGTATATGGGTCACAGTATGTTGTTCGAGCTGGTTGCAGATAAACGCAGCGCTTCCGCCAGTAACTGCACTTTTCGTAAAAAAAAATAAATCATTTTGATCGAGTGAATGCTGTCATCTAAAATATTAAAGCAAGCAAAACAAACGCAAGATTAAACGCAATAAGTGCTGAAGTATACTGTGTTCTACTTTTGAGCTAAGTTAGTAAGCTGCACTACTGAATAAGTAGAGCACCTTAAAGTTAACGCTTTAACTATGATTCTGAATCGAATTTGGTATAACAAGGAATAAATATATAGCATACTAATTGATATTTGAAAAATCTTTACGTTTATTTAAACAGTTAGGTGGATTAAAATTTATAAGGAAAGATTTCATAACTTGTTGCACCACCTTCTCGGAAAACATAATTCATTTGTCAACGAGCCATGGCTGGTCTCGCCTGCTTCTCTGCAATCGTGCACAGGCACGCTAATATGGTCAATGCCAACTGTTGCCAGTGAGACAGCAGTGGGCATTCAATTGCAGGATACCGGCTGCACGACTCTATAAATGTATCCGCCTCACTCTCGTTGCTTTTGGCGTCTCTTCCATAAAAGTCAAGTGCATGTTGCGCTGGCAGTGTTCCAAACGGTTGCACATCGGCAGCGGAAACGGAAACGCGAAAAAAATAGCAATGGCGAGGGTGACGCTGTCACACCATGTTCAAAACCATCTACACCCTAAAATTCACAGGGTAGATTCTACACTCTACAACAACTAAGTGGCAAAACATGAACAAAAACTTTGCTCGTTGTGCGGCCGACAAGTTGAAACTAATGACAATTTTGTTGTAATTAGTTGCGGCTTTCCTTTCGCTGCGATGCGACGCGACGCGACGGCAGCAAATAAGTTGTCAGAGGACTTAAGTTAAGCAATTTTCATAGTTTTCGTCGCTTGCATTTGCGGCCACCAATCTTTTTGCTTTAGTACAAATTTGCCGGAAATGAAATTCATTTGTTATTCTCACCCAGAATGTTTAGGGTTGTGGTTGCAGGGGCGTAAAAAGAGGACGGGGGCATGGGCGTGTCCATTACTTGTATAAATTTAGCATGTTCCGTCGACTCGAAGGTATGCATCCAGGCATTTTGGCATGGTCAGTGCTTGTGAGATATTTGATAGCTCTGCCCGGCACCTGGCTTTTAATTATTTTTAATTGCATACAGCTGCTCTTGACGTGCCACAAAACACATTTAACAATTCAAGTTGGTTTCGGTCCAGCAAATATGCAACAATAGTTCAACTGGCATCCAACACAGTTGACGCCTTGGCAAAAAAAAATGCAACTCGAAACAATCTCTTCAATTTGCTATTGGGGCTTTAACATACCCCAACTGCTTTCATGTACCCTCTGTAGAAATTGTTATGGTCAGTAGTAACGCTTCTATTTGTAGTTTGATATTAAAGTACCCTTTTTCAAGTAGTTCATATACAAATCTTAGGTGCATTGAATTTATACAGCAAAAGAAATATTTGCATAATAAGATATGTAATTAGTACTCACTCAGCTCAACAAGAATGGTTTCTCAATTGCTTGCATTAAATCAAGCAATGATAAAAAAGTTAATAAACTTCATATTTAAACCTCGCCTTCCATACTCACAGGCCTTTAACCGATTTTATGGGCATTGTTGCGCATTTATCGGATACATTGTTGAGTTTTATTTAACTGCGTCTTACCGTGGCTTTTTCTGAGTGGTTGTGAAAAACGATTTTAAAGGGCCCTCACACACATCGAAAGGCTGCCACAAGCACAATATTTTATATGCCCAAGTGATTCTTTATTTTACGCGCAATATTTTTCTTTTTCAACACATCTGTTGGGCGTAACACACTCACGCATTTTGCGCAACATTTGAGTAAGGGGCGGAAGCAGAGCTCAGTCAGTCGGTTGTCGGCACTGAGATACATAAAAAACAGCTATTACAAATTGACGACAGAAATTCGGTGCTTAAGATGACTTGGCTTGAGTTGACATTCTGTGGCGAATTCAGCGTTTCACGACTACAATATTCTAAGAGACTTTAATTGTTTTTTGGTTGAGTCTTGACTTTTATACACTCACAAGCGAGAACAGCAGTGCTTGAAATATTAATGGAAATTTGCATATGGCCGACCGCGTGAACGCGGAGCATCACGGCAAATAGTGTGCGCCGGACTCTGCTCGCGCATTGCGTGCACAAATAACATATTTGCATATCATAAAAATTCATTTTGTAGCAAATTTTGTGTATTTTTTAAATTGAGCAACCGCAAAGTTTTGCATTGCATTATAAACAGAAAGTTGTTACCCTTCCATCCACTAGAAAATGTTTTTGAGAAGTGCACTATTTCGATTCACTGCCCAGTTTGTCTCTCAATCTGCTGTCCATGTCTGCATATAAATTACGCCCTCTTGTACTTGCAATTTCTCTGCACGTCTCAGTTTCTCGTGTCCCCTCCAAAGCCACAATCCCATTTCTAGTCCCTAGTCCCCGTCCGGCACGCACATGAAATACATCAATGTGACTGTAACTCGAGTCCAGACAAGTGGAGTTTGTGGCAAGTCGAGACGCAAAAACAAGCCTCAAGCAGTGGCCAGTTTGCAATAGTTCTGATTTACTGGCACTTATGACAACTACCAATCTTCATAGTTTCTGCTTAAGTTTTGCCTTCGCCTCGACTTATAGTCCGAGCGTATGTTTGCTTCCAATTTTAAGATAATTGAAACTGTTGCAAAACTCAATGATGTTATTTTTCCATGCTTTAATTTGATTTGGTTTTGGTTTTCTCTAGTTGATTGCTCTTTAATATCATTTCATACGTTACAACAAAGGGACAGATACAGAAACAGAAACATATATATATATAATCTATATACTTATTGTTCAGTCATAAGCTTTCTTTTCATTTGGCATAACGCATGTTGGAATAGCTATTGTTTATCTACACAATTATCACTAATTGTTCGGTTCAATACTTTTTTTATTTACCTAGCGCTTAAGGGCAGGCACAAAACCAAAGTGGCAAAGTCTGCTGTCCAAGCGGCTAACAAGCCACGTTGTTTCGTAGTGCAAATTCTGAGAAACGAAATGCTTAGATGGCATTTTCATTTCACAAAGTAAGTCGCAGTAAGTCTCAGCTGCCATTAATAAAGTCATTACCGTCTGCCAATCTGCCGTTTTCACTTATCAAATACTTGAAGCTACATCAAGTTTAAGTTACACAAATACAAGAGCGCAATCGCTGCTGCAATATTCACAGTAAGCAATAAATTTGGTGGCTTTATCTTTCGTCTGACAAGCGGATGTTTCATTACGAGCAGCGCGCTTTGGCGTCCATAAGCAGGCAACGCATTTTTAAACTGCTTATTAAACTCTGGCAGTGTCACGTACGTCTAGAGAGGGAGCGAAAGATTGAGAGGTGGGAAGTGGCAGGGAGAGTACGTGAGGGCGGAGGTGGGCGGTGCTGCGCTTTAAGTTTAAGTGGCTACTTTACAAAATAGCGCCGCATAAAATAAATTTCTTTTATGTACTTGCAAATTGCCAGCCAAAGTTTCCATATAAATAAATAGAAAAGCGCTTCAACGACAATAAAAACACACAAAAATATACAAATAAAAATATAAAAAACAACAAAGTACAAAATGCTATTGCGGCTACTTGTAACAAGTGTCAATGCTGGTGCGCCCACTATAAACATAAAATTTTTCTTGCCTCGAAAAGAAAATTTCTTTAAAAAACTTTTGCGAGGCGTGGCAAACGCGCTAAGCGTGCTTATTGTGTTACCATTGCTGCTGCTGTTGCTTCTGTTCTTGTGGTTGTTGTTATTTTCATGGATTTTTTTGAGTGTGTATATGTTAGGGGAGGCTTAACGGCAATTGAATGCCAAGTTAAGTGGCGATGTGTGCGAAGGCGTTTTGCTTTTGCAATTTGCAATAACCAAAGCAAGACCATAAAAATATAGTTGCTTGCCTCTCATACCGAAACGGTAATAGAAAGAGAAAAAGCATGTGATTGACATAGAGAAAAGGAGAGTAAGAGGCAGCGACACAATGAGTTTTTGATTACTTTGGAATTTCTTTTTTTCTTTTCAGGCAGTCCCAACAAAATAAACGCGCTCTGAAACTGTGCAAATATTGATAAGCGTTCATTCGACAGCTGCAAAATGGCGCCTATTCATACACCCACACGCAAACAAACTCACACAAGCATCGGGATGTTTTCGGTTCCAGTTTTTATTTGTCTTCAAAGAAGACAATGGGAGCGCACGTGCTTGTTCTTAAGAGCTTTTGAACTTGGTTAAATTAGTCCAAAAGTCCCAAACTTTGACTCATAAAGGCTTAAAAAGCGATCAGCAAAGTTTCGAATGCAAATAAAATCGACTAAATCTTTAATTATATTAAGTACAGAATTTGTTTTAGAAATGTTTTATTTAGAGATTTTCGTAGCGAATTATTTACGTCAATTAGCAACCGTCTATCATGGCCAGCTGTATAGAATAATTTTTCCCAATAAAAATGAATTTAAACTTGCATGCAATTGCAGTTGTTGTCAAAATTAAAGAGTACAGTCGTGTCTGGATATAGTGAACACCCTAAATAGTGAACACCTCGAAATAGTGAACCCCAAAAATTTACATGGAGTTCTCTAAATAGTGAACAAACGAAAAACTCGAAATCTTTTAACAAACTTTAAGCAGAAAAAGAAAGAAATAACACACAAAAGGGAATGCTCACACTTACACTTCTAAACATTCTAAAAATGCGCAGTCTACGTGAAAAAACTGTCCAAAAATTAATTTCTGGACGCACAAAGCAAACATTAATGCGCGATTTTTTTCAGTAAAGATACATTCTTACTTTAATTTGTTTGCAAATTGATTTAATTGATTTTAAATCTAGAATTTCCATACACAAATGTGTATTTTGAGCAAAAAATTTGAGTCTCAAAGTAGTGAACAACCTTGGAATTGCAAAAATTAGTTCACTATATCCAGACACGACTGTATTTGCTTTAAGAAATGTTCAAGTCTGTGTTTTCTACATTACCTTCCGTCTCGCTACGATCTTGGCCAACACTTAAACTGAAATGTGCTGTCAGCATGTGGTGCTGCGTGCCAAATGTGAGCGCTGTCGCGGTGAGGTGTTTCCTAGTGCATATAGACAGGAAAGGCGCGCTAAATTTAAGAATATTTTTCGTAATAAATTTGATACGTGACGCATGCTTAAATACATTGATGCCAACTGTGACCCTATGTGAAGCTTATTGATAGAGCAAAAAGTATCCAACCCTTACTCAGCGCCCGCATGGCCAATATATTTTAGATGCATAGATAACTGTCATCATGGTAGGAGGTGGGGCTGCGTGGGGGCTTTAACTGACAGCTCTGTCACCTGCTCACGTACGCACAAAACAACAAACAATCTACAACAACCAAAAGAGCAGAGAAAAGAAAATCGAAGAAACATTTGACATTTGCTACTAACACGGCCTGGGTCATCAAAATATGATAACTTTTGCAAAGAATTTATGAATTTTCCAATAGTAAGCGCCGGGCTTAGCCACAATTCCCATTTATTTGGCTCTGACCAGTCACATAAATTACCAAGGTTATGGCGTGCGGTTAATTTTGGCCCTGATCTGGTCAAAAACACGCACGTGCAACATTTCGCTGATTGATTAAACCGCTTGAAGATCAACAGTGTAGCATCAACTGCAAAAGTGTTAG
This sequence comes from Scaptomyza graminum, assembly GCA_018901835.1. Lineage (NCBI taxonomy): Eukaryota > Metazoa > Arthropoda > Insecta > Diptera > Drosophilidae > Scaptomyza > Scaptomyza graminum. The sequence goes on from JAEIFL010000303.1 coordinate 5,303,243, forward strand.
TGAAACGTCTCAGGAATTGTTATTATATCGTTTGCTAGTTTTTCCATTTTGACACACCTAGAATCGTCGGCTCATCAAATGGATTGCTAAGAACGCGCGCTGATGCCAAGTGTACGGGAGGACGGACGGTCGGCCGTCACACGTGCCAAAGTCACTTTTGATATAACTACATGACGGCAGCACTTAATATGCCCCTCAGTTTGAATTGGAGTTTGGGTTTGGTTTTAGGGCCATGTCTACTCGCTCGCAGCTCCTAGACGTGACGAGTTCGGGCAATACGCGCTATGTCCTGGCTAGAATTTAAGCATGAACTCATTGTCATGTACGGCACATAAACAGCAACTGGGCGAGCCAAATAGTCAATGGCAGCGAGAAAAAAAGCAAATACCCAATACGACCATTTCACAGTCGCAAGCATGCCCGCAACAAGCATACCCACTGTGCACCTTATTCTTTCTCTCTTACAGAATAGAAAGCTTCAAAATTGTCTAATAGCAAAAAAAAAAAAAAAAATTAAACAAAGCAGTTGCCAAGCTCGCGGTATGAAGAGTCTTAAAATAAATACATATTATACTCAACAGACAAACAATGAAAATTCACAGTAGGTGGCCGACCCGTAATTGAGCTGACACAGCATGAGTTCGTTATGTAACTAGCATAACTCATGTCAAGCAAATAAAATGCGACAATAATATTGTAGACTATCGTACAGACTAACAATTACATAGTGGTGTTATTGACACAGACAATTGTGCAATCAGATTACCTGAATTTTGGTTGGAATTTATAAAATTATTTAATTTGTTAGAATTTAGTTATACTGAAACTGACACAATTCTAAATATTTCTGTTTTGTAAATTTTAATGTAATTAAAAGCTATTAGTTGGTTTTAAAAGCCAATAAAGAAGCTTAATTAAGCAGTACTGAACTGCGGTATGCATAATCCGAAATCATTTATAGTAGATGAGAGAAAATAATTTTATATTTTACCATTTTGATCACATAGTTTGTCTTCAAACAAATATGCTCTAGTAAAAACGATCTCTATTTCTGTTTCCCATTTTTTATATTTAATGCATTACTTTCAGAACAATTTGAAACTTTTTAATATATCTACATGTGCCTTAAATAAGTTTTCTTTTAGCTGCAGACTATCTTCCACTCGAGAGAGCACTTGGTTTATTTTTCTGCTTGACTAAACTATCCACTTCACGAGACAAGATAGTTGACCACGGGCCTGCAGTTGTGTAAACGTATTACATTCTTTCTCTAAATGCAAATCAGTCTGGCGCCATCTTCAAATTCGTTTGGCCATTAAAATTCATAGCTGGTGTGCATGCCATCAAATGGCTAACAAACCAGGTGACAGTCAGTTCAAAAGTTTTCGAATGCCAAAAGCAACAGCCTTAACCGACGCGTCTCCTTGTTTTATTGAATATGTTTTGTTATTGTTACGTGCCCGCTCTATATGGTATTTCACAACCTATACGGCCGGCGGACCAAATTTATGACATTCAAAATACTAGCACAAGCTTGTTTTTTGTACAAATAATTTTTTATAAGTATTTATGCGTGCATACGTGATTGTGTGTGCGTGAATGGGTGCTTTATTTTCTAATTACAGCACACATGCACAAGTGTGTGTATGTGAGTGTGTAATTAGTGTTTTGTATGTGTATATTAAGAGTTGTGGCGTTCGCAGCTTAATAAATTAAACGACAATTTGCACATGCAAAAGTCGCTAGCTGCCTGTCAATGTTGTTTTTGTCATTAGAAAGTTGTTGTTGTTGGTACTGTTGGTGCTGCTGTCAGTGCTCGTAAAGTGCTGTTTAGCTGCTGTCCTTACTAGCAAACGAAATTGAAAAAGCCACAACGCAGCCACAGTACGCGACGAGGACATTATGTGTAGGCATGTTAGCAATTAAAATAAAAACCGGAGCACAAGTGTCAGCTGCAGCTGTGCCACACTATATGTGTGAATGTATGTATTTGCTGTGGGCCCTGTACTATACACATATGCTATAATGTCCTTAGCTGCGACTAGGCCTAAGACTCGTCCTGAGTTGGGCTACAAAAACATGTAATTGCCTACTTGTGGGCGCTGAGAAGCTCGCGATAAGCTGTGAATTTATGTGCGCACTTATTTTTGCTGTGTATAAGTTTTATCCTCATGAAAATTGGGTATCTGCGTTGAGTATGTTTGTTACGTTAACTGCTCTACGGACAGGGTAAGTCGAAGTCAGTCACATATATATTTGCATTTATTTCTGACGTTGTCCTTAACTTTTTGCGGAAATTTTTGAGCTTGATTTGTTGACATTAAATGTGTGTATGTACATGTCTATATTTCATTTTTATACCTATAAATAATTCGACGTCTCTTTGTCAAAAAATTAGCACCTGCCCATGCGGCGTTGATATTTGATTGTTTACACAAAACGTTTAAAACGTTTGAAAAATAAATTGGCAATTCGATTTGATGTTGATTCTTCCACAGGTGCTTATTTATTAAAATTTGTATTTTATGAGATAAACTTTTGGTCTCATTTTGTTTTTTTTTTGTCTGAAATATTTGAGAGAAAAAAACCATATCTGGCGGTGGCACAATCATTAATGCAAGTTTAATAATAGAACTAAAACAGCTCGTTAAACTGGCACACAATTGACGACAACAGATTTGCAAATTTTCATAATAGTTTGGAGAGTTAACTAATGCTCATTTTTATAGCAAGGTAGCTGTCAAAATGTTGCAACACCTAAACACTTTAACACTTTCCACCCAGATGGAATTTTAAAAATAATTTAATAAGTTCAGAGGACAACAAATATGTTTGCTAGATACTTTGCTCTGTGCGTTGAACAAAGACAAATGATTTTCATAAATAGATCGATTGACCTATAAGGCTTTTACATAAAAATCTGCTGCCCCCTTCCCGATCAAGGGTCTGGCCGCGTTTTATATTGTTATTACTGATGCGCACATGTGGTCCAACGGCTTTTATCAATCGTTGTTTTTGTGCGTGTGGCGCCCTCTGCTATTTTGTGAATGCTGTTATTATTTTTTTTCCCGTCTCTTTTGTGTTTTGGTTTTTATGTGGCTGCTGCGTGCATCTTTTATGAGCGTGTGGTGCCCGAGACCTTGAATTTGTAGCTGGTTTATTTAAATATGTTTACATTTGTGAAGTTTGCATATGACATTGCCACCAGCGATAGGCAGTCTTACTAAAACCGAACACCACAAATTCCGAACATCCCAGCAGCGCAGCAGAAGAGCATCTAAAAACAGTGTCTTGTGGCCTGGGGGAGCTATTAACAACAGTTCTATGACACTGAATCTTGATTGACAACTTCTTAGACGACGCCAGTAAAAAAAACATTCGCAACAAAATCATGAATGGAATGTGAAATAGACAAGTGTCGAAAAGAATTTGTGGAATAAATTAATAGTAGTTAAATCTGTCAAAACTTCGAAACAAAGTCGTATTAAATATATGGTATGGCGTCCAAATTTTTGATTCTCATAGCAAATCTTATCTTTGATATGCATCAGTCTGGCGCCGATGATTTGCAAATCTATTCATTTGTCTTAGTTATGGATCTTTCGAATTTGAATGCTGAATTCAAATCAAATGCAAATTAGTTCAATGGCAAATATGTTGTTGGTGTTTATTTATCTATAGCAGGGCTCCAAAAGTCAAAAACAATAATTTTTACGGTATCAATAAAGCATGATGAAAACGTGATAATCGCTGATCAGATTAAATGGTCATCGCCTGGCGCCAGCTGATTACTGTCGCATTGCTTCAGGTGACGAACAGTTAAACTTCAAGGTCACAACGCTCGTTATCTTTATGGTTTCTATTGTAACACGCCAACACCCTAGCTGGCCAACCAACATCTCTCTCATTGAGGGCTACGCAAATGCGAAAAAAAAGTGTCAATAGATTTAAAAATTTATTTCATTTTGGTCTACGAGTATTTTTTGTATTAGATATTAAGGCCATTGTTTAGTTTAAGACACACATTCCTTTGAATGTAACTTAATAAATTTTTGGGGTCCCTCATCAAATAATATGGTAAATTTGGACATTCATACCAAACTAGACACTATAATCGATTGGAAATTCCCAAACTAGAAATCTTTGGCCAAAGTCAACAAATCGAATGGAAATTTTAAATATCGCTTCGAACTTGTTTCGATGCGCCGCCAATCTAAAATCGATATCGTCAGAAAATAATTTTTTTTAATAACATGACCACTGCTGCTACCTTTACTGTAGAGCGTGGCCCCTAATCTCCCTCTTAGTTGGTTTGCCAATACGACTTGCTTTTGAGCAAGGGCTGTGCCACCATTTGCATAATGTCAACAGAGATATAGTATACAAGAATTGGGCGACAAATTGAAGATGCGCATTGAACACGAGACGATTTTAAAATTGACGACTAGCATTTCAGGGCTTTATATCAATTCAATAGACAAAAGTAGCAAAAGAAGTTACTGCTAAATGCGTCGAGTTTTGAGAGCGACAACAGCAGCAGACGCAGCCGCTACAACAACAACTAAACCGCAGCCGCAATAGCAGCAGCGGCCATCGCGGCTGGGTCTCTTCATGAACTTCAACGCGGTCGAGTGACACAGTTTTGTAGTTTTCGTATAAATAGTGGAACTCTGATTGCTTTAAACGTCAGATACAACTTAGCAGTCAAAGTTAAGGAACTTCAGTTTAATTCAAAATGCGTGCATTCATCGTAAGTAACAAGGAATCTATAGCAATCATCACTTAGCATTATCTCATTTCTTTCTCTCTAATACGCAGGTTTTGTGTTTAGTGGCCGTCGCCTGTGCCGATAAGCTGGGCTACAACTACCAACCCGTTAGCCACTCCGGCTCAGGACTGTCTTTCGCTCCTGGCAGCGGAAGTGGCTCCCTGGGTGGTGGCTCTTTGGGTGGAATTGGTGGCGGTTCTGGATTAGTTGATGACTCCGGTCTTGGTGGTGGCAGCCTTGGTGGTGGCAGCATTGGCGGTGGCAGCATCGGTGGTGGAAACCATGGTGGTGTGTCCGGTGTGGCTGCTCCAGTCTCCTACAACGCTCCTGCCCCAGCTGCTGAGCTGGAAAAGGAATTCTTCACTTTCACCGCAAACGAACAGGACTTCGATGAGCCCCAAGCTTTGGAGAAGGTGTCCAGCTCCCTGAACAAGGGTCTGCGTGTTGTCTTCATCAAGGGACCCGAGAACCGTGGCCTGGAGAACGCTGCTTTGTCTCTGGCCAAGCAGGCTGCCCAACAGGAGACCGCCATCTATGTCCTGAACAAACAGGCTGATATCGGCGATCTGGCCAACAAACTGAATGCCATCCGCAGCAACAACAACAACAAGCCCGAGGTTCACTTCGTCAAGTACCGCACTCCTGAGGATGCTGCCAACGCACAGCGCGCCATTCAAGGACAATACGACTCTCTGGGAGGTTCCAGTCAGGCGCACAACGGTGGAGTTGCCCCCGTGTTGAACTTCGCTTCCCAGGCTCCAGTTCGTCAAGCTACTGTCAAGTCTCCCGAGAACGCTTACCTGCCCACCTCGATCTTCCGTCGTGTCTAATTTTCAATTAGATTTAGATCAACTGATTCAAATAGCCAGCGATCTTTGACTGATTTTTAAACCTAGTTATTGTTGAATAATGATTAAATAAACCCCATATCCTACATATAAAAAGAAACGACTTGTATCTGTTTAAAGGCCAAAATTCATTAAAATTAATCTTTGAAAAGGAATATAAACACTCTCATCCCTTGTTGAAAAGATTAATTATACATATGTATTTCCATTCGTTAACTAGTTTGTAAGATATTGTTTGAATATCACTGTCTTAAAGTCGCCCTTTTAGAGCTAGATATACAACATTTCACTGCAATTAAACGTGCAAAAGTTTACTGCACAGAACGTTGCTTTTTGATAACAACTTTTATCGAGCTGCTTTTATGCCCGAATTGGTGTTTGAAATGTTAATTTTGTTTAATGTGTCCTTTCTAACGAATAGTGTGAAAAGCTTTTTTGGCTCGAATTAGAATTTATACCTTAAGTGCTATATATATTTTTCCGTTCATTTAGATTACCGTCTCAAAGCTATTAGACACTCATTTTATGGGCCTCTAAACTTTAAACATACAGATAATATTTATTTAAAGTTTGTCGTATAATAAAAGTGAGACTTTAAAAACAAAATATTCAAATTAAATTGGACTATTGGGTGATTTAAATGCAATACTTATGCATAGTATTTAAATTAATATTCACGACTTGTACATGTGTTTTTCGTTTTGCTTTAAAAATCTTTTAGATTTTTTTTGTCCCAGTGTTAAGAAAGAGCTTATGTGGATAATATTTTATAAACCAATCTACATTTAAATTTTACTAACTTAATCATCTAATGACGCAAGCGTCGCAGGATCGAGGAAGGCAAATAGTTGCTATCGGGTTCTTGGATGTGCCCAGCGCTCGCAGGTGCTGCGGAACGGGAGGAAAAGTTTAAAGCATTGGCCACACCACCGTTGATGGACTGGCTAGTGCCACCCAGCGAGTCGTATTGGCTCTGGATAGCTTTCTGGGCGTTGACAGCATCCTCTTGAGTGCGATACTTGACAAAGTGCACCTCGGGCTTTTTGTTGGAGTTTTGACGCACGGCATTGAACTTGTTTGCCAGTTCGTTAAGATCGGGTTGTCTGTGGAGCAGATAGATTGCTGTTTGCTGCTCGGCAGCTTGCTTGGCCAGAGCCAGAACGGCATTCTCAAATCCACGGTTCTCCGGCGCCTTTATAAATATAACACGAACGCTCTTCTTTACAGCGGCAGCAATTTTACGAGCTGCATCGGGATCTTCAAAGTCAGCCTCGTTAGCGTGGAACGAGAAAAATTCCTTATGGATACCAGCTTGTGGCGACGCAGTGTTGCTGATTTGGCCACCAAAACCTGATCCGTGGCCAGTGCTGTCATTGTCATCGAGAGCAGCGGACTTACTGCCGGGTGTGTAGTTATAACCCAAACGACCAGCACTAACTATTGCCACCAAACACAAAGCAATCAAAGCGCGCATCTTCCCGTCCTCTACTATTCTGTTAGAATGCTACCTATGCGTATATTTACATAGCTTTTATACCGCCAACGCCAAAATCAGCTTAAATTGGACCAGTTGATCTAGCTGAATTTTGTTTAAACGCTCTCGTGCCATTTCTTGAAGCGTCCGCTCGCCGAATGCGGACGGAAGACGCCGACGACAACTCTGACCAAGACTGGCTAGTTGTGATTGGTGATTGGCCAGCAAGTTTTTGGAATGCTGTTAATCTGTTAACAAAAATTCGTCTTTAACACATTTAACACATTGTTTTGGGCAGCTTCAAACGTGCCGCCAAAGCTGTCGAGTCTGTTTCCGATAGGCGATTGGCTGATCGTGATTCACCCATGATTGGCTTATAATTTATGCTAAAGTAGCCCCAAATAACCGACGCTTTTGTTATAGAATCACTATTTGTTAGTGATTTAAGCAAAAAAGCTATCGTCAGCACAATAAAATTAATGATAAGATATGTTTCTTCTGGTTTTTTTTTTATATCAAATCAGGTTTTGATCAGACATAAATCTTAGCCAAATGTATGTGTGTGTAGGATGCACTTGAAATTTAATTTGACGTGTACATGGCACACAACAATGTGACAATGAAAATCAGGTCAACTAACGGCTTATGATTACTGTTCGGTCTTCATCCTTATAAGGAGTATTATAAATCATGAAACAAATAAGATAAGTGAAATGAATTATTAAGAATGCATTTGAACAATTATATATGATGGTTTTTTAAATGAAACTCAGAGCTTAATATTCATTGTTCTAACAACTAAAGAAGAAATTCAGGATACATATTCCTACAATTACTTGCTTTAATCAACTGCAGAAGTTCTTAACAACATTTAAACTGAGCAAACCTAGATTATTTTTAGCTATACTGAAAACATAAATAGTTCATATTTTCCTTAAACAATTGCCTCAATTTGTTTATTGAAATTAAACCCTCGTGCACTTCCTCAGTCTTCGGTACCCAATAAAATAATTATATCCAATTTTCGTTTAAGAAATATTATTTCAGATTCAGTTTAAAATTAGACATTATTCAACAATTGGTAACAATAAAGATTTCTTCTCTCGTCAATGTAAACTTTCAGACTAAACTTTAACGACGCAGTCGACGGAAGATCGAGGTGGGCAGGTACGAGTTATCGGGAGACTTGGCGCTGACCTGACGCTCTTGACCTTGGGAGGCAAAGTTCAACACGGGGGCAACACCACCATCAGCAGACTTAGAAGAACCACCCAGCTGGTCGTACTGGGACTGAATAGCGCGCTGTGCGTTGGCAGCATCCTCAGGAGTGCGGTACTTGACGAAGTGAACCTCGGGCTTGTTGTTGTTGTTGCTGCGGATGGCATTCAGTTTGTTGGCCAGATCGCCGATATCAGCCTGTTTGTTCAGGACATAGATGGCGGTCTCCTGTTGGGCAGCCTGCTTGGCCAGAGCCAGAGCAGCGTTCTCCAGGCCACGGTTCTCGGGTCCCTTGATGAAGACAACACGCAGGGCTTTGTTCAATGAGCTGGACACCTTTTCCAAAGATTGGGGCTCATCGAAGTCCTGTTCGTTTGCGGTGAAAGTGAAGAATTCCTTTTCCAGCTCAGCAGCTGGGGCAGGAGCGTTGTAGGAGACTGGAGCAGCCACACCGGACACACCACCATGGTTTCCACCACCGATGCTGCCACCGCCAATGCTACCACCACCAAGGCTGCCACCACCAAGACCGGAGTCATCAACTAATCCAGAACCGCCACCAATTCCACCCAAAGAGCCACCACCCAGGGAGCCACTTCCGCTGCCAGGAGCGAAAGACAGTCCTGAGCCGGAGTGGCTAACGGGTTGGTAGTTGTAGCCCAGCTTATCGGCACAGGCGACGGCCACCAAACACATAACCTTCAAGAGTAGAGAAGATAGAAATAGGCTTAATCCTTTTTTGCCTGGATAGCTGCAGATCCTTCGTACTTACAATAAACGCACGCATATTGATGTAAACTATTTATTTTATTTTTAATTCTTCTACGTTGAGTTACGAATTGCTTCTGTGTTTTGCTTGAAGCGATCTTTATTATTTATACAAATCCATCTTCGAGGCTGATAAAAACAAAACTGCCGCCTTGGCGTCGCTTGCATAGAAATCGCTTTGATGCCACTGTATTTTGCCGCCTACAAAGCTTTTTGGCTGTACGGTTTTATGGTCGATTTGAAATTTTTGTTGCGTTTCAATGGGCAACGGCAACGATTGTGACAGCGTCTGATTGTTTTAGGTTATTCAAATTTTCGAGTTTTATATTCAAAAATTTTTACAAGAATTAATATATTATTAATATGTAGCGAGCACATTAAAGTAAGTTTATATGCATATCGATGTTATAAAGATTGGACATAATTACCTATTATAGATATAAAGTAAATATGTTTCCCAATTCTTCGGCAAGGCTAAATGCTTGTTTTATGTAGGACACCTGCAGTTGGCTTTTTCTGTACATTATTAAATATTTGGTCATCTAGCCAACCGTTCTCACTAAAATTGATGTTATTGAATTATTAGCATGACATCAATCCAATTATTTGGGGGTACATTAAATGTGACGTTTAAAACGCCGCTTTCACGATTGATTTTTAAATGATGATTGCGTAATACAGTAGACGCTCGGAAATTAGAACCTGACGGTTCCCGGGGTGGTTCTAATATCTGAATAATTATAATATCTGGACGTTTTACTTATATACAAAAATGCGATAAAACTCATGTTTTATTTATTCTATTAACTAAAACAAGAAAACAAAAGTTATAAGTTATTTTTTTATTTAAAATATATGTACGCATTCATTACATCAAAAATAGATGTCACAAAACTAAAAATATAAATTCAGTCCAATTCCTTAAATATATTTTGCAAATATAAAAAACAAAAACGATGTTTATTCAATTAAATATTCACATTAAAATCTTGGGCTAGCCTTCGTCAAGCTCGTCCAAGATTTTAATTTTGGTTTCCACCGATAAAGTATTTTTTAACAGTCAATACGATCAATCGTATCAAACTTAACACAGAATACAAGTGCGACGAAACCACAACATAGAACAAATAACATACATGACATTGGGATTTCCCTTTTTAGTTTAAAATAAAACGAAATGCAAGAGTTCCTGTGCTCAAATAAAAATTAAAAAAAATGTACTCTCTGAAATTTGAATTTTTAATTCTTATTTTTGATTGCATTAATGCATTGCAAACACTGATTCTAATTTCTGGAAAATTCTTATTTCTGAAGGTTCTAATTTGTGAGCGTCTACTGTACTATAATATTGAACCATTGTGCTTATTGTTTTGTTATAACTGTCGAACATCTATGTAGCGAACAGCGGTATACCCGCAATTTGTAAAAATGAAAAACTCATTATATAGTATTACTAATTTTCTCTATAACGAACTTTTTCCTTTTCACCTTGAGATTCATTATATGAATGATCGACTGACACTCATAGCACCCTTGTGTTTAAAGTGCTTGTCGTGATTGCATTATACAGTGAAAACTGAATTATGTGAGCCAGTTAAAGTATACACAAAATTTTTTGCATTGACAACTCCAAAGAGTGAACCGTTCAAATAAACCATTCGTATTATTAAACAGATGATTTACTAAGCTGCTCTTTAGTGATGACATCTATAAAATTATTGGATACATCGCTCGAAAATTGTTGACACTTTTCTGTCTCACTTGTTCAAACTTAAAGATTTTGTTATCTTATCTAAACTCCTTCGCTGCGTGGACCTCAAAAGATTAGGTGCTTAAATCGCCAATTAGTCATCTGACATTGTTCGTCTCTTCTCAAATTGCTCTTATATCTACCAAATAGTGATAAAGGTGTCGATCATCCTAGTTTAACAATTAACAAATGCCAAAAATATTTCTTAAACTTGTAAAAACGGTGTCTTATAAAAATCTTAATATGACTGATGTGTCGACAATTACCTTGCACCATTTTTGTGCTGTTGATCTTCATATTAGAACATACAAAATAGTGTAAGATAATGGAAATATACAAATGGCTAGCATCTGTTTTCTTATCTAGTATTTTGTGAAATAATAAATTTTAGATTTCGACAAATATTTTTTTTATTTTTTTATTTATATATAAACAACAGTCAATAGAATTACTCAACAAGCAGTCACTAGAAATTGCATATTTCTAAGTGTTCTGTAGGAACTCTTTAAAATCGACGGAAGATTGAAGTAGGCAGGTACGAGTTATCGGGGGAGTGGACATTTGCCTGTCGCACTGGTCCCTGTGAAGCAAAGTTCAACACGGGGGCAACACCACCATCAGCAGACTTAGAAGAACCACCCAGCTGGTCGTACTGGGACTGAATAGCGCGCTGTGCGTTGGCAGCATCCTCAGGAGTGCGGTACTTGACGAAGTGAACCTCGGGCTTGTTGTTGTTGTTGCTGCGGATGGCATTCAGTTTGTTGGCCAGATCGCCGATATCAGCCTGTTTGTTCAGGACATAGATGGCGGTCTCCTGTTGGGCAGCCTGCTTGGCCAGAGCCAGAGCAGCGTTCTCCAGGCCACGGTTCTCAGGTCCCTTGACGAAGACAACACGCAGGGCTTTGTTCAATGAGCTGGACACCTTTTCCAAAGCTTGTGGCTCATCGAAGTCCTGTTCGTTCGCAGTGAAAGTGAAGAATTCCTTTTCCAGCTCAGCAGTTGGGGCAGGAGCGTTGTAGGAGACTGGAGAATCCAGACCACCACCTGACAGACCACCAAGGTGGCCACCGCCGATGATGCCACCGCCAATGTGACTGCCACCGAGACCGGAGTCATCAACAAATCCAGATCCCCCACCAAGTCCTCCCAGAGGGCCACCGCCCAGAGAGCCGCCGCTCAGACCACCGCCAATTCCACTGCCAGGAGTGAACGACAATCCTGCGCCGGAGTGCCCCACGGGCTGATAGTTGTAGCCGAGCTTATCGGCGCAGGTAACTGCCACAAGGCACAAAACCTGTTTTTATTTTGTATAGAGAAGTATTCCGTTAGTAAATCCTTTGGCTTGATTGATTAACAACTTACAATGAAGGCACGCATCTTGGATTCTGCTGCTGTTGGTTCTGTTGGTTTGAAGCTTGTTTGGTTTCTGTTTCAAACAGCGTTGGCAGCTATTATTTATACAAATCTGCCTTCGAGGCTGTCAGCGTGACTTCTCATTAAAGACAATGCGTCGGTTGCTAAAAGTCTTTTCCGCCTTAAAAATAGCAGCGTTCGTTTTTTGTCTCGTTTCACGCTCGACAGTTTGGTTTTGCATATAGATATGTATGTATGTTATTATAAGGAAAGTGATAAAAAATCAATTTCGTGCGCATATAAACGCAACATTTTCAAACTTTGCGGAATGAAATATGTTACACAAAAACAATAACAAAATGGCTGTAATTTTGTGTTAACTTCATTTAGTCGATTTTATTGCATGTTCGTAAAAACAATTTTGAAAAAAAAACAATAACCATGTCCAGCTTTATTGGCAAAACTAGTATGAAACTCAGCTCTTCTTTTATCGCAGACGCAGGCGGCGCAGAATATTGGCTGGCAGGTAGGATCCACTGGGCGCACTAGGAGCCGCAATGCTACCATGTCCTCCACCTCCGCTTGTATGTCCGACTGGGGCACGGGATGCAAAGTTGATGGCTGGGGCAACTCCACCGTGGATGTTCTGGGTTGTGCCGCCCAGAGAATCGTACTGTGACTGAATGGCACGCTGTGCGTTGGCAGCATCCTCGGGAGTGCGGTACTTAACGAAGTGAACCTCGGGCTTTTTGTTGGAGTTCTGGCGCGCAGCGTTAAACTTGTTGGCCAGATCACCGATGTCGGTCTGCTTGTTCAAGACATAGATAGCGGTCTGTTGCTCAGCAGCCTGTTTTGCCAGAGCCAGAGCAGCGTTCTCCAAGCCACGGTTCTCAGGTCCCTTGATGAAGACGACGCGCAGACCCCTGTTGACACTGTTGGCAATCCTTTCGCTGGCAGCTGGATCGTTGAAGTCTTCCTCGTTGGCCTCAAATGTATAGAACTCCTTGTTGAGTTCACCCGATGGGGCATAGGATGTGCTGGGACTAGTCTCAGCACCACTGTAGCTGGGCTCGTTGTAAGCAACGCTGGGAATGCCGTTGCTGGCGGAGGCTGTGTCAAATCCTTGTTCATAATTGTATTGGGCGCATGCGGCGCCAAACAGGCAGATCACGACTAGCAAACGCATTGTTAATATGAAAGAAGAACTGAGTGTGCTCACTGGTCAGCCAATAGTTAAGACTGAATCCTGATACTGCGCAACGTGCCTTTTATACACCGCCCTCATAGCGGGATCAAACTAAGAACAATGGAGATGGGTTCTTAACGGGCATCATAATTCAACAAGTGATTATGCAAAACTATCCAACTGAACAGGCTCTACAACCTTATGCGCTCGGGAAGCTGGGAGCGAGGGACCGGTTCTTGATGTTAGTTTCAGTTCCAATAATTTTGGATTTTAGGCTCTACAGAGAAATTATTAAATTACTATCAAACTTGTTCTTCAAATTAGCACCGAAGCCCATTAAGGTTTGGTTATAGTATAGAAAGATAGATCTTTATATGACAGCTTTTGTATCAACCCATTAGAATTAAATATGCATGACGCAATAACATTTTATTGTATACCCCCAATTTTGATGGAAGAATTGAATGAAGCAAAAATGTTTGTCTGGCAAATATTTCGGTTATTGCCCTGGCCTAATACTTGCTTAAACAACGACGTCAGTTCAAAACTAGTTACTTTTAGAGATGGCAGTCAGTCATACTTCTTCTATAGGCACGCTTGAAGTCTTACTTTATGAACATCTTTGAAACTGAACTGCAGATGGCACAACTTTTGATAATTTAGACTACGTTTTCGTCGATCATGAAACGAATGAGAGTGATCCCAATTTTGTATCCTCATAATGGATAATGTTATCAATAGCTATCACATTAACATCAACATAATAAAATGATTTACTTTATAACGAGTCTTAGTAACATAAATAATTATAACAATACTTATGTATATAAATAATACAGACGATGGTGGCGGAAAATGTAAGCTGGGGCTGCTCCACTAGGGAAACAACACACCAGGGCATCCTCGGGAGTTCGGTACTTGACGAAGTGAACCTCGGGCTTGTTTTTGTTGTTGGTACGGATCGCTTAGACAGAGCCAGAGCAACGTTCAACGTCCACTAGAGCCGCCATAAAGTACGCCTAGTGCAGAATTTGGCATAGTTTTCTAGCCAATACTATTGAGTTTTGCTGAGTTTTGAGTGGGTGGCGCCAAGTAATTTATTAAATGTCGAAATATAAAATTAACTTGTTTGGTGCTGACATCGCGCTGCAGCCCAAGCGGCTAATCAACTAATCGATCGCCGCTAAAGCAAAAAGAGATTGCGTTTATTTTTAGCGATGAAGTCGAATGAAGCCGGCACTTCCGCCGCCATTCAATATCCACATCCACTGCCGGCTGCGGAAGGTCACCTCCACCCGCAACATTAGCATAAATCAACTCAAAAAAGCTGCAAAGCTGCGACAAAGCAAAGACGCACAGAGACAATTAACATTTTGTGGATCGTTAAAATATGTTTTGAATCATGTGACGGGGCACATGCCATTTGCATGTTTTTTGGGTAACACTTTAAGTCCCGTGTTTATTGCGAATATTATGTGAAGAAGTCAGGTGTATACACCGATTTCAGTTTACGATCCATTGGCCAACAGTTCGTGAGAATTTTCTCACTAAGCCCAAATTTATACTGATTATGGAGATACATACATTTTATCAAGGTTGCCTCAAATAAGAAACGGCAAAGATAAATATTGAGAATTATTAGCAAATGCAAAATATTGAATTCAATATGAATCTCATGGCACTGGTGACGGCATCGTTATCAAGATCTTCGACGGGCTACGGATAAGCAATAAACTCTAAGAGAGGTCTAATCAAGCCGTTCTGTATATTCAAAAGGCAGCAGCGGGCAGTTTAGAAAAACTGTTGCATAATCTTACCATTTTATTAAAGCAATTTGCATAGCGGTTAATGCTCCACATAGGTGCCAGCATATAAGCCATCGTATCATCTGCAACAGGCATCACATTCTGCAAACAACGGACTAAACATGAGACATTTTACCGCTATTCTCTGCTGCTGCCTCGTGGTTTTTGTCAACGCTGATAAGCTTGGCTATAACTACCAGCCTGTTGGGGCACATTCAGGTTCTGGCTTATCGTTTTCGCCTGGCAGCTCCGCCAGTAATGTCGCACCCGCATATACATCTGAACCTGGTCAAGCTGGACATTCCGATAACGTTGACTTTGCCCAGCCTTCAGCTGTGGAGCCCAGCTATCAGCCAAGTGCTGAGCAATCTGCCGATGCTCAAAACTATGCTGCAGCACAGCCCGAGCTGCAAAAGGAATTCTTCACCTACACAGCCAATGAGGATGAATTCAACGATCCATCTGCATCAGAAAAGGTTTCCAACTTCCTGAACAAAGCCCTGCGCGTTGTCTTTGTCAAGGGACCCGATCACAGTGGCTTGGAGCAAGCGGCTCTGGCTCTGGCCAAGCAGGCTGCCCAACAGGAGACCGCCGTATATGTCCTGAACAAGCAGGCTGACATTAGCGACCTAGCCAACAAACTGAATGCCATCCGCAGCAACAACAACAACAAGCCCGAGGTTCACTTCGTCAAGTACCGCACTCCTGAGGATGCTGCCAATGCACAGCGTGCTATTCAGGGACAGTACGATCAGTTGGGTGGAACTTCCTCTCACCAGGATGGCGGCGTTGCACCCTCCTTAAATTTTGCATCCAGTCCGCCAGCGCCTGTTGTCAGTCCTGCCGCTTCCGCACCTGCCCAACACTTTGCTGAGCCTGCAGTCACGGCGCCAGTTTCTTCATATATTCCACCAGTGACTCCGGGGAGCTCATATTTGCCCGCAAATATTTTGCGCAGTTTGAGGTTCTGAGGTTATGGACTTTAACCTGTTATTGTTAATCGAATATTCATCGTTATTGTTTACCTTTTGGTTCGAAAATAAAAATTGTTAATTTAAAAATATGTAAGTTTTTTAATATTTGTCAATTTTTTGACTACAAGTGGATCAAGAAGAGCGGGTATATTAAAAATGTGCGAATGTATGTGACAAACAGCCTCAAAATTGAAAACTCTCACAAAAAAATATAAATGTAAAATAGTGTCGGGAGCAGAACATTTAATTATACTGTTATTCAAAAAGTATTAAATGTAAATGCCTTCCGCTAATGTTTGGTTTGATCTTATCAAAATCGTTCTGCTATCATAATTCATGCTCTTAAAGCTCGCATGTTGGCACAGTTAAAAGCTCATGCGCTCTTTTAACCAAATCCAAATGTGAGAACAATCTATTTAGATCACTCTCGTTCGATAATCATATGCAAGCAAACGCGTAAATAATAGACGGTGCAACTTATTAATAAACTAAAAAAAGTAAAAACCACAAACAAACATTTTTGTGGGCAAATTGTGCGAAGGTAGATGTTGTTCTTCTAACATGCGAAGAAAATTGAGAAGGTTTGCCCAGAACAACACAAATTACAAATTGACCCATTCTAAAGTACTATATATTCAATATTTAGACATTACTTTAGCGTATCTACAGGTCGAGAATGACCAACGGCTTTTCTGTTAGGCTCTTACATTATTTTTAGATTAAATATTTTCTTGCTTATGAATTTGACTTTGTAAAAATCATTTGAATTTGAAATTGGAAACGGATTTGGGTTTTTTTGACTAGCAAACAAGTTCGACGGGTATAATAGGATGTCGAGATGTTGAATATATATGAAAATTTGCAAATTCAAAATACAACAAGATCGATGACAGCATATTAATGTTCCAGGCATACTTTGAATGCCAGCTATGTGTTTAGTTTATTCATATCAATAGATTTATATGTATATGTATGTCAGCTCGACCCACGCATTTCCCAAATTGTTTTTATATGACAGATTGACAGATTGCATATAGCTCCAAACAAGCAATGTCAAAAACTATAACGTGGAGCAATTTAATTTTATTAAGCATGCATACTGGCCCGAAAAATATAAACATTTGTGATTATTAGCCAGAGTTTCACTTTCAATCGTGGCGGGATCGATTTGCATAACAAAATGAGCGAACAAAAGAACTTGGCTACCGAAAAGACAAAAAAATGTAGAGCTGCTCTGCCTCTGTCGCAGTCGACTGCGCTGGAAGCGTCACGACGCGTTGGCTTATGTGCATACAAATTTTCTTTGTAAGCCGAAATTCATCAAATTTTAATGAACGCCGCCGCCGCTTCTGCGCTCTGGTAATAATCAAAAAACGCGTAAAAAAACATGTTCGACCACATGTTGGGGCGAGCCTTATCTTGATCTTTAGCATTCATGTTAAACGCTTATTCTAAGAGTGACATTCATATTGGTATAAAAATGGCAACTAACCTCTACAACACATCATTCTGTGCTCATAGCTCCGACTAGAACAAGAACACCAAAAATGCGTGCTTTCATCGTATTGTGCCTAGTGGCCGTTGCCTGTGCCGATAAGCTCGGCTACAACTACCAGCCGGTTGGACACTCCAGCTCAGGACTTTCTTTTGCTCCTGGCAGTGAAAGCATTGGTAGTGGCTCCCTTGGAGGACTCGGTGGCTCTCACGGGGGTTCCCTTGGTGGTGTCTCCGTTGGAGGTGGATCTCTGGGAGGACTAGGTGGAGGACTGGACTCTGGACTTGGCAGCTCTGGATTGGGAACTTCTGGATTGGAAGGACCCGTCAGCTTCAATGCTGCTCCCTCATCTGAGCTGAACAAAGAGTTCTTCACATTCACTGCCAACGATGATGATTTCGATGAGCCCCAAGCTTTGGAGCGCGTTGCCAGTTCCGTTAACAAGGGTCTGCGCGTTGTCTTTATCAAGGGACCCGAGAACCGTGGCCTGGAAAACGCTGCTCTGGCTTTGGCTAAGCAGGCTGCCCAACAGGAGACCGCCATCTATGTCCTGAACAAACAGGCTGATATCGGCGATCTGGCCAACAAACTGAATGCCATCCGCAGCAACAACAACAACAAGCCTGAGGTTCACTTCGTCAAGTACCGCACTCCCGAGGATGCTGCCAACGCACAGCGTGCCATTCAGTCACAGTACGACACTCTTGGCGGTTCAAGCCAATCCCACAATGGAGGTGTTGCCGATGCACTGAACTTTGCTTCGGCACCACAGTACCGTCAGAAAACTGCTCAAACCCCAGAGAACTCTTACCTGCCATCGTCTGTGCTCCGCCGTCTTCGATTACGTTATTAAGTCAAGTCAAGTTGTTAAATGTCTGTTATCTATTGAATTTTTTAAATATTTTAAATACACCTTTCGATTAAAATTTATTTATCCAAATTGATTCTTATCTGATGCTTAACGATAGAGGTTTCTCTTTTGCAAACGATCGTTGGAAAGGTTTGAAAATTATTTCCATATTCCAATGTCACATAATTGCAGCAATACTTGCTGTGGGCCGTGCGAATTCCATCATTGTTATTCCATTGTGGCTTGGAAGTCAGGTGGAGACCAATAAAAATTAACATTTTTTCATTTTGGGTGTAAGCCTATTGTACAAAAGGCACAAGAAAAATGTTTTGGATTATAATTAATATGTTAATCTATGTGAAGTAAAAGGTTAGACAAACTATTGGCAGCCAAATTTATGGCAACCGCAAGACGGAACTATGTTGACTCTGCCAGTCAAAGCCAGTTCAATACATAATGTATGAGTAATAACACAGCATTCACGTGAATGGCCAGTAACAAGCTCAGACAATAGTAGCTATATTCAAGAACACCCACTATAATTAATTATAAATACGCGTGTTTATTCAAAATTTCATATCGTTCGTTAGCCAATTGTAAAATGATTCAATAATTTATTTTGGCGATCAAAAAAATCTTAAATATTAAGTAAGTTGTTCACTTCAATTCATTATGCCTTTACAATACCATATCAGCCAACATTATTTATTTTAGTTCATAAAATTTTATATTACTTTTTAATAGCATTCCACAGCTTAGACGCATATGTATTTGAATATTAAGATTTTCAAAATCTAAGCTGCGAATTAACAAACTATAATCATTGTTAGGTGAATCTTGTTTAATACCGCTTATTGTTATCGTCATAAATTTTTTATGATTTTTATTGATGTATATATTAAGTTGTTGCTTTTATACTCTGATACCGGAGGTAAAGAGTATATTAGTTTAGTGCAATGTCCGTCAGACTGTCCGGTATCTGTTCGTATGAACGCGCGTTGAAAGCTAGCCACTTGAAATTTTGCAAAAATCTTGCTCATGTCTGAGTCGGACAAAGTTTTAATAAAGGGGCAGAATACCCACTAGAGTGCTGGGAAATCGATTACAAGTCGATACACCTCGAGGTGCATTTAGCGTTACCAAGTTTGTTGAGAAGATAGGTGATGGCATCCTCTCAAGATTTGCATCATCACATTTTTGAATGCCATGCCCACCCCTGGCGCCCCGATTACCCCCTTTGCAACCAGATTCCTTAATAATACTGGTATCAGAGTTTTCCCAATCGGTTGCGCCCGACTTCAATATTTTCACTTGCTTGCTATAAATATTAATACAACTGAAAGACAATATATAGAGTTTTGGCAGTTTCTCCCATACCCGATTTTTAACTTACTATTTTAGTTTTAATTTTCTGGTAAGGAAGACTAAAGCTGTTAACAGTAATTTATATTTAATTTATAGGCAATACTTTAATAAATTTGTATAATACCTAAGAAATGATTTTTTGATTTTAACTCAGATTTTACTTCTTTGTTAACTCATCCTGCCTTCGGTGATTTAATTTTATTTTTTGTTGCCTAACTATTTGAAATCACACAGTTCCAGGCTTTTATTTTTAGCCTCGTTTGCCAAATGCTAGTCCGCCCTTGTAAACAAAAACAGAGGTGAACAGAAAATAGCAAATGTTGAGCAGCAAATACCAAAAGAGACAAACGAAGATGCAAATTGGATTTTAGTGAAATAGTGAAATATACTGCAAAAAAAAAAACAACAAGAGAAATAAGCTTTAAAAAAATGTGAGTAGCGAATTGAAATTGACAAACAGCGCTTAATGTGGTTCACAAATCACAGAAGGCCAATAAAAAAGATATCGCAATCTGTTTGCAGTGCGAAAAACAAAGCATTTGCAATATGTTTTGAAAGCTAATATAAAAAGAGTGGGCGTTTAAGTGACCAACAGACTCAAGCTTGATACGGCCAACAGATCGGAAGTATTATCTCAATAATTTACAAAATGCGCGTCCTTATTGTAAGTATTTAAAGGATCTGCAATGTATTAGAGCTATGCAAGCTAACATAACCCTGCTTTCACAGACCCTTTGCCTTTTGGCCATAGCAAATGCCCAAAATTTGGGATATAACTACCAGCCTGTGGAGCAGCCCAACACTGGCGCATCATACACCTCCAATATTGGCGGCAACGAACAAACTGCTTACATTCCACCAGCAGAAACTGCACCAGTTCGCCAAGAGCACTTGATCTCTGCCGGACCTGGCGCTTACCATTCACCAGCTCCCGTTCCACAAGCGCATCAGGCTCCGACGGAGCTTCATAAGGAATTCTTCACCTATACCGCAGATGATCACGATTTCCATGAACCCATCAATGCCGAGCAACTTTCAAACAATCTGCAGAAGAGCCTGCGTGTAGTATTCATCAAGGGACCCGATAATAACGGTGTGCAGGATGCCGCCCTGGCTCTATCCAAGCAGGCAGCTGAGCAGCATACCGCCATTTATGTCCTTAACAAGCAGGCTGATATCAACGATCTTGGCAACAAGCTGAACAACATTCGCAGCAACAACAACAACAAGCCAGAGGTTCACTTTGTCAAATACCGAACTCCCGAGGATGCTGTCAACGCTCAACGTGCCATTCAGGATCAGTACGATCAGCTGGGCGGTGTCTCATCTCATCAAAGTGGCGGCGTTGCACCCGTGCTTAACTTTGCCTCCCACGCACCCGCACCCGCTCAAGCAGCACTGGTCAACGAGCCCTTAACCTCATATCTGCCTGCATCGGTGCTGCGCAGTCGTTTTTAGGAGCAATTAACGAAACAAACTAAATGACCATAACTGGTTCCCACGCATTTGTTAGACCATTGTAAACCATTTCTGTTAGGTTAGTATTGCAATATTGTAAATAAAAAAAAAATATATAATAATAATCATTATGTTGAAATTTTAATATTTGCTAAGATTTATGGCAATGCAAATTTTGTAAAATTTCATCACGTTAACATTGAATTAGTTACCTTTTACGGAGGGACTCTTCCATCATAATTCCGTATTTGGCAAAACAGTTCGCCAGCTAGCATTATAAAAAGTTGTAAGGTCTGTGGATTTATAGACAAATGCTTGCTGGTCTTTGTTGAGTTTACAGCATGCGGCAACTTGTGGTAAGGCTGTCTTTAAAATAAAATACTCGGATTTAATAAGTGCTTTTTGTAGGTTCTAACTTTTGTAGCTCTATGCTCGGCAGAGCAGGGCTATCAGTATCAGGCAGCAAATGGTCCAGCTTTTGGCTACGAGACCAACGCTGGATTGACAAACAGCTACGGCAACCAGGAAACCACTGACCACTATCATGAGCATGCTGATTACCACAAGCATTTCTATGCATTTGAAGCACCCTACAACTCTGATGAAGAGGCGGACCTGGTGGAAAACAAACTTTCGGCGCTCTCAAAGAAAAACTTGCAGGTTGTGTTCATTAAGGCGCCAGAGAACAAAGCTGTTGAGGGCGCCCTTCACGCATTGGCCAAGCAAACCAGCGAGGACAAAACTGCAATCTATGTGCTGAACAAGCAAACGGACTCCAATGAATTGGCAAGCAAATTGAGTGCCTTGCAGGCGCAACATAAACACAAGCCAGAAGTTCATTTTGTTAAATACAGGACAGAAGAAGAGGCTGCCCAGGCACAGCAGCTCATTCAGGCTCAGTACGAAGGAACAACTGGTCAGTCATCACAACCTTTGCAGCGGCCATCTTTGGGCTACTTTCCTCCCGCCGAGCTTCCTCAGCAAGGCTACTTTCCCCAGGAGCTGCCTCGCTTACCAGCATCATCTCCACAGCCCACTTATCTGCCGCCACTGCCAAACTATGGTAACGTAGCTCAGCAATACGATGCTGGTGCAGATCAGGGTCAGCTTGACTTACCTCCACTGCCTCTACCAGAGCAGCAGCTATCTCCCAGTCCCTACGACTTAGATGGCCGCTCTGCAAGATCACGTCGCATCGATTACCGAGTAAACGAAAGGCACCGTTCAGGCAGTCGTATGGTGTTTCCCGATGATGCAAAATCTAAAAGATATCAATCTAGCTATCAACCATCAAAGAAGCTGAGAAGACGCGCTCACTTCTAAACAACAAAAAGTCAGTTTCAGATTAAGAAATTAAAATAGTTCCATAAGACTGCCATACACTTTTGCATCTAGTTTTCAACACAATAAAAATCACAAATCAAAATCTTCATTTCTGTTTCTTTTACAAAAATCCCGAGTGAATCGTAAACGAGTTGCTAATTTCGATAAGCAGCTTATCAGTTAAAATCTGGAGCGAGGCTCGTTAGCGTGTTAGTTTATTAAAAAAACAAACAAAACAACACACAAAATAACGTGTAAATTAACACAGACAGCCAGCTATTATACTCAGCCATTAAAATGAATTCAAGTGAAAGTATAACTCAATAATACGTTATTGTGGTGGCGTGTAGAAGAGAGTTACAGTCAAAACAAATGGAACGGTCTATAGCTATGGACGGCAATCGTGTATGAAACACTTTGATAACTAATTCAAATTGGGAGCTCATTTGTAAATTTTATGCGAATCAATTCAAGTTCAAGCTAAAAACTCAGGTCACATACAATTTTTGCCTGGCTTTGTTTCTGGCAAGCCAGAGCAAATTTGCATTTCAAAATTGAACGACATTAACGTGGATAATCAGATCAGCAAACACATCTTTTTAAAATCCATAAACAAAAACAATCACCACCGAATAGCAGAGGCGCCGCGAAAAATGAAAACAAAGCGAACGGAGCTGAGAAGTCAGTTTTGTTGTTTGTGTCGTATATAAGGATGGTTTTGTTGCTGTGACTAGATTATAAACGAGCTAAGCTTCAAGCGCTAAAAATCAGCCACTGCTGGCCGCTTAGCGAACGTAAACGTGGAACAAAAATGCGCGCATTAATGGTAAGAAAACCAAACTGGACGCAAACCTGGAATGGATTGTAAGACCATTACTTTCCAACCCTCATTTCACAGAACCTTTGGCTGCTTCTCGGCACAATCTATGCCTTTGATTTGAACAACTTATACCTGCCAGCCACTAATTACCATACTGTACGAAGTCCTGTAGCCACAGAATATTACAGCTACAATGCGCCACCAGAGGATCAGAGCTTGTCTCTACAAGAAGCTCGAGAGCTGGCCAAGGCTTTTTCACCGCCACAACAAGTTGTCTTTATTCGCACGCCAGAGAACAATATCTTCACACAGACAGCCAAGCACCTGGCAGCACGTAATTCGCTGGATATCTATGTGCTGCAGCGGCAAATGGACGCAAGTGGTTTGGCCGAACAAAAGAGGGCTATTGAGCAGTCGGCGGGGCACAAGCCAACCGTACAATTTGTCAAATATCGCACTCCAGCGGATGTAAGTCGTGCTCTGAGCACTCTGAAGCACAACTATGATCAGCTACCGGGCAGAAGCTATAGCCATGCCGTGGAAGCTGCCAGTGTCATTCGACTAAATTCACCACACCGCACAGTGCAGCAACAGACGGTGGTGTTCAAGATTCTGCCCAAGAACTCTGAAAACTTTGAGACCGATGAGCAGGCCAACGAGCTAGAGACTGCCAAGCTGCAGGCTCTGTTTCGGCCACATTTGCCACCTGCCGATCGGCGTTAGGCATACTATAAATTGACTAGTGCCAAAGACTGCTAAATTTTTGTACTTAGAATAGAAAATATAAGCATTTTAACATTTGCAATGTTATCGTTCCCCTAATTACGATACGCATTCAAAAATTTAAGCCTATACCGAATTAAATATCGATTAAATATTTTTTAATATAATGGTTTTTTGCCAATTTGCCAAAAGTTATTTAATTCAATTGCAGCTTTTCAACGATGTTTAATTAGTTTTGGGCAGAGCAAAATCAAGTTTCATTTTTAATGATGATTCCTAGTTTCTTAATTAAAATGTTGGCTTGACAATTTCAATATATTTTTTCTCAATACTTGTCAAGCTCGATTTGCTTATTCTGAGAATCTCATTATTGGCATACACTTGTTGCATGTAAAGGGACAAAAAAATGTTGTTCTGATGGCAATCATAACTTTAGTACAAAAAGTTTCTTATACTCTAACGAGTTTTCTACTGTGACAAATATTTAATAAATATTTATAATTAATTGTTTAGAAGCAAACTTCAATGTTGAAACGTAAAATGCATAACAATGAGATAACAAATTAATTAATCATAAGCATTTAATATACCTGATGCTGGGTATGGGTGGCAAACTGTTTTTTGGAAGGGTATACGAATGTTTTGTTAAAAAGATGGCAACACTGGAGCAGGCCTGACCGCAGCTTTATAAGGCATGATATTATGAATAATTAATGACTTGGTTGACAAGTCGAAAGATTTCACTTTTGCGCCCGTGCTTACCCATCCGCACCCTTGCGGATTACCTTCAAGACATCTCTTAGATAATCGTGAAGGTGGTGCCTACCACCGCCTGTGTCCATGCAAACAACTTCTGAAGAAATGTGTCTGCTGCTAAAGTCGGCGTTGTCGCTGGAAAACTTTTTAATGAGCTATGCATGGAGCTGGGGCTGCCCAGCTGCTGTGTTAGGCGCCATCCATCCGTTAAGTTTAACGACGAGCGTTGCTTTAAGAATGTTTCAACTAAATTATGGCAGCCACGGCACTGATGATGACGACACTGCTGCTGACATCATGTTGCTTTGCAAATTGTTTTAGTGTCAGAGGTCAACACACACCCAAACAGACACACTCACACACACACAAAGCTGAGTCGCCACACCGCCATATGGCACACTCAAGTGCAGCTGTAAAAAAAAGGTATGCTGGCACTTCAAATCTGTAAGCGAAGTTGTTGTTTGAGCATTTTGGAGCAACATGAGAAGCGGTACCTAAAAGAACGTAGCTCGTTAGCGGCGCCTGCCAAAAAGTTTGCCAGTCACGTCAAAGCTGCCAGGTTCTTGCCGTACTTGTGGAAACATTGCAAGTACATGGGCTACTGCTTTAATCCTGGCTAGTGGCTCATGACTTGAAATTTCTGCTGCAATATCAACACAGGTGTTTTCAAGGTCCAACCGTAACGTCGCTCGAATTCCAGCAGCAGATGCCAAGTTTGCGCGCTGCCAATCTTGTTAGCCAAGTCTCTTAGCTGGTTTTTGTTTGGCTTGCCATTACCACATTAGGCGCATTTGCAAGTTTTGCTCACCTTGGATGCTGTCCTTTTTTCATCAGGGATCGCTCACAAATAATTTAAATAAATTTGTTCAGGATGACGATCGAATTTTGAACATTAAATACTTTTCCTTAATAAAGGTTGGAACCTTAAATGTCTTAATGCCGTTTACAAAAGGTGAAATTAATATTCTATGAAATCCATCTTTTAAAAAATATGTTACAAGCTGTCCAGCGCTAAATAAACTATGAACTAAAATTGGTAGGTGTTTATATTTTAACCAACAGTCTTTTAAGGCTGTTTTGTTTTTTTTCACAGCTTGAAGCAACCAAAACATTTTGAATGGGGAGACATAACAGACTGAGACAAAGCGAGATCCATGCATATTTACATATATGTGTTGTGAAGTGCATTTAAATCAAAATGCGATGGCGTTGAAGACAAGATAAATGGCCAAATATGCAAAAAAAAAAAAGGCCTACTTGACGAAGACTTGACATGACATAAATATAAAATTAAAATTGCCAAGGCAGGCGCGTAGCTACCGCTGTATCAGCTGTATCAATTAACTTGCGTAAGCAAAATTAAAAAAAATTCCCGAATTTTTTTTTCAGAAATGAAGTCAAAAATATTAATTTGATTTTTACCCTCGTCAATAGAGCTCGCAAAAAAGTGTCCACTCTTTCACATAATGAAAATAGGGAGCGAAAAAACACTCAACTCTGTTCTTGATTTTTTTTTTTCGTTTCGTTTTGCTCTTGTCTTCCAAATACCGTTTTGGGTGAGCACAAACGCCCAAAGTGTCTTTTGCGTGTGTTTGCTCAATGGAAAACACGAGGATACAAGAGAAGTGAAAAAAGTGTTTTGCTGAGAGAGAGAAAGAGCGAGAGTGCTTCATTTTTTATCCGAAAAAGTGGGAACGATAAAACTCAGGTTGCGCAGAAACTGGTTTATGTTCTGCGCACATTACGTCACATGTGATGCATGTGTTGAATATTTGCCTTGTTTACATATTAAATTACTATATTTTGGCTTTTAATACAATAAAATAATAATAATATAATAAGAGAAGCAGTTTTTAATTTATTATATTCCTTTTTATAAAAAAAATTTTTTTTAAAAGATATCACTTGAGATTCTGCGAACAGCTGTTTATGCGCAATGCGTTATATGTCTTTCTTGTATCATGGCAACACCTTACATCGGTTATCGCGGGCAAGGAGAGTGTATATTTAAATTGTTTGTAAAATTTGTTAAATAAGTGACAGATAGATAATTTTGATAAATAAATATTTATTTTAATTTTATGCAAACTGTTTTTTCTTTTGTGAGAACTCTTTACCCTTCCTAAAGGCCCTCAAACAAATTTTTATATGGGGCCCCGCCAAGTCTCGCTACGCTACTGTGCCAAGGTCATAAATGTCAGCTACCAATCGCATTGGCTGGAATAACAGCGGTAAGGGGGTGGAGCCAAGGCTTTAAATCCAAATGCAATACATTCCGCTGCTGCGCCTATAAAAGTTGCTGCCACTTAAATTCCCATCATTAGTTTCACTTTTCAGCTTCAGTCGTGTAGTAGCCCAAACAAAAACAAACAATGCGTGGATTTATTGTAAGTTTTTATATGCTTAATCAAATCGCAGCTCATCAAATACTGTTCACAACCTGTTTAATAGTTGATGTGTATCTGGGCAGCAGCTTGCAACGCCGATAATTTGGGCTACAACTATCAGCCGGTGGCTCATGTGGATGAGGGTCTCTCATTTTTGCCAAACAATGGATTAGTCGCCCAGCAGCTGCAGCAGCAGCAGCAACATGGCTCAGCTCAGCTCTCGCCGCCTATTGAATCGCCAGTTGTTTCTCCAGTTCCCAGTGCTATTGTACCGCAGCCAGCCTCACTTATAGAGGAGTTCCAAAAGGAGTATTATACCTATGCCGCCCCTGAAGATCAGTTCGACGAGGGCATCAACAATCAACAAGGTGCCAACTCGTTGAAGAAAAATCTGCGCGTTGTATTCATTCGCACGCCCGAGAACCGTGGCTTTGAACGCGCCGCTCTGCAACTGGTCAAGCAATCCGCCCAGCAGGAAACAGCCATCTATGTGCTTACCAAACAGGCAGATGTCTCCAATCTTGCCAAACAGCTTAATGCACTCAAGTCGACATCCTCCAACAAGCCCGAGGTGCACTTTGTCAAATATCGAACACCACAGGAAGCGACTAATGCCCAACTGGCCATTCAAAACCAGTATAATCAGTTGCCGGGCGTCTCACGCATCTCGCACGAGAGCCGTGCTCCCGTCCTGAACTTCGCCTCACAACCACCCGTCACACAAGGGAGCTCAGCTCGTGCACCTAGCTCCGAGTACTTGCCGGCGAATGTGGTGTCTCGAGAGGATTATCTGCGCCGTTTCCTCGTCATGTAAGCTGTTTGACAGCGCATTCTACCGTTGATTAAGTTTCCTATACGATCACACAGATGCATTTATTTACCCAACGTCACAACCATCAAGTTCCCAACTTAGTTTGTAAATATCAATACAGAAATAAAATTTGTTAACTCAAATATCTCTGTCTCATTTCCAGCTAACTTTCATTGCCGCCTAATTGGGCATCCTTTTGTGTGTGTGTACCGATTTCATTTGGCTGGTTGGCTCATTTTATGTGTGATTTGTTTTCCAAAGCAAATCCTGGCCAACGGTAATGGCTTCTGTGTAGGTGTGAGTATTGTTGGCAACTGCGTCGGTGTCTGGCTGTGCATCCGTGCGTTGTCCTTTCACGGCTAATCCTTGAAATAATAGCATGGATAAAGGCAGGCAGGCAGGCAGGTATGTCATAAAATCTAGCAACAAGTTAAGCCAACCACCAACCCCAGCACGCATACACACACGCAGACAGACAAAAGCGCTCACATATGCACAACGGTTTTAACTGTCTGCCATTTGTAATTGGAGTTATTAGAATTGAAGCGAAGCTGGCCCACAATGGCCGGAATTAAGGCTCGTTGCCATCTGTGGTCGTAATAAGTGGCAGCGTCCTGTAGCACCTCCGGATTGGCATGAGCTCTATCTGCTGATCTGGTCGCTGCCTGAAATGTTCAATGTTGCCAACTAGTGCAAAACGATATGCCAGTTGCAAGCTCTATGTTATTGTGTGTGTGTTTGCCTTGATGGCTTCCTGTTTCCGTAGTAGGCAAACTCATCATGTGAAAAGCCGCACCCAAATACCCTTCCACACATCATCCGACCATTCCCCCCTCAACATGAACTATGCAGTGGATTTAGAGCGTTGTTGAAAGAAGTCCTTAAATTTCACTTAGATGTAACATAAAACTCGCATAAACGCAAGTGAACGGCGCATGTATTCATGGCCATGACGCCATCTGCTTCAATGTACATATGTATACATGTGTGTGTTCTGTGTGTGTGTGCGTGTGTGTAGAAATCACACGCTTATCAGCAGTCAAGTGCAAGCTGAATCCGTTTGCTTGGCGTTGCGCAAAGCAAGTACAGTGC
Source organism: Scaptomyza graminum (assembly GCA_018901835.1). Taxonomy (NCBI): domain Eukaryota; kingdom Metazoa; phylum Arthropoda; class Insecta; order Diptera; family Drosophilidae; genus Scaptomyza; species Scaptomyza graminum. The sequence goes on from JAEIFL010000303.1 coordinate 5,332,467, forward strand.
CAAATCGCTAAAGCGTAACGACAACGACAATATGGCACGTACCTGGGGGCAAAAAGGCAGCATCAGCAAAAGCAGCACCATCAGCAACAGCCTCATCAGGGGCGTGGCCATGACAGACGGAGCATAAAAGCCGTTTTGCCTGCCTTCCATTTGCCGTCTGACTGCACTTAGACTGTTGCCTGTAATTAAGGTGATATGCGGCGCGCAACCAACCAACTCGATGCTGCCGATGACGATACCAAAACCGAAGCTGCCAAGTGCGTGCTACGTGCGTGTCGGGTTGCCTACTAAATACTAGAAACTGTCTGTGTGTCGCGTTCGGCTCGAGTGTGTCTCTGTGTTTGTGTTGGCGTCTCTGAGAGTTGTTGTGTGCATTTGTGTGTGTGTGTGTGTTAATGAGCAGCGTGCTGAGCACACCAAATAAATTATTAAAAACGGTATTCAACTCGCACGTAACTATCGACACTACGCAGATACTTGGCCATATTCTGACGCTTTAATGCTAAAATAAATTCAGGCCAACAAAGCATTAAAAATTATATTTGCCAAGCTGTGATAAAATCTTACGGCTCTAGATACCACAATTTTATTAAAAACTGTAGTATACTTTTTGGCTCTTCACTCATTGCTGAGCAGTTAGGAAGCACCAAAACCCAATCACTCCAAATGCGACTTTCATCATCCAATTATAAGCTGGATTCTGTGACCGCTTACAAATCGCTGGAAAAAATAAAAAACAGCATGGAACAGCGACTCTGCCGTCGAGCGCCCCTCAATCACACAGGCTGACAGCTGCGGTGAGCCGACTGAAAAACACATCCACACAAAACTGTAAACAAAGTGTTGCAATTGCACAGGAAATAAGTAAAAATCGAAATTGTACTTTTCATTTGCGCCGTTTTTATTTCTTTTTATGTGTGTTTTCCCGATTTGTTTTGTTTATTTTTTTTACTTTTTCTTTTGCTGCCCTCTCCCGCTGCTATCCCATATTTCTTTTCGATTTTGTGATGGGGCCAGCTCTGTGAAAAACTTTTGTTGTTAAACTAAATATTTTCACATTTGTTCGCATGCGGGCAACAACTTTGTTTGTGTATTTGTGTGCGCACAAATTGAAATGTGCTTGAGACATTTTGTAGCTGTTATTGTTTTACCTGTGTGTCAGTTAGTTTCTTTAACTTTCAGCTGCAGCAAAGTTGCAACAACTCACTGCCGTTAATTCAGTAAACGCTTCCGGCTGCAGTACCTCTATCATTTCCAACGCCAACACCACCAACATATGCAGTTGGCAAGCAAAACTATTGCCACGCCCAGAATGCAGTTGACAGCTGTACAAAATTTTATCGCTGTCAAAAAGTTTCACAGTGTTGTTGCCTTTACTACTTACTGCTACTGTTGCTACTGCTGCAGCTGCTGTTGCGGCTACTGTGGGCACAGTTTGGAATTTGTTGCAAAAAGTGTTTATTGGTTTGCCATTCACAAGAGCCACTCTGTGAAAATTGAGTTATTCGTTTGGCTCTCGATCAGCCCAGGGGGTACTTGAGAGAGTTTGCAAGCAAGGCAACCGCTTGACTGCTTGTCGAAACTTGCCACACATGCTGCCAGTTTTGGCTCATTAACTTAACCACACTCTCAGTCACTGTGCCCTCCTCCCTCTCCTTCTCCCCCTTCCCCTCCCCCTCCACACTCCTTTGGTTTGCCGGCTAGCTGCTGCTGCATATCAATTAGTTGACTTTAAGGCGCTGATATGTATAACTAAACAAGTTCAAGAGTCAGAACCTGTGGGGCTCCAACTCATCGTTGAGTAAACCGCATCCTGTTGGCCTCTTTTATTCACAAGCATGGCTCATTAGCAGCAGAAGCAGCAACAACAAGTAAAGCTGGAGATCTGACTGGAGACGTCGATAGCCTTAACTAATTTATTATTTATATCTTAATCAAGACACCAGGCAGCGCTTTTGATGGCTTCCTCTGAAAATCTGTTGATGCCCCGGCGTTAATTGACCAATCCCATTCAAACATGGCAGCTGCCAGCCACAGTTGTCTGTCACACAAAATTTTCAATCGATAGAGCACATCTGCGACCAACCAAATACACACACAAACACGCTCTCACACACGTACTGCTTGATATATGTGTGTATATGTCAGCCGACGGCTTTGATTCCGTAATGAGCCAACCGGGCTCGTTGCACCTTTGTAGCGCCCTGGGCGTGAGAGACAAGAAATAGATGACACCAGAAGAAGCAAAAGCGACAGACAGACAGACAAACGTAAAGCCTGAGCAAAAAGAAAATGGCTGAAGCTTTGTTCATGGCCTTGGCCGGATGTGTTTTACGGACAAGATACCGTTGATTTACCATTTATTTTGTAGTATAGCCTTTCGTTGATTATTGCACAACATTTGCTCGCACTCTGCTGCTGGTACCCCCTTTGTAATTTTGTCAGACTTTTGACCTTATGCGTCCTTAGGTTGTTTGCTTTTGTTTACGCATTTCATTGTTGAATGGCTCCCTCATGCACATTTGAAGGGATTAAAAGGATATTCGTTAAACACAAAGTTACACAAAGCTACACAAATTTATTTAATCACATTCGCCTTGGCCCCCTCAACTCTCTGGAATAACATGTGTATTTATCTGTCTGTATTTTGTGCTTTTGAGGTTGATACCGTTTTCCTGTGTAATACTTAAAAGAGCAACGGCTCATAGATGTCACCTTCGAGTACCAATCTGAATAAATATATGCGTTCTTCAGTTTTTAACATTTATTTCATTCTTTTTCCACAAATAATGGTATTCATATTTTATAAGGTTTATATCAATTTATTTGTAGTAAATTGACTAGCCAAGCAGGAGGCGTCATGTTGAGAGCTGAGTTATGATTTAATTGTTTAATTTTCAATTTTCTTGAACTTAAATTTTTTTGCTTCTTAATGAGTTTTTGATAAACTTGACTGCTCAACGCGCAATTTTCTTTACACATTAACTTTGTATATAAGTACACAGTTACTTTTGTTTATTTTCTTTGTATATGCATGTAATTTGCATAGGTTGCAATTTTTACAATTGTGTTTTTCATGCACCGTTTGGTATGCCTGTATCTATAAATAAATATGTATTTACGTAGTTGTTAATGTTTACTTTGTGGTACAACAATTAAATCATTGTATTTCTTAGCCGCTGCGGTTTTTTAAGTAGCTCTTATCAATGCTATATTCCTATATCTTAAGATTTATAGTACAATATTTGTTACAATATATATTATCAACAAAGGAGAACAGAATAAAATAATAAATCAATATTTTCTGACATTTTTCACATGTGTATAAGCATGCGTTTATGTAAATTTAATATTCAATACATGTAATAAATGATATTTGCTTTTTGTTGTTGTTTGTTTTGTGAAAGTGTGTAAAACGAACTCTGCGTTGATTGATTCTGATTTTTTTTTTTATAATTTTGATAGCTTTCACACTTGTGTTATATTTATATTTAATATACTTTCTATAAATGTTGGATTATTACGCAATGATATGTGTAATTGGAAGAATCGTGAATGTGTTATAATGTAGGTACCAGCTGTATCGATTACATAAGTATTTATAACCCGAATGCACTTGTAGTATGTGTTGATAATGTCGCTGCACAAAGGTTGGCCCGATATCATACTCTTGGCCAATCAAATTAGTATGTTTGAATAATACTCTTCACTTACATGTATATTGTGTTGGTAAGTGTGTCTCTTACATAATTCATGTTTCAAATTTTCCACAGTATCTGACTGTAATGTTGCATTTGAATAAAGCTTTTTAAAACAATTACATTTGAATTGAATTGTGCTAAATGCTTTTTTGCCGCCTCCCGCGTTAATTTTTTAGTTTCAACTGTCACAATTGTCTCCGCAAACTGCTGCGGTTTTTCGGATTCAGATACATTTATATTTTTTATCCATCACTTGCAGTTGCCGCTTTGGTTAACCTTGTATTTAATTGTGTTTTACAAGATCATCAAAAGAAAATCAGTTTATCTGACCATAATAAATGTTTGCCAAGGTATGGGGCCGAAGCTTATATGCTTTTATATGTATAATATGTTTCGTTAACACAGAAAATTTAACAACATTTATGATATGTTTTGCGAATTGCTGTGACACTTAATTTGGTTTTTCTTGCGTGTTCATTGAACTTTCGGATTTTAATTTTTCCGGTTTTCCATTCCGTACACATACTTGTGTAAGTGCATAATAAATATATATATATTTTTATCTGCTTACATTTGATTTCACACATAAGCTTTATGTATGCGATATAATAATAGTTTCAGTGCACGGACTTATTTTTGAAGAATTAAAGCATTAATAGACAGATACAGACGTCGGAATTATAGACACAACACGCAGATTGACATATTTTATGTATGTATGGTATGGAAAGGTATGTATTGTATATTGAGACATTGAGAGAGTTTCGTTCTATGATAAGTTGGACATGAACGTGTGATTTGAGTAAAAATATGTGGGAGTTTTGCATAGATTGGTGGGAAACATTAGCTCGTAATTATAAACATAATAACATACATTGTCATTTTTAGCTAGGAATAATGTAAAGGACTAGATGGAAAATACAACAAATAAATTGTATGATAAATATTTGTAAATAGGATTGAATAGAAAAGTAAAATATTTTGAATGACTTGATATAAATAAGTTGATTAAACTAATTTAAAAGCAATAGTCCATAGATTCTCGCTTAAAATAAATCATTTATAGTTAAAGCTTATATATTTTTCTTTGTTGTATAATCCGAGTGTTCTTTTGGGCTTTAACACCAAGTTAACACAATCTTACAAAGGATTTTGGTAATGTTATCAACTTAACACACAATATATGTATGTATGCATACATTAGAATATACCTATAATCTAATTTATTAATGTATATTTTATAAACTTTTTCAATTGTTTTACTTGTTCAGTTATTAATAGACAGCGTAGCATAGGAAGACGTCAATACCTGCATAAGACATTTTAGCCATATCTTTAATATATAATATGTACTTTGTTATATTATTTTGTTACAATATGTTTTGCTTTTTTTATAAAAAATGTTGTATGTTGTTCGTTAAAGCATTAAGTATACACTACGTTAATGCATTTTTCCTGTTATCTTCAATTTAATCTGAAACTATGAGTATTTTTACTGCATATTTGTAAACTAATGCTTTGAACAACCGTTAGAAAATGTATCATCTATTTTTCCAGTACAATTTTGTTAATGCGGACTTGTTTTTAATTTATTATTTATTAACTACTTCATCAAACTCTAGGAAAATGTTTGCAGGCGCTATAATTATTTTTACATATATTTTCATTTGTTTTTTTTTTTTTTTTTTTCAGTTTGGAGTTAAAATTATCGGCCTTGCAGCTTAATAGTTACACACTCATGTAGACGCATGTTTGTAGATAGGTGTATATTGTTTTATGTATATAAACTAGGTCACTACTTGCTTTACACATATTTACTTTGCGCTGTGCGATTTGTGTTTTTCTCTTGGTTTTTTTTTTTTTGGTGATCTATTTTCTTTGACTTATATACTATACATACATAGGTCGATATAATGCATGATACGCGTTAAGAGGTTCATTTAGCAATAGACACTTAAAGCGTGCTTATAAAATATCCTTTTAAATATACTTATACACATTCATTTTATCTTAGCTTACTCAGAAACAAACAGTAAACGGCAATGAAATTATTTTCCTAACTACTCGTACATATAAGACAATCCATTTCGACAATTAACATTTACAGGGGGCAATTAAGGGCTAAATGAAAACAAATAAATTAGCCGTGTAAGTGTAGCAAACTGAGTGTCCCGAAACCAAGCGGAGCGAGCGACTTTCGCGTCATCAGGAGTTCACCCATTTAAGCTGACCCTTTTTTGGATTTGCCACGTGCGCTTGTTCTAACGCCTCTTCTTCGTTTGCCGTTTCCTTGTATTGTTTTGTTTGGTTTTTTTTCCGATTTGTTATTCTCAAAATGTTTTCAACACTGATTGTATTTGTAAGCTTCTTGGTTTAACTGTCTAATTATTTTACATTTAAACATTTAATATTTTTGGGGAGGTTAATTAATTTTCCGTTTTTTCCTTTTTTTCTTCTGATTCTAGGGTCTAAATTTAATTTTGTTTAAACTAAGCCCTAGATTTGCCATCTCGCTGATTAGCCAAAGCATTACAACACCATAAAAAATATCATTTGTTTGCATAACTTATTTCTTTGTTTGAATTTCTTAGGTACTTGGGCCCAAGAAGTCTAACGACTGCTTAAGTTTACCAAAAACTTTGTCTACATATATAATTTTTTGGTTTTATCGTTTTAATTTATCGGTCGACACATTTGCACAAATATTTGTCAAGGCCCAAAAACATTGGGCACACTTTGCCAGTCTAACTGTATCTGTGTGACCTTCCAATTCAAAACTAACCCCATGTCCAATTGTCAGCTGGATTTTCATGCTGCGTTGCGAGTCTTTTCGCAAAACATGGGATTTTTTTTCTGGTATGTTCAATTGTAAGCTGTACAAAAATTTCGCTAGGCTACAAAATTGTCTGCTGCTGAGAATGAAACAGTTTTACTTTGCTAACATTTGACTGCAATCTAATTACAAATATTTTCATTTTCTGGCATTGCAGCTCCGGCAATTATTTACAAATAAACTCTGTTTCTGTTAGCTTGCCAGAACGAGACAAAAGTATTATTGTTTATGCACTCGCTTTATTTTGTTCGCATGCCTTTCTACTCGTTTTGCTTCATACACTGAGCTAATTTTCAGCTTAATTACACTGAAATAAATAAAAATTGTTGTACAATATGTGTGTGCAAAATCCAACAAGCTTCGATGGCTTGTTTTTATATTGTTGTTGTGTCTGCTTCTGCTGCTGCAGTGGGTGTCCTTGGTAACATTTTGTTGTTTTTTTTTTTTTTTTTGTTTACTTTACCTTTTTATCTATGTCGGTGGTCTTCTCTCCTACTGTTTGAAAGCAACTCTCGCTGCAGGTTGTCCCTAATAGCTCAGTGGTAGCAGCACAAATGTCAGTAGTGGCGCCAGAGACCACAGATGCGTCAGGATTGCCCCTCGCGCCCTCCAGCCGGCAGAAGTCTCGTTTCCGTGTCCATTGCCGTTGCCCAGCGCAGCCATGCCAATGCTGGGCGGTGCCGTTGATGTTGAGGACGGCTGATGTCGCTCCACCTCCACTGTAAAAGTCAAAAAGAGAGACAAACAATATAAATAAAGGTTTAGCAAGTCAAAAACAATGGGCGAATCAGGTGGAAAAGTATTTTAAGCACAAGCATAGGTCAAGGTTTCCTAACAAAATTAATTAGACCAGCCAAAAGTCATTTGCTGTAATGCAATGGGATTTAAAAGCAGTTGAAAACAAAATAAAGAGAAAAAATTCATGTTGAAATGGGGAGGGTATAAATAATGTAAGTGGAAATAGCTTTTTGTAAACAAGTGAAAAAAATAGCATAAAATTATTTTTAAACGAGAAGAGAACAGGTTGTAAAGAAGAAAAAAAAAGTTTAGTTTAAAGCTATTTGAAAACATTGCTTAAATACAGTTTCATGGCTAACCTAGCTGTTCAGCATCAAAATAATAGCAGGCCCTTAAGGCTGCATAGAAAACAATTAAGGATTGGAGAGCACACTTGTCTGTGAAGTGGCCAAAAAGAAACGACGCACTTCTCGCAACATAAATAACACGCATACGCCCCTTGACTCCGGACAGGACAGTCAAGAGACCGTTAGCAGCCGCCAGCAACGGCCAACGACCGCCTTGAGTCATGGGCCTGGAATTGTGTAAATTATTTCATACAATTTGAGATAACTTACAACACTGGCTAATTCAACGGCTTTACTAGCTGCAGGAGCACACGAAGCCAGGCAAATATAAAAATAAACTTTTGTTTGAGTGTGGGGTTGAATCGTGCGCAAACAAAATAGATGACATACGCCCACACAGAGTGTGAAATAGGCGTTTGGAAATAGGTAACTGGCTGTCTGACTGAACTTAACGACAGAAATATTGTTTGGGCCGCATTTCAAAAAGCCAGCATTGATGCAACTTTGACTTTTGTGTATCAATTTTTTGTGTGCTTTTTTTTGTTGTTGTCGACACGTGAGTCATCATGATGAAGGAAAACATGGCAATAACAATGGGCACGCATTTAACAAGTCTAACGCAGCAGCCGCAAAATGCTAATTTATTTTTTGTAATTTCGGCAGAGATTTCATCTGACTTGCCATAATCCACACTCACCTTGGACTGCCCACCCCGAACCTGCCTCCTGCTTCATGAGCACAAACCACATTTTTGATGAGCTCATTGTTAGTAAATTTATGATGCAAAACCCAAAACAAATATTTTGCTAGCATATCATTACACGCAATGTATACAATAAATATATTGTACATATACATAATGTATTCTTATTTAAATGCATACTTACGTATATACAGTGGTATACTTATATGCATATCACGCATACGCCACGTAGAGGCACTCACCTTTCACCGAATACGTTTTGTAATCGGCATACTGCTCGCCCTGTCCTACCGTCGCCGGTATCGTTGATAAGCATGTGATCTCCATGCGCCCATTGCTACCCACATGCTGCTCCGTTATGTCCAGATTAAGCTGACTAATGCTAAACATGCCCTTCTCCTGCTGCGCTGCGGTGACTGCAGCTGCTGCGGCAGCCACGCCACTGCCTCCGCCAGGATGAGAAAGCGGACGCTGATAGCCAGCCGCCAACTGGTTCATGGGTCCGGAATTCGATGGTATGCCCAATTCCTTATTCAAGTTGGGCGCTTGTGGCCCAAAACCACCACTGTTCAAGGTACTGCGTATAATACCTAGCGCATTTTCGTTAATGTGACGTCGAAACTTGCGGCTTGAATTTCTGAAAAAGATGGAAACAGAAAATTGGTTTGAATATGTGAGGTCAAAAATTTAGCGGATTATCAGAATCTTAATGTGGCGAACACCAGAAATTTGCACACAAATAAATTCGTAAATATTTGCATTTTATGATTGATGTGCGAAAACACGACAATCCAAACAAAGGCGAGTTTCCACATGCCAGTCACGTACTAAAACAAATTTAAGTGCAATATACTTTAATAAACTTGGCTTGAAAAATTAAGTCTGGAACTCACAAGGGGCAGTGAAACTTAGCAAGCCTTGAAATGTTTTCCTTTAAGATGTTGAGATGTCGCTTTTAGAAACAGTCAAAGTACTTGTACAATATTTGATATGAGCCAGAAGTTTGTGGTTTCCATTAAGAGCATATTTTCTTGCCGTCAATAAGGTTTACTAAACTACAATTTATTAAGAACTATATGAGCTATATTTTGAATTTCTTATGCTCGGCTTTGGCGGCGTTTTCTAATGGATTGAGACGTATCTGGTGAGCAGGCTTGCATTATTCAAGTGTCGGGCGACGCGTGCCTCACATTGTAAGTCCAATTATACTTTACGACTTTGTTTCATATTTGATAAGAAGCCTGTGCGGCATATAAATGAGTTGGAGCTTTGCTTGGCGAGATTTCAACGGCTGCGGCTGCCTCGTAATTACCTCAGCCGTGCGTGCGAACGTCGTCGACTGTGACGACGTGTTGTTTTATTACAAATGCAAAATGACTGCGAAATTACCTGCTCACCCACCGTACAGCAAAAACTACACACACACATGCGCACAGTGCGTGAGCCGACACTTGAGAAAATAATATGGGGGCCATAAAGTTTTATGCACCCAATGTGCTGGCAAACCAATTGTCAGCGATTTTAGTTTAAGGCCACAGTGCCATAGGGCTTTAAAAGCACTATACCACAAACAACAAACAGCCAACAACTCAAACTAAGAAGTTTATTAAAATTTTTGTCAATGCCATTTCGGGCGGGGAGCTTAATTCCGTCTGAATTGAGCAACTGAATCATTGAAATTGCTGCGGCTACAAAAACGTAATTCAATTTCAAAGTCTATGGCTCACAGGTTGTAAAAAATAATATTAAAATATTAGATGGTTCAACAAACATCTTGTCGAAGCCAACGGACGCGAGGAGTATCCTTCGATAAACAGAAAAGGCATCAACAACATGTACACATTGCGAGTGTTTTGGTGTGTGTTACTAAGAGTTTGTGTGAGTTCTGTTTTTGAGCATCTTCCGCTCCTTGTTGACAGGCGTTGCAATATGAGAAGAATGTATGCAAAATGGATAGTTAGAATTCAGGCATGCCTCAAAATCAGAATACTCTTCAAATGGTGGTGACAAGTTTTATTATCTCTCCTCTAGGAATGAGAAACATTTAACTAAACTGTCGTTTAGAACTGATGCACTCACTGGAATTTTATCCTTATGGATTCAAAACTTGCAATTGCATTGACTTCCATTCTCTCAAAGTTGAGCAGTCTGGAGGAGTGGAGTCATGAAAACTGTAAGCCTTTCACGCACAAGAAACAAACAATCCCATCATATTGCCACTGGGCACTGCAGGGGAAAAACTTAAGAAGCAACAGCAAGAGCAGTCGCAACGGCAACGGGTACAATAACAAGAAAAGCCAGCAACTGGCAGACAGCATCAACATCAACAGTAAGCTAGTTTAACTAAGAGCACAAACAAATGCAGGGCAAAACTCAAAGCAAATACACAATATCCGCATAAGCCTTCGACAGCGTTGCGTTGACGAGCTTGGCAGCAGCAGCATCAACAGCAGGAAGAGCAATGGAAGGAGCATTAGCGATGAAGCCAGAAACTGCAACAGCTGCAACTGAAACATCATCAATGTGGGTTGTTGCTGCTATTGTTTGCTGCTTGCTGGCATTACTGTTGTTGCCATACTTGTTGTCTTAATCAAATTCCTTATGCAGCGCACTTTTCACAGGAAAAACTACAACCGGCAGCGAGAATCATCAGCATCAACCGTGGCAGGAAGCTCAAGTTCAAAACATAACAAACTTGCCAAGCATTGCAAATGAAGCGGAAATGCGGAACTTGGCGAACAGTCTCTAAATATTTGAAGTAGACAAGTTATGGAAATTCTACGACACTTTAAACTCAGCTTTAACTCTTTGGCAAGCAAACAACATATTTTATCTTGGTGCTGACATGCATAGCCCATTTACTCGGCTTGGTCTTATCGCTAGCCATGCCCAAAGCGATAATTTGAGAAGTACACCTAATTAATTGGTATGTATATCATGTAGTCTGTTGCCGCGACTACTGTTGTTATTGGCTTATGTGTTTTGTCTACTTTACATTGTTGGCAAGAATTTCATCCTTTTCTTTCCTAACAAACGCAACCAAATGGTCTAAGGGCAGAGAGGCATAGAGGCATAGAGTGTAACGCAACAAAACCTTTTACAAATTTATGACAGAGTTTCACACACCCAGAACTATGCACAAGCACGGCAACTTGATATGCTAGCCACTACATTTCGGAAACAAGGACTCTTTGGAGAAACAAGGAAAGCAACTTAAGCAGAAGCAAAGTAACAGAAGCACTACTAGAACAGAAGCAGCAACAGCAACGACTACTTGTCAAATCCCATGAATTTCTTATATTAAAGGTCCTTTGTAATCGAAAACCGGAAGTTGGACTAACCGCAAGTTGGCAACAGTATTAAGAGCGGTCAGGGCAAACACTAACAGATTAGCAGTTCAAGTTTTTGCAAACTTTTGTAAGCCTCGAACAGCTACCAAACGCCAAGCTTTGCCTCCAGCTACAATGCCCTTTCCACTCAACGATGACACAACGTATCTAAAATTTCCTGTCAAATCATTTTCGGTGTGGAGTCAAATCGAATTATCTATTCAAATATAAAGTTTTGTGAATGCCAGTAATTTGAATTCGCATTTAACAAGTCGAAGTACTAGATTTAAAGTCTCGACTGAGTGGTACTCTGCGTTCATAAACAAATTTTAAATTTCACTAAAATCACATGAAATGAATATATTTTTTTATAACTTTTGGGCGAAGAGTAAATATGCACACGTGCACGATGGCCTGCTTAATGTTCGTTCAGTTCGTTTGCAATTGGGTCAACTGAGGTCGTCGCGAACAACAACGGAAACAACCGCGACTGTCATGGGCATGAAATTATAACTGACACTGACAGCGAAGGGATTTTTTTATGTCTCGTCGCGGCATTTTGGTATATTGAATAATTTATGCACTGCAAAGTGCCTTCGCGTGCCAAGAAACAAATGGTAGAGAGTATGGCAGCTCGGCCATTTTGCATTTTTTATACTCACTAGCCCTAAAGGGGACAAAAAGGTTATAACAATGTTTTGTAACTGTGTGTAACAGCCTAAAAGGAACATACTGCCCTTTGAACATTTAATAACAAAATGAGTTGAAGGTTAAAAGGCTGTACGATTAAGTAGTTATAGTCGCGTGTGTGCAAGCAAGATAGTTGGTACAGGGTATCTTAAAATCAAGCATCGAGAATTAGATAGATCTGACTTGTTACACACACACACACAAGATGTAGAAGTCATGTAATTGCCGTTAAGCATTTACAGTTACCGAATACAAAATTTATGTAGCTCAAACTTTAGAATCAGAAAGTGTATACGTGTGTTAAATGATTTGTGATGACTATTAAAACAAAAGCAATTATACTTTTACATCTAATAACAAAAAGTGCGAGTTTAAATTTGATTAAAATTAATTTATCAGTAAATGAAAATGCTTTTTAATAAATAGCGTGTCAATACACAAATTATAATTTTAAATTGATTATATTATTATGCACAAGAGAACTAACTTTTGAGTTTGTTAACAGTATAAGTTATTCAGGTATCGATCCATCTCGATTAACAAAGTCTGCCGCATTGTTGACAGTTGCCCTAAAGCTGTAGTTTTTGCAATTTGCAATTGTTTTGTATCCTTCTGCTTCGTCGCTGCTGCCTTTAAATTGACTGCCTTTGGCCATTAATGGATCAATTTGTTTAATTGCGCATTTATCGTTTATGTAATGAATACATACTTACACACACGAATGGGCTCACGCATAAGTGTGTGCGGTTGCCACTTTAAAAGTTCACATGTCTGTAATTAAGTTAATTGCATTTCTATTGATTTTGCCTGCAGCTTGCAAACAACTTCGTCAACGACGCTGACCCAACTCAGACACATGAGCAAAATAACATTTATTCTAATTCTTAACCCGCTAAATAAATAGCTAAACAGAGTTAAATGCGACAACAGATTGCAGGCACTGTGGTTTTGCTAAATCAATAAGCCTAAGATTATGCAATGGTATTTTGAGCCAGAAATAAATTAAGAAAATATGACTTAAACTTTTTAGTGTACCACACATTTAAATCCATTTAGCGGCCGCGATACCCTGTCTTAAACAAAGAACAGTCGTACTGTTTGCGTACGTAAAATGTTTGGATAGTTTATTGATATACAACAAAGTAAAATCAAACTCATTAAAAAAGTAAATAAAGAGTTTTGAAAATAAGAAATGCACAAATTAATTGAATGACAATGTAAACGCTCCGTGACCAATCAGATTTTTGCACATTGTACATGTAAATAGGAGTTAACAAAGGTGTGTGTATCATATGTTTTTGTGATGGCACTGATTATATGTAAACACAAATAAAAACAAAGCAAAAAAATCACGCTGAATTGATGCTGAACTATTAAATAACGCACTGATAATTTGCATAAATTCACTCTTTGTTGAGAAGTTTTTGTGTTGATTTTGTTTTGCTTTTATTTTTATACCCTGAACCCATAAAATGGGTAAAAAGGGTATAATAGTTTTTTGCAAAAGTATGTAAGAGGCAGAAGAAGCCATCTCCGACCACATAAAGTATATATATTCTTGATCAGCATCAACAGCCGAGTCGATATAGCCATGTCCGTCTGTCCGTCTGTCTGTCTGTATGAACGCGTCTAAAAATAGGGGTTGAAATAATGGGTAACGATTGACCTTTTCTGAAAATTTCGTCTTAATCGGTTAAGAAACACCGGAGATATCGAATAGAATGCATTGATTATTATTTTTAATAATTTAATTTATTGCAACTGGGTTCAGGTTATCTTCTAGTCGGGCTTTCCCGACTAGAGCCTGCTTACTTGTTTGTATTGTAGTTTTACGAAACGACATTGTTATCTGTTTTTGGCTAACAAAAAATATAATACAGTTAAAGTGGGCAAAAGCTAACCGAACTGTTTACTGCCGCATTGATTTGTGGTCTGTGGCAATCGGTTCCCACCGTTGTTATGATGCTAATCGATCGCTTTCATTATAAAATATTTATCGTGCATACATTAAGTATTAATTCAATTTCCGAATCATTGGCCATGTAACTATGTAGCTTCATCAGTGTTGACATTTGCTGGTGTTTCCATGGTATCAATTTGCATTTCTATAAATGCTAATTATAAATTAATAACGCGCCCACAAAATGGCCAAGAATGCAAATTTTGCACTAACCAGCGCGAAATGCCAGTTGGGCCGCATTGATAGCCTAAAAGTTTTGCCGGAATGACAAATCTCAAACTCTTGTATTCAGCATTTCCATATTCATATCTGTGCAGTTTGGTTGGATTGATTCAGCAAAATTTGCAATGGGTATTGAATTTATGCAAACTAATTCGTTAGCGGATATAGCTGGCCGCCTTAAAGTTTTACGTCACTTACAACACTCAGCGATAAAGTGGGATGAGCAGCCAAAACATAATAGCAGCTATCGACTACGCAATCTGAAAATCTGCATTGGCATATAATAGCCGGCTATAAAAACGCCCATCGATCGCATGGGCAGCATCACACGCCTTTCACACCTCAAAGCGTAATCACGCAAGTTGACGAGCATTGACATTGGAGCTAAAGTCGGAGTTAAAAGCGTTATACGGAAATGCGTGTATTTATTGTAAGTAGCACAAAAGATGCAAAGCCTTAACTTGTCGCAAATACAATTTATTGAATTATTCTAATACAGGTCTTAGCACTGCTGGCGACAGTCAATGCAGAAGGGGGAGGCTACAGCTATGGATCGGGTATAAGTGGAATCGCCCTTTCAAGTGGTTCTCTTTCTTCGGGCTCTCCATCTTCTGGATCACTATCTGGAGGTTCTCTATCGGGTGCAGACTATGTGTCCAGCCAGCCAGACTACTCAAACATTAACGCAGAGTTCAACAAAGAGTACTACACCTATTCTGCGCCTGAAGCTGATTTTGAGGATAACAAAAGCGTTGGTGATTTGGCTGCCACGCTGAAGAGAAATCTACGCGTGCTTTTCATTCGTGCACCCGAGAATAAGGGTCTGGAGAATGCTGCTTTGCAACTGGCCAAGCAGTCAGCAGAGCAACAGACGGCAATCTATGTGCTGACCAAGCAGGGCGATCTCTCCAGTCTTGCCAACAGGCTGCAGAACCTCAACCACCAGAATGCCAAGAAGCCTGAGGTGCACTTTGTCAAATATCGCACTTCAGAGGATGCTATAAACGCACAGCGCACCATTCAACATGAGTATGATCGCCTGGGTGGCTCCTCTACATCCCACAATGCTGGCATTGCGCCCGTTCTTGACTTTGCCACCAAGCAGGTGGTGCAGCAACATCAACGGCAGTCTCTACAGCTAGATGAGCGTAGGTCGGGTGGCATTGATTCCACTGGTGGTTCCAGTGTGGGATCTGTTGTCGACGAGCTGGAGGCACCTGTCTACATTCCACCAATTGGAACAGCAGCAGCGCCTAGTGACACTTACTTGCCAGTGAACAATTCCTAGAAGAAGGTTGTGGGTCAACTCCACCAATGTAGCCAAATTGTAATACTTAGTTTACTTTTTAAGGTTCGTTATAAAACACAAATTTAATTTAATTGTGCTATTGTTGCAGTTTTTGTTCTTGTTATTGTTGTTGCTGCCACTGTGATTAATGGGGCACACGGCTTCAGCGTCTTGTTGTATAGCGGATATCAGCAAGCACTTACCCCTGCTCCCATTGCTTGACACGTGGCAGCCAGCAATTAAAACTAAAAGCGCACCGGCATTACCCGCGCTTAAAATTGGCTGCGAATTAAAGCGTGCCCCTTTCCGATGCCAGACATTGTTTCAAGGTGCTGCTTCCCTCCCTTCTCCTTGTTCACAATTAGTGCCTCGGTTTATGACACGTTCACGTTGGCTACTGCTGACCCACCAAAAAAGGATTACTGCCACACACGCGATCAGCGGCGGAGATTAGCTAATTATGGCCACACTGCCTTACTGTCCCGCTGCCCTAATGCCTTATACACAGCCAATTTCTTACGCCTCAAGTCGGCTAGTTGCGACATATAATGGCCGCCTTTTTGAGGGTCAAACTCAGTGGATATTTCAGAACACGTAAATCCGAATCAACGGCGAAAACAACATTAAATGAAAATTACAAGCTACATTTGAGGGTGCGCCATTTAAGTTGGTTCAAAGTAGAGCACCGAAAATCCGACACACAATTATAATAAGAAAACAAAGTATGCATGGCATGCCAATTAAGCTAACCGAAAGTATGGATACTCTTAACAAACCAAACAAAAGTATTTTAATTGCAATTTTTATAATTAATAAAAGGAAGCTTATTATTAAATTAAAACGAATATTTACTTACAACCTCAAATGGATCAATTGACTTAACTTGTAAAACATAACAGAAATGTGCTAATAATATCACACTTTAAGCCAATGTTTTGACTTTTGTGTGATAATTGTAAAACAAATCTTACAACTCTATCTACAACTTTTTTGCTTGTTGGACTTTTAAAGAGCCAAAAATAACAGGCACAAAAGGTAGGCATTCAAGAACCCAAACATACACCTATACATTCATATATAGCATACATCTGTATGTATGCATTTATCTTTGGTTGCTTGTGTTTGGCACAATGGACTTACGTGTTGCACAAACATAAATTGTGCAACAACGTGTAAACTACTTTTTGACTGCATAAAATGCCCCATTCATATGCCCTTGCCTGGCTGAGTTTCCTGTGCAAGGGCCACCTTTCTCTGACGGCCGTCCTTCGTCCCACCTCATCCTCGCCTTTACCCTTCACCTCACGAGTGCACATTCACCGCTACGTGTTATGCCTTTTATTGCCATGCCACTGTTGCTACTGCTGCTGTTGCTGCTGCTTCTCATGTTGTTTTTGTGCTTTCATTGTTACACTTTTTACTTTCATGCTGTACCCTTAAAGCCATTTCAAGTCAAGCAGCCGAACAAAACTCAGCAGCAAATGGCTGCCATTCACTCGGATGCCTAATGAGGCGAAGTACAACTGAAAGTGTGTAGGGCATTTCAACGCTTGTTTCTAATTGCGTCAATTATTACATCAAATTTAGCGGTTAGTTATGATGTATGACCAATGGCAGCACACATGGCGCATACTCAATATGCGTTCATAAGTGAAGCAAGGTCGCTGCTCTGCCGTGGCTTCTTTCTATCTGCCTTCTTGCATGCATTGAAATTCCATTTGCATAAAATAACATCAATAACAGCACACAAACAAACAAACACTTGTCCACATACAAACACATTGAGTGTGTGTGTGCTTGACTGTTTGTTGTGGAGTTTATTAAGCATAAACTTAATAAACATCGCAGTATATGTCACGCCTCACTCACTCACTCACTCACATACACACATACATAAACATGACCTTTTTTGCAACCCATTGTTTTTGTTGTTGTTGTTTGTGTTGCTGGTCCTGGTGCTGCTGCTTGCGCATTTTATAGATTTTTTACTTCATGTTCGAGTGTTGCATAAATATTCGCCAACTTTTAATAGTGGGCGTGCCCACAATTACGCCCTCAGTAGTACACACATTCGTAAATATTGTGCAGCCGGTAACAGCAGCTATGAAGAAAAGGGGCACAGGGTGTTTCACACTCAAAACGTTAAGGAGAAAGATATAATCAGACTGCTCACATGGAATACGTACTAAAAATTACTTTTAACCTTTTTCGATTTAATAAGCACCGTTAAGACATGAACAATTTAAGAAATTGTACTTTTCAGGTAGAGAAAGTGTAAATTGAAAGAATTGAATACATGTATTTTTATTATTTTTTTAATATAGTTTCAACAATTAAACTAGCTTAATACAAAATTTCTAGTGTTTGTAACTTATTCATTTTTAATTTGTGCTTGTTGCCTGGCGTACACAATACGCTAATCAATAGTTACACCCTGTATAAACTCAGTAAAATAGTTTCAAGGCTTTGAAAAGGGCTACAGGTCAGGCACAACGTAGCTGCCTGGCACCCGTGCCATCTGGCTGGCTTATGCTCCTTCTCATGTAAGCGGGCTCGTGCACTTTGAATATAAATTATTGCTTATTAACGTTAAGTTTTCAGCAAAATTAGTTTTTCCACACATAAACACACACACACACAAACGCACAAGTACACACGCACGGCATTTTGTGAATTGTGGTTGTAAATTATTTATAAAATGTTTTTGCTTTTGCTTTTGATTGCACTTTTGCACATGGCAAATGCAATTAGCGTGATCCGATTGCTTGGCGAGGAAATGGCGGAAGAGTTAATCAAGGTTTCCACTTAAGGATAAATTAACCAAGTGGCTTTTTACACATACATATGTACACAAAATCCACAACACAACATACAAAATATGTATGTATAATATATGAAAATGCAAATTTGTGTTTTTGCTGGCTGCCTGGCGGGTTTATTCGCAATTGCGCTGAAAGCATTTTCTAGTTATATAACAGTTATCACACAGTGAGCGACTAGCATTTGATGTGTGAAAATAGCTGCAAAATTATCATATGACAACAGTCAGCATTTTGATGTGAATATAACTGCAAAATTGTCATCAGAAATGGTAAATGTCTAGATAGATGCATTGAGTTGACGTTAGGCTGACAGCCCTAGCTGCATTTGTGTAATTGTCTCACAGTTGTCTTGCTGGCTTGCCTGCCATACGGTTTTGCTATTGCAGTTTATGCCATGGCCATTTTAACGCTGGCCCACGTGGCGTGTGTGTAATGGGTATTTCAGTTGAGCGTTCGAGCAACTTTACAACTTCAAAGAGCAGCAAGAGCAGCAGCCAGGCGAACTCTGGCGTTACCTGTCATTAAACTGGCACCCAACCCATACACTCTCTTGCACCATTACACTTCAACACACATACGCACACTTAAGCACCCACTTGTTATATACATATACGCATGCTCATGGCTTTGAAACTTGAACTGAAAAAGTTGGTATATTGGAAAAGTTTTCCTTCTTGATTTTTAATATTACAGGTGAGCGTAAATAATTTATTGCATTCATTTACGTTTCACTTCCAATCGCGCCACGTAAACATTTTCAGCAGGGGAAAGAAAAGAAAAAGCGCCATGCCACAACATTTATTTATACGCTCTACAATAAAAGGCGCAAAGGCATTAGGAGCAAGGAGACGGAGAATAAGCAAGGACAGACCGTCAGGCAGACGGTTTTAACAATGTGCCAACATCACGGCACATGCACAAGCCAAATCCTGTTAGACCATAGATAAGAAAACTTTAATAAACACGCCACACACGCAACCTGGGGAAATTGATAAGAATATGAAAAGTTTGTGCTGGGCACTGAGCAGCTGGCTCAGTAACGGTAACCTAGCAAAATTCCGTGAATGCTTAGGAGAAGAGAGGGGGATGGTTGTGGCATAGGTGGAAGGGTGCACAACTTTGCACATTGCATACTTTTAGAAGCAGTTCGTTGGTTCCTCGTCTACTTGGCTGACGGCTAAAAGTTGCTGCGTTTTAATTTCTAAACCTCATAAATAAAATTCAGTCTGTGCCAAGCATCCCAAGAGGGGCAAGCGGCTGACTAGACCGGCTTGATTAATGGCCACGATCGCAACTTACCTGTGCTTCTTCAACTCCATCTGCTGCTTCTTCAACTCCATATGCTTCTTGTTGATGTCATAGTTGCGCTGATGTATCTCATGTATCTCGCCCATGTCATGATAATTGGCCAGCGAGCTATACGGATTGGTGTAGATGCTACCACCACCTCCGCCGCCATGATGTCCATGTCCTTCGTGGCCATGCGGCACATATTGCGAAAATTCATCTGCAATGAACAGTCGCAATCGGGCTAATTAAAGTAAATGTTACAAACTGACAACTGCCAACTAACAAAGCTGCTGGGTCTACACTCAATGACAAACTCGTAACAATTACATAAGTGCACTTTCTGTGCTCAGTTTTTTTGTCACCAGACAAAATAGACATTTATAAAAAAGCTTTCTAACTTAATGGATACTCTATTTGATGAAGTTATTACGATACACAGCTACATCCTCTATCCGTTAAACTTGAAAATCAAACAGGTATGGCTAACATACATATGTAACTATTTCTGAATTTTCTGGTTTTCTAGCAAAGAGTATCATCTTCTTGACCTAAATACTCTTCAATGTCTTGAAGGCAGTTAAAGTGCACTAAGACATCGGTCATTATCTGTCTCAGCTATTAAAAAAAAATACAGAGTAGCAAATGATTGAAGTTGTGGTTTACTTACCGCCTGGACGGGCGCCGCCAAAGCGCAGGCTCTTGTCATATCGATCGATGTAGTGGGGCACGTGATACTGTGGCTGATTGTACTGATTTAAGTATTGCTGTTGATAATAGTGCTGTATCTGCTGCTGTGTCAGCTGTGTCTGTTGCTGCTGCTGTGTGCGACGCTGGTGTTTGCCATTAAACGAGTACACATGATGGGTACGAACAAACTTCTCCTCAACCTGTCAACAGAGAAGGGGTGAGTGGTGGGCGAATCAGCAGCCTAATAATGTTAGCTTGCAATGTGTTAAACAAAATACGCTTTAAAGTCATTTCAATGTCAAACTTTTTGCATACGCTTGGAAAATTAAAAATGGATCATGGCACAGCGGACAAATCCCCCATCATTTAAAACATCCACCCACAGCCTCATTCCACTCTCAAACACCCTCGCAGCCAAACACAGATACAATGAACGGTCACATGGTAGCGTGGCTTATGAATAAATTTCATTTTAGAGTTTTCCATATTCTGTGCGCCTGCGGCCAGATATAATAAATTTATTTATATTTCATATCCTTTTCCCTTGTCTCTCTGGTTGTTTTTGTTTTCGTTGCTACTCTTGTTGCCAAGGAGCAGCAGCTGCTGCAGCTGACCATCACCAGCCCTGAGTCTCTCGGACTGGGTCAGAGTTTGGGTAATTAAAATGAAAGCTCCGCGAGCCGCGCATGTAGGCTATAATTATAAAATGACTTAAACTGATGTTAATCTTAATGCACCAGCCATTGTGTCTGTCCCCTGGCAGCCATTCCAAATATAATTACACATACACTTATTATATCCACATTGGCGATCCAACATATACTAGTTGTTTGTACGTTCCCGCTCTTCATTACCAACCAATGCGTTTCAGGTGCAAACAATTTACCAAACCGTTGTGACAATGCAATCAGGTAGCCGAACATATATAACGCATACTCACCTTTTTGCCATTGATAAGCCATGTGATGTGTGGGGCGGGTCGTCCGCGTGTGGTGTTGCACAGTGCAAAGAGTTTCTCGCCAATGGCGAAGGGTGTGCGCTTGCGAAACTTTATGGTGGGTGGTCCTATCTGAGGCACTATAACAAAACACAAGGAAAAGGACAGCAATTAGTGTCGGTTTTACTTATTAATATTGGCGTGGCAATTGGTACGTACAGAAAACGCTCATTAGCTCATCAGCGCTGGCCTTGGTATAGATGGGCGTGTCCGTTGAAACCTCGCAGAAGAACTGGCCAGAGAGATCGAACTGAACATCCTTGAGGGTTACTTGCGTTTCGTTTGAATTTTCCCACTAAAATGCGAAAGGAAAAGGGAAACCGTTTAGTGACTTACTTCTATATCTAAGAGCATCATTAGCCAATCACTCAAGTCATCGGATAGAATTATACATAAGTACATGATAATTAATTGCAATTTGCCAAATGGCTGTCGACAGCTATTACAGCCAGCACGGATTTCGATTTGTTATAATAACAACTGTGGCCAGAATTAATACGTGTATCCCAAAGATTTTCTGTGAGCTTCAGTCAAAATTATTTATTAATTGACGGCTTAATTGGTTTTCTAGAAATTGTGGACGGATTGGCTCATTAAGCATTGATCTTATAACATTGGAAACTTTGGCGGCAGGGCTTTAATTATATTACAACAACTTTAGTCATTATATAGATAATTAAGCATTGATTATAATTTTATGCTGCTTCCTGAAGTTTTTCATTCATTTTGTTCAGATTTAATATGCGATATATTAATATATTATATTATATATTAAAATAGCGACTTCTGAAAGTTTTAAATGCAATTTGAGGATTTTATACTTAATTGCTGAACATTGGTATTGACTGGATATTTTAATAAAATTCGGAAAACTTTGTTAGTGTGGGTACAAGCCATTAAAAGCATTGACTAAATATAAAAAAAAAAATCCGTGCAAACTGAGTTATTACATCAAGTTGTTTTATTTATTCAACATGTAAGTCAGCAAAGGGATTTAATCTTTTGAATATTTAAGTAGACTGTCTTTCTGCTCCTTAGCCCCCAGCGGCTATTTCTGACTACTTACATCAATTTCGGCTCCTTCGATTGTTGAGTTACGGAACGGCGGTTTCCGTCCGTTTATGAACTCGAAAAACTTGCCCTTGTCAACCTTTAGCCATGTCACCTGAAATCAAACAAATACATTTTGTCATATTAAAATAATGTTGCTTAACGTTTGGTTTTTTTGCTGTATATTTTGTTTGCTACGTTGTTTCTGCTGCTGACATTGATTGAGTAACTGTGTCAGGTTTAATGCCGGACATTGCGCTACGTTGCATTGTTTTTATGTCCGCAGCAGTTAATAATCCTGTGTAAGTAATTTGATTGCATACATGCCCGCACAATTGGACAAACATTGAAAAAAAAATACAAATACAAATATAGAAGAGAGAGTGTAAAACAAATGCAATGCAATTTAACTTTGCAACAAGTTGTACAAAACTTTTCGCAGCGACAATTAAAATGCGCGTTAAGCTGTAAAACTGTAAATAATAGAATGTTTTATTGAAATGCCACCAGCAAACGTCACTAACCACCCGTTCTAAAAGGGAGAGAAGAGAATAATGGGCGAAGGGTGGTGCATGTCATAGTGGGGCGTGATGGTTGCGTAATTAAAAACGAGATCTGCGAAAGCAACATAAATGCACAAGTATAACGTAAAAAGTTACCGACAGACTACAAAAAAGGGGACTGAAGGCAACATCAGCAAATATGAGCACATAATGTAAACGAAACACAAATTTGCAAGCCCTACATACAAATGTGGTGGGTGGCAGAGCGCGTGACAACCGTTGGGGACCAAAAGTAAAATAAAAATGCGGCGCTTACCAGAAGCATTTAATTACGCACAATATTCATTTATTGCACTTTATTTAATGCCTTCACTTGACACACTTTTTCAGCTAAACGTGCTCTTATATTATTTATTTATTTAGGTGGTATGCTTAGAGTTAATGTAATAAAGTTTACTTATGTGTGCTACGAGTTGTGGTGGGTAAATTGCTTAATTGACAAGCAGCACACACACACAAATTGCATTGATTGCGTGCTACTTAATAACACTAATGTCCTTATTGAATATGCCCGCGTAGGGCATGGCGTATGCGCAATTTGGAGCCGCAAATGTCGTCATTATTCACGCGTGTGTTTTCTTTGTTGGAACGATCGATAAAGCACACGCTCATGGTAGTGTATACAGGAGCTATTATAGGGACAAAGCAAACATCAACATGCAACCACTGAACCATTCGGTGGTACACAAACAAGCTTCGAGTGGGCCCCTTTTCAAACGCCCATCAAATTTTATCAGCCACTTGTGGAAAATTTTGAAGCAATTTCTCTTGACATGACAGCAACTTTTTTGGAGTCACAATCATATTAATAACCAGTGTGCGAATCGCAAAGTAATCAAACAGCGCTCCTGAATGCGACAGTATGTGGCGGTGAGTACATGACCCCTCCACCTCCCAGCCACTATAAATAGCTCCGCAGGGATCGTAGTGTTCCTGCTCTATTGTTGTAACTGTAGTTATTATTGTTGTTCGGTCAGGCATGAGATTGTGTGTTGGCTTTGGCGTGTCCGCTGTGCACTGTGCCATGGTCTGAATTTGTATATATTTTGTTTGTGTTTATTAGCCCGCCCGCTTATTTTTGTACTCAGCCGGCAAGTCAAAAGTTCCCTTATGTGGTCGGGATGTGGAGGGTCGATGGGCCCGATCCCCGCATCACAGTGTAATTAGTTTATTTAATTTATATTTTTTTCGCGCGCTGCTTTTGTGCTCCCAAAAAATTATGCTCCAAAAACATGTGTAAGCCGGACGACGATGCGACGAGGCTAACTTCAATTCCATGGGTAACCGTGTTCGCATTTGCGTTTTAATTGCCTTTTTAGTGCCACTTCCACACAATTTGCCACGCTTCGTGCAACAATTCGAATCAAAGCCCGGTTGCCACTGTGGGCGCCGAGTGGCTAGCACACTCGGCTATATAGTCAATTATACTAATTAGCCATTGCTAGTAGGCGGTAGTAGCCACAAAACGGCCAACCGGCCAAATAAAATGATGTCTACATGTAAACACGGCAAATGCTGCGTTTATTTTAACGTCCAAATTAATGTGCAAATGCGCCATAACAGGTATACAAGTGTAAGAGAAGAAAAAACAAACAATAAATTTTTCTGACAATTTCCAAGGTACTAATTTAACATATTAAGCGATAAAAAACACAAAATATATAACCTGGAATTAATTTGATGATATTAAAAATTGGTAAATTTAATAAACAAAATATCCAATCGCTTTTAAAATCAAAATGGGTCAACTGGTAATAATCGAAAACGTGATTGGTTATTTTTTAAAGGTCAAAAGAGACCAAAAAAATGTTTTATTACATATACAAATGAATATTTGTCTGTATATCATTTATAGACTCTGAAACCGCTGAACCAATTTTGATGAAATTTTGGTGGAATTATTATGAACAAGCCAGAAATGGTTTCTGTAAAAAATTAACAGGTCCCACCTTTTACGACCACTTTGTCTTAAGCTTCATTATTACTTCACTAATTTTTAAACAGTAAAGATATTTTCTTAAAGAGTTATTAAAACTAAATTTTTAATATGGTTCGAAATGCCTCCAAAAAATCAATTGAGAAAAAACATCGAAGGCAAAGAAGTGAATATTTGAGAGGAGAAACAGACGATCAACGAGAATATCATGTGGTCTACATTCATAGAGTAGACGGCAAAAAGCACCACAATAGTGAAAAATAAATAAATGTTATAAATAATTGTACGTAGAACCTCTTGTAAGCGCACCCAACTTCACTTGTATCATACAAATTGTATGTTGTAAAAGTGAGGCGATCAGATCGGAAGAACAAATAAAAATATTGAAATATGTTAAGGAATCCCGCTAGACTCTTATCGTATGAGGTCCATAATTTGCTTGGTGAGTTCAAGTTAATTTAACAAAAAAGCTTACTTGCAAGAAAATTGTAGTTAGATATAAACGAATACATAATATAAATTACTTCTGAAATGCGAAACTAAACTAAGAACATCAGCTTATTTCAACAATAGCTGAAAAGCAAAGTGTAATTTAATGGAAAAATGTTTCTTCACTTTCTGAAAAAAGCTCTTTATTTATTTGAACAACATTTAGATTAGTACTTAGCGGGAAAATATTTCACCACAATTGCTGTCGAGAAAAACAATAAAAAAAAAGAATCAAACCAAAGAAAATCAATATGTTGTGCGTTTCTAAAACACTCAACATCGTATCATTTTTCCGCCATAAAAATTGTACGCTCGGATGGTACTAAGAATGAACAAAACGACAACCTTAAACACAACTTCCTTCTCCATCTGCACGTCTACCTCCACCTTTACAAGGAACTCTGGTGGTGCTGTTGCTGCTGCTGCCGCAAGCGGAGCTCGTGCTTGTGCTTGGCCTTGAAATCGTAGTAGAAGTATACCACAAAGTTCAAAACTAAACTAAAAGTATGCAAGCCAGCCTGGGTGACTGTGGTACTGTGGCACTGTGGCAGGCAAACTAAGCAGCTCATTTGCCATAAATTCAAAGGCGTTGCCTTTGGGGCCATACACGTCTGTGCGTGTATACTGATGTTTCGTGACAGTAATAAGAGACTTGAAGTGAAATTAATTGTCGCAACTGTAGCTGTTACTGAAACTAAACCTAGACCTATAACTAAGACGGAAGTAACAAAGTCAGGTCTCAATAGGGGAGAAGGAGGAAAACGGTGAGCCGCTCTTTGATTGCAAGTTTTAAGCGACAGCTGCAATTGTTGTCTGTGGCATGCAACGGAGGCACCTGCCACCGATTGGGTTAGCCTTTGTCAAAGCTCTAAACTTGCAACACAAAGTAGCACAAGGATAGCACAGAAGCTGCCATGTCGTGGTTGGCATTTCAATTTCAATTTAAAGTTTTCAATGTGCACTTGCAACATGCATGTTTAATACACTGATATTTAAACAACAACTATGAAAGTGAGTTAGTATAGTATTTATTTATTCATGTTCGTACTCACCTTGAACAGTATTTCCGGTACAACGTTGTGCCGACACTTGAACGTGGCACTAGATCCTCGTTCGACATACCTCGGCACCACCAGCTGCACTTCCACGTCAGATTGTCCATCTGTGGGAAAAATAAGCAAGAAATTCACATTTATAATAGCTGCGAATGTTTTGTTTAAAGCAAAGCCACACACAACGGAATCCAACCATACTGAGCAGCAACCACAACGGCGCTCAATTGCGGCTTAATTGAAATGCCATTAAATTGCACTTGCAAATGGAAAAACAATTATTTTTAAGGAACAACAATAACAGTACGGAGAATAGCAGCAGGGGGTTTCCACTCTTTAAATCGTCCGCTTTTGGGGTGGAGTAACTCGCTCAAACTGCGACCGGTACAATAAATCTTAATTCGTTTGCCAAAGTGCACATGAGATATTTCGCCTGCATTTAAAAAATGCTTCTCTATTTTTGAGTGTGTGTGTGTGCTGCAATGAACAGCCGTGAGTGTCAAATATTTACGAGGGGTATGCTTCGCCTGGCTTACAATGATACGTGAAGCGCTGTGAGGCAATTTACCAACATTTTCTTTTTGCTGGATTGGCCAGGCAACACCTGTTTCAGCACTCTTTTCAAGAGTGTGGGCACTTTTAAGATAAAAATAAATATACATTTTTATTTCGTTTACGAACAGTTGAGCACTACAATGGGTCATCATGCATTTTTATACCAAGGCCAATTAAATTGCAGAGGGGAACTATGTAAGAAAAACAAACATTTAACATGAATAAAATCGATTTCTAGCTTTCAGCAAAGCCTGGGAGCATTCTGCGTATACTTAATGTAAGAGCCACGAGAAATTTGTTTTTATTTTCACTATCACTTCAATCTAATTATAAACACAAAAGTTTAGTTTTTTGTCAGCTAGTTTAATAGATATTACTTGCCTATGTAATCGTCAAAAAACATCCAAAATGTCAGTTAAATTAAATATGTCATTACAAATCAGTATTTTGATTGTCAGCAAAGCAAATAAGAAAAGTTTTTCAAGTTTCTTAAAAGCAAACTGACCATATCATTTAGAGCTAGACTTTTGATAATTGAATAGATAGCGACGCTGTACTAACAATTTAAGTGGATGGGTTTGGGACAGCTGATTGGCAATAGAGGTTAAATGTAGTGTAATATTTACTGAGCTTCTTAGCTAGGCATGTGGACGTTGGCCAGTGGCAACCATTTTGCAAATTGGCCGCGACAAAATCGATAAATTATTTTCCAATGTAGCAAAGCAACGAGCCGCATTGACCCCGCCAATTCCAATCATAATTAAGACACCAAATGGTAGAAAGCAAACACATTGCCATTTTGGATTGGGCGGTTGGTAGTATGATAGAGAGTCGAGTTGGGTGGGGCAAGGCAACAAAGTGGAGCCAATTTCATTTTCATTTATTCACACCACGCGGCTGTCGTCAGTCACGCAAAATGTCAACGACTGGGTAAGTAAAAAACGTGTCAGGCCGCGCGAAAAATATGGAAAAGCGGAAACAAGAAAACCAAATGAAATGAAGCACGTCAAGTGCTTGATAGACACTGGGAAGAGAAGGGAAGGAATATGAGTTCGAGCGAGAAGGCAAGTAGGCAAGCCTTCAAAACTTGTAACGTTGTTGCCTTTCTGGTTAGCAACTTGTTGCAATATCCAACGAAAATGCCACGCTTTCATTGGTTTTGTGGTATTGCCTACAGCATGACGTCTGTGCGTGCGTGCGTATGGGCGTTAGGCTGTGTGTATGTGTATGTTTGCGTAGACGTGCTCGTGCTGCACGCTAACGAGCTGTAATTCACGAAAATTCAATCAAGTCCAGCTGCCCAAGACTCGACAACCAAACCGTAGTTTCCATTCAGCCTCTAGTCAGAAGCAAACATATCTTCTGATGTTATAAGCTAAGAAGCAGGCAATCATTTCACGAATTCAAGTTCAAATTGACTGACTATTTGCCCGGCCCGATTATCATGTTGAATATTTGGTATTAATGTCGCTATACTCATCTTCAGTTATCTATGACTAGAATCCGCTCTTGCAGCTGTCCAATACTTATTTAAAAAATAAATAAAATTAAATGAATACACAGCAGAACAGAAAACGAAACTTTAGAGCTTGTTCGCTGACAAAGATGTTGACCGACCACAATTATTATTGTTTTCCTCCCTACTACCCAGCAGCAATATTCATTACTGCCCCAACTAAAGCTACAAGGGATACTCTCTTGGCTGCCTGCCAGACTGTGGTCCTTGCCAGTAGCTTGTTGCTGACTAGCTGTACTGGGCTGGGCTAGGCGAACAAAAAATTGTAACAAAAAATGAGCTCACTTTGACAACGACAGCGAGGCAGCGTTTTGTTGTACGTAGTGTACGTGTTTTACAAGCGGAAATTGATGATTTTCCACGAGTTGGGCGACAATAAAGCGTGCAGCATGTCAGCAAAACGCAAATAATCAATCAATCAGCATTAATCAGGGCTGGAATGGGCGTGCTATGCCTACATACACAAAACATTGCAACTGTTGCCCATTGAGGGGCTTGGCTTCGCATCAACACAAACAACTACATCAGCACTTTTGATATGCTGTGGAAATTGAAATTCTCAATAGGAACGTAAGTTCAAAGAGCTCCAAAACGAGTTTATATGTACGACACAGAAAACACTTCTTTGGTTTCGATTGAAATTGTCAACACCAATATATGTCGAATTTAATACTCCAGGTGGAGGCCGTCCTGCAATTTAATAATGTTTGGTACTTATGATGGCATCTGAATCATACTAGGAATATGCCTCGCATTAGATTGGTATTCCAGGTATTTAAACAATGGAAGAAAGTACTAAAATGTTGTATATTTAAATTAGTCAGTTAAAAGAGTTTTTATAGCTGCTGCAATCCAAAAATTTGTATGTGTGCTCCTTAAGTGTTAATGACTGGCGATTGGTTTTTCTATCAACTGCTATTAATCTTATCGACCAAATGAGAGTTTTTGAGTTTACCTATACTACTCTTACAAAGGATTATTTAGATTTTGCTTGTGCTTCTCAATTTTTCAACGTCAATAAGAGAATCCGAGCTAATCCGTTGCAGAAGCAGTATACAATTTTGATTAAACAACAACTTATAAAAATTCTGATTTCTTCCATCGTAAACAAAAGCGAATGTCAAGAATATAAACATAATGAGCATTACCAGTACCAGTAAGTACTCTAAATGCGTTTCATTAAAAGTTTAGTTTGTCAAAACATTATTAATCTGACAATGTACGTAAGAGCATTAGCACACTTAACTAATTATCAATCGATTTTACTAATGACGCACGTTGCTTATTCATTTTTCAATAATGCATTTGTTCAGTAATTACGTTCGCATTACTGCGACTCAACAATAATCTGTCAATTACTGTTTAATCAATTAAAATATTGTCGGAATTCTTTGCTGATAATTGCCTTAATCAGTTGCACAACCAAATTCGATATGTGTTTTAATTAAAAATCCATAAGGCAATGATTGATGAAGACAGAAAATGTGAATAACTTAAGTTTTGAAGCAGTCCTTGAAAAGCAAACTGTTTACCTGCTGGTTGGTTAGGCATTAATTGGGATAACATAAATCAATTGTTGTTGCAACAAAATCAAACAGAAAGAACCACAATGGCGGTAAATTAGAGTGTGTAAGTGTGTGTGAACCAAAAACCATAAACAGCATTTGCTGTTCGATTGTAATCATATTTTCAATTGATTGCTAAATCAATATTTGAACTTTGGCAGCTGGTTGTAGCTCGCAATCCGCCTCAGGACTCTAGCTTACACACACACACTCACACAAACCGAATAGTAATGAAAGCGAAGAGGACTGTGGTGGATAACCGTCTAGAGTTATGGTTTAACGGACGTAAGGCTGGACAGCCGGTCGAGACGTGACACGCCTGTTGCAGTGACAACGCTGATCGCAATTATAGCACTCGAATTGAAGTGGTGAACGGAGCTCGATGCGCTGTCTGTTTTGCCTGTCCAGCTGCCAGTCGGTGCCTGCTGTGGCTTGCTGCTGACCAAACACAATGTTGCTTATCAATATAATGTTGAATCATTACAGTTGATTGGCAGACGAAACACAATGCTACTCCCTCAACACACACAGAAACAGTTATGCGCACATTCAACAGAAGTTCATAAGACACGAGCTATACAGCTGATTGACTGGCGGACCGACCAACTGAATGATAGACAGACTTGCTAGACTGATACTTATATCATTATGTTCTTCATTATTGTTTCAATATTGTAATACATTGTTGCAGACAGCGAAATTCGACTCTTTAATATAATCAATCATTTTAATTGCTGATACACTTTCTAATTGATTTATTAACCATGTGTCTTAAAATATATGGTCTTGTTTGGTTGATATTAGCGAGTTTTATAAGGATGTGAATACGATGTGGTTGATGTGGTTTCAAAAAGGACAACACAACTTCAAAAAGGCCAAGCAAATGTTTTTACTACCCACACACAAGCAACCCTACAAACATCAAACTCACACAAGCACACTAGCAAAAACGTAAACAAAAAATTGGGGAAACGAAAACTTTATGGAGCTTTGCTTAAGCAAGGAAAAGGATAAAGGCATAAGTCGTTATGTTGCCGAGGCATTCGTTTAGCAAATTTAGGCGCCTTTTGCTGGTGTTTTACCCAAAGAAGAGATGGGAAAATGGAAATGTAAGGGAAGCAGACAAAGTACGGTCTGCAGCCAACGCGTTGGTGGCATAAAGTAATTTTATAGAACAAATCACAGGCATTAGTGGATATAAATCCCGTATATCCTTGCCTGTGTATGCGCGCGTGAAATTTAAATATGTAGCGGACACAAAAGGAAGACAAAGATAAAAGGGAGAGAGTCTGTGGGATTCTGTAGGATTGAAAAAAGAGAAAGAGAGATGGATACAAGCTAACGAATTCAACAATAGAGAACATAAGAAAAATTCCCGTATTTTCAAAGAAGTAGCCTGCACGCTCCTTGAACAACTGGCGGGTGCAAAAATTCATAAAAACAAAAAAACCAAACTAATATATAATGCATATAAGTATTTAAGCTATTGTTTTTACGCGAGCTAAGTCGCCTGCGGAAATACTACTATAGTGTGATAGTCATTCTGTGCATTTGTGAATTTTAAGTAGTTGCTTTATGAAGACAAGTGGCCTTAAGTTTTTCAAATAGCCAAGAAAATTAAGTATTACAGCTTTATGCTTTTGAGATTGTTGCTTGCTAAGCATTTTAATCAAAGTTTGATATATTTGCATGACTTAAAATTTTATAAAATGTTTTATATTTGCTTATATTATTATTGAAAATATGACTCTTACGCCTTGCGATATAACATTGTGAACAATTTACTTGCTGGACATCTTTTGGTTAAATTTTCTAATTTAATATTTTGATCACATTTGTAAAATGAAATCAGATTTGGTAAATAGAAAAATATCAAAGAATATAAGAAGCGTTTGTCACGCACACACGCGCACCCCCAGCAAAACCTATAGCCACAGTCAACCGACATAAATGTAGCCAATGTAATGGTCAAAACAAGCAAGTGCCAGTGCGCTTCGGAAAGCAAACTTCCCGTTTTGAAAATTTTATCTTAGCATCCGGCAGCTCTGGCAACGACAACGACTAACTCAACAACAGCAGGCACAGCCAGCAACAATAACGAGCAAGAAAAAAAATGTTAAGAAAAAATGAATCCGTTTATAAGTAAGTACATAAGAAAATGGCTTCAAGGGCACGCTCTGGCGGCTGCACACAGCCACCACCAGCAGCAACGCCGGCAGCAGCAGCACCAACTACAAATAGACAGCCACAGCCCATCAAAGCGCCCAGCACGTAGGGCACATACAGCACGCTCAGTGCCCATTTACAAGGCCGTGGAGCAAACACATGTAGGCCATGAATCTCATAACGGGTGTTAGTCATGCGCCACAAGGCCTCCACCCCACTAAGTTTGTATAAATGTGACCGTCTCTGTGTGTGTGTGTATGTATGGAAAGGGGGGAGGATTTGTGCCCTTAGTTGCCGGACCAGTGAGCGCGACCTGGACTTGTGCCTGTGTACCTGGCTCGTAAAGATGCAAACCATTATAGAAATGAAAAGCAAACGCAAAAGCAGCCAAAGGCAGCAACAACGACCAGCGACGTTGGCAAACACCTAAAAGTGCTTAAATTACTTTTAAGCGAAATTATGTTTTATTAATGCGTTGGCCAGCACTGGCAGCGGCAACAACAACTTTCATCGCTATCGCCAGACTAGATAATTCTGGGAATTAGTATCGCGAATTGTTTCACTTTTTTTTGGTTTTAATTTAATTTTCGGTTTTTGGACCTCGGCCAACACTGTGGAAGTGTTATTTTATTTCTGATTGCATTGTGTATTGAAATGTGTTGATGTTTTGGGTGTTTGTGTTCGAGCAGCCACAAAATGTAATTTTAATGCCAGATTCCAACACATTTTGGAGTGGTTACTGTTGAGTTTGACAACTTCCAATTTGTCGCAACAGCTGCGTGGACACATCTATTTCATGTACCCTGCATTCGAAAACTGGGTATGTTTAAGTTGTGCAAACGACGAAGGAATCGTTTATGTTTTTAAATGTGTACAGGATATATGCTAGTCATATACTTCAAGCTGTTTCCTTTTTAATTGCGTTTGAAAAACTCGCTTAAATCATTAATGGCAGACTTCAAAAACAAATATACGAATATGGTTTGAATTGCGCTTAGCATTTTTTAAAAATCTTTTGTGTAGAACAGAGGTGGATTTGTTTGTCTAGAAATCTGTGAATAGTGCCAAGAGCTGCAAAACCTAGTCGAAAACAATTGAGAATAATTTATTTTCCATGACACGAACAGCTGCCATTTTAGAAATTCTAAATTAAAAACTTTCAACTCGCCGTTGGCCAACAACGTTGAGCGGCTGAAAAGCCGAGGTGGCATCGTCGCCCACTTGAACAATTAATTAATGCCTGCCACTGAAGTAGAATGGGAACTAAGTGACCGACTGTCCGACTGTCTCACTGTCCGCTGACCGATATCAAATTCAGACACACCAGACCATAACACAACCACAGCTGCATTATTTGTTTAGGTACACGCAATTTGCCTAAGCAAATTCATCGCGCAGTGCGCCCAAATGCCAGTATTTGATGTTGCCCTTAACTTTAATCTACACAGGCATTAGGCTTGCGACAAAAACATGGGCCAAGCGCTGGGCTGTCAGAAAGAGAAAGCCACAACTGGACCTGCGGCACTTTCCAAGCCCTCTGATGATATTGACATTTATGCTCGACACATAGCCCCACTGTCCGTACATTCTGGTCTTTTTGTTTTTTTTTTCATGGTAGCTTCATCGTTTTTAGCCGAAATAGTGCGCAGTGTTTTTCTTGACACTTGACCGCACCTGCTGCTTGTCTGCCTGCCTGTCTGTCCACGTTCTATCGGCCATGTTTTAAGAAATTTTTTGGGTGAGTAAACATTACTTTTTGTAGTAGGTATGAATGATTTCATGTTACATTAAGAGAACGATAAGTGCGCATTAGAGTCGAGTCGAACGTTGAAATGACGCAGTTTGCTGCGTCGTACACGCATGACCACAACAATAAGGTCATATTTGTTTAGTGCCAATAAAGAGCTGACCATTTCCCCGTACCTTCCTCCCTTTGTCCCTCTCTCAACCACCCATTCACAACTTGTTGAAACAAAAGGCGTTGCGCAGCAGGAGCTCAGCAGAAGAGTCCTTGCCCAATCAATGCCAACTGGCTATTGTTTGCATTTCGATTCCAAATGCTGCTGCTACTGCTGATTCTATTGCTGCCTCAGGAATCTGGCGCCATTTAAAAACCAACGTAAAGTGCCTTTATTATGCGACTCGTGAGCGTCCCGATGCCAATGGCTAGCATATTTTTATATTCTTTCAGCCAAAAAAGCACTCACAAAAGGCGTAACAATCAGCCTGAAAAAAAGTTTATAGATATATCTATATGGATTTTAGGATAGCCAGGCACGCTGCCAGCCTTCTGTTTTCTGGTGATTCTAATCAATAATTTACGCATTTTCATTTTCGTACAGCCCAAAGGTGGCATTAGCATTGGGGGCCGCAATTACCAGCACAGCAGTGCCAGCCATTCAAGTGTGGCCTTTTTTGAGTATCTATCTCTCTCTTTCTCTTTGTTTCTCTGTGTTTGTTTGTTTGCTTGCTGTTGTTGCTTCTGTGTGTGACTAGCCTTATTTTGTGACCTTTTTCCTAAAGCATATTTGTCGACTTGGCACCATTTTTGTCTGCTCGTATTCCCAGACGCCCATTTTCTCAACTCGGCGCTGCATAAATTGTTGGCTTTGTTTTAAGTTTACAATGAAAAAGTTGTTTGGAGTTATTAAAGTTTTTGCGGTGTTTGTTAATTTGCATATTTTTCGAAATATTCTATTATTTATGATTAATTTTTGGCTTGTTTTGGCATTTGCTCTTGGCCTGTCTTACACAAATCCAATTATAGCTAAGCAGACACGATTTCGACTTCTTCTGCTCAATTTTTTCTTGGTATTGTTATACTTTTACTTTGCTGGTAATTCCTTCAGGATTATGTTTACTTGAGTGCGCATGTGGCTGCCAATTGACGCATATTTGACTTTGTGTTTTAGCCAATTGCCTTTCTTCATTCTTCCTTTTTTTGTGCTTCCAAAATAATACTACACAGTTATTGAGCAGCACTGAGATTTGGCTGTGTTTCGCCATCGTTGATTGCAATCTCTTGAGCTCTGTCAATTGTTGCGTGAAGCACAACAAAAGAAACACAATCAAAGCATCAGGAATACTAAGCAGCTTAACCAGCACTTGATATTGGGTTCGGCTCTGAATTTTAAGTGCTTGCCCGCCTGGCTAAAAGAAATTCCTAGCCAAGCTCTAAGCAAATGAAGTGCGTGCTTTGGATATGCCTTGGCTGGTGTTCATTAAGACTAAGCTAATGCTTGCACTGCATAAATGTGGCAATTAATAAAGCGCCACAACAAGCTCAAGCTTAAGCTCAAGGCTGAAATGCTTACACACAATCACATACGCCTTAAAAATTACGCATACGCCGCGTGTGCTGCACGCAGCTAGTCGAGCATCTAAGGCAGCAAGCAAGCATATTCATTTACGCTCTACATTAATAATATTAATTGAATTTGACGCATGAAATATTTTATTCATGCGCAACGCTAAGGTGCGCACTTATTCTCAGTTGTTTTGTTTTGTGTTGATATGTGTGTGGGTGGGAGAAGAGCTGCTAAATTATCAACTTATGGGCTCATTAACAGCTCTAGTGAGCAACAAGAAGAAGAAGGTTGCTGTTTCTGTCATTGCGTCGAGTCACCTGCCGCATATTAACTGCAGGCATTATACATGGTTAAGAGCCGCAAAATCATCGCAGTAACAGTCGACAGACACACCCTTCCAATGCACAGTTACTTAGATAAATGACTGGTTTTACCCCCACGCACAACCACACACAAACACATTCATGCACACATAAGCCGCATCATCAAGAGCTAACTACAACATCAGCAGCAACATTCGAGCATTGTGCATGAAGAGTCAGTCATATTAATTAGACAGCTGTCAGACTAGTCTTCTGCTCAGTTCTGTTCTCTGCCAGAGTGCTCCACCCATAAATTTACAAGACTGCGGCATCGAGTATAAAATTTAGTTTCAATGTTATTATACACTTTATTTTGTAAATTAATTGTTTTGTATACTTATACTTTAAAGTTAAAACGGTTTAATTTGATCTGTAAATTATTAAGCTTTTCATTTATTCATTTTTATACTCGATATCAAAGTGTCACCAAATTTGGAAGGAAGATAGCTGGTGACATCCCCATCTGTATTGGACAATCTTTGAGGCTGTGTACGCTCCTGCCGCAATCGTACCCCTTTGCAATCAGGCCTCTTTTATCGGTTTTAATACAGGTATCGAGTATACCGCAGTCGGTTGCTTCCGATATACTCATGTTTACTGCTTTAACAAACTGTTTGTTGTTACATTGTGAAGTTTTAAAATAATAATTTAAAAAAATCTGGGACAAGAAACCATAGTAAAAAAATGTATAACAAGACTTTATATCTCCCAATAATTACGATCGCTAAAAAATAATGAATTGTATGAAAATATGTTTCGTGCCCCACCAATTTGTAAATTTTGCAACCAGAACTCGAATATAAATATTTTTCATATCTTAGATACTTGTCCAACTTTCGATCAAATCAGACGTCAAATCTTTAACAACTTCCAACCCTCGAACTGCCTTATTAATGTCAATGACAAATCAAATATTACAAAAATGATTGATTACCTTAAGAAAACAAAACTTTATAAAGATATTTAAAACAAAACAATTGTACATTTGTAAATACTTTATAAACCCTTACTACACCTGTTAACAAATACATACATATATCATTATACTTATCTTTAAGCCAGAATTATAACTAAACACTAAGACTTAGCCGAAGGCCCTAGTAGCCAGCGCTATAATTTAAACTTGTTAATTTTAGCTTTATAAGCTTTATTATCAATATTAAATAAATAAATAAATGTTTCGTGCCCACATGAATTAAAGCCACAGCTGTGCTATATTTAAAACTCTCATATTGTGGTATTTGGCCTTGGTTAGAAAGCTGTCAATCAAAAACGCAAGAGCTTGACTTGGAGTGAGTGGTAATAGCTCCGAGAATGACAACTACTTTCTTATCTCACTTGGTTTACTTGAAGTTGAAAAAGTCTTCTGTAATACAAAAGCAGTATCGCTCATATTTGCAATTTTCGATTAAACTGAAGCCGCATGCACAAGGAAACTTGTATTATTTTGTTCATTATTTGCTTCTAACAAACAACGATGTTTCATGTCTATTTTTATTGACCCACACATCCAGTAGGACAGCATGGCTAACCTCAAACTTTGCTTAAAATGCAAATATGAAGAGAAGGCCAAAAATGGGCAAAAAGGGTTAGTGACAAGTTTAAAATCACAGCTTAGAGTAAACATTTGCATTATAACTTTTGGTCAGAAATTGGCAGAGCTTAGTTTTTTACTAGACAATACACGAGCACTTCTGTTTGAGTTTTTCTAAAATAAGGCATAACAAAGAGAATCCACAACTACAACATGGAACACATGTGTCGAATAACTTAATAATAATAATACTTCAACCTTTATTTTCCATATTTTCAACAATGATTTGGGCAATTGGTCTTGCTACAACAGAAACACAAAGTTGAGTTAAAGCTTCCCGCCAATTTTGGCTGAAAATCAGCCGACACAACATCTGCCTTTGCTGGCGCGGCAAAAGTACAGCGTTGCCACTAACAATTTTATGGATTTGATATACCTAATGTATGCCCTTTTAAAAAATTAAGTCAAATTCAAGATATGTTTCACAAAATATTCGACTTTATGCCAAAAAAAAATTGATTCTGGCCGAATGTGCACAGGCAAGTTTTAAGTTATTTTAAAGAAACAAACATTTTTTTATTGTTATTCGCACCACAGCGTTTCTGGTTTTAGTTGTTTCTTACACGTCTTAGTCAATTTTCAATAATCACACTAAATTTGTTGTTCATAAAAAAAAAAGTAGCGCCCGTCGGAAATGGCCCGATAACACCGCTGCTTATGCTATAGTATGTCATGTGTTCGAGGGCGTGCCTAGATTTTTGCCGGTTTATTTAGTGCTTTATTGCCTACTTTACACAGACACAAACACACTCACGGCAGTGAGTCTCAAAGACAGAACGCTGGTTGGCAGCTCTTTACGTGAACCGTTAACAATACATACTTTCAAGTGAGCGCACACACACAAGCACAGCAACAGAAAGTTGCACAAACACACACACACACACGTATGTACACTAGCACTTGGACAAGCTTGGGAGCAGCAGCCGAGTGGAAAGAAAAAACATTTGCCTTTCATTTGCGTTCCCTTTGCATACTAAAAATATGTAGTTAATTCTTTTTTGTTTTACACCAGCTCACGCCAAACTCAGCCGCAGTCGCAGTCGACTTCAGCTAACAGTGCTAGCCCTTTGTTTTCACATTTACTGTCGTTATTGTTTGTTTGTTTGCCAACTTGTTATATCCTCATGCGTGTATGGGTGGGTATGTTAGCGTATGCTAGAGTGAGTGGGTGCGGCTTGTATGTGTGACATTTCCGCCTATGTTTAACTTTTTACTCAGCAGTCGCTACTCCAATGATAAAAGAGAGAACATTTCATTTTCGTTTCCTTTTTTGTGCTCTTGTTTTTGGCCATTTTATGTGTAATTCTTTGCTTCACTGCTGAGACTTAATAAAGTTTTTAGTGCCTAGACACGTTTTTGTTTTAATTCCCTCCACACATATACAAACACACAAACACAGCGCCACATTCACACAAACACAGGGTTTTTAATTAATTTCGCCTAGTTCTGGCAAATGGCTTCTTTGTATGTGTGCGTAATAGCAGTATAGTAAAATACATATGCGGACTGGGCTCGAAATCGTCCCTCGTTTTGGCAGTGATTAAATTGTTATGGCTGCTCACATGGCTTCCTGATATAACCACATTTAAAAGTGCCAAAATTTTTTTCAACTGTAAAATGTTACAGTCAAAAGTCGTATGAACCCAAATTGATCAAGCTTTAACCACATTTGACTTTTATAGGAACGTTTTGACGTTTCGCTTCGGGCCATTTCAAACAAATAAATAAAATATAATAAATTTGTTTAAATATTTATGAGTTCATTTTAAGTCAGTAGTCTATTTTAGATTTATTTTTTGTGTTTCAGAAATGAATACTATCTTCAAATTTGAAGCTCCAATTTGTAAAATTTATAATTATGGTGGCAAATTGCATAAAAGTCTCAAATTTTATTTAATGTTATTTAAAAATATAAGTTTCTACTTCCCGAAGCTACTCGAATGTAAATAGAAAACAGTGCAAACATTTTGAAATATATTTGGCATGTATGTGTTATGAACTAACAAAATTTTGTGAACCCACATTGAAAAACAACTCACGTACTGCAATCAGAATTGCCTTAGCCGATCCTTTTTTAAACTCTTAATGGCTGGCGTACTTTGGCAAGTTTGAACTTTGTAGAGTCCTGAACCGGAATAACAATTGCCTGGGCTATTTAGGCCGTTTGTTTTGTCTAGTTTGGCTTGACCACACGCCACACTTGTGGGCAAAGTATTTTCAGATTTTTGGGCACAAATTAATGCGCTATCAATTTAGCCTTTGAACCTGGTCTTCATGGTCTGGATGGTTGGGTAAGGCCCGTTTAGGAGCGTCCGTCCTAATCCCTAAAATCCCTCAAACTTGCTGTCATTGTTAACCAGCAGGCCTCTTCATTTTGCATGAATCGCCAGGAGCGTTTGACTTTAAAATGCTTTCGACCTTTGTTAAAAGTTTTCTCTCAGCCATAGCCAAAAACTTTGTGCCAAAAATCAAAATGTGGGCTGCAGCAATGAATGCTTCTGAAAATGTGTCAGCTTATGGAGCTCAGGTCTCATCGTTTTCTCATTTCTCTGCTCTGCGTTATTTATAAGTATGTATGTGTATGCCTGAATAATTAACGGATCGCTGCGCAGAATTGAATCCCAGCTTTGAGCACATTCCATTGCTGTTTGTCATTTGCCGAGAGTCAATTTACATTTGGGCAGCAGAATTCGATTTAACTGAACATTGTTGTTATTGCTGGTGCTCCTGCTGATGTGGTTGCTGTTGTTGTTGTTGTTGTGAGTGTGTGAACGTCTGCTGACCCATTGCGTGCCATTTGCCAATTTATGGGTTTTTAAAATTTATTTGAGGTCTGCCAGTATTAAATGCCTGGCCTGCCGGCGATGCCAACGCATTTCCTTGATTTGGGTTGAATTAGCCAGGATTTATGCTGTAGTTGTTGCTGCCTGCCAGTTGCCACCGCTTGAAGTCTTCTTAAGGCTCATTAAAACAGCCACAACAGAGCAACATCAAAGCATCTGGTTACGAATTTAACTTTTATGCAGCTCGGATTTTATAGGCAGCAGCAATCAAATATAAATATCACCAATTATTCACTGCCTGTGAACTTTTTGCTTTTGAAATATATGAAGTAGAAAAATGGGATCGTGTCCCTGTCAACAAAAGGCAGGACTAACAATAACTGCGGTTCTTAATAAACCCATAAATTGAGTAGAAAATGGTAAATCGATTTATTTTCTTTCGTTTATTGTTATTACAAAACTGTCAGAGCACTGGCACCAACTAAAAGAAATGATTGCGAAAGAAATTAGGAATGAGAGATAGAGTGAGAGAGAGAGAGAGAGATAGAGGGAGATTGAGCAAGGCGCAGCCTTTGCAAGTGCAGGCAACTTCTTTATCCAACGCTTCGTAAATCCTTTTTGATAAAGTGCTTTCAGTCTCTTGCCACTCACACAGACACAAAAACACAAACTGGCAAGATTTGCGCGATTTGGCCCAAGTGTCGCATTATGGCCATTTTCTGTGGCATCGGCTCGTTGGCTTCACCGCTTCCGACTTTTCTCTGGCTGAGTTCGTTTTAGTGGCGGATTTGGCAATAAGACGCCATCAGATTTATGCAGCTCCTGCCAAGCGTAATTATTTGCTGACATTTTAATAGTTTTCAATTCAGTGTTTTCTTATTTTGTGACTTGGAAGATACGCTTCAATAAATTGTTGAGCATTGCATTAAACTCTTTTATAATTTGATTTGCATGGGATGGTAGCTTACAAATACATAAACATATTTATAATGTCCTGCTGTATTTTTGGAACGCTTAAAATTTCATGTTGGTTTTATGAATATTTAAGATGCTTCACTTAGACATAATTTTTGTATGGTAGTTTGCTTTTTTATGTATTGTTTGGTTTATTTTCTTCATTTTATATTTCTTTTGTGTTCCGGTGTAAAGCAGCTGCCATCTGTAACACACACACACACATACACAAGTGAAAACCTTTGTTGTGGCAGTACTTTAATGATATTGCCCAAAAACATAATAAATATTATAAATAAGGCTAATGCTGAAATTTAAAATTCGTTTTCCAAGTTTAACAGCATTGTGCTGTAAGCTTTACTGTTGCTGTTACCGTTGCCAACGCAGTGACAATTTGGCATATGAGCAACTATTTGGCAGGCTCAGGTGTTGCTCAGCTTCGGTCCACCGACAATATTCTACACTCCGTATCTGACTATTTCTCTCTTTCTTTTTTACCCGCTCTCACTTACTCGTATCTAGCTTCCTGTTACCAATTTAAAAGCTAAGACCCAGAACGTCCTTGCCAAGGCGCTGCCACCCTCGGGCTTTTAAGTTTGACGCTCGTTTATAGACTTTGCACACTTTGAATTTACTTTACGGTGCCGCTGATGCGGCTGATAATAGCACCATGTGGTGTATGCGCAATGCCAGCCAGGTAGTACAACAAGAAAAAGCCGACAAGTAAGCATACAAAAATAAAAAAATA
The DNA here is from genome assembly GCA_018901835.1 of Scaptomyza graminum. Taxonomy (NCBI): domain Eukaryota; kingdom Metazoa; phylum Arthropoda; class Insecta; order Diptera; family Drosophilidae; genus Scaptomyza; species Scaptomyza graminum. The sequence goes on from JAEIFL010000303.1 coordinate 5,374,715, forward strand.
AAAAACTTTCCGAAAGTTTTTACAGCTCGATACACACACGACAGCCCAAAAGCGCCAAGATTTCGAATAGGAGCGTATCCCAACTGCGACCGCAGTAAACAGTGACGTTCTAGCTCGGCATCATTTAGGTTTTGGTGATTTGACATCTGGGCTTTACGGAATTCCGGCCGCAACAGCTCTCTGTTTCTCTCCATTGTTTTCGTTTTGCTATGCTTGTTTTATAACTTTTTGATTGTCTTTGCGCCAAATTTGTGCAAAATTGTTTGAGTCGTTTGCCAAATGCTCTGTACCTGCTGCTTGCCCAAATTGTATGGCTCACATTAGGGCTGCGGAAAAACGGCAGCCGGGTGCCATGTGTAATACTTACTCTAATCTGATTTCAGCTTTTGACGGTAAGCTGGCAATGTGTATGTAAGTGTGTGTGTGTGTGAGAAAACTTCGCCCACGGCGCTCATATTTCGGCAACAATTTATAGACAATTTGAAAATACTTATCTATTGGCTGTGTGTCAAGTTTTAAAGTCGCGACTTAGTCAATTCAAGTGTCTGTCGACCAAAACAGCAACAAAAAAAAAGAAAAGTTTCAATAGATATTCCAAAAATCTTTTGACACAAGTCACAATCACGTCAAGGTAAGCTGCGACGGCGACGGGTTGTTGTATCAAAGTCGTCACATGGCAGGCAGGCAGCCGGGCAGACAGACAGACAGACTGGGAGCTTATAGCAAAAACAGTCACCGTGTCAGTCATACAGTCTGTCAGCCAGTTAGTCAGTCAGCTGCAGGCAAAATCATCTTTTCAGCCTATTTGCTTTTTCCTCTCACTCCCCCTTAGTGTCGGTGTGTGTGTGTGTGTGTACACAACTTGAGTGTGCCCCTGGCTAGACCTGCCATTGAGGTTGCACAGAGCACACACATCAAGCTTGTCTTGTTGTAAGTGCCGCCGCTGCTGCTAGTGGCTCTTATAACTATAACATTTATATGGACCTGTGTGCAAATTAAGCATACGCAATGAAGGCCAGCGCTAGCCTGGAGCCACCACTACTGTCACCATTGTGACTGGCAGCGGTTGGCATAATATTTTCTTAAATGTAAATTTTATGAATGCACTTCACCCACTCTGTTTATGTAGCCAAATTGATTTATATATTTTTTCTAAATTTCTAAATTGAAATTGACATAAAGAGATAAGCAAACAGTAATCAGCATTAAAACAATGATGATGATGAGATAAAGTCATTGTTACCCGAGTCACGTGTGACCTTTTTTTGAATGACTCAAGTAAATAAATAGTTAAGAGTTCTTAAGTAAACGCCAACACAAAACAATTAGGCTTTTCACTCTTCTGCCCAGCCACTTCTAAGTTAACATGAGCCGCCTTTTCATATAAATAACTGAATCCGACCACTTTAATCTGAAGAAACAAAATCAATAAAAATCGCATCAGTTGCTTACTGTTGCGATTGGATTACATTGACTTGAGATGGCGACGTGTTTTTCTTTAAATATTTTCAAAGGCACCCAGCGATCAGACCTGCTAATGGTCTCTGTCTGTGTGAGTGAGAGTATGAGTATACCAATGTGTTAGTGCGTGTGTGTTTGTGTAAAACTTTTACTTCCTCAAAAACGCTGTCAGAGAAAGGAGGGCAGCTCTCCATAAGGTTCATTTCGTTTAACGACTTGAAATTGATTTTACTGTGGCAACGGCACATTTTATATGATGCTGCCTCGTATCTCAACCATTGGCGGTGTAATATTGCTCAAACGTGCTTTGCGACATTCACCGATCCTTGTTGCTTCATCGTTCTTGCTAGCTGCTCCTTGGCGTATTAATTTTTCAGCGATTACGTTGCTTCAGCAACGTGTAATGGATGCGAAAGGCAAAAGATTATCTTGAGGCGGGTTGGTAGTCTTTTACGAGCTGCCCATTGAGTTTTTGATTATCTTTAGCCCTCAAATGAAGTAGTAATTAAATTTTGTTTTGTGGCATACTTTTCAGCTGTCGTAATTAATTTGAACTGCCGAGTAACTTATTGGTTCGGTAATTAAATACAATTATTCCAATGGTTCATACATGTATGTGTAAACTGCCAAGCTGCCAATTTTAACTGCAGCAACTAGTATTTTCAAATGACTTGTCATGCAAACTGCAATCAAAGAATGCCTCTCAGCCTTATAAATAACTAAATGGCAATTTCGTTTATTAAAATTAAAAACTTGTTCAAGATATAAAATGCCAAGTTGCATACCAACACGTTCTATATATAAAGTTTGCACAAAACACATTCAAATACATATAAATTGTAGTATGTATATACAGTACAGACATGCATGAACGTTGTAGAATGTTTATGAAGTAAATAATCGAAGCGTGCGCTCTGAATTATTCATGAGGCTTATGAAAAAAAAAACAAGAGAGGAGCCACAAGGAGCAGCATCATCACCAACAGTAGCCAACAGGAAGGAGCTGTGAGGACAGGTATTAAAGCAGCAACTGACCGACTGCGTGACATTCCATTGGGCAAGGTCGGTCGCTTTTCAAGAAAATCAACACGTCTCACTTCCACTATGTTGTGGAAAGGAGTCAATGGTATACTAAAAAAGTTGTTTATGCTACTTGCATGCCTGCGCGCCATTTGCAATTAGCAAGCTGGTTTTTTTTTATTTTTTTTTTCTTTTGCTTCCATTTTTTTGCATATGCATATTTCAGGTTAAATGTGAAATTTTATAAATATATGGTTTAGTAGTAGATTGTGGCAAAGGTTAACTTGAACACGGGGGGCCGAGAAATTTTGTGATATTAGCATTTAATATTCAAAAAGTTGGTTGCAGTCAGAAATCGCATAAACATGCAATTAAACTGAACCATATTTTTCCGAATTCTTTAAACGTACTCGTTTACTTTAGCATACCAAAAAATAAATTGCTAGCGTTTGAGTTATAAGCGTCTCTATTATTTATTTTGCTTTTAAAATAATCCCTTTAAGCTCCTCCTTTAATTGTTAGATTTCTTATGGAGACTTTTTGTTTTTGCCTTATTGAATTGTTAAAACTAACAAAATAGCTAAACATAAATAATATTATTATGGCACATAATGGTTGAGAGAAGAATTTCAAAACTTTATAAATCTCTGTTTTTAATAGAGTTTGTCTGTAGTTTGCACAAGCGCAAGTTGCAAACTTTGAACTTTTGTGGCAATTAAAAATTAGACTTTTTTTCAACACGCCAACACAAACAGTAATCACTTGTGCAGCTATTTATTTGTTTTTACTTTTGTGTAAAATTGGGGTTGACAATGATATTTAACAACAAAAATATTTTATCGACAGAGTATTGTTTTCAAATGGTGCGTGATAAATTGGCTTTAAGAATAATGTCTATACAAATAAGAAGCTTTTATCAATATCAATGTAATGATGTTTTTTTTTCAATGTCACTAAAATTTCTAACAGAGATTACATAAAATAGTAAAAAAGTTTTTGTGTGTGATTGTGCGCGTTGTATTTTAATGTTCTTGAACAAAAATTTCGATTAGTTTGTGTTCAATTTACAATCGAATTTGATGCTCAACTAGTAGTTAATAAAATTCGAGGAAAAGGCTTTTATGAGCTCGAGCCTAAATTAAATTCCAATTGTCTTTTATCTAGAACTTACTTATAGGCAGAGTTGCTAGTAATCCTAGACATAAAACGATTATCCAAAGGTGAAACATATTTCCGATTTCAGGGTTTCGGATTCGTAGGCTAAATTTTTGCACAGTTCACAATTATGCGTTGTCACAACTTTTTAAAATTTAATATTAAAAATTTCATTCACTTTGATAATCTTCACACACAAGTGAAGTTGGGCAAGGTAATTGGATTTACCAAATCGGTGGCGTTGTTTAAAAACACTCAACAAATTGCTTTTGAATGGCACACAAAATAAATTTCACTCGATTGATTAAAATGTAGGGCAGTTACATTTTTGTTATGTTGCATTAAAAACGTTGATCAAAAGCAGCCATGAGACAGATCTGTGGCGCTCCTTAATTTCCGAAAGCTTCGAATAAACTCTTTAAAATTCACTTTAATACACACAGACACTCAAACACAAAGACACAAGGGTAGATGGTGTGTCTTGCTTTGCACTTTCGCTTTCACACAGCGCACTACACTACACAGCAGGTTTGCAGTGCGGCCGCTTTGGTGTGTTGATTAGCTTTACAACTAAAGGGCTCTAACGTTATCCTGGTCTGTGTTGGCACGCGCGCACTTGTTGTGCCCGTCGCAAGCGTTTATCCTAGACTGAAATGGCCACAGCCGAGGCTAAGCATGGCTGGAATATCGACAACAGGACGGCAACAGGATATATATACACCTACACCACGCACGAGCACAATTGTGGGAGTAAAATTTCCATTTTAGTTCAGGCCACACGAAGCCGAGCAACGAGAGCAAAAGCTTTCCAGCGCTGCCCCGAGTGGCTGAGAGCTTTTACGCTCTTTTATCCGGCCAGTTGTTGCGTTACCGCAACAGGCTTTGTACTAGTCTCAACTGGAACCGGTTTAGAGCGACAACGGAAGCAACAGGCTGTTGAAATTACACATTGTGGCCTTTTGCGAGCGTGCAAATTCGCACTCTTTCCTCTCATCTGGCTTCATTTGTGCAGTCAAAGTGGCCATTTTAAATGCATTAAGTGCGGTAGACACCAACCCTGATGCCACATCGTTTTGATTACTTTTGAGCTGCCAAAGCTATTGAAAGCATAATATTATTTACCCAGACAATCTACTTATTCAAAAACAAATAATGCTCAATGGTCTAAAAAAGTAGCCAAGGTCCGCAATCTCAAATGTGTACATTAATAATTAAATATTAATAACACTGTCGTAACACTAGTGTCAAAATGTTTTGATTTGGTAAATTTTGAGAATAATCACAGTTTTCACATATTTAATAGGCGAAAGTTTAGCAATTTAAGCAGTTAATATATATCGTTTGCACGAAACAGGTTTACAAGAATTTACAGTTAATATAATTAATTCATGTGCTGCGTACTAAATTCACTAGAAACAACTATGAAATGTTTGAAATTATTTCAGCTGCAGTTTTGTATTCCTGCATACTAATTATTGCGGTTAAACTTTGCGGCTTACCTCCGATTTTTGGTTTGCTATGTGTTCATATGTTCATGTAATAAGATAATATTTGGGTTTAATTAATTGTATTTTATTCCAACGCATACGATGATTAAATTTTCAGCATCTATCAAGCATTTAATATGTAATCAAATATGATAAATTTAGCGTTAATAACTAACTGATTTGCCACAAAGGCAATAAGCCAGATGGATAAATAACAGTAAGCTTAAATTTGACGAATGTTCGTAGTTATACAAATAATGCAAAAGTAAATTTAACAAAATAATGTATACCATTTTGCCCACCCTCTTGTTAATTGTTTCTTTTCTCCTCTCCAACGCAGTCAATTACTTATAGCCGATAAACCACATGTTGACAGGCGTCAATCGTTTGGGTTTAATTTAAGGCCAGCTTTAGGTGTCTTTGGTCCTGTAAGTTTCGAAGGACCCTTTCCATCGCGTAAGCTTTTGACACTACGGCGTATCAATTAGTCATTAGGCAAAACGCAAATAAGCTGCCTTGAAAAGTTTTGTAAGGCATCCCAGATATAATTTGGCTACACACCGTGATTATCTTAACCTTGTCGACAAAGACCAGACACGTTGCCTGCATTGCGCGTTTATTTTTTTAGTTTTCTTCTTTTAAAATTAAGAACAGGAACCGAACGCGTGGCCATAAAGTTTTATGCTCCCACACACACACGCTGTGGAAAAGATAATATGCACAGGACGTGGTGCTGGGCTTTGTATATCCTGTAGATACTCATTTAATTTTCGCCGCGTCCACTTTTAATTACAAACAATCAAATCAGCTTGTTTTTGACGATCCACGCTCTCCGCGCACTGCCAACTAAAGTCAGGCCATCGTGTGGAAACTACAGTTGTGGGGACAGTACGGGCATGGGAATGTGTTGTCCGGCTTCATACACACCGTTGTCGACATGTTGGAGCCCAAGGACTGTTTGTGCATTTTGCAGTCGACAGTGGCCACAAAAGTAGACAGACATCCGCAACACACATACGTTCCACAGGGACGCCACAGTTGTTGTTTTTTTTTTTTGTTTTTTGTCTGTTTTTGTGTGTGTTTGTTTGTTGGTGTTTTGGTTGGGCGGCTGTCATCATTAGTGACCCCAACAAAAGTTGACAGTGCGCTAAATGAGAACATGGTGTCTTCACTCGCAATGTTTTGCTGGCTGACACACTTATTTTGTTCAAGTCAGCCAGCTAATGCTATTAAGTCATAAAAGGCGTGGCTCGTGTCTTACCCAACCAGCGTTAATTTGCTAAATTTGCCTCAAACAACAATTTCGACTGCCTTATACCCAACCACATTCACATCCCCACCTGTCATGCAGCCATGCACTCAATCGATAAACTCACCAAGCCAACTTGACGGATGATAAATGTCAGGCAGATAAATCCCAGCCAGGCACACAGGAGAGTGCATAGGGAGCAATCAGAATTCTACAAATAACATTTTCCTGTTATTCTTCCGTTTAAATTTTCTATGCATACATTTAACGTGCCCAACCAAAAATAGAAAACTGAAACACGAATATGTATGTACATACTCATATGCAAAGATAAATATTTGTTATATTGCGAATTTGTATATGCAAATGTAAATATAAACTCTTCTTGGTTGGCGTTTAATTTTCTATAGCATTGTCCGAATCAATTTTCCATTTAAACAATTACTTTTCAGCATAGCATTTTTCTAACAACAAAATATTTTGTTCTCACTATCCAGGTTACAAAATATTTGCAAAAATTGACTGATTTATTTAACTATGTAGTATGTACTTATATATATCAATTTATTAACAGAGTAAAAAAAAACCTGAATAGTGTAAAAAATTTCAAAATTTTGTATTTCTTCTTGTTCGAAACTATCCAGGTTTGCCTGTATTTCAAATAAAGATTCATTGACAATTTTATCTGTGTGATAAATGTCTAAACATTTATTTTATGGAAAAACGATTGATAAAGATATAAGAAAACTAGTCTCACAAAAACCACGCAGGTCATTGACTGTGTTCTTCTTCCAGGCATGCCCCAGCAGCACTTATTCCAACTCGAGTCCGACACGCAACGCCGCGGAGCCTTGAGCGTTGTTCACTTCTGTATATATTCAATGTGCAGCCAAAAAGTGTTCGCTTTCGATGAGCGACGAGCTTGGGTTGGGCGCAAAAGCATGTCCTTGGTAAAATGCAAGTTAAGCCTACATGAAACAAAAGCTTGGCCGATGGCGTTGCGTTTAGTCAACCGAGCCAACAACAAAAACAATCCAAAAAAGCAACATCAACAGCAAGAACAAAAGCAGCAAACAGGGCTCATTTACACGGGAAATAGCCTATGTGCAAAAACCATTTAAATGCAAATTAAGCAGCAAGTGAAAACATGTGAACAAAGCTGCCCATACTCAAACACAGACACATACCCAGTGAATACATGTGGCTGGTTCGTATTTGGGGGCTGGACAAGGCTTTTGGAAGCGACTGTAAGCTATAGTGCCTGTGGCTTTGGCTTTGGTTTTGACGCTGGCGCTGGCGCTGACGCTGGCTGGTGTTGCCTGCTCTAAATGCAAAATAGTTTAGCGTCGTAAGCGCCACCAACAAAATGCCTGCTGATGTTTTGGGGGCTGTCCGTGTGTATGCTGTTGCTGCTGCCCATGGTCCTATTTGAATAAATTCATATGCATAAATGGCCACAGTTTATAGTGATTATCCCACAGGGGCATAGTAGTCAACTGCAACTGACACACGCACACACACACACTCACGCACAAGTTGCTAATGAAGTCAAAGATTAAGATTTAAAGATTGCTTACCTTTGGCAACTAGCTTGTTGAAACGCTCACATCCTGCCATCCCATCGCCACCCCAACATTGAAGCAATTTCCATTGGAATTTTTTTGGCATTACACGAACATTGTTGGCTTAATGAAGCAACGTGCCAGCGTTGCAGGTGTTGGCTTACCAAGCTTTACCATTCAAACTGTCCCGGCTGGCAATGTGTCACTCAGTCAGTTCAGGCATTCAGTTGCTCCGATGTTCAGTTGTTCAGTAAGTCAGTCGAGGCACAAACGTGTTTGAACCCGGGCGCCAATAACCGACATTTGCACTCACCAGTTGAATGAGCCCAGAAAGAGCGCCAACGGGCTAACGGCCACTGACTAGACAAAAGGCAGTAACAACAGCAATGGCACCAACAACAGGAGGAGAAGGAACAGGAGGACATGCGGGTGCCTAGCTGAGCAGATTGCATTCGAATGTTCTAGTTTGCCATGCAATAGCCTTTGATTACGTTACACCAGTCGACGATTCTATGTATATGAATGTTTGGGTGTGTGTGTGTGTTTTATAGAGAGTGTTTACTTTATTTATGCGCACAAAACAAACTATAGAGAACGCACTGCAATCGACTCAACTGTATCCATACAGACACGACCAACCGATGCAATTCTCAATTATTTCTGCGCATAGTGAAAAAAGAGAAGGGAAGGAGTAAAAAACAATTCTGTTGTTTCAACAGTTCGCTTTAAAGTTTATTTCTGTTAAGATACGTTTTCAATTTTGTCTGCATCAATATTATCGTTATATTTGTTGAAGTCCTTGAAACTTAGCTGTATCAGAAATTCGTTTAAGTTTTAGCTAGTTTTTAAATTAATTTTCATCAGCTTTACTTTTGTCAAATCGAAATTAGTTTGCGTGACTTTAATGTTCACAATTTAAAAGAATATCCCTCAAAAATATTCAAAGCAAAAAAAAAATAGTTGCACTTAAAGCATTTCAACTAAATGTATATTGAGAGTGCAGTTAGCTATTTAATAGCATTTGATTATGAAATCAGAGCAACAAAAGCTAAAACGTTAAAGTGTGTCATCAGTGCCAAAGGTGGCAAGGATATGACATGCCATTAGAAAGTTTTGTTGTGCACATTGTGCTGTCGCAGGGCCACAGGTACACAATGATTGTGCTTAGAGTTCATTTTATATTAATATGGACACTCGTTTTGGGCTGCTGATGTCAATGTTGTTGTTGTTATTGTTATTGTTGTTTATGTTGTTATTGTTGTCTTTTTGTGGTGCTGGTGCTGTGTGTGCTGCTTTTACCGCTACATATGTTTTCATTTGTTTGACGCTGACGATGACAACCCTCATCAAAAGTTGGTCCAATGAACGCTCGATTGTTCGGGCGACTGGTCAACGGCTGTTGACAGGCCACTTTGACATCGTGTGTGTTTGTGTGTGTGTGTGTACAGTGATATATATAATTAAAAGTAAGTTCGAAGCTAGCCATTTTCAAACGCTAGGCAAACTTTTGAAGTCGCACACGCACAATTTAACTTAATGACAAGCAGGTACAAAAGATTGCGAAGATTTTGGGCAAAGGAGGAAACAAGTTGCTGTAAAGTAATTCATTTATCAGCCATCCACCATGCCCATGTCAAATACAATTTGCAGCAATTTCAAATGACTGGACTCTCCCGCGATTGAGAATTAAAAGTTTAAAAAAAGCAAGAGTGTTGTAAAAGTCAATGAAAGACAATTTCTCACAAAGAGGACAGAACTATATAGTAGTATATAGTAGTATATGCAGAAACGAGAAAAATTTATGACGACTGGGAGAAACAGAAGAGCGAAAGCACACATCACATACACACAAATATCATTTGCAGTAATTGAAATGCTGTCGAACAAAGCGAAAGAGATGAAAAGAGAAAGTTGCACATAGAGCGAGAAAACCAACTGTAGAAAGTATCTTTGGGGTACGCTTGTGAAAGTACTCGAATATTTCGCTGACGGGCTAAAATTTCCTGGTCTTGGTGAGCCAGAATGATTTCTGACTATACAATGTGAATTCCGCTGTGGCTGCCAGGCCAACAGCAACAGCAACATCCACTGCAACAACAACGATACTTTCATAGGGGTAAAGCTCCATTCACAGACGACATGTCGAGCATGTGTTGAATACGTGTTTAACACGGCCAAACGGCGACGACGCCATCACTTGTACTTGTACTTGTACTTATACATCTATTGTATGCCATTTGTGTAACCAGCGGCAACGCCAAAATCGGCAGCAATTCACACATTGCCCCTTGCCAATGTAAGTAACATGTGCAGTCGTGCAAGCTTTTGGGGTTTGAGATGAGGGGTTTTGGAGGTGATACGTCTGTACCCCCACCGGGCTTAGAGGCGCGTTTTGAATGACGTTAATGCGGCTTAGCTGGCTCCTGTTGCACGCATTGCACACACGTGCAACCTACCCAACACCAATCAATGCAAATAGACAGCGCCAGGCGTCCAAATTTGTAGCATCTATGGGTGTTTTTTGCATTCGCATATAAACTCATACTACATAAATGTACATATTTGCATAGACTCACCTGCATGTGTTGGCTTTTTAAAGGTTTTTTAATACCGCAGGCAATGAAATGCACTTACACTAACATGCAAGTGTTGCGTGGGTTAACACCTTGTATACGCAACTTTGGCTAATTGCTGAATTTATGTGATTGCCATTGCATGTATGCCACCATTTATGGCAGCTGCCGGTGGTTGTAAAGATAAATGTATTTTTTACAGTCACGTGATCAAGTGGCATGCAATCAAGAGTGCAGTTAGTTTTTCATGAGATGTACTATCGCAAATAATTTCAATGAAATAAACAAAAACCTATCTGTTGAACAAATACAACAGCAAATAAATACTTGTAAATTAAATGGACTATAGTATATATTTTTTGTTTTTTCAGCAAATATAAATAAAGCCGTACAAAAGGGCCACATGAACAATTTTACTTATTAAGTTGCAAACTGAGGATTTTCAGATATGACAGTATATCGGACTTAATTTAAGTAAATGTCGGAAACTCCATAGTTGAGAAATTACAAACACTTGTCCAACACATCTACAATTTAAATGCAATTCTATGGTTTTAAGCATTTAATAACACGCAATGGCTGCAGCTGTTGAATTCGTATTGCTGTTGTGCTCGCTGCAATTGCAAATGTAAAAGTTTAACCAAAAATTTCGTACGCATCAGTTGCCTTTGGCAAATGACCAGCATAGTCTTTTGGCTATGGCTTTGATTTCAAGCAATTCGATTCCGTTTGCTTCGTCCTTTGTCTGTGTATGACATCTGTGTATGCGTAAAAGCAACAAATTACACTGCCATCGCACTGCACAAATTATACACACATGGGTATGTGAATAATCAAACTGTGACATATTGCCTTTATTTAATGGCAATTAGATAAGTAAAACTTAATTCAAGTTAAATCAAAAACATATTAAAGAAACTAGTGATTAGATGACGATTTCTTTTTCAATAAATTTAAATTTGATTTATTCTACAAACACTGTAGGTGAGTTAAAAAAAAAATCGTATTCTTACTTAGTCTTATATTTTTTATTGCATCGGTTCATGCTAAGCTTTCAGTGTTTATATGAAGTCGTAATCTCAAATCAATCTTACAGCCACAAAAATTATATATTCTATATATAATTATAGCGGGCATACGGAGTCCTGTGCCCAGCTGATATAAGTTTCAAATATTTACACTAAAAAAAAAACAATAATTTTGAGGGACAGACAGGGAGTTAATGAACGTGTCTGGCTGCTAGCTACAGTAACCAAACATTCAATTTTTTAAAAGCTGATGCAAAACAAAAAGTAATCAAAAAAAACATACAAGTGGTTGACAATTAATTTATTGTTTTTAAATTGTTTGGCAATAAAATAAAAGCATTTTCTTATAACAATTAATTGCTAGAGCCATGGACACAGTCGCCGCTTTAAAATATTCTTCAGTTAATGCTTATGCAAACCAATATGGAATTTGCAGTAGTTAGAATGAGTGAATGCACTCAAACACTTTTGCTACTCGGACAAATTTCAATAACGCAGCTTAACCTGATGGCCAGCTGTAAAGGGATAGAGAGGCTATCTGGTTGGTCTTTCAATGAACCAACTATTTGATGCTACGGCTGTCTACAGCTCTGCTACGGTCAAATAGACAATTGATGCCGTGCATGGGTTGGCATCCATGTTAAACGCTGCCAAGTTGGCAAACGTGACTCTCTGCTTGGCCATGCACTTCGAGGTCGCACTATGGCACTCAATACTTAATGTATACATGTGTGGGTGTATGCGTGTCGGTAAGTGCACACATTCAATTGGATATTCAAATTATTTGAAATCGCATTTGTCTGAGCGTGCAGGTGAAGCCAGCACGTGCACTTTTTGCACCTAAAGCCAATGATTTGCATGAGTTATTTGACGCTTAAGTAAATTTAATAAAATCTATATACTCGATGCTTGCCATATGAATAGATAGATATATGCATGCGAATTGACTTGACTTGACTCGCTACTGTCACAGACGGAATAACCATTTAAGTTTTCAATTAAATTTATGGCTGGCAAATGCCATGAACACTCCCCCGACCACAGCACCATCTCACAATTGTACCACTGCACCGCACGCTCCGTTATGCCAAAGAACTGGTTGCTGGCAACTGGTAACTGGTAGCTGGCAACTGGAAACAGCAAAGTTCATTTCGGCGTAAAGAACGAAAATCGATTAGATTCAAATCTTTTAATAAGTTTCATTTCCGTTTTGTGTTGGCTTTCGTTCATGCGCTGTCTATGCCTGAGTTGGGCAACAAGCCGACCCTTCCATTGTACCAGCAAACCCAAACGTTTCTGCCCTTCTCTGACAACCAAACCTATGTGCTTTGCGGCTTAAACTTTTTGGTAGAGTTTATTAGCTGTATTTGCTCGCAATATGGGAAGTGCGGTTAAATTTGTAGCCATACATGCTTAGAGCTCTTCTCTTTTGTCGATATTCAAGTGGTCGCAAAGCAAATTAGGTCAACATTATAATATGCTTACAGTGCACACACCCACTCTAAATAACTGCCTTCGACTGACGATTGACTGCGGGTATAAACTGAGAATTGATTTGCCTCACTGCAAATGCGACAATGATTGTGTTGCCGTTATGGTGAAGAGTGTATGGGTGTGCGTTTGTGTGTGTGTGTGTGGTTGCCAAGTCACCAACAGCAACAGATAATCAACACAAACAACACGGGCCTCTCAGCAAACCCAAAACGACCACTCTCAAGCAAGTCATTCATATTTAATAAACATGTCAGACACTAAAAGCCACATGCGGCGATTTTGAATTGATGTGCTGTAAATGAGTTATAATTGCCTGCAAACCAAAGCATGTGATCAGTCAATCAAGGCACAAATATGCGCAAATGTATACATGTCTGTAAACAGACATCTTCAAGAGTCCTGACTGAAAGGAGCTTGATTTCCTGGCTGACGGACCACAATTAGCTTGACAGCTTAGCAGGCGAAATCACCTTCCAAAATCAATTTGCGCTTTAAAAACAAAAGGGATAATGATAGTGCTTTACAAAACCCTGCTGGGCCATAAGCACTCAAACACCTACTCACATACTCACAAATGCATTAGCACTGTGTGTTGTTTGCCCGTCCCAGGCAGACATCGACTCCTGGCACCGCTCTCAACGGCTACCGGATTGTCTTTTTGGTCGTCTTACGGCCGTTTCGACCTTTTTTCGTTTCTGGTAGCTTAATTGGGTGTGAGATGACAAAAGCGCACATACACTCTTATGCATACATTTGCTTGAATAGACACACTTTTGTAAGAACTGAAGTTAACTTGACTTTCAAATCATTCACACGTACTTTTGAGATATTTTGATATTATAACAAGTTAAGTAGAGACCCAGAGCCATAAATATCAAAATTAATAAAAGTTACACAAATTATTTTTCAGCTGAATTATAAGTTATGTAAAAAGTTTCCGTCGAGAAAATTCAAATTGTAACGTTTTCTTTCAAAAACGAATGATGTTGATGTAAATCAAGGCCAGGTTTCTGTTTTTCTTTGTTGTATTTAATATACTTCGCATTTTATGTTAGATGCTGCGAAAGCTTTAAAGACAACAAAAGCAGTGACAGTTGGTCGCGGGCTAAGGACACAGGTAAGGCTTCACACGCAAGGATATTTAATGTGTTTCTAAAAACGGCTTTGGATTTATTTTGGCCTCGCTTTAATCTTGATTTTCAATGAAATAAATATAAGAATTGTGAATTGTATTGTGGGAGTTGAATAACAATTAAAAATAATCGATATGCCTGGAAGGCGGAAGTCAATCTAACCTCAATCCTAGACAATTAAATTTAGAGCACAAGTCCCTAGTCTGAGTACCCAAAAACAATAGCAATTATTCACAACGGATTAGAGCTGTTGCCAACACGTCGGCACTCGGCCAACATTTTTGTTGCCGCGGCGGCAATTTACAATTCCCATTGGCCAATTACTTTTGTGGCTGTTGCTGTTGTTGTTGCTGTTATTGTTTCTGACCCAAACCGCAGCACAAACTGTTTGTTTAATTAAATTACAAAAAGGCGAGCAGCACGAGAAAATTCTTGCCATGCTCTCTGCTCACCGCTCGCTGCTCAATGCGGTGAGTTATGGTGCAAATGATGACGGAATTAAACCCCTGACCCTGATCTTCTTGAAATGCCTGCTCATTTGTATTAATTGTAGTTTAATCCGATAAAGATAACATACAGAAAATATAAGAATATACGTAGGGATCGCTCCTCTAACGTTCTTCTGTATCTTAAGCCAATTGTTTGCCATTTTGTCGGCACTTCGATTTATATCCGAATCGTTTTATTTTTATTTGAGCGCCTTTCTCCAACGTTTTATTTTCATTACTTACTTTTATTTAGCTTCTCTTTCAAATTACGCCACAACACACATGTGTACGTATGTATGTATGTACGTGCTGGCTGCCTTTTAGTGCTAACATAATTGCAATGTTCGTACCAACAGCCCCGCATCTCTGCACTTAGTGGCACCCCTACGCAGGGCAACAATTGAAATTGAATCTGTATCAACTGCCAGTTTGCAAGGATGTAATATCCTATATGCTTTCACTTTGCACCTTTCATATGAAACGCACACTTTAAGTTACCTTCGTTTATTTTCTTCTGCTCCAATTAGCATTAATTGATTGTGCAAGTATTTTGTATTAATCCATGTTGCATTGAGTCCATAAAAATTTTTATTATTCTCTTAAATAGTCATTCGAACTTCAAGATCAAAACATCACAGCATTATTTTCCTAATTTATATACATGCAATGTTAAATAAATAATATCTTTTATCTCCTGCACATGATTTTAATAATCTTGTTATAGAAATTTGTATACAGTCAAGAAAATTTAACAGCAACCGCACCACTTTTTATGGAGAAAACTGGGAAATTAATGAGCTTTATTCTTTTTTATTTATTTAGCTTGGTATACTGTTAGCTATTTTAAAAGAAAAGTTTTATTATAGTGAATAAATAATCTAAAGCTGTGCGTCAAGCTTCAAATGCTAAAAGCACAGCAAAAAGTTAATCAAATTTTAAGTTTCCGCTATCACTTAAGAAGAAATATATATTCTGTGTTCCGCACAGCTCATGGCAGTGGCAAGTGGCAGTGGTAGTGGCTGTTGACTTAATTCCAACACGCTCTCTTTTTTGTGAAAGTCTGTATATACATAGGATCCTTAGGCAGATAATACTTACTCAAAGGAAACAAGCGGGTGCAAGTGTTAAAGGCAGTCATTTAAGAAATCTCTTTAAATCATTTTTTTAAACGACAAGTGTCTATGAAAAAGATTGTAAGCAAAACTATCTTCAAGATAGTAAGTACCCTGAACAACGTTTAAATAATTTACATTATTTACAAAACTTTCCAAATAACTTTAAAGAACTAACTTTAACATCGAGAAAATATCTAAGATATGTAAAAACTGATATGTAACTGCTGCTGATTTCTGCTGATTTATATTTCTGGCATGAACATAACGTACATTCCCACATTCCCGAACGTCTTAGCCAAAGTTCATGTATCCTATGTTATATAAAAATAAACCTAACAGGAACACCTATAGCTGGAAATGTTTTACCTCTAGCATTGTGTAAAATGAGTAGCGTTCTCAAACACTATCAACTTCAAAGGGAAATTAAAACGAAGTTGTTGTCCCAGAAGTGTGCACCACTTGAACGCGAAAGCAATTTGTAACAAGAATATTGTTTTAATAAAATAAAACCGAAGCAACTACAACTACAACTATGTTAACTGACTAAAATATCCTGCATACATAAATTTTCTATAGGGAAATCTGCTACGTAGCAGGCAGATACATGGGTCCGGATCCCGATTGAACCGGTGCTTGCTCTGGCTGCGCTCGCCCGACTGGTGCTGAGCTAAAGTCCAGCACTGGTGCAACGCCCTCATCTGAGCTATGAGAGCTGCCACCCAACGCATTGAATTGCTGCTGGATAATTTGCTGGGCACGCACAGCATCCTCCGAGGTGCGATACTTGACGAAATGCACCTCAGGCTTGTGGGCGTTGGTCTGCTTCTCAGATTGCAATCGCTGCGCCAGCTCACCAACATCCGCCTGTTTGGTCAACACATAGATAGCCGTACGATGCTCACTGGACTGCTTGGCTAGCTGCAGGGCGGCATTGGTGAGACCCTGTTGCTCTGGTGATTTAATGAAGAGCACTCGAAGATTGCGCTTTAGCATTTTGGATAACTGCTCGTTGACCTCGCGATCAGCAAAGTCCTCCTCGGGAGCTGAATACGTGTAGAACACTTTGTTGAATTCATTGACTACAGATTGCAGTTGCTGTTGAGGTTGCTGTTGTTGTTGTTGTTGATGTTGTTGTTGCTTTTGTTGTTTATTAGCCGTTGCACTAAATCCCGTGGCCTCCGTATCAATGAGTCCAGCAAAGCGCCTGTCGTCGACAGCTGCCCGATTGTAATTGTAGCCCAATTTAGCTGCGCTTGCCGCAGTTACAAGGCAAAGTAGCTTTACAAAATACAGAAGCGACCAAAAGATTAGTGTGCTACATTCCTCTGACCTTCACATTTATTGGTTTCTATTTTGGTCAAATGCTTACCAGAAATCCACGCATCATAAGCTTATGTTGTGTTGATGTTGTCCGTTGCGTGGTACGAAATGTTGCAAACTGACGGCCAAAGTTAAAGGCATGCTGATTTTTATACGCGCATTCAATTTCGCTCCGACTAAATGTGTGAATAATAAAATTGTAACTTAAATGATTAATGATGCGCGCGCTTGCAATAACCCGATGAGATTTAGCCTAAGTTTTAGTTTTAGTTTTGGGTTTGGGGGTATCGGATTCAGTTTCCCTTTTGCAGTTGCAATAGCGCCACAAGCAAGCAACTATAACAATAAGCAACAACCAGTAAACATACTGCAAACAAAAGTTAATCAGAGATAAATGAGCATTTAAGCGTTAACACTCCGCCTCGGGACTGCACCTAATGGGGCGTTGGTTGCTCACCGTTACATAAACACTGAGCGCGGCTTAACTACAAAGCGAATATGCATAATTAAATAATTGCCAGCAAAGCTGGTATTTTGTGATTTTCATTATGATTTTGCATTTCTTGTCATCCGGTGTCTGTGTGTGTGCTTGTGTGTGTCTGAATCTATCAACAACACTTGTAACTACCTTATCTAAGTCAAATCAAATATTTAAAATAAAGTGCCAAGCCACACACAATGTACTTCGGCTCTGGCTATGGATTATCAAGATGAGCAAAGAGGCAAACTTGCTGGCTAAGAACAACATATTGGCACATTGTCTAGCCAACAAATGAGCCTAAATTAGACATAAGTGACACCCTGGAGACCTGAACAACACAAACACTACTGCATAAATAATATTTAACAGTACACATAAACACTCAACCACAGACACTAGACACGAGCAGCTATTGTCTTTAGATACTATACCATATAGGTGCACATAAATCTGATAACATATACATGTCTGTGTGTGTGAATTGTTGCTAGCATCTAGGATGCGCTCTAATTGATAGTGTTTAAGTATATGCGTAGCCGTATTTAACTGACAATTGAAATTCATCATAAATGAGGCTAAAGCGCATAATATCGCATTCCTGTTTCTCTCTCGCTCTAAATTTATTGGCACAAATAAGCAAATAATTCTACCAAAGCAGTAACAGGAGCAACAAGCTTCTCTTAGACCTTATCTGACCAGGCCTACTTAACAATGCCCATTTATGCAGATAACAAGGCGATATCTATCAGCAGAGAAGTTGGCGTTAGCTTAGGCGTTGGCGTTGGCGTTGGCAACTGTTCATCTGGGTGGTATTGGGCTAGAAGTTTTCTGCCACTGGGGCGGCATTTAGTTCGATAAGTGTGTACAATTTGTTAAATTATAATAAGAACTTTGTTTGGAGCCTGCAGGCTCAATGATGCTTAATTTAATCACCTTTGCCGACGGCCAACAAATGAAAATAGAAAAAAACTGAAAATTATTCGGGCATTGGCGACTTAAATACAAAAGTTAGATAGCCGGGAAAGTTTTGTCGAAAAACAGTTGCTAGGGCAATTGGTGTCATGCCATTGATATGGACACCCGCCAAAAGCTGCGTGTCCAAAGTTAAATAACATGGCCTTAGGTCAGGTTGCCAGGTTTTCGTTTTTGTTTTCATTTTTTTTCCAGGCGTTTCTTTCTATCTCTCTCCTTCCACCTTTTTGTTTACCTTTAGACCAAACGCAAACACAACTAAGCCCAAACAATAATAAATAGGCAACAACAGTCAAAAGTTGCCACACAAAAACAGGCGAAACGATAAAGTAAATTATAAGATTTTCTTCAGTTCAATCAGATTAATTGGCATATTGCTTATTTTGTGGACATCGATACGACCTCAAAAATGTCTTTGGAGTGGGTAATTGATATCGGCTTGTGCTAGCAGTTAATTAAAATTTTTCAAAGCAAGCGCGTGTCGTATGTATGTAGTATATTCAAAATATGTCTATAAATCATGACATCAACTGCCACAAAAGATACAAACTTCTGTTCGTACAAACAGCTAATAATGGCAATTACTAGGTCGAAATACACAAACTATTATGGTTATTGGGCATAAGAGCTTTGTTGGTCAACGGTCGGCAGACAAGTGCAATTGCGTCATAACTACACGCACACATTAACAAATGGCCTTAAAACAGTGGCAAGTGGCCAAAACAGTCGTAATTGAACACAGTGGCATACACCATCTGCTTGCGGCCTCTTATCTCGGCTCAATTAAACTGCAATTATCAACTAAATGAAGCGCAACAAAAACAATGAAAGTCTATTGACATCATAGGTTAAAGTGCGTTAGCCCAATTTTGTCCCAATGGCGACAACTGGCCAAAAACGAAATATAAATATTTATGAACTGCTCGAGACGCGACTACGACACACGCAACCCCAGGCAGTTCATTAAAGTGTCAAATACTCGTACTTCCCACCTCAAGCCACTCTAAAAAAAAAAAATAATTTATTTAAAAGCATCAGCAAACAACGAACAGCAGCGCATAACAAACATGACAACAAACCTGTTGCTTTGGCTGCCAACTGTTGGCTTGCTGGGTGGCTGACTGCTGACCCGAGCCAAGTTAGCTGTCATTATTAACATATCATAAATCAAAATCTTGTTAGTTGTTGCCAACTTATTTGCATGATTTCCGACGGCATCTAACTAAAAGTCAAATAATTCTATTTCAAGTTTTTACAAAACAAAATTTTTGCCATTAAAGTTAAACAACATATTAATTGCGCATACGCAGTGGGTGGTCATTGTTTTCACTATGATTGATGATAGCTGCCATTGCAAAAATTACCAAACAACAACTAAAACTAAATGCTTAAACTTTAAACAGCATTAACTTAAATGTGTTTAAGCTGTAGGAATGCTTTTTAGCGCCAAATGATATGCAAAATTTGACAGACTAAGTAAACGAGTGGCAAAATTTTTTAATTTAGTTTTCTAATTAGACATTTTAAAGATAGAGCCTAAAATTATGCTAGCCTTAGGCTGAATTGGCAGGCCAACGTCATCGCCATCGCATTCTTTAAGGCATTTAGACTTGGGCCTAATACCCAAACTTAAACCACAACCCAGGGCCTCCAAGACGATGCTGCCTGGCTGTCTTGAACCTTAAAAACAATTAGTATGACAATTTATCATATGCCCGCAGGCAAATGATTTATGAACGCACAGACTGCTATACTCCCAAAAAAAAATGAGAGAAAAAGAACAATAACAACGGAAACAGCAACAACAACAGCATACCAACATTTTTATTTGCCTAAGCGGGTGCGTTCGATGTTTGCTCATTTCCTTTCTTCCTTCGTTCCTTTTACGTTGTGCAATTTATAGTAAACAAACATTTCCGGCAACCAAAACTTAAACGTGCCTCTTTCGATACACGCCTCATATAAGACAATACATACATTTATGACTTTAATATTTGGCAAAGGTTTCAACAAATACTTCTCTTCTTCTCTTCAAATTTTTCATCACCGCCTTTTGATTTAGGCTCATTTTGTTGGTGACATTAACGAGCGAGAGATTGAAAGACACAATTAAGTAACGCTCACTTTTCTAATTTTCCTGTCAAAGTTAACAAGCACTTTAACATGGATTCGCCTTATTTTTCACAAGGTTATCAAAATGAACTTCTTACAAACGACAAAAGGACAAAAACTGGTACAAATGATATTTTTGTTAGATTTAAACTTTTAAACTATTAAATTTAGCAGGTGCTTTGTAAAAGTGGAACCGCCAGTTAACAATTAACAACCAACCCTGCATTTAATAGCACTCCCATTATATGCCTGTTCTAATGCCTGTTCATTAATTGACTTTAATCAATTATGTTTTGTGGTCCATGTAATAAAGGTAACCAGCTAAAATTGTCCTATTTAACTTATTGAGTTTGGGCTTATTGAGCAAACACTTACTAGAACAAACATAAACAAAGAGTTACTAAACTGCGGTTAAAGTTAAAGCTCTTTAAATGGTACTGTAGTGCTGGAAAGTGTCGTTTTAACTTAATGTCGAGCTAACATGGGGATTGTAAAGCTTTTGTAGAGTGGATTGTAAAGCTTTTGTAGAGTTTGTAAACACTGGTAAGCAACAAAGCTTATACCAAAAGCTTTTAAAAAGCACCATAATAAAATGTTTACTTCTGTTCGGCTGAAGTTTCCGGTTGAGTTGAATTTAAACTCTCGGTTCGGCCGGTTTCAACTTTTATTTACAAAATTACATTTTTTTTATTTGTTATGTCCATTACAGGAGAGAATCGAAATAGGCAAATAATGATATTCTAATAAATAACAAAAAATGCTTTTAACTATGGCAAATTATGTGTAATGCACAAAAATATCTCTGTTCAATGTGTTAAACATGTATACTAGACATTAGTTAATTTGCAACATTTGTGTATTTGTGTAATTTGTATCTACAACATCAAAGATAACTTTACATCAATATAAATTATTTATTTTGATGTTATATATATATATATATATATATATATGTGTGTATATGTGTATATATATAATTTATACATTTTAATATATGTATGTATATAAATATGTACTATATTTAGCCGCTGTTCTTGTATGTATTTGTATATTTATGTATAATATTTTATGAGTCAGCTTATGTTTGATTAGCGTCAACTTTGCTGTTTGGTTAATAATTACACATGTTATTTACTGCATATATATTTAAATATGCATTTATTTAATGTATATATAATTCATTTGCACATTAACCCATGATCTTTAACAATGTTCCTTAATGTATTTAGTTTCAGTATACTAAACAAATCAATCTCTGTTCTTCTACGCTTGTACTTTTTATTTTTTGAAATCTTTTTAGCATGATCTTTCATCTATAACACACTCCGTTTATTTGTTCATATTTGTTTATAATGTTTATAATAAAAGCCATTTGTATGCTCGCTAATATTTATTTTTTGGCCCCCGAAAGAAATAAGAAACTGCGTATGTAAATGCAATTTACATGCACGAACACGAAAAACAAACACATACTTCTAAATAATAAACAGAACACACTTATAGAGACACTTTTTGGAAGCGGTGTGCAACTTGGACTTTATCCACGTTTCTTTATGTTCAACATTTTATGTTTATATTGTATAATAGAGAAACTTAAAAAGCTTTTAAAATATTTAAGCTAGATATTTGTTTAGAGTCTAAGAGCATAGGACACAGTTACATATAAGGTAAGTATGTATGTAAATATATAGGTATATATATGTCGTTAAATATAGTACATTTACAAAACATTATAGTTGTATAAGAAGATAAATTTTTGTGTACTCAATGATTCCCTCGCTCTGTCGCTCAAAATACTACAATAGTACACGTATGCTATACCTGTTTAGAATGACTCATGATGCTTACTTTGATAGTTCCTACGTATTGGTTTTTTTGTCTACGTTTCAACTACATTTGTTTATTTTAAATTTGTGGTTTTGTGAAAATAATTTGCAGTCGATTTAAAAGTAATGTGCGCTTGAAAACTCCACAAATTCGTTTATATCAGAAACTCAAGGAAGATATTTTGCGTATTCTGGTCTGATGTTAGCTCATCGAACTAATTTGGTAAGGAATATATTTGAATGTAATTGAAAACCATTGGAACTTTGAGTTCAGTCAATTTTCAATGGATGAAAATAAAAATTAACGAAAACCGTTGAAAATTTAAACATTGAATAAGGAACTCAATTCTATTAAAAACATGTAAATGTTCAATCAATCCCATATAAAATAAAACACAGCCAGCACATTTCTTGCACTTCATATAACTAAACTAAAGAAAAGCGAAAATGATGACTAATGGACGACGTCGCTCACGGACACTTCTTATTTCATCTTTTTATCCTCGTGCGCCTTTTTAACGATGGCCAACTTTGAGTGGGGCGAAGATGGCGACAGTGTGCGATAAGGTGCCTCCTTGGTGCCATGCAGAACCAGTGACCATTCCACCAAATGCCCGAGTCGCGTTTGTGCCGAGTTGAAGCGTGCCTGTCAAACGGCGATATAAAAACGATTTAAATCACATCTGTTAGACTGATACAAATGCAAGCATACCTCAAGTTTCCATGTGCCTTGTGGATACTCTCCCCAGGAGTGTGTGGTCATGAAAGGCCATTTGGTGAATCCATCGCGATGATCATCATCGTTTGCGCGTCTCGACAAAATCATGGATCTAGAAAACGTGGCATGAGAAATGATGAGAAATAATATTAATTTCAAGAAAGTCCACTCCGGACTTACTTGGTGCCCATGGGAGAGGTGAGGAAGAGCTCTAGGTCGCCACGTCTCGAAGCATTTGCCGTGATGACCGCCTGTACGTGCTCCAAATAATTGACTTCCGTGTCGCTGCCCTTGCAAGCATCCGTTTTGATTTCCCAGAACAGTGAGCGGCCCGTTATAATTGGCCTACAAGGAAAAGTTTAGAAATGAATGCAAACTATATTAAGCCATCTGCGGCACTTACTGAGCCTTGTTAATCTCGCCAGCCTCACAGTGATAGCGTGCTGGCACCGAGTGCCATTGTTTTGAAAGGGTCACCATAGCACCCGCATCAAGCACACCAAACCCAAAGAGGTGATTGAACTCTAGCCCAACTCCGTTCATTGTCCAGTAAAAACGGCTTTTGGCATCGAAAAGTGAATTTCGTTTCGATGTCAACACAGTCAGATGTTGAATGTCGCGCCAAGTCAGTTGAGGGCTGTTGATGGTGCCAAGAAAAGCAATTAGGATTAACATAAATATATGTAAGAAACTAAAGAGAAAACAGAAGCTTAAATACTCTTGCCGATCCAGATTCTCGGAAAATGAAAATGAAGTCGATATAATATTTAATGAGTTAACTCGAAACTAACAAATCCATTTACATATTTTTAGCCTCCTACCAGTTGGCTTATAGTCAGAACACATCTTGTTAACAAAACAAAAACATTCGAAAGTACATGCATCCGCCACAAACTTACTTTGCCTCCAAGGCCAATGCAAAGACGCCAGCTGCTTCGGGCGCTGCGGCACTGGTGCCCGAATGCGTTGTCGTACACTTGCCATAGAGGTCGGTGGTGGCAACGCCTGTGTTTGGATCCTTGGCACCGTTGCTGAACGTGGATGCCAGCGTTGAGCTGCAGCTCTCATCGTAGTGGGCATTCTGGCCATCGTTGATGGCACTATTTATCGAAATGGTCCACATGGAGGCGGCATAACCATCGCAGTTGCAGTCATCCTCTTCGCCTCCATCACCAGAAGCCCAGACATAGATGTTGCCCAAACCATTGCGTCCCTGTGGGTGGTCAGAAATTAACGACGTTTAAGAATCCGTATGCTTCAGCTTAATGGAGTCTTACCTCATTGACACCCTGAACAATGGCGCGCATGGTGGCATTGCGTGGCCCATCAACTGTTTTGCCATCATCGGTTGGACCCCAGGAGGCACTGTATATATGTATTTTGTGAGGTTCGTGGCCCATTGAGTTGGCTTCGATTAGGTCGGTCATATAGGGCTGATCCAGCATGCGTATGCCTGTGGAGCGTCCGATAAGTATGCATTAATCTTCCGATCGAAATTAGAAATCAATATTTAATGTCGTTTGTAGTACATAAAAACCCAACCACCACCCAACTGTTGCTGGTCGCTGTATTTTTTTTTTTTACTTTTACTCGTCGCTTTATGGCAATCGTAAAATAAAAACACGCAATGTGCGCGATTAGGAAATATATCCGATTTTTCCCATGATTCTCCCGCTTGTGCTATAAAAATATAATTCGCTTAAATTATTTTCACGGTTTTTGGATCATGCTTAGCATTGCGGTCCCCCGAGATTTAATATATATTTATGGAAGATTGTGCGTATAAGTGACGTAATACCTGTAGGTACAGCTAAGAAGACGCACAATTAATACTGACGCCGTTGGTGAACGTTCCCCCGTTTTTGCTTGTGTGTATTTTGTATATGTCCCTTTGCCAAATCCACTTACCTGCGATTTTGCTGTCATAAGCAACGCCCACGCCGCAAATTCCATTATCTCTGGCAGCAGCTACTTCACCAGCGCACCGAGTTCCATGACTGTAAACAGACCATAACAGGGAGCAAGAGTGGGTTAGAAAGTGAGTAAGAATAAAAGGATTGGTGACCATGTTTTAAATATATATATAAGTCTGACTTGTAAGGTATGGTAAGGGCATTTCCTGCCATTAAACAATAAACAAGAACTTTTACAAAATATACCCTAGAAAGCAAAAACAAACAAAGTGCGCAGCTAAAAAAGAACATTGCAAACAATAAACAAACAAATTTTTTTCAAAATTCCACGTTACAAGTGCTCCAAATTTTCTTTTTACACAATATAAAATTCCAAATGTCAAACTGGCTCGTGGAAAAATATTATGTTACAGTAAACATCATTACGTGTTTCATTCAATAATACTCTCTTTACGATTGTAATGATACTTATGCGCATAAGCCTGACAAGTGCTTAGACCCCTGTCACAACTTACCTGTTAAACCAATCATCTGTGTAGCGCGGATAAGGGAATGCATCATTGCTGCTGAAGTCATAGCTGGCCTCGGCATTCTGCAAGGAATAAGGAGTGTAAGAATTAATTGACGAATGAAATATAAGTAACCAGAGTTTCTTATACGATTCAACTAGTTAAATTGGTTTGAGTTTTAAGTGCGTAAATAATCTACAAATACCCTTTATTATGCTGTGATGTCGCATATACTAAGCATTTGAAACCTGCACGCGCCAAGCGAAAGTTGTACAAAAATATATGCAAAATACATACCCGTATCTACAAAAGACGCTCAGCTGCTCAACTTGAAATTAAGCTAAAAAGATGTGTAATGCTCAAACACACATTCCAACTATGTAGTTGTCAACTATATACAATGTGTGAAATGAAAGGAAGAAAATGTTTTTCCCTATTTGGTACATTCGTCATTTGTGTCACGTACTCTGTCTGTGCAAAGCTGACAAGTGGTCTTAACTATTTTACTCTCACAACAACTGCTGTCATTCATTTCTTATTTGTTTGCCATTTTTTCCTCAATACCTTTTCCCATTTAGTTGTTTTTATCAAGCCAACTGCATTGCGCTTCTCACGCTGTCTAAGCAACAGAACGAACGTTTTTATGCACCTGACTTGAGTTTAATATACTGAATCCAAAGGAAAATAAAAAATGTACGTAATATTTTTTAGCATCCTCTTTATGTAGCTTTTGAGAACAGAAATACAGTCTTTAATTTTTTTTTCACTTTTTCATTCTGTTGAACTTGCAATTGGATTCATTTGAGTTGCATTTTAATCTATATTGTATAACATCTTATTTCATGCTGCCCACGCATCTGAAAAAACGTAATCAGTTTTCTATTTTAATAAAGTTGTCATATTGATTTTGCCTGTGGAAAGAGCAAATAAGCCCTTGTTATAAACGTGCTCAGCGAAATTAAATAAAAACTAGCTGCAACTGTAGCTATGCACATAAAGGGTTTTAAATGTGTTCAATTGAGCAAAGCACTCAGCAAATGTAATTTCGAAAGCCATCAACTTATACATACATGTGTCGTTTTTGAG
This sequence comes from Scaptomyza graminum, assembly GCA_018901835.1. Classification (NCBI taxonomy): domain Eukaryota; kingdom Metazoa; phylum Arthropoda; class Insecta; order Diptera; family Drosophilidae; genus Scaptomyza; species Scaptomyza graminum. The sequence continues at coordinate 5,401,417 of JAEIFL010000303.1, forward strand.
CACACGCAATTACTTACATAATTGAATTTTAAGTCCGGGTGCATGTAGTCCACTCCTGCACAGTAGATAAGAAAATGAATGGTTAAAACTCGTTTTATTCTATTCTCTTTAGACGCATGCACTTGCAAGTAAGCTACGTACCGTCATCCATGATGGCTGTGGTCACATTCTTGCCAGTAATACCTTGCGCCCAGGCAGCTTGTACATTTAAATCCAGACGCACCTTGCCACCGTTCTGCCCGGTGTTCTTTAGATACCATTGCATGGGAAAGTACGGATCCGTGGGCTCCACATCAATGCCATTTGGTTCGCCCAGCGTAGAGGCATACTGCAGACCATGAATGGCGGGTATTGCGGGTCTCAGACCACGCTTGACTCGCTTAAAGCCCGGCTGTTGCACGGCCGTATGCACCTGTAAAATATTTATTGAATAATGAGTATCAATAACGCAATATTGACAGCTGTTACTATCCAAACAGAATTCTTCTAGCTTTATAGGTCAACGTTATGCGAACGTGTCAGTCTAAAATGTAAATATCGAGATGCTGGCTGCAAGGCAAACATGGCGAATTCTGGCAACTTGTTGATGTTGACAGAATAACAAGTAAACAAGAAGCAACATAACAACAATTCTGCATAATTAGCATTTGCATGGACATTGTTTGCCTCCATGCCATGCCTTTCTGTTTTGCTGGCTGTTTTACTGCCTGTTGCATTTTGAATAGTAATTATCTATAGTTGCCCACTGGCACGTAGATTGGATGAGCGGACGTGTGTCCGATTGCAAAGCAATCAACGTAGCATATTGAATAGCAAAGAATACATTTTGACTGACTGATGTGAACCTTGGCATTTGTCGGTTGCAACTGACAGCTGTGTCAAAGAATTTTAAACGAAGCAAGGCTTTTGCTTACAGTTTACAGTGAACATTGTATACAATTATACTCACCGAAGGATGACTCTTGAGGGCACGCGTGTGCGTCAAGCTGCGACGTGAACGTGCATGCGGTAATGTCCTGTGCTTGAAATGGTACTCATGTCCATCAGCGCCTCTCAACTGGAAGTAGACAAATCCAGTTTGTAGTAGGTAAAGATAAGTAGCGTTTCGTTCTAACTGAGCCCTAATTTCCCTCATTCAAGTATTGCTGCGTAACTCTTAATTGAGACATAATTGACGTCAGCTGGCTTGTTCCTTACTTCCCTGTTCTATTAAAGTATATTAGGTATGTAAGTATGTGTACGCTTGTGCCTATAATTGAGTTTTAAATTGCAAGTCATAAGCATCATCTTTACCGTATCATCATCATCATCAGGCTCAGCATCAGTAGCATTATAACGTGACTAAGCCTTCGCCCTGGGCTAAGCTTTGGTAAATTGAGAGTTTACAGCATTGGCCGGCCTCTAGCTCTACAAGTTAATTTCCAGTTTCCCTCAATGTAATTGCAATTCACAGCCTATCAAGTTTCACACGTTACTCGCATGTGCCAGGCTCCCAGGTCTTGTCCTCTAATCCCACTTTGAGCCCACTGAGACTGGGGCAGCCTTGAGAACTTTTATTTTTCTATCAAGACCACGCCTCAAAGTATCGAAATATTATACAGAGAAAGCAAAGTAATAAAAGTCAAACAATTTATTGGAACACAATTCTGTTAATTCATAACTATCAGATATCGGGCAATCAAATAATGCTAGTAAATAAAAATATTAATGAAATATTTAAACTAAGTTTAATTTGCCGACAAATCAATATCTGTGGCTGTTTATTTTCATACACTCTTTGAATGCTCACAAAATATGTAAATGTGTTTATAAAAAAGCAAGCGTCTAACAAGAACAGATTGTTATATTGTTGCCATTAGTATTTTCACTGCAGCTATATGTACATTTTACATTTGTGTATGTATAAGTATATGCCATAATAAACACATTTCACACTAACATGAATAGCGTTATTTTCAACATAGGGAAGAGTTAGTCCTGACGCTGACCAGACTCTTTAACTGTTATAGGAAACTTGTGCACAATATGGCCAGCTGTTGTATAGTTCTTGGCTGTTATCTTTATGGCCGCAGATGGTGAATAGTTACTTGACGTCTGTTGGCAAGAGGAAGCTTCTAAGGAATTTATAAACAGCTTAGTTGTTACAGGCTGATAAGAACAGCTGTTCGCCGAGCTGCCTACGCATTTTTCTATCTTTCAGCGAGCGATTATAATGCGTGACTTCATTTAAGGTTTGGCTGGAAGTTATATAAAACCAACAGAAACTTTTTGTTCTTTTTCTATTTTCAGGCATAAGGCTTAAGGCACGCTGCTCGTTGCAACCTGAGCGGAAGCTGTCAGCATCCGAGCAACATGGGTTTTATTGCAGACTTATGCCCTAAAGTAATATTCCAGCTTGATATGTAAATTGCAAAAAGGATTGTGGCTGCTGATGAAGAGCTTTTCCACTGACAAAGACGATGACGATCAGAAACCCCGAAAATGATTGATTTACTTTAACATTTAGATGACGCCGGGCTTAGAATAAAACTGTAGGCAATAAATTGGACATGTAGAATAAAGGAAAATGTTATGCATTATTTTCGCCGCAGACATCAATTATAAACGAGATTCAAAATTCTACTAAAATCATGTGCCACGCATATCCCAAATTTGCAGACATTTTATCACAAAAGCAAAAGTCGATAGCAAGGAATTTAAAGACAAAAAAACACTTATTATTCATGAAATTTTTGGGGCATGCCACATCAGCAGCAGCATTGTTGCCGTCCAGAATCCAACAAGGAACTAACGAAATCGTAGCTTGCTTCTTAAGTTTACTTACAAGGCATTGTGTCAATATTCTAGAGCAGCCCGCACTGGTATTGTGCGAGGGTTTATTTTGTTGTCTATATTTATACGCTGTTAATTTGTGCGTTAAGTATGCTGAGTAATGGAACATCTGTCCAGCTATTAGCCTTAAGCTCTTAGCCAAGTTGCCATTTGCCAGTTGCCATTCAAATGAACTGCTGTTTTGGGATAGCAAAGGATAATAAATACATTGCGCATACAAACTAGACATACGCCACAATAGATATTAATAAAGCTAGCCAAACTAATCTCAGCAGCCACATGCGGCTAAATTGAGCTCATATTTAAGGAAGGAGTGTATAATTTTTGCATTATTCCTAATAAATGAAACATATGGTTGCTGGAAAAAGTAAAAATAGAAAAACAAAATAACAGCGACATCAAAAAAATAAAAAAGTTAGCTTGATGCCTGAGCTTTAAGTGGATTGAGCTAAACAAAAATAACCACACCACATACAAATTCAGCAGCGCCATTCCACTGTGTGTGTGCTGTATTATAAATATTATGTGTCACAGCGGGTGATAACGTGGACAGCAAAAGCAAAGTCAGGCTAGGCGAGCAGACACTTCATGTGGCATGTGGCTCGAAACCCACTCCCGCATAGCACCCCGTCTACGCTCAAGGCAGCCAACATGTGAGATAGTGAAGATAAGCAACACCCACGCGCATTTAGCAACATTCTCTTCTCAAAGATCTCAGTTTATAACTATATTTAAGCTCAGTGGAGCAGAAGCAAGTTGTGAGAGGGCAACTTGTTGCGTTTGAGATTCGCGCACAACAGGACAAAGGCAGTGTAGCTACATGAAAAGAAATCACAAACATTCACAGAGGCGTGTGGGAACTGTGCTCTTCTACATGCGTGTAAGTGCTGTTGATTGTGACACGTCATCTCTCAAGCGCTGTCAGAATCACACACACAAATTTATGGATTTTCCGTCAGCTACTGCAAGTGAAATGCACTGCAGGCGAAAGCTAAAATGGAAAAGGAAACATGAACAACATAATATGCCGCGAGTAAACAAAAGCAGAAGCCACCGTTGCATTGTTCTTATTGCGGTTATTGTTTATTTATGTGTTTTTGCTACCTGAAGGCAGCTGCCATCCATGCATGGCAGGTAGTGGCTTTTTGTTAAGCAACAAGCTTAAATATGACAAAAACAAAGGCTTAAAGAATTATGCACTTTTGTCTATTCATACTTATTGAAGACTTCATTATCTATCCCAAGCAGTTTGAATAGTTCCATTTCTGGGAATATATTCCAAGCCACTCAATTTGCAGCAAATGTTATCTGGTTCTGAAGGTGACTCTGTTGAAGCGAGATGAATACACATTTTCTCTAATTTATTTTAGTCAATTTAGTTATGCTGAAAAGTAGGCAACATTTTTGTGAATTAAGCTAAGTAAAGTCCCAGACATAAATAAGTCCATTAAGCAACGTACATTCTAAGCTATTTGTATGTATTAGACAGCTAAAGTAAAATTCGTTTGTCAAATCATCTGCCTGAGCAACCATTTAGCAGCTCCTTTCACTGTTACCGAAACCATTAGCAGCACTTTATCTTTGCGTAGCAATTTATCAGTAGCCAACTAATATTCGATTCTGGTAGCGTTTGTTCAAACGACTACTGCCATGCGCATGCCGTGTATTATGTAGATTTGCACTTACACACATATATTACACAAATATGAAGATAGATAGCAGGCCCATGCAAGCTGATAGTGTGAGCTACAATTCATCACAAAGGAAGGAACAAACGAATGAAATATACATATCTACTGTTTGTGAATAGAACATTCTTTTGGTTTTGAAGCCAAATAAAGTTTGCAATTGTTGAGTAATCAAAAGCATAAGTCAAATTTCACTGGTTGCTTTGTGTTGCAAAGTAAGCAAATTGGCAAAAAGTTTTTCTCAAAAGATAAGGTTTACTTGAATGGCAATTACACAAAATAAAGAGGCTTAACAACTTTATTCTGCACAGAGCTTTAAAAAATTTAAATTATTTTTAGAATTCAAAATTCGATGGTGTAGAGTTAAACATTACAAAATCAGAATTCCAAACAACTACACAACTCTCTTTCGTTTGCAGCAGTACGTACTGGGTATTTAAATTGCATGCTTATCTAAATTGTTCTAATTGGGTGCAACAAATGAAAGCAAACCCAACAAATGCATCAAATCAATCGATCATAAAGCGGAAACATTTTATTGATATTCGATATGCCTTATCAGTATTGGTGGCAAGATTTAAATCATAAAAGTGCTTAGTGTCAGATGCTGTGGTCTTTGGGGAATGTTTGAAATTTAAATGAATATGCGAACAGCCTACTGTTTAGCTTTAAATTTGGCAAAAAAAAAAAGCAAACAGAAAAGTAATATTGATTAACAGCTGCGTAAGTCTAACAAATACATCCAGGCAGCCAAGAGTTGCCATGTTAATTTTCACAAGACAGCATTTTAGAGAAGTATATTCCGTGGAGGCAGGTGGCAAACAAATGAAATGCAAATGAATGCCACGAACTGCTGAATAATTCAGCAGTATACTGCGCGAGTGCGAAGGCAAACAGCAGTCATGTCTAACGTGCTGTGATTGAGGCTTTTGGCATGTGCCAGTCATTGTACTTGATGCCACACAGCATTGCCACGGCTAATAAAGCTTTGATTTGTTGCCTGCAGCTTAAGCGAATTAGCTGCTAGCTAACTGACAAGGACAAAGAATGGCAAAGCTTGCAATTTAAACGAAATGCTATCAGCATAAAATTAAGCTTTTGCAGAATGCAGAGCACAAGTTGCAGTTGTAGTTGCTGAACATAACATTCAATTAGCGGTAAATGATACAACAAGTGGTTGGTGTAACAGCACTTTGGTCGATCTTAGCGACGAAATGGGGTAAATTTTAATTAAAATTTCTGTCTTGAAAGTATAAGTAAATACACAGCTGCTCAACGTTGTAACAGAAACTCATTTCCCAAGTGGGTCAAATAGTACTTAAAAGCCAAACTAAAGGCCAAGCTACCACAACCAACAGAAATCGATAGATGCGCTGCAAAAAACACACAAGGAGAAGGAAAGATAGGCATTGGTTGACATGGCCCATCATAATCGCATAAGTCCGTTTGCTATTTGGAGCAAAGACAACAGTCCCGCTAGCAAGCACAATAATAATTTTCTAGCCCACTGTTGACATTGACATGCTGTTTGGCTCATGCTGCGTATGCGTGATTTTCATATACTATATAGTCGTACTGGTCACGTAATTAAGGGAGCACTATAGCTTGCTGGCTAATCACATTTAATGATTATATCTAGTGTTTCTTTCATTATTTATATCTGCCTGGATCCCAAACGATCTCATTGAAATGTAATTTTCCGCCTGGTAAACAAAACTTCACTCTGAAATTTGAAGAGTCTCGTTTGTAAAGTTAAATGTACAAAAATAATTTAAAAGTTCCTTTCCAGAAACATTTACTTTCTTGCAAACAACGACATGGTGGTACTCTTCAAAAAGAATAGTCATTTTTCCTAAGCTAAGCCTACGTTATACCAAATGGCACATTTCAAGGACCTTCATAATAACAAGTTACACTTTACCACAAGTTGTGAGGAAGTCAAAAGCTATTAGCAAATTGAAAGAAATTATGGAAAAATAGTTTTGCTCCCTTTTTTTCTAGCAATTAGCAAAAAGTGAGCCCAAAAACTTTTTAATAAGCATTAGTGGTAAACTAGGGTCCAGACATAAACATTAAATTTGCATTAAGACATAATATGGGTATCCCAAAATTGATACGGGTACAGCGAGTGCGTCAGGACGGTGCTGGGCGGTACGTGTAATATAATACCACACATACTACGAAAAGCTTGCAAATATTTGCTAAAAGTTGGATTTTCCATCAGAGTTTGCAAACTGTTGGCAATAAAGCATAATTGGAGCAGGAGAAAGAGATTGCACCGCGCACAAAGAACAAGTAGTATGTTAAAGTCCGTGTGTGTGTGTGTGCGTTGTGTGGCACAGGTAAGTGGCACTTTAAGACTTAGCTCTTATATGGTATATATTTACAAGAGTGTGTATTCATTAATTTAGTTCTGTTGGCTAAGTAAAGTTATTAAAAAAACAACAAGATTAATGTGAAATGCATACAATATTATTCAAACTATTAATCGCTAAGAATTTATTGTAGAGATATAACACACAGCAATATATATTTATATATTGCTCGGGCTTAGTCAAAAAACTAATTTATGCGAAGCATCGGAGATAGCTTGTGTCCGAAAAATGCTCGATTCTAAGAATAAATACATATAAACTCGCACCAACTTGGCGCACGACACTGCGTATACGTAAAATTATATTCTGTGACCTAGCTGTCTTGCGTTCTGTCTGTGGGCGAGTGTGTGCAAAGGTTGGTGGGTGTGTGCGTCTGGTGTTTTGTAATTTGTATAAGTGTGTGTGTGTGTTTGTGTGTGCCTGCGGTTCCTAAATTTTTAAATTTCTAGCGTAGCCTTATCCACAAGCGTCTCTGTTTGCCTGGACGACGTGCAGTCCTTTGTTTGTCTTTTATTTGCCAACATATGTTCGCCCGGAGTTACAGATTGCTGGCAAATGTCCGTGCCGTTCATTTGCAATGCAGACTGAGATAGGCCACCAAATTTGTTTCAGTTCGCAAAATAAATGAAATGAAAACAGCTCCCGTAAACCCACTCGAACTGAAACTGAAACAGCGACTGTGATGCATCATTCACTTCATATACCAAATTTAATTTGCGAATGTCATGGCTCTAAGTCCTTTGGCCATTTCTCATGCGTGCCTACACCCACTATCCACCTTAAAGCGAGCAGCGAAGTAAAGTTTAAATTTTTTTACATATATACTTGTATCAGAGCTATGCAGGTCAAATATCTAATAAGAGCTGCAAATTTTATAAGTATGGAATTTATGAACTGCACTTTGCAGCTGAGCATAATTAATGAGAACAAAAATTCCATGAACTTCACTGTTGACAAAGTCGTAGGAGGTATTTATATTGCGTTCCTGAAGCTAATGTTTTTTAACACGAATTTCAGAGAAAAAAGTTTTTTTATTCAACATTTACTCAATAAGATGATTTTAGTTTTAGTTTATGTATATAGAGATTTGATATTGCTCGAAATGAACATTTTAATTGAGCAGAGGTGTAAAATGGAATTATGGATTCCTTTTTTGGTAATATAGGCTATTAAAAATAATGACATCAATATCGATTGAAATTCAAAGCTAGCGTTTTCAATGAAATTTGCTAATTAATAATTGCAATCAAATTACATTTGTAATTTTATTATTGACAATAATTTTATATATTGGTTATAAGAACTTATGATGATAAGAATGAGCAATAGTTAATACACGTATTAGGTATTTATTTAAGGCTCTAATCTGCCGCAGTTGCAGTCCTATTGTGCAAGTCAAAATTATTTAGATTTAATGTATTAAAGGTGTGGTAATAACAACAAACTTGGCAAACAGCAACTTATCGCTTTATGCAAGGATTTGTGGCACACAGACTGCTGACAAGGGGCCCATGACAAAAATGGGGTTGGGAGGTGACAGGTAGGCTTGTTGACTTTTTAAGTTATTATAAACACCAAGTTAAAAGTACATAACAAACGCACACACACTCACACACAAAGAGATGTGTGCCCAAAGGCTCAGCGCAGCTTAAAGGTAAGTACATAGTAGATACAACTTTTGAGCGCCGCAAAGACAAACGGTTAAAATCACGCTTTGGGGCATTAGTTAGCAAGCATCAGCGGACAGCAAGCAGAACTTTCTGAGCATTCTTTGTTACCCATTAAAGAGCTAAAATCAGCTACCATTAAATGGCAAGGCACACCCAACAATTGGTCGATAAAGCTGTTTGCGTAGGCAGCGCTGATTGCTTAGAAGCTGAACATTCCCAGCTAGCTGACTTAAATCAAAAGCATATGTATTTACCAACGCACGAAATTGGATTAATTTTTTATAAATGTGTATGTATGTATTGAACTTGTTAAAAAAAAAAGCCGAGTCAATGTGCATATTTTATGCTATATTAATCGAAATTTACATATGTAAGTGTGTAGCTAATGGATGGCTGACAAAAAGTAACAGTTTATTGCTGATAAGGACATAACATGAGAAGCAATAAAGCCTAAACGCAGTCACTGTTAGTCTGACAGATAAAATCCAGCGTCACTTCACTTCGTAGCGTAAACGCAATATCGATTTGAGCAGCCAACTAAGCATAAGCCTGTTTTCTATTTCCCCCCACACAGACACCCACACACACACACACACAATGGAATCGCTTTTCCCTTTTATTTCTTGTTTTTAGTTTAGTACTCTTTTTTTGTGTGATTTTTTCCAGCAGATAGCGTTTGACGCAAGAGCAACAGATTTTTTCGGCAATGTGTACGGCAATCTTATTGCTGTTCGAACTGATGAAGCTTTACTGTTGTTCTGTTTTGCGGGCACCGGATGCGAAATGTATGTGAATCAAATGCGGATGTCCAGTCAAAACCAATTTCAAAATAAATTACAGCCTTTATTAAAGCCGAGCATGGAAGCACAATATAAAAAAAGGTTGGTTATAATCATACCTTAACAATGCATTCTCGTGGGGATCCGATAGTCAAACAAAAAGCAGCTATTGTTAAGTCAATATATATATATATATATATATATATATGTATGACCTTTTTACTAACAATACATCGAGATTTTGCAAAGGAAAACACGTTTACACATAAGTAATGATGGCTTGTGGACCTTAAAACTTTTTAGGTTAAGAAAACTTTCTCTTTTACCATAAATATCAAGAATTAAGTTGCAAAATAATTGTTGTACGAATAATTAATAAAAAAGAGATTAAAAATGACAAGCTAAATATCTATTCGAGTGGGCAGCTTAGAAATTGGTACGTAATCAATTAAGCACTTTGTTGCTGACAAATACATATTTTATCGAACGAACGTGAATAAACTGAAACTGCCAGAACTGTCCTTATTATACATAAATATGAAACAGCCAACTAACAGCAATTGAAACTGAAAGGTTGGCTCGGGATACAAATTGTGTTAGAATGACATTGCACGAAATTCTGACAATACTTATAATGAGGGCTTAACAAAACCTGTCTAATTAATAAAGCGTATTAATGATTTTGTTTGCTAACAGCTTTTAAAAAATTTTACATTTATTTTAACAATCAGAAAAAAATTCCTGTTTTATATTTTATATTGCAACAAATGTTTTTGGCATTCCACCAATCATATTTATATGTATTGGAAACTACGTAGTAGCGCTTTTGTCATAAAATATAAGGTATAAAATTTTGATTTGATGCTTTATCTTCACTTTAACCTTTACTACGGTTTCTTTGGTTCTAGAAAACTCAGACCAACAAACCTTTGTACTGCATTTAATTAAAGTCCAACAGTTGTAGGTAATCTCTGCAATCAGTTTTGCAGTTGACGGTTGTTGGTAGCTTACACAAACATGAACATCATAGCAACCCATTTACTAAGAAGAGTGAAAAAATATTATTTTTGCATATGTTTTGCTTCATCCTGCTCGAATTAAGTTTTGCAATTCAAAGTTGTTGTCATGGTTGCTGCATTTACCGTCCCTGCAATCCGAAAACATTGCAAATTTTACTTGATGCAGCTGTGTCTATGGTGCAATGAACGTTATCATATAAGCGGGGGAGTAGCAATGGTCTGAAGATAGAACTCAAGATGGGGTGGATGAGCAAGGCAGGCCACAACAACTCATCGGGCAGTAATATCAACTTGCAGATAAAAGAGCAATTTATATAATGAAGGGCGTACAAGCTAATTGGTTTTGCCGCCTGCTTCATATTTCTTTATTGACGCATTTGTTCGTTTTGATGAAATGTTACTGACGGCTGGCTACCTTATTAAGCTACCATGTTGAGCTAATTAATTTGCCGCTTCAGTTGCAAATACTGTTGTTTTAGTTCACCTACTAAATAACGAGCACACAGTTTATGCAACAAGTGGGCATAATAGCTGTTACTAACTGTTGTCTGGCTAAAAATATAGCCTGATATCTTATTGTTACTATTTTATGTTATGTCAAGTAGTTGGCTGGCAAAAAGGGGTAAATTCTAAACTTGAAATGTATGCAAAATATTGTTGTTGTTATTATTCACATGTACATATATGTTGTGAGCAGTTTACGGTGTGTATCTACAGTAGTTGACCTTGTACTTAATACAGGCATGCAATGCTAGAAATGTTAAAAATTGCGCCTCGACGATATGCAACAAAAAATATTTCACGCGTCTGCCGGAAGGTGAAAAAAGTTGTCATTTTAATGCTTTTTTTTGTATGCCAGGCACGCGCATTGCCACACTTGTTTCAAAAAAAAACGGCACACTAACACACGCACATGTGCATGCAGGCATACACATAAGTATACAACCACTTTAGCATTCACAATTAGCCAAGCAGCTCCCCTTGTATGTTGTCGTTGCCTCGGTCTGTCTTCTGAGGCTTCAAGAAACATGCATACGCCGTCGGAACATGAAATCATTGATTTTTCACAGTAATGAACGAGCTGACTGGCTGGTATTTTGGGGAAAATGTGTGCGTGTGTGTGTTCTCAGTTTACTTACCGGTCCGAGATTGTCGAAGCCATACTTATCGGCAACATCGTGGGCAAAGTCCTTGTCAACGCCCCGACGGAAACGCACCAGAAAAGAGTTGGTAAAGACAGCCTGATTACCCAGTCCGCCGCCGCCAGCTCGGCCGCTGGCAGCATCCACATTGCCAATATGCAGCAGCGGTAGGAGCACTACCAGCCCCAGCATTCCAATGCACAGCAGTCGCCATGAAGCAGCACAGCTCCATGCAGCTGCCGCAATGAACATTGCACGCGTTTCACTCCTTGCTCTTGGTCTTTTATTTTCTTGTTTTCGTCTGTTTTCCTTATAGACTTTGTTTGCGCTCGAATTCACAATATGCGACGATGGGGCAACGCTAGTGCCTCAAAATCGTGCTCACTCTGTTATTGGTTTGTTAAGCTTTGTGGGGCGGCGTGTGGTGGAGTGTCAAAAATAAAGGCCGCGGTTCACTGCTCACATAAAAGCGTTCGTTAGATACTTGTTCGTTTGTTTGCTTGCTGTTTGTAAATAATGAATCCTTCAGAAATAACCGGCAGAACAACACTTGAAGTTTGTACGCTGCAGCCGCTACTTTGGCAATCAAAATTAATTTGCTTCTCCTATTAGTTTCTATTTTTGTCCTTTTAGAATTCTTGTTGTTGTCTGCGCTGTATGCCTGCTATTTGAGTTAATTGTAATGCGCTGCGACGAACTTCACTTTGCCGTTGCGCGCTGACAACTGTTTGGCAGAGTTGACAGTGGACGCCATTATGAATATACGTACGTACGCCAGGCGCCGAACCAAGCAAAAGCGTTTGCTAAAGCTCAACCGAAAGCTCTTCGCATGCGCTCACACTCCAACACATAATAAGCTCGCCCACACAGTGCATTTCATTTGTCGCTAGTGCTGTGCTGCTCGTACACCCAGCTGCTGCTCCTTGGGTCTATGGTGGCTTAAGCTCAACTCGTTTCCAGCATTTGTTGTTACTTTTGCAGCTTGCTTTGCGCTTTGTAGACGTCACCAATTTTGTTGACCTGCTGCTGTTGTCGCTGCTTCTATTTTGTATCCATTATACGAACAACGTCCCTTTGCCCTTCGCGTTTTTTCTGTTGTTGCTTGTACTGCTTGATTGTTGTTGGTTTTTTTCTTTATTCGATTGCTCGGCTTGTTGCTCGGCTGCGATTGGTTTATGCTGCGCATTGTCAACATATGGCAGCATACTTAATGTTCCAGATTCATTGCATTTCGTTAAAAACACACATACACACACACATACATTAACTTGTTTAAATATGTATGAGTGTGGCTATGTGTCTTTGGATTGCCTCTTACCACAATAATAGCTAAAAAGAGCTTCAACTTTGACCTTAACCCCAATGAAATGTTTTGCGGCCAAAAGCGCGCATTAAGTTCTTGAAATGTTCGCAATTGGGAGCTTAATTTAATTGCTGTAAGCTGCAACTTCTTGACCCCTTAGGGGGGCTTACAATTAAATAACGCACAGTATGTATTACACTTTTAAACATTTCCGGTGAGAATCTGTTATATGTAAGTGTTTCTAAGAATATTATTACATATTTATTTTTAATTTTCTAGAACAATATTCTGTATTGTTTGACGTATTTTAAAAAAATTATAGATAATAGCACTTTTAAAATGTTTTAATGTAAACGGAAGCATCTCTATGAAAATGTAAACATCCCTACTATAACAGGATTTGAGCTTAGTTTCTTAGTTTATAATAACAAAATAAAGGATATCTTTAACTTAATTTTATTAGAAAGCATAATGTTAATATTAATGATTTTTAAACTTATTTTCCTTGCCAGATGTTCATGTAGCAAACTGTATCAACGAACCTAAAGCTAACCATACTGCAGTAATTATTAATTATAAGCTCCACTGGACTTTCGTTTTTCTCATTTGGCTTTTACGCAGCAAAACGTGCAACTCAACACAACCGTTTGAACATGGCACTCGGCAGGCGCTCCAGTTGGCGCAGCTCTTCGAATCACTAATCGAGAACAACAATGCAATTAGCCATTAGCTGTACATACAGGCAAGAACTAACTTTAAATTACAATTAAAATTTAATCAAGCTTAAGTTTAAAGTTAATTAATGTTAAAACGGTCAGTTCAACAATGAGAAGCAAAAAGGCAGGCACAACTTTGAGAAAGCCAAACTTTTTGCGCATCACATTCTGTTGCGGGTAAATGGGAAGCCGTTGGAGCAATTTAATGTGGGTGTTACGGCTTCATTTCCGCCTACCAAAAAGTTTGCCTCGCGCTATTTAAAACAAGATATGTATAAGGAACAAGTTGCTATAGTTATAATTGCTAAGTCGCATGACTTACCACTTGAGGTACCCGGCGATAGGGCGTGGGAGCTAGCGTGTCGTTTGATGTGCGGCGTATTCAATATGCCAACGCCTTGAACAGCAGTGGCAGCATTTGTACATGAGGCAGATATTGGTGCAACACCATTGCTTGCAACGTTATTGGCAGCGGCGACGTCGCTTGCTGTTTTGTTTGGCATCGAGTTATAGCGCAGCAGCGAGGTGCGCGGCTTTTTTGGCTGCGATGCCTCCAGCATGACCTCGTCGAGAGCACTAAACCAATCCTCGGATTCACTTTCATCCTCTAGGAACTTCATATAGAACGAAGATTGTTTTTTTTCCTTATGGCTCCTGTGATGACTGGTGGGTGTGGTGGCAACGGCAGGCGTTTCCTGTGACTGCTCCTTTGACTCCAGCTGCTGTGTTGCCTCCAGCAGAAAGCAATCCGTATCCGAATCGTTAAGAAAGTCCGCCAATGCGGCATCCGCAGCGACTTCTTCGATTTGTGGCACTGGCGCTTCTGGCGCTGACTGCTGATCTAGTTGCCTGTGCAACTTCTCACAACGTTGCTTAAGCAAATCATGATCGCGTTTTTGTTGTGCACGCCACTGACGATTGTCCAGCTGTTTGCGCCTCAGCTCATTGGCTGCATCAACTCGCACCTGTTTGCGTCGCTCCTTTTGCTTGCACGCATTCGGGCCGAACTCTTCTGAATCGAAGCCGCTGTCCGAGGTTGTGTTAACCTTATCGCCACGTGCATTATTATCGCAATTCCAGCGCCAGCTGACCTCCGGGCTGCCCGTGACGAGCGTCTGCGAAAACAGGCAGCTGGGCGAAAGGCTTGTGCGTGGCGAAAAGTCAATGCTGTCGTCCAGTGTATGCATTTTTCTGTGTGGCGGTGTGCTCTGAACAATATCTACAACATTCACATTCGGCGAACGAGGCGAACCATTAGCTTCTCTTACATCTTCCTGTGTTGCGCTGGCGCGAACGCGACTCTGCGGCGAGGCTGCATGCAAAATGTTTATACAGATGATTATTACTGCTTGATATGCAACAGATCACTATTGTTACCTACCGCTGTGTCGTTTTTGCAGCAATCGGCTGCTTAGCGTTAGTGAGCGCCTTTTGCTTGCAGTTGGCGCGTTGTCCATTTAGTAACATTTCATAATTAATTTAAAACATTAAGCGATTGCGTCGTAAAATGCGCTCATTTTAAGCGTTTGGTATTTTTTAGGGTATTTTGCTATCAACAAATTATCGATTTATTGTCAAATAAATTAATACCTTTTTATTATATAACTATCGATTCAAGACGGTTTTTAGCTTAATAAAGCGAAAATAATTACATTGCTCAAATCCAAATGGATATTTAGTTTTTTACATCTCTGTTGCTTTCTTAAATAATTAAATTAGTATTTTAATTCAATTTTAAGTTTTCAACATTTAGCAGCACTGTCTCTGCGAAGTAGCTGTCAAAAAGCTGATTGCTGCGGCACACTAGGGCTAGACTGGCGGCAAAAGATTCCACATTCAAAATGTTGCTGATTATTTCGAATACAGAGTTTACAATTATTTAACGATCATTTAATTAACATCTTTATTATTAATATAGACATTTATACACAGCTTTTAGACACGTGCTAGTAAGTGGTGGGTAAATTGTTGCGTTTAGAGCACAATATTTAACTAAATTGATTGTGTAAACTAAGGAACACTCAATATTAATTTGAAAACTCACAAGTATGTATCTGCATTTGAACGCTTAAATATTATTATACATAGATGCATTAAAGAGTAAATTAATAAGTCCATCAAATAAAATTATTGTCCTGCCTAAAATGCTTTAGCTTTACTTCCACTTACAATTTGTTTACCAATTTACAATCCCTTGTTGTACCAAACGGTATCCAAGTCGGGACGTTTCTTTTGTATAGCATCGCGCACCTCCGGCTCCAGGTTGTTAACTTTGATCGGAGCACGTTGACTGAAGAATGCACAGCCCATGGGCGTGGCAAAGATTAGAACAAAACCGCAGAAAAGCGTCTGAATTGGAGCATTGGATCGAGGATATTTCTTAAGGAACCCATTCTTCTCCAGCTTGTTCATCAGCAAGGGTGTTAACGCTGTCGTGTAATACACACATTAGATCAATTAAAGCCCCCTTATGCCACTGAATAGTAAACTTACTCATTCCAGGCACCGCCATTGCAATTCGACTTAATATAACTGCTGAAATGCCAAGAAAGGCGGCTTTCTTCGAAATTCCCATCTCGTTGTTCTTCTCATCCAACAAAACGACACCATTGCGCAGCTCTCTGTCAAATGATAAGGCCTTAGACACATTCGATAATGTTGCTTATCACAATATTGGATACTCACTGCATTCGCATGCACGGAATGTTTATGAAATTGGCAGCTGCAACGGCAACAAGCGGCACCAATCGACCGATAAATGGATTCATATTCCTTACTGCTCGGTTCAGGGAGAGCGCTGTGCCGAGTGCTCCGCCCGTTGCCAGGCAATACGAGGTTAAAAGTTGTCTGATAATAATAATAAAATATATAATAAGCTTATAATCGGCATGCAAATCTTTGTAATGGGATCACCTACGACTGACTAATTGGTGATGTTCCGGAACGGTTTGTGTAGTTCACAATGGCGTTGAAAGTTTGATTGAACCACTGCCAGAAAACAACGGCACTCGTTGACTTGTAGAAGGTCATCATGCCTAAAAAAAAAAACCAAAAAAAGAAAACATAACAACAACAATGTCGTCATTATTACTTGTTTATTAATCAAAGCGCGGAAGCGAATAGTTGAAATTCACAAACGAAAGCATATGATGAGAGCAGCATAAGAGCGTACACTTAGAGAAAATATTGGAAATTATTGTTCACAAACGAATATATTATTGTTAATAAATAAATAAAGGAATTAAGAACGTATTTAATAAATTTACAGATTACTTTTAATATTTGTTAAATAATTTTCAAGTCATTCTCTAAGTGTAAGCTCGTAACCTGTAGGTCAGGGGCATCGTTTATTAGTTACTGTTAGATGGGAAGCATGTACATATATGGTATATACGGACAAACTTCCATATAACGAATCTCAAAAACGGCTAGAAAAAGCTTCGCTATGGAGAAAATTCGTAATGTAGCACGGATTTGAAAATGAATTCGTAATATCGAAAACTTCGTTATAGAGGAGCTCCACTGTAGTTTAGTAATTAGTACTTACAGCCAGTGACAATCGTATTCATTGGCATCTGTGCGGCCATGCGGCCAATGATGATCTGCTTCTCGCCCGTCTCCGGATGAAAGGCCGAATCGTACAGGTACTTGGCTCTCCACACATCATCAATAGATTTGGCTTCGGGCACATCCTTGCCGGCACGATACTTTAGCACGATTTGGCGAGCTGCTTCCAGTTGTGCGTTGGAGGCGAAAACGTTTAGGGGATTTGTCAGCAGAGCGAAATGCCTTACACGACCCATATACGTGCTCTGATCGTATTGGGGCTTATCAATATCCACTTTTGGTAGAGGTGCCATTTTTGTTGTTGCTTAGTATGTGATGTGTCAGTCTGTTACTGCTGCTGCCCCTTAGCCGAATGTATGTAGCTCTGTTGGTTTAAGTAATTAATTGTTTGGATACAAAATTTATAACAATTGATACAATTCATACATAAACAAAAAAAAATATTAGACTGACAGCTTATTAAGCCGAATAATTAAAAAGTAATTAAATTCTTTAATTGAGAACTGTTGCTGCGCTAAATGCTTCTTATCAATTGGCCGCAATGACCTAACCAGCTTCACGCTAATCGCCAGCAAACAAGTTTCAGACTTCGCCGCAGTACATACAGACAGATACGCAGATATACAACAAATGTTATATGTATGTATGCATATGTTTATTTGTATATATTGACAAAATATAACGTGGATGACTCGACTGAACTCTTCGATTATGCATTCAAAACAAAAACATTCGTTTCTAGTATATTACATAATTCAGCTGCCAATAACGCGAGTAATATTGAAAAATCCATAAATCTTATCGGCGTGCGCCGGGTGGTGCACAGCTGACTTCGGCATTTAACAACAACAACATAATTTTATTTTCCAGACTCGTCAACTGGAGAGAACAGGTTGCGACACTGACACTTACACACGGCGAATATACGTACATATGTATGGCTGTTTGTTTTGGAGAGTGTGTGCTGTTCTGCTCGAGAATCGTTTCTTTAACTTTTTTCACGCGGGCGGCATCTACACGCACACACGCACACTCACACACACACTCAAAGCTACGCACAATTTGGGCGGTTCACTTGCTAGCACTTTGGCAGTGAACTTACGACTGAATCGAGTGCTAAGAGCTCCAATGCTGCTAACGCTGCCGCTGCCGCAGCAGGCCTTAATCAGCTGCAGCTCCAGAGAGCTTTTCATGCCCTTCAAGAGGCTGTCACAACTGTATCAAACAGCTTGTGTGCGTATGATAACAAATGAATCATCAATTTGTACCAATTATACGCATATATGAGAGATTTTATGATTACGGTAATCTTATTTCTTAATCGTTCTTCAAATTAGTTTATAATGCAATAAAAGTCCAAATTTTATTATGTTTCTTATATTTGGAAAGCGTATACACTTTTCAGCGTGCTGAAGTAACTTTCTCCTCATTCTTTTGCCTTCTTGTTTACCTTGCGTTTGCTTAATTCGTATGTGCTGCGCTGTGGTAGAAATCAACGACGGCATTGAAATAAGAGAAAGAGAGTGACAGAGAGAGAGAGAGAGAGAGAGAGAGCTTTTCTATTAATTTGCTCTGCGCAGCTTGTTATTACCAGCTAGGCTTGAACGTTGCCAAAGCTTTTAAGGCAGCCTGTTGGCAGCCTTGCTAAAATTCAAGTTGAATGGCAGTTGACTTACCCAATAGTACCTTGATACATACGGAATCCGTAATACGTATTACGTATCTAACAAACAGCTTTTATAAGATAAACGAAATCTGTTAAGTTTAAGTGATTGACATGTTTATGATGAAAACTATGTTGTATTGCGTGTGTATATTCATTTATTTTTGAAATCCATTAATAGACTAAACATAACATCAACAGTTGTGTATATTAGCAATAGTTATAATGTTTCTTTTGCCACAAATAAATGTAATTACTCGTTTATTTGTTATTATTCAATATTTGTTATATATAAGTACTATATATATAAATAAATATTATGCATATTTAAAGTATCTCTTCAATGTTTGCAAACAATTATAGTCATAGTTAACACAAATGATAGATGTAAATACAAATTTGTATATAATAATATGTAGCATAGATGACACGTATATTACATTCTTGTAGGTATGTTTGTATGTATTTAATGTAAAGCACATGTAGTGTGTGTGTGTGTGTGTGTGTTATGTATAACTATTCATATGCATACATCATTTTTACACTTAGGTAATTAGGTAGTTACAATATTTGCATTAAGATACTTTAACAGTCAAAGTAACTCGAAATATATAAGTATTTATAATTTATGGTTTTTGGGATAGTTGAAGATATTTTAAATAAAAACAATGTATTTTGTACGTTAAAAACGTGTCAACTGTTTGGTAAATTTGAATAGAACTGCTAATTACAATATTTAATTGAAACACTTAACGTTTTGTTAACAGTTTAAGGTTAGTTTTTGGATTTTAAGTGGTATATATGGTTATTTGTTTGATGTATGATATAATAGCAATGTACGTATATATGTTTATGTTTATTTATGTATGTATGTATATGATAATGTTATGGTTTTTTTTGTTACACTCAAAACGACTAACAATTTGCTTAACTTTGCACTCGGTATATATTTAGTATTATGTATATGTATGTAATTGTCACTTATTTTTTTTACCATATGTTTGTATGTATGTATGTAGCTGGCATATTTTATTGAGTGGGGAAGAACGTTGTACTTGAGAGATGCCTTTAGAAGCATTTGTTTTAATATAGGAATATTAGTATTTATATAGGATAGGTAATGTAAGTGGCTTTGTGGGAGTTTTTCAATAGGCGATTGTTCGTACATTTATTGTTATTGGTTAAACTGCTAGTTGTTCTAAGTTTCAAAGAATATTTCCCTAGTAAATCAAAGGAAGTTCATTGTTTTTTTTGGTTTTTCAATTCGGCGCCTTTCTGTATCGCACATAAGTATATATGTACTTTATATGTATATAAGTATATGTTTCCTTATGTGTCTTGCATGTATATTTACTCTACATATGTATTGTATGTATGTTTTGAGCGCATCCATTTTTATGTAGCAGTGAATTGCTTACTATGTACGTATTGTTGTTGTTTCGTATCTTTATGCTAAATAAATAGTATCTATTGTATATTATGTATTCACGCGTATCTTTGTCCTACACTTTGCTTGCAGCTAAATTATACTGATTCAGTGTCATGTCTACCATTATTATCGGATTCTAATACCACTGCCACTTCTTGTGTGTGCTAACAATTCTACCAATGCACATCTAAATGTTAAAATAACTATTAAATGCCCTGTCATCATACAGCTAACAAGTCACAATATTGATAATTGCGAAGTGGGAATTGCAAATAATAAATAAAAATATACTTAATTATCGAAACACAGATTAAAATTTATTTTAGATTTTTCTTTCACTGTTTAAGGACAGCTTTTAGCTAAAAATTAAATTTATAGTTAAAATACGAAATAATTTGGTTAGTTATTTAACCAATTTAAACAGTAAAATCATAAGATTTTCTAGTATGCTGTTTAAAATTCCACAAATGTGTATAAATATGCGTGTGTATGTTTGTATGAATACGTGTATCTTAATTGCACCAAAAATTGACTAAAATGTACATTATTAGAATAATAAATTGTTTGTATACATATAGAGTTTGTGTATATAATATATATATATATATAAATATATATATTTACAATACAAAATTGACGCCATTAATTGCCATAATGTTGAATATTTTTGAAGTTTATATATTTAATGTGATTACTTTTGTGGTTTTCTTTTTATTATTATTCAAATTATAGTCGTATGTGTTGAAACTCAGGACGTTTGTCGTTGATCTTTTTAAATATATGTAAAAAATATGCTTCATTTGTATTTATGCAATAAAAAATATCTACATATAAATATTATTTAAAGTTCGTTCTCCTTTTGTTTATACATAAGTACGTATGTATGATGCAGTATAATGGCAAATAAAATCAATGCAAATGCATAAGTCGAAATTACACGACCAGAATATACCCTGTACCAATATTGAGGGCTTATTTATTCGTATGATGGAGTATAACAGCATTGTAAATTTTCGATATATGGCAGCTTTTTTTGTTTGTGAGATCGACGAACGGATTTTATAAGCAGACAGGCAATTCTGATAAACATATAAACATGTTCAGAGTTGCCTTTTTATGACTTTTAAACTGATAGGTACAGGGTAATGCATAAGTTTTAATTGATTTGCAACAAAATTCGATGAGCTTATTCATTGACTTGGTAAACTGCTTAGTAATTAATGTATTGATTTGTTTGCTTACTTGATGGATTTGCAAGTTCTTCTTAATTTTGCAGTAGGATCTGCAGCGGTAACAGACTTTGAATTTTTTGAGAATCTTACAAAATTTAAAAGGAAAACTTACAAACCAAATAACGTTTTTTTTTTTTTTACAAATTTTGAACTATTAAAATATAACTTAAAACTCAATGCCTAACTTACAAGAATTGTTAACATGTCTTTGATGCATTTATGTGATTATGATTTGATTTTATTGTATGAAATTTTGCGTTGTTCCTTTTCTATTACTTAGTGTTGTTCCATAAAACCGTGGCAACAAATTTTTATCGATTTGCCGTTTATTTTATTTTTTTTTTTTTGTTTAATACTTGTACTTAATATAAAACAAACTTTCCCTATCTACAGTGCTATGTATATATGCTTATATTTGTTGTATATGGAGTTTGGTTTTTTTTCATCATTCGCCTAAATACATATCAATTCGATTATTGGGTTTTCCGTTTAATTGGTGCATGTAAAAATCCATGTAAAACGCGCTCTGATTAACATATACATTAAATATATAGGTATATATATATATTTATATGTATACAAGATACATTTTTTTTCTTTGGGACACTTTGCCGATCCTCTGTTTTTTGCTGCATTTATGTATACATATATAACTTTTAGATGTATGTATGTATGCACTTATGTGTATTTATATTAATGTATATGGTACTCGTAATTGGTGCTGGTGATGCGAATCTAAGTGCGTCTGGTATATAATATATATGCATATATATATGTATATATATGATCATATGGTAGTCAGTTAGTTTGCTTAGTACGGGCCTGCAAAAATCCAAAAGTTATAGATTAAAATGAATCATAGTCGATGGTACTACTACTCACTGTCACACTGTGCTAGGTCCTGGCCACCAAAGACGTTCATCTCATAGAGCGACGCCAGCGTTATAAAGAGCAGATACCAAATCATCAGTATAATGCCCAAACGTTTGTCCAATTTCCAGCCATTCAAATGTGTCGATAATATCAAGAAGACAACGGTAGAGAAGAGCGAAAGTGTGGAATATACCAGACCTATGAAAATCAAATACGTACTCAAATGATTAATAATAGTAGTTTTGAACTATTTATAGTACATCTAGTTGGCGGGAACAATCAAGACACATGCCAGGCACAATACCACATAAAACATAAACCATATTCCGACGACAATAACAAGCACTATGTACTATGTTTTAGTAGTAGAAGAATGGCGATATTCATACATACCCTTGGATATGACATTGACGTGCGAGCCGGGCATAATAATAGCCGTTTGTATGAACCATGGAAGACCTAAGCACACTAGTATATCAAAGACATTTGAGCCAATTGCATTCGATACGGCCATGTCGCCATAGCCCTCTTTGATAACGGCTATTGAGCTTATGGCATCCGGCACAGAAACGCCAGCAGCTACGAACGTCAGGCCCATCACAGTATCGGGTATGGCCAGCGTGGAGCCAATCACTGTTATCATCCAGACCATAAAATACGAATAGAACGAAATCCAAAACATCGAGATGAGAAACGTGAACGGATACCAGTTGCGATACTTCTCCAGTCGACAATCCGGTATTGTCTTCTTGCACAAAAAGTGGATCGGATAAACCACATACCAGGCAACTAGTGCGGGTAATCCACCTTCTGTGGGTCGCACTAAGGGATCTCGACGTGGCTCGCGTTGTTTATCCGTCGACTTGTAGTAATCAACGCCACCTGGGGCTGGAGTGGCAGACACAACTTGAGTCTTGGCTGTTGCTGCAGCAGCAGCTGATTCTCCTGTAACCACTGAATCCGGCTGATCGGCATTATAAGCCATATTCTCTTGACCCTGACCCTGAGTAAACTGACTCATGCCCCAATCATCGTCCGGCGGCGGTTGAGTGGCTCTCAGAGCACTGGGAGCCGAAGGCTGCGGCTGATTCTCTGAGGACCAAGCCGAATTCGGATCCCAGCTGGAATTGGGATCATTGTAGCTCTGATAGTCGCCCTGTCCCGTTGGCTGCTGCTGATGCTGCTGCGGACTCGTTTTGGATTCCTTCTGCTGTGCTCCGTCGTTACCTTGTGTATAAGAACTTTCGGGCACATTCTTATAGGTTACCAGCGCTGATTGCTCCTCCTTGCTGGGCAGCTTAAATGGCAGATTCAAGCCCAATGCCCACCTCTCCAATTCCGTATTGAAATACATGGCAATACAATAGCCCACGTAACAGAGCAGCATCACCACAGATTCTGCCTGTAATGGAGAAAATAAGAGCCATAATACGCAACACTGTAAGCCACAAAGTTATTTGAAAGACTTACGCAAGAGATGTAATCATTGTAGATAACTACAAACATGACTAATATGGACACACAGTAGAAGAAGCAATCACGGACCAGTGGCCACCAGTTGAGTTGACAAACGGTGCCGGAGCACAACGCACAGACGGATATGACAAACATGATGTTGAACACGGCGGATCCAATGACACCACTGATGCCAATATCGTCCTTGGCAACGAATACACCAATCACCACAGTGGCCAACTCAGGAGCTGAACTGCCTGCGGCCATAAAGGTGGCACCAGCCACGTCCGGTGACAGCTTAAGCTCTGCAAACATTTTAATTGATAAAACGATTGTATCGGATTGGATAGAAAAGACGGCTCACCCTCGCACAACCTGTCCATACTGGCCACAAAGTACTCATCGCACACAATGGCCAGTCCAAAGAACGTAAAGACGGCCACCAGAATGTGTATGATGAGTCCACCATGCTGTCGAGCCCACTTATTCATCAATGGCTGAGGAAACTGTTGAATAGCTGCCGGTATGCAATCATTTTGCTTTGATCGATAAGTGGGCAAAACGTCATGCAAATGATGGGTTGCCATCGTTGTCGCCGCACTCTCAGCAATTGCCTAAAGAGAGATATATGTTAAGTAATCTGAGCTTGAGCAACTTAGCCGCTTACCTCAGTTGTATAAAATGGATTTGGTGAGGTATTAACAAGTTCAGGCACAACATCAGCATCGGCAGCTTCTGGCAGCATGCCCACATCCAAAGGAAGTGGTGCCTTCTCTTCGCCCTTGGCCGAGTAGATGCTCACGCAGTAGTAGATCAGGAACAGCAGGCCCATATTCCACATACGGGCGCGTCGGGAGCGGTGGCTTACAATCTAAATATACGAACACACAGGATGTGTTATTCAATTGCATTAGAATCCCTTATTCACTTGTTGTTCTCTACTATGTACTCCAACCGCCTGGAGGCGGCTTAAGCTGCTGCCTAAGCACACACAGCGTGGCAAAGATCAAAAAACGCTAAGACAATGCGGCTTATGTGCTCCACATAGATATTGCAACGCCCGCAGGCGTTGTCTCTTATAAGGTCTCATGTAGGCACACGACAAGCACACAATCACACACGTGAACACGGGACTTACTAATGCATACCCTGTGGCTCTGCTGGTGTCATACTATTTCTCAAGATCAATGAGTCAGAGAGATCATTAGTTTGAAATTGATGGAAAAAGGAAAATCGCATGACGCCTGGATATAATTCTGCCCTCCCCGCACAGAATGTGACTTCTTAAAGCGCATAGAAGTTTCCACAAACCTAAGAGTGTTAAAAACTACAGATTTGACTCCCCTTTAGTAATCTTTAAGCTAATACATAGGCAATTAGAGCTATAATCAGTCTAGTATCTTAAACAAAATCCCAATGTCGAAGTTTAAACACTATTTGGCAAATGACCCTATAGCAAATACTCCCGATTATTAAAATGTTGCATGCTGGGTATTTTAAAGGGGCTTATATGCTAGTCCGTTTACTTCTGTGCTATGTTCGTGGCAAGCTTGTTAGGTTTATTGGCACTGCGTACACCTCAAGTTTATTTCTTGAGCGACTAATTGCAGTGGACTGACTTGAAATTGAATACGATAGCAGACCTTAGCCTCAGGCCGGACTGCAAGTAAATAAATAACAATAATAAGTGCAACGACTTGCAGTTAAGTTTGTTGCGATTGTGACGAGCCGGCTTTTGTGGCTAACATGAGTATTGGCCAGTTTTCCCAGTCGGTTTTCTCGAGGTCTAACAATGAGACCTGGGATGTAACCGAATCTGATATGCGGTGCCAGCTGTTGAGTCTGTTTTGCAAACGAGCTGCATGTTCTGAATAGTCTGCCAATAGTCAACAAACAGTTATACTTGAACATGTTTATGCTATACAGGGTGACAAAATCTGAAGATTAAATTTCAATTATATGTATCATTATAAACTTTACGAGTAAATCTGTATAGCAATCTCAGCTGTTGCTAGTTGATGATATGCGCTCTGATTGCTTGAAGCTTACTTTGACTTCGATTTGTTTACCCAGGCAATTTAACGAGCAAATATATGTACATATGTGTTTAGGTACACATTCTGTGAATCTGTGGCAAATTGCAAAACTGATAAGCGGCTAGTAAACAGAGTCTGCCAAGAAATGGAACATTTTGAAAGCAGTTTGCCAACAACTGCTGCATACTTTCTAAGACGCCATTTATACATACATATGCACGGACACACAGACACATACACACATATATATAATCGAGTGGATATGACATCGTGTGCTTTCGTTCAACTCACTTGACAAAATGCGCAAATCGTGACACAAACTACATAAGCGACAACAACAATAAATGTCTTTGAATAAATTTGTGTAGCATTACAGCCATTTGTTAGCTATTGACAGTTTGCCACTGCTGTTGTTGTTGTTGTTTGCTGTTGCTGGTTTGATAACAGTGCAAATTGGACGCAAATGGCACAAAGTGCAAGAGAGAAAAAAATGAAAGTTTTCACCACAAAAGAGTAGCTGAAAATCAATTGCCGGGGGTGAGAGAGAGAGAGAGAGAGAGAGAGTGACAGAGAGCAAGTGTGTGAGAGTATTTAAAAGGAGCAGCGAAGTTGACGACAACGACAGCTGCGGCGTCTGCCTGGCTGGCTGGCTAACAAAGCCACCACACTACGAGAGTGCGAAAGGGAGCCAGGGAGGGTGGGGTTAGCACGGCTAAACAGCTCCACAGGCAAAACACGCAGCAGCGCCTTGTGGGCCACTCGGTCATGCCGCACAATATCGATTTGCAGGCCTCCTCTTCTCGCTTCTCCCCCACCCCAAGTCCTCTTCAAGCTTTTACTCACACGCGCTGTTGACTAAGGTTGCAAATGTTGTGTGAGTGTATGTGTGTCTGTGCCTGTTTCTGTGTGTGTGTGTGTGTGTGTGTGTGTGTGGTTGTGGGTGTGGGTGGAGTGCAAACGATGAGTCTTATTAGTTACAGTTACAGTTATATAGCGGGCGCTGATGCTGCAGCAACATCATATAAAAATAAATGGCTCTGCTAACTAAATACTCATGTAGAAGAAGGCAGAAAACGTCACCATTGTGATGTTCTTGCTGTTGTTTGTTTGGCGTTCGGGCTTACATCATATTTTTCTTAACGGCTCAAAACAAAAGATAGCGGCCCTTTCCCCACGCCTAAAGAAAACTAAAAGTAAGCTTTCATTGTGTTTTGCGATATAAAACCAAAAAAACATAATCTCAAACAATTGAAGGCTGTGACAAATGTGCAATTGACTTGGTCTTGATATTGTAAACAGTTTTTACAAGCCGTCGCTTTGTCGCTGTCTTTACATTCACACACATAAAAGCACACAAACAGATGTACACATGCAGGGCAATTTCATAATCACTTTTTTATGCGATAGTTACCATTTTTGCAGTAGTTTTAACGTTCAGCTGAGCGTTTTAAATAGTGAATTTGATATTTTTAAAAAACTTTTGAGTTATTTGTTGGCGCTCAGTTTAGTTTATTAGTAGCTTGTACATTGGGTGTTAGCGGAAAACAGATACAGAAGAAAACCGTTGCTTAGCAAAAAAGATGTGACGGTGTTGGCCAAGATGTCGCTTTTCCTTTTCGGCCCACACGGAGTGCCACAAATTGCGTTAGTTGCTTTTCATTTTCATTTCAAATAGTTATTATTTCACTTTTTATTTTATAATATTTTATTTGAATTTATTTTGCTCGCGCACCATACACAAGTTCGACGACGTGTGTGTGTCTCAGTGTGTGTGTGTGTGTGTGTGGCTTGGAAGTCACGGAGTGTGTCCGGTGTGTATGTGTATGAGTGGGTGGTGTATGTGGTTCGAAACGCGCACGAGCAAGCACAGCTTTGCTTTCGTATGTGGAGACGGTTCAGCGCAAACTAACGACAGCGCCAACGTCGCAAAGTCTGCAGCAAACTTTTCTGGTCTAGCTACACTGAAAAGAACAAA
Organism: Scaptomyza graminum; assembly: GCA_018901835.1. Taxonomy (NCBI): domain Eukaryota; kingdom Metazoa; phylum Arthropoda; class Insecta; order Diptera; family Drosophilidae; genus Scaptomyza; species Scaptomyza graminum. The sequence continues at coordinate 5,429,171 of JAEIFL010000303.1, forward strand.
CTATCTCAATAACGAAATTGCCAACAAATCATTAAAAGTTTTTGAATTAAAAATTTGCATGGAGGTAAAACTAAGAAAATTTAATAGTTTATTTTGAAATAAATGCGAGATATTTCTTTTACTTTTTAATATTTTTTTTATGTTTAATCAGTTATCGTTTGCACAAATCTATTTTCTTAATACCATCTAATTTAATGATATTGCTCTTGAAAATCATTATTATTATTACTGCTTTTATTTGTTATATTTTAAATTGATTAAACTTATTTATGTTTGTGGCTAGTAAAATGTATATATATTCAAGCTCTTTTCTTGTTATAGGACCTTAAGTTTTTGCAGTGGATTAAAGTGTCGTAATACTCACCACAGCCGAGAGGCTAGACACGACTCACGTTTTACGTTTTACGAGTGGCGTCAGCAGGAAATGTGCAAGTGTGGCGTTTAGGAAATGCTTGAGTATGCGTACGGGTGTCTAGCCACCGCAGCGCCATCTATGCGCAGCTTATGGAATTACTTTGCGAAAGCTGATTGAAATTGATTAGAGCTCGCACTTTTCAAAACAATAGAGAGATCCAACAGCTCACTTAAGGCTGTTTGAAAAATTACATTAGGGACAAACAATGGCCAGGCGAGGCATTTATACTATTTGTTTGATTATTATTTATATGCGCCCTCCCCTGGCCGCAACGTCAAGTGTATGTACATAGATATGTGTTGCCTGTGCAAACAACAAACAAACGTTCAGAGTTGGATGTCTCAGTTGTAGTCGGTGTCGCAGCATTTGAAGTGCCAGCAAAGGACATCAATTGTCAGGATTTTGCCACATTATCCTTTTGATTGTGGCAGACCCGAGCGGCCGGCATCTCTGATGTGCAACGTGACATTGCTACATGCGGCACTTTCAGATCTAGCCGCCTTGAGGCGGCTTGCAAAAACAAAGCAGAACACTTCGAGACTACATATAAAAAATCGCCAACACAATGACGAATTTACCTGTTGACACCTTCCAAAATAGACAATTCTGCTAATTAATAATGGGAGCCGAGTGCCTTCAGCTGCTGCTGCTCCTGCTGTTGCTACTCTCAGATACTTATGACGCTTGCCTGCCATTCAATTATAACAGGTTATAGTTTATGGCTCAATCAAAGGTCGACCACCAGTTTCACACAAAAACTGGGAGCCGGGACATTGAAGTCGGTGCAAATTTTAAAGAAATTCTCGAGAATTGCAGCGGGGTACACCCCTTTAAAATAACATTGTAAGAGTAAAGCAGAATTATGACTTTGATTCAAGAATCAAGTGTGTAAGCGATTGGCTTAGCTGCCTATTGTTTTTTTGACGGAAATTTTTAACTCATTGTTGTGGGCCATGAGAAAATTGGTATAATAAATGAATCTTAAAGCCAATTTATGATTTTTAAATGCAGTTTATGCTCTGTCAAGTTGTCAATCGTTAATCCATATACTATTTTATTTTTATTTATAACACTTCAACTAGAATCCGCAACGAGAGGCAATAAAAATAATAATTCCATTCAGTCAAATAAATCCTATACGCGATAAAGGTAAGCATATCCAAATGGTGTGAAGTTATCTGCACCCCTCCACTGCTAATCGATCCCTATTGATATTCTTAATGAAATCCTTCAGCTCTGTAGGTGGCATCGCACATGCTTCACGCACGCCACTTTATTAATGGGATTGAATTTCAAATTAGTTTATAAACTAAATACAAATATTGTAACTAAAATGCGTTAGTTAATCAATTACATACGCTCAATTTGTGGCGGCGACTGAGCGTCTAAGCAAGGACAAAAACCAGCCAGCCACCTCGGCGACCGCATTTAAGGACATGACGTTCAGATTGTAAGGGACCCGTTGCCTGGTTGTCTGCAGCTACAAAAGACGGTAAGGGGAAAAAAATAGAAGGAACTCAACTTCAGCTCTTGACGCAACTGCCCGAAATTGGCTCGCTCATCATTATTTATATGCCACTTTCTATTGTATTGAATAGATGATGGCAGGACAAAAACCTTGCAAAGGGAAGGTGTCAAGCAAGGCAAAGGTGTCGGTACTGCCCCGCTACAGATGCGGTTGCCTAGCGCAATTCAAGGCAAAGACGTGGCACAGTTTTCCTTCTCTTCTACTATTTCCTATTGTTTCATTGTTTAGTTCATCGTTTGCTTCGCGCTGGGTCGAGTGGCTTTGCCGTGGTTTATAGCGGTGGCGGTGGCGGCGAGGTAATCCTTTGTCTATGGCGACTCAATAAAGAACTTATTGTGGACAAATTTCGACATTTTTCAAGCGTTGTTTTCGTTTTGTCTTAACAGTGTGTGTGTGTGTGTACAGTTCCTTTTGCTAGTTTCAAAGAACATGCTTGACTTTTAACAGGAATCAATTTATTTTATGCGAAATAATCGTGTTGATGGCTGCGTGCTCGCCCCTTTTTCAGCCGTTGACGTTTGCGATTGTGTTGCGGGCCTTTTGGCTTTTTGGGTTTTGTCACTCACCAACCCCAGAGGTCCAACCCTCTGAAAAAACAAAATCAAATGCCGAATCTGAGAGGGCTGTGACTGGGTTTGGCCTGGTGGAGCGCCTATGTTAAGAAGGGTGGAAGTAATTTTAATTTATGATGTCAATTTATAGTAGTTTTTGTGGTTTTGTAACATTTTACATAAGCCCAGAGATGCGATGAAGTGAGATGCGATCGACACAAAAAAAAACACACACACACATACGTACATATAGCCCTTTTGCGGATCTAGTATTCGTTAAAAACACTATCAAATAGTGCTCATCAATCAAACAATTGTGATGCACTCATTTTTATTACAAGCTATTCTCCTTTTTTTTTTTATTTCAAAAATATTATTTTTTGTAGAATTTTGATTTATTTTTTTTCCCCCATTTGTGCTATAGATAATCGCACGAGCGTAACAATCCGCCGATCAATCAAATCGAATGCAATTTTCCCCCGCAATATTTGGCAAATGTCACAATTGCATTGCCCCCTCAATGCCCATGGGCAGCAGAATGGCAAAAGTTGGCTAAGGTTACATGTACCTATTTCAAACACCTACTACATAAGGCAGAGGTTGAGCAAGACTCTTCAAAAGCGGTTCATCATTCATGCAATGCATTCATTCATTCATTCATCACACGCACACTCACAAACAGACACTTGACAGCTGACCAGAACCTTGGGCTGTTAGGTAAACATGAATTTATCGGTTATTATTAGCACCTTTCCATCATAATTGCACCATAGGAGTCACACAGACACAGTTCAGTTGCAATCTCCCACTGTTGCCTTTCACAGATCTTTGCATTCTTGTCATTCAACATGGCCAACAAAGTCTTATGCCGCACAGCATTGATAAGTGTGAAAAGGCTTTTGCCCAAACCAAGCAACAAACAGCAATCCTCAGTAGCGAATTGTGCTGAGGCATTCTACGGAATTCTTTGGCAGCCTTTGTCCCATTTTCGTACATTTCAATTTGCATTTGACTTTGGTGTTGGCCATGGGCGAGCCAAGCCACTTATGTTTGCCTCGATTACTCGACAGGACAGGAAACTAGGCGGATCAGGGCTCGGGCCTGGTCAATGGGTAGGCTCTCAGGCCCAAGGGAACGTGCTGCTACCGACATCTACCAATTGTTACCGATTTTCACGTATTATTTGCGCTCGCTTGCACAAATCTTAAAATCCTAAGACGATTGCGTCTTGTAAATCTGTCATAAGCCGTAAAGCGTGTCACATGGCAAATTGAAGAAAGTTGTTAAGTTGCCCCACAAGGAAACCAATTTCAATGTAACAGCTAAGAAGTCTAGGAAACAGGTCAATCGTATGAGAGCACCGAAAATTTGTATTCTTAAAAAATATCTAAAATGAATGCCAAAGTGCACATAACATAATTAACTCATTTTTAAATCCAGAAAATTGTGTTAAGGTTTTTGGCTGGCTGTTATTTATTTATATGTATTTAGGATTTTAGTAAAAAAAAATAATATCCTCTTCAAAATAAATAAATTTTTTCTCATGAAAAATTTTTCTAAATGCATATGTACATATATCAATAAAATGATCATTGACTTGTCATGTAGTAAGCATATGTCAATGGAGCTGACACTTTCGTTTAGTAGTAGTGCAGTAAGCCCAAAACGAAATCCAACTAATCCGGGGCAGGTAAATCAAATCTAGTCAGTAGCCAATGTGTCCGGTATACCACTGTGACATTGTTTAAAGGCAAATGTCCATTAATAATAGAACGATTACCCGCCGAGGTCAACACTTTACACACACAAACATTCATATTCTGTGGCCCGCATAGGTATTCAAATTGAAAAACACCGCAGGACATGCACACAAAGATACGATCACGGGACACACTGGACTCGGTCGGTAGTCGGAGAGCATTTAAATGAACTGCATTACAAGCGGATTATTGGATTTGAGGTTAAGTGCATTTCAAACGATTGCAACTGGAACGAAAGCGTAATTTTTTTTTTAACAATTTTCTCATCTGTTTTGACTTCGCAAAATGTTTTTCGCCCTAAGCTGGCCCGAGCCGACAAAAAACGCGCACAAAACGCGCGCGATAGGCGGGGCAAACATGAAACGCCATTGCTTAGCTCGCAAGACAGCTGCTGACACACAGACGCACACACACACATACCCATGAATACACATAGAGCGTTTGTGTGCGAGCGAGAGAGTGAGCACATCTGCCTGCTGTCTGTGGCATGCCCCAAAGGGAGCGAGGAGCGTGCGCCAAGAATATCGAGCCGGACGTTAGTTTTAGTGAGAAAACTAAGCAGCATTGATCATGCTGCTTGAAGTGGATGCGACTTAAACGCGCGTGTTGACTGTCGCCTGCCTTTGTCCACAAGGGCGCAGGAGGTTTCGTTGTTGCTCTGGGCCTGGGGTTGGCTGTTCCTTTTGTGTGCCTTTTAATGGACCAACGGTCGCCGCGGTTTTTGTGGCGTTGTGTCACGGGATAAATATTAATCGATATCTGTATAGTATAGTCTGTGTGTGTGTGTATTTTTGGGGTGAAGAGTATCCTTTTGTTGCCCATTGTATGTGTGTGTGTGTAAGTGTGTTGCGTGCTGCGTACCAAAATGAGCAACATCCTTACTGAAGTAATACCTTGGCGCGTTCGCCGCTCGAATTAGTCGAGTGCATTCGCTTGAAAAACTAATTTGATTTATGTCTTTGCGTTAAAGTGCGGTTTTCCGTTGAAGGACGCCGCCTCTAACCAGCCGCCATTCACACCCAAATCCATGGCCAGTTTCTCCAAGCATTCAGCTGCTTTTGCAACGCCCCACCATGTGCCTTCTTGATGCCTCTTTGGCCTTAATGCCAGACCAACGGGGGCTTTGTATAATTTTGTATAATTAATTTTTGTGCATTTGTTCCGAAATGTGGATGCTGAGCAGTCAATTTCTTCAGTTCGAGTGTTGCATCATTGGAATTGAAATTAAATATTAATTAACAAGTCGAGCTTATAAAATCTCATTTAAAAGCTATCAACATAATAAATACCATTTTAAGCATGCAAAATTTTTATTTTAGGAACCCATATATTTACAAAATACTAGCGGCCCCGTACGTGCTTCGCTACGTATAAAGTGAAATAATAAAATAAATTCATTGGAACGTAAAATGCATTTATTCAAACAAAAAAATATTTTAATTGCTAGCTATTTTAAAACTTAATCTAAAACATTTGGATACACAGAAAGACACTTTTTGCATCCATTTTTAACATTTTCCTCTTCTGCGGACACTCATTTGATGAGAGTCAACAATTTGTCTCTCTTCAAGTTGTTATTGCAAGACTGATTCGCGTGTTTGCTCAACGGAAAACACGCAACAGAGAACAGTAGAGAACTGGTCTTTTAGGCAAGAGGACGGCAACAAAAAAAAGTGTTGAGAGTCTTTTGCGAGCTCTGAAACAAACACACATACATACATTCATACACTCACTTCAAAAGAAGAAAACTTACCGTTTGAGTAAAAAGAAAAATTTGATCTATTCAGGACTCACCATTTGTAAGAATGATCCTAACAATATGTTAAAAATATAAACACAAAGCTATAATTTTCGCAGGCAATTTGAAAAAAGTTTCAAATTGACAGCAAAATCCCCGTTAATATAATGATCCATTTGATTAATTTGTTACAAAAAATATGATACATGAAGAACCGCTCGCACAAACCGTTCTTGAGTGATAAACTTACAACGAAAAGTGGCATTGATTTTTATATACATAGATTTAATATGAATTTAATGTATTTCAAATAAAAGATATACATACAAAAATTGTATTGATTTAATTACGCGGAACGAGCTTAAGCCAGAATCCATTTTTGGGTATTAACTGGAAGCCATTGGGGTTTAGTTCAATGGGAATTTGGGTCTTCTTTGCTGGCGCAAGGCGGAAATTGCGTAACATATAATAGATAACAGATTTAGCCTCAAGCAATGCAAATCGTGAACCTATTGAGAGATTATAATAAAATATAGTCCATAATAATTTTAAAGAACCTTCAACTAACCTATGCAATTGCGCTGACCCAAGCCAAAGGGAAAGTATGTGAATGGCTGGATTTTGTCCTTGTTCTCGTCGCTAAAACGCTCTGGATCAAACTTGCTGGGGTTCTCAAAAAATCTGGGATCCCGATGAAAGCCGGCGGTGGGCAGCCAGATCGCATCACCCTTCTTAATCTCAATTTTCTTGCCATCGACTTCATAGGTGATGTCCTTATTGCACTCACGATCAACGGCTACAGCTGCTGGCCATTTGCGTAGGACCTCCGATACGACCTGATCCATATATTTCATGCCCATCAGAGCCTCGTATGTTAGCTGTCCGCCATCCAGATCACTGTTGACCTGCATCACCTCCTCGTACAGTCTCTCCTGAACATCCTCGTTTTCCATGAGCTCGTGCGCGGTGAAACACATTAAAACTGCAGACGTCTCGAAACCCGCAAAGAAGAAGACAAAGCATTGAGCGACTATATCGCGATCGCTCCAATCACGAACTGTGACAGACTTCGACTTATCTGTATTGATTAGGCCGCGTGCCTCCATCAGCATATTGATCATGTCTGGGCGTACGATATTGTTCTCCTGACGATACTTCATGGCATCCAATACCAGGCGCACAAAGTAATCTGTGCTCTTCTTATCAAAAAGACTTATTCTAAAAATCTGCATAAAATAAAGTTATTCGATTAGACATAAAATACACTTATCGAATTTCAAAACGCACCTTCATTAGCTGCTTAGCGCCCATGAAGAGAAAAAATTTGATGTTTTGCACCGCGGTAAAATTAGTCAACTTCTTGCCCATCGAATAGAATGTGTTGTCACGCTCCTTAAACGAATTAACCTGCAAGCCAAATGCAGTGGAGGCGATCACATCGTTGGTAAAACGTGTGCAATAATCTTTCATGTCTAGCTCGACTCCATCTTTTGACATTTCATCGATCTTCAAGCAGTCCACAGCCTCTTTGGCCACAATATCCATAAGCTGGAACATTTGACGCATTTTGCTGCCCGTAAAGGCAGGACTTAGAGTGCTGCGCATATCCTTCCAACGTGCATCACGCATGGAAAATAAGGAGCTACCGAAGAGATTGTCCATATCATGATTGTCATGATCGTCAGTGCCAAAGATATTGCGATGATTGGTAAAGTGATCGAAATCCTTAATTGTTATCTGCTTGAGCAATTCCGGATCGCGTATCATCAGCAGCGGAGACCGTTGTTCAAAGATTCCGTATACCCTAGAAATAAAAATAACAGTGTACATGTTTTTTTAACTGCAATCTTTAAATAGCACTCTAATTAGAAAGCCAACAACTGTTATCTAATCATAAATAAATTATTACACAAATTATCTCTTATTTCTAATCGTGCTGGCAGACAAGATTATTTAAATCGAAGCAGAAATACGTTTGAAGCTCATGCAAGTAAGATAATGATTTTTTTTTGTCTAAACTACACAACAAACTACTCTATAAATTGATAAGATCTTGGATACTCCAAACTGCAATATGAAAATGTTTAAATTATTGCGTAAGTTTCGTTGCAAGTGGTTTTAAATAGTTTAATTGAAACTCAAGCTCAACATTTATTTAACAACATTTAGACAAACAATCACGATGACACAGCATCACAGTCATTTGAAGAACGCTGGATATCAAGCTGAATATAGTATGTACATATATAGTGAAGCACACGCTTATTAAATATCAACATATTTAAATTAATCTGACCAGCCGCACCTGTTCTAAGTATTGAAATCAAATGCGTGTATGTATACGAGTTCATGCGATACACAATGTATCTAATTCAATTCTGTATATAATTAAGATATATATAAAACGGTGTGACCTTCAGGGGAATATTGCGCAGTAACTGGTTTGTTATCTAGTAAAAACGCATATGATACTCACTTGCCCTCGCCTTTGTGGTACAATTCAATGATACTATCAAACATTGCTTGTTTGCGCAACATCATTTTCCACATACTACCCATAAACGGAATTGGTTTATCATATGGGATTCCTTGTTTCTCAAAGAAATCATATTTGGCGGTTGCCCAGCGGTAGGCCAGCAGCAGTGCCACAACAAATAATGCAAAAAACTCGACTAGCATTTTGAAATTTCACCGATCCAAACGACCCGACTGTTCCAACATCAAATAATAACTAACTACAACGGCGATCGGAGCGTCCACAAGTTGACTAATTAAGTCCCATACGAATGACAAATATGCTTTGTTGAAGTGGACGCGAGCTTTTGTTCTGAGCTTTGTGTGTTTCGCTCGGCAAATAATGAAATTGCTAAAACTCTTGATAAATTCATATTCCGTATGTTTAGACACAAACATTTCAGTTCAATACAAACTTACAAACATATAATAAATAAACAAAAGCCAAACACACAAACAAATGCATTTAATAAAAGTGTTACTGTGACTGTGAACTTGATTGCTATTTGAACAACAGTTCAACCAGTGGGTGTCGTCAGCCAAATTAAACAATTTATCATGTTGAAATCAGCATGTTGAATATTGAAATACCCTGTTATCAAGTCGAAAGTACTCCTTAACTATTGACTTACTTATCCATTTAACGTTTTATATATCAAGAATGCCTTTGGATCTAACCATCATTAAATTAATTTAATTGCACATTACTTTTCATTGTAGGGGTATTGGGTATATTATGTTGATTATTATATATGTTTTATCTTTTTGAAATAAAGACCAGTTATCAGTGGGTTAGTTATTAATTAAATGAATATAAATAGTAACTTGGTAAATAAATTATACAACGTAAACTATTAAAATTTCGTTCAATTAATAACAACATCTGAGACTCTAAAGAACTATAACTTTGAGAACCGTGAAATCCAATTCTATTTTCTATCTGGAAAGCAAAGATTTCTGTAAACTAGTTTAGTACATACTTTGGGCTTTATAAAATCCGAGCCCCCTTCTAGTCTACCGTATTCTTATATTGATCGCATTCTAATCACTGGATAGTCCTGGTCTTATGTGATCTATAAAGATCACACCTAGTCTATGATCAATTCAAGCTTATATTATAGCCGCTCATCGTACGTACCTAACCCAACGGAGCCGGATGTATCTTGATCTGTGCGCGGATTGTGATTTCAGAACTAATCTTGGCCCAAACGATCCACCAGGCCTAGAGTTAGAGCTGTGCTAGGCTTATCTGTTTTTAGCAGGATGGGACGATAAGCACAGAGTTTGGTTAGGATGTGTTTTTCCTGGTCACGCATCGTTGTCATCTAACGAGGCGCCTTGAGCTCTTCCTACATCTGTAAAATTTCCTCATTTATCAAAGTATGAATATGACGCCACATCCTTATTGTGTGTGCTCTAATTACGTTCAGGTATACATAGATAGGAAAGCATTTCAGACACATTTTATGAATGAAACATTGCCACTGGCTGGAAGTATGATATTTTTAATTAGTTTATTACATCTTCTCTCCCATATTTATTGACATTGCATTGTGTTAGGTAGGTGCTACCTTATGACACCGACGGCGACGCCGATTTTTTCGACGAAGCTAAAGATGAATCCGTTCCGAATGCGTGGAAAATCCCGAGCTCGTTATTTGACAAACATATGGGGAAAATCCAAAGCCCGATACTCAATCCAAGGCGGCTGCTAGCCTAAGTGCCAGCCTACACAAATAAGCTTGTGGATTTTTATGGCCATGCTGCGCCCGACAGCCCACAAACTACCTGATCGATGTTGCCTGGCGCAGTTATGAATGAGTCCGTTTGCTCTGCTCTGGAAACTCAAGTCTTGAATGAATCTCACTGGCGCATTGTAATTTTATTGCAGGTACTAAAACCACCTACGGGCGCATCCCTTAACCCATACCCCTACCTAACCCGACGTAACCCAATGCCCAAAACTGTAGAGAGAGATATGCACCCGTTGCATTCATTAGCGTTGCAAGAACAAAGCAGTTGCACTTAATCCTAATGATTTTCCTTTTGTTTCTAATGACGCAGCGGTAGGCTTACGTGGGACAAGTAGCACTATCTTTAACCGAGAAGCCACAGTTAACAAGAAGAGCGGATAAAACAGCACAAGCATCGATTAATGAAAACCTTAGAGTTAAATTATAGCTAAAAATGAATCCAAAACAAGAAATATTGACAATAATTTATTAGTATCTTTTTACTGTTTATAAACTTTTTAAGGAAAAAGGATTTTTTCGATATTTTTATGTATTTTTTTAATATTTTTTAAATAGTAAAATTCTAGCATATCTATATCGATAAATACGTATGCATATTGAGACTATAGTCTGTTTTGAAACTATTCCGAAATATCAATCTAACCTACACCAGCTATCTTTTAAAGCATCTACTTTTTTTCGTTTTTATCTGCATTTGGCGTTGGGCAAACGCCTTTCAGAGCCCATAAAGTGCCCAACAATATATCCATGTCAACCCCCAAAGCATTCCAACGATAAACTTTAAGCAACTGTACCATTTTACATGCTCAAACCTTAACTCAAACCCCAAACGCGAATGCGCTCTGAATATTGAAGCCACAATTTGCCTCGTTTACAAATCTCAGCGTATATATATGTATACATATATATATAAATAGTATACACAGCAATTCATACACATTTTGCATATTTAAAGCAAACAAAAGTTGCCACAAGGCGCAAAGATGGCACCAACCCCCAACATGAAGCACTTAATTCAATAATAAATTGCCACCGCAGAAGGGCAGCAGCAGCAAAAGGCGCAGCGAAAGCAAGCAAGCCCCTTGATTTTTTTGGGCAAGCACGAAACAATCCACAGATAACCAAAGGACACGAAGCAGGGGGGAAAGGACTCAAAACCCAGCCCAGCCCAGTTTTGCGCCCCAGAAGAGACAACAACTTTTATCAAATTGCGTATAAGGGGGTTTGTCGGTAGGTAAGCGTAAAATTCATAATCATGAATGCTTTGCTTAAACTTCCACCCCGCAGGGAGTTATACCCAACAAAACAAAATAAGAGAATAGATAAACTTAATAAATAGTGGCTAGGAACATACACATTAAAAGCGAAAGTCAAAAGAAGCTGCCAGTTCGAGAGTCGACTAGATTTGTTAGCGTGAAAACAACGCAAAGCCAGCTCACATACGTACATACAATATACAGTACATTATATACTAGCCAGCCTGTGAACACATACTATATGTGTGTGTGCATTTGAGTCTGCGTGAGCGGCCATTGTTGTGCGGTGCGAAAAACAACCCTGAAGCGTGCCTCTCGCTCGCACAGACTGATAGGGCGACAAATCGATGAATGAAGCAAGCGACGGATAACTGTGTGTGTGTTTGTGAGTGCATGCGTATGCGTATGCGTAGGTAGACCGCTAGGTAGGCCTACTGGCAAAGGACCTTAGCGTTCAATGAACAGCAAAAAATCTCTTTAAATTGTGCGCTGCACGGCCGGGAGAGTTCAGTTCGAGTTGAGATCTTGTAACGCTCACACATAGTTCCGGCACCCACAATTGCACCGCTCAAGTGTTCCGCCCAAGTTAAAAAAAAATATATAAGTAACAAACAAAAAAACAACAGTGATTTCTTTACTAGAATTTATACAACGATACGAAAAATGTCGACAATTAACATGCATCCACCGCAAACGTATTCGCGTCTTTTCCGTCCCTGGGATACGCAACGTCAAGCACCTGCACCCGTCGCCCGTACCGTGAAACGGGAACATCAGCCCGAAACGGTGGCCATCAAAACGGAGATGCCCAGCAGCAGCAGCTATGGCCAGGATAGTGACCACGAGTCCTCCTCATCCTCGTCAAGCAGTAGCAGTAGTAGCAGCAGCAGCAGCAGTCACAGCAGTAAATCAAGCTATGAAGAAGGACTTAACAACAGCTACACCCGCACATCGACTCCTCTGTTGGATGCCACACCACAGCCAGCCTTTCAAACTTCCTCAGCAATGGCGCCACAGCAGCAAATGTCGCCACAGCCAGCGCCTTATATGCCCGCCACCGATTTGTATTATGCTGCAGCGGCAGCTGCTGCCGCCGCTGCCAACACTCCGTCCGCTGCTGCCTTTGGCATGGATCCGTTCACACTCGGTCTGATGGAGCAGGAGTATGCTCGTGTTATGGCTGAGGATGCACAGCTGAAGGCTCTGAATGCTCGCAAGCAACGGCCAAAGAAATTCAAGTGCCCCCACTGCGATGTAGCCTTCTCCAACAATGGTCAACTAAAAGGACACATTCGCATTCATACCGGCAAGTGTACAGAATCGTTAGTAACAACTTGATTAGCCATACTAACTAGTAGTTTCTTTCTTAATGCTTACAGGCGAGCGACCCTTTAAGTGTGATGTGGAAACCTGCGGCAAGACTTTCACACGCAACGAGGAGCTAACGCGGCACAAGCGCATCCATTCAGGGCTGCGTCCATATCCGTGCAGCGCATGTGGCAAGAAGTTTGGCCGTCGCGATCATCTCAAAAAGCACATGAAGACGCACATGCCTCAAGAGCGCCAGCTGGGACCGGCCATCTTTATGCCCATGTATCCATATCTCTATGGCTACTAAAACAGCTACAGCTGCAGCTCCAGCGATCTGTGAAGCGCTTGCACGCTTTAAAAACGCTACAAGCCCAACTATCTACCAATCGATAACAACAACAAGAAGCAACTCAATGCCGGCCAATACTTAATCTACCTCAGGCGTACCTGGCGCAAACTAGCGCAAACATACAAAAAAAAAAAACAACTACAAAAAATACTACCTCAAGTAACAGCTTACAATCTTTAAGACGATACATATATATACAAACAAACAAACAGAGATATGCAAATATTGAGATATTTATTTTTTAATGAATATTTACACTTTCAGTACGTGACGAGGTAGAAGCGTCGTAAAAACCCACGCATGTGTAAATAAATCCTTAAGTGATCCTTTCTCATATGCTAAGCGATTAAGAATTTTAAGAGACCATACAATCTAGAGATAAAACATATTTTTCACATTTTTTAAGAATATGCTGAATATAGCAATATACGATTTATATATAAACATCTAGTTAAATATTCAGAGCTATATTAAACGTCTTATGTCTACACGCACAAAAGAAAAACACAACCAACTCTACTACATAAAAGAAAATGAAAAAAAGGAACTTGAGAAATTTTTATTTCGTCTATTTTATTCGTTTTAGAAAAAAGGAACTCATAAAAACTGCAAAATTGAAGGCAACTAATATAAAAAATTACTTTTATATTTGGTTATTTACTTTATGTCCATTTTGCAAACGTGTTAATGACTGTCACTTCCCACTAACCAGATCATTTGGCTTATTTGGCACATCATGCCGGCGCAAATCAAAGTGAAAATCTGCAGTTTGCATTCATCGGCACATTTGGTGAATCCCTATCAAAGGGTTGAAATTCACAAGTCATTTTGGCAACAATCTGCCAAAAACTCATTCACAAAACCTGCAAAAAAAAACAATTAATTAAGGAAAAGTCAAACGCCCAGCTTAAAATCATTAGAGAAACACATAATAGACCTTAAGCTATCAGGCAGAACCAATCGGTTTATTATACTTTTACGTATTTTTATTTATATATCAAAAACTGGCTGATTTTACACCCAACATTTCACACAGTTTTCTCACAGTCCCTGGTCCCCAGAACCTAGTACAATTGTTCACGTTTCCTTGCCATTACTCAAACGACAGCTTGCGTCATTCATAAGGACAATGAGTGGCCCACCTGAGCAACTAAGTGCAACAGACACAATGTCTGCTCTGACATTATTTTGGAATTTATTATGCGAACAAGCGATAGATTTCCCCCCATCCATAATAGTATCAATGTGACTTCTACGTGTGCACAATAGCTGCAATTTTCGTTAACCGTAGCAGACTGGTGGGCACTGACTCTCAACCTTTTTTACCAGACATTCAGACAATGGCAATACGGTCGCTTGATAGAGGCGTGCAGGTCTCGCATCTACATCGATCTACCTGTGTCCCCTGGTCAGTCATGAGAAGATTTTTTATGCCAGACACAGTGTCGTCGTCGCAGTCGTTGTCGTTCCACAAGTGGCACAATGATCGAACTAATAATGTGTTCCATTGATTTCCACAATTCTGTTTGCAGCAGACACAGCGGCTACACTTTGAGTACTTGGTAAAAAAAAAAAAACCCCGAACAAATGGCAAATACACATTTTTCAAGATGATATGCTTTTCGTCAGCATTAATAGATTGATGTCTTCTAGATCGACACTCGATGTTTGCTAAGTATTGTAAAGTAATTGCTGGCAATTAATTAGGTGTTTCTAGTTTCAATAAAATCTGGCTTTTTATTCTGAAGTGTGGGAATGTACTCATATTACATATGTACATAAGTAAATACTATCCATTTATGTCAATCACATGGACAAATGTTGAGCAATGAGGATTGCTATTGTACAACCAAACCAGGACAAAAGCTGCTGTCTGTTACTCAAATAACCGATTGCTTTATTATTGTTATCACGTAACATAAATAAAATGTAGCTTATAAATTGTGTATATAAATTGTACTTAAGGAACAAACTGACCTTATTTTTATTTCTTAAGAAGATACTTGACTTTTTTAACGCCGTTGTTATATTTAAAATAAAATAAAAATTAAAAAAAACATTTGGCAACATTTATCCTAAGTCCACCAAGAATGTGTCTTAAAGGACTGACTAAGTCTTTAGCATGAAGCCAAAACAATAATAATTTATGATAAGTTTGTTTGTCTTTTAATCCTACAAATAACCTTTTTGAGCTTTTAAAATGTAATAAAGATAAATTATGAACATTTCTTTACAAATATTTACCGATCACATGAAGATGTTCCATCTACGCAATCTTGAATATTTCTTAGGAACTTGAATTGATCTGCAATAAAAGCAAGCAAGACACTATTGTTACTCAACAATATCAAACGAAGTCACTTCCTAACAAGAAAGTAGTTTGGCTATCCATAACCAGACTGACATCTGGAGACAATTGCCATGTAGGAGGCAATAGTCTTTAGCCATTCATGACCACAAAAAGGCCAAACAAAAGTTGTCGGGTGGTCCACAAATTTTGCAACCAGATAATTGCAAACTACCAGAACCTGGACCAAGACTAGAAAGAAGTCTTCCAACTTCTGGCCAGGCCACACAGCGCGCCTGGCTGAGAAATTGAAATGTCTTTTGTGCACTAATAGAGAAATATACGGGCCATAATTTCGCAATGCAACAATACTACAGCAATTGAATGAGCGAAAAAACACACACCCGAAAAGAGCAGTGCATAAAATCTAACAAAAAAAAAAATAAAATGGAGTCGCTGAAACGATGGGTAATAGAGAGTAGAATTGCGATTGCTACCTTTCACAGCGCCAGTTCTCTTGGCCAAGCAAAGTGCGTGGACGGGTTTTCAACCCCTCAAGGAACAACCCTCATCCCCTATGCTTGGACACACCACACACGCACACAGACAAATACACACCCATGCGCTAGCAGGGGGTAGTGACAGTAGTGGAAGGAAGCCGCTGCCTGTGCGCTGACATTTCATACAAAGTGTCAGAGGATCCATTTAATTGGGAAATTTATTGGCCAGCGACCGAACATAGGAATAGGAGACAGCCTGTCTGGCCCTCTTGTTGGCTTTCTTCGGGTCGCTTGTTTGCGGTTGCTGGAAATGCTTTCACAATTCTTGAATAGGGATTCGAATGCTGACTAAACCCATAAAAAAGAGACTACAGACAAATTCGTGTAAGAAATAGATTTGTATCGAGTAAAGTGCCACAATACCCGTCAATTGCCTAAAACATGCCACGTAGAGAGCAGCTCAACGTGTGTGGCTATCATGTTGGTATTTCTATTCTAGTGCTTTATTTATTTATGAACATATAGTATTGTATTGTGTTCGTTCCGATTAGTAGACTTTCCCGCTAATTATGTTTGTAGAGGACACGCTTCGGAGCCCAGACATTGCTCAACATTTCCAGCTATCTATCAACAGGACTGTTTGCTTGCTTTGGGTGATTTGCAATCGTATTTTCCAAGAGTCTCGGCTAATCCTAGGCGGAAAAGTGGGTATGTCCCGACACACGCTAAACGATGAGTTTATCTGCATAAACACTCTTAATAAGTCGATTGTCTGCTTTTTAATCTCCTTCTCTCACACTAACGACTCACCTAACACAACCTAATGAGCATATCTTACCATTATCTCTCCTAGCAAATGTACGCAATTTGGCAACTAATCCTAACGCCGGGACTTGCACAACTATGCGCAATGTATGTAAATAGATAGCTACAAACACACACATGCACATTTCCATATATATTTATGTGGGACTCTTATGGTTATTCCAAATATACGGCATAAGGTGAGCCTGTAATCTGTTTGCCTAGATAAACCACAAAAAGATAGTTAGGTAAGACACATACATACATATGCCAGTCAATAGCTTATTCCCATATAAGTACATACAATATCACGAGCATTCAATTTGTTGATTTATCCTCAATTAAAAACACGTTCATCAATATTATGCAATTGCATTCAAATCAAACCAAAAATGCAACCAAAACAACAACATGCAGCGCCCAGCTGGACAACAAAACCAAAAAAGGTAAACAGTAGGTGGTGTGCCCGGAAGTGCCACAAAATTCAAAACAAACTGCTTTGTATCCACTGCCAAAAGGTAAATGTGTCAATACAGTTTCCCATCAAAACTAATGATGACATAATTGGCTCGATCAACGGGCCAAAGGAAGCAGAACACTGTGCCCTGTCCTGGGTGTTATGGGCATGACATCGAATAGAAATAGGAAGTGGTTGCCGCAGCGCAAAACAAAGCCACACACCAAATAATGTCCTTGCAAGGAAACAGCCATCAGTCAGGGGTCCTCAGAAAGACGAAAAGAACAACTCGCACAAGCTAAAAAAAAAAAACAAAAAAAAACAACGCTGAAGAAATAAAAAGATAATTGATTCGTTTGCAAAATGTAATGCGATGACACTTGGATTTTGACGGCAACGGTGTGGTCCTGTTCTGCAATTAGCTGGAACGTTATAATTACAATGAGGAAATTGTTGTGACATTTGTTTAAAATCAAAAGTATTGAGCAATTCATCAAAGTAAACTGCCACACAGACTGCTTTCCCATTTAGAATTACTTTTTCTTTTGAGAATGTTTTTTTTTTCGAGTTCTTTTGCTCTTTTCTAATATTGTTTTTGTGCGGAAGTTGCCCCGCGGCGTAGCGTGTGCTACTGTATAGTTGCCATTCCAGTTAAGATGGGAAACAATTATTAAATAAGACTCTTAAATATTGTATATCTTAACAATGACTTGTTTTATTTGTATGCTCACAAAACGTAAATAGGTGCACATAAGCAGCGCACAATATGTTATATTTATACATATAAAACGAGTATATAAAGTACATTCGAGTATAAAATTACATAGTGTAGAAATATTATAAAAAATACGTTTTATCGTGCTTTTGTTTTTATCAAGCTTCTTTGTGCAATCAAAAATGCACATCAGACTTGACAAACATCCTTTCGACATTTGTATGTATGTATGTTGTTTTATGAACTACGATAAATATTAAGGTAATAATAACTTGTAGATACAGATATATAAGTATATTCGATATTTATCATGTGGCAGGCGTAGGGCATCTTTAAGTAAGGCACAAACCATTGGGCCGCTGAGATTACAAAGTGTTCGTAAGCCGCATCGCTTGATCGAACACTTTCAATTGAGGTTACATTAGGATTATACTTTCTGCTCGCCTGTTTTCTAGTACAGCATTATGGCCGCCTGATTCTTATCCTTGCTAAGCGGCTCCATGCGATGAAGATCGCGATGCTCACGTCGTTTGGCATACAGCAATATTGTTATGTTAATAAGAATCACAATTGTGGATATAATAACCAGATAGAAACTGTAGCCAAGATGAGCCAGGCCTGTGCTATACCAATGCTGTTGCTGCTCGGCTATGAGCACATTGTGGATGAGATACTGATAAAACTGCACGAGCCAGGCCAAAAATGCAACCACCTGAGCACACGCAGCTGAAATGTTGGATGCCAACAGGAGCAGCATAGTGCCGCCCTTTTTGGCAGCCGATGCCGACTTTAACACAGCAGCTATGGCAGCTACAGAGCAAGCCAACAGTCCGAATCCTGTGCCCAGTGTAGTAACTAGCCAAAGAAAGAAGCTGGTGTCACCGTGTTCAGTGCGAATGAAGGAGTAGACTGTATGGGGAAAAAGGCTATTCAATAAAAAAAACAATCATACTCAATTTGCAAAACTTACCATCAACTGGAATGGTGCGCACTCCAAAACCAGGATTCAAATACTGATTGCCATAAAACAAACCAAAGTTGACATCACCCGTTTTTGTTGAATTTAATTTTCTTGGATAGGCGCGAACCCAGTGATTGGTCGTCATGCTGGCCAGCAGTAGTCCAATGGCCAGGCAACTGCCAAAGAATGTGGAAAACACAAGGGCACGTGTGCGAATGCTCATTTTGGTGGATCTGTTGTGGTTAAAAGTGAAATGTTTACATGTGATCAAAAGACTCAAGGCGCAAACTAATTAAAAAGTGCTGCCTGAAACAGTCGCAATGTGCATAGTTTTGTACTAGGCAAAATGCATTAGTTTGAGCTGCCAAAATGCTCAAACAACAACAAAGAAAGTGCACAGTGTTGACAGTGTAGTCCACTTACCTTCCGCAGGGGGCTCCGCTGTAAGGGACGCACTCGCTGTCGTTATCGTTGTTTTCGTGGTCGCCTTCCTCTGTGTATCTATCTCTCATTTGTATCATTGGCTGTGGGTTTTTGTAATTTTGCATATTTTTAGAAATATATGCACATAGTTAAAAACACTAACGCTTTGTTTTCGCAATTTCTTTTTCTTTCTACTTTGTGACTTGAAGTGCTATTTTCCAACCTTTTTGAGCAATTGTTGTTGAGTTTTCCCTGTGACTTATCAGTGCTGGGTAATTAAGAGAGTGCTGGAAAATGCCAAGTTATTTTCAAAGTCTGGCAGCACTGCTTAAATTGAAAGACACAATTTACTTATGGGCAACGCTGCACACAAAATAGCGCGTAATTTGTGCGTGACAAGAAAAGAGAAATTTTCAATAAATATGAGCAGCCGCAAACACAAAGGTGACGAAAACATTGAAAATCTGTGTCCAGTAGTCAGGTAAATACATAAATATATGTGCTTGTCTGAAAATCGCTCCCATTTCGCAAGACAGCTAATCGCTGGCGCAAGCAGATTGCCGGGTCAGCAAAAGGCGCGAACTACTCTAGTGACGTCACACGTTGCTGCAATATAAAAAGTAGATGTATGCAATTGATAGGTGCTTGACCCTTGCTGACCAAGCAACTGCCCCATTAATTGCGCGCTGAGCACTTTTTAATAAATGACCCCTCGCCACATTCGTTACAGAAAACGCTCAGCAAGTAAGAGCAGCGCTGCTGCCACGAAAACGTCTACGATCTACGAGCACACTTCGTCTCCGTCGCTGCTGACGTTTGAGGCATTCGAAGAAATGGGCATCGGTATGTTGGACTCGGAGGAGAGCAGCTCGTCCGCGCTGTCAGCGATTGCACTGGCAGTAAGCAGCACCAGCGATGAGAATTCCAATGAGACAACGCCCAGCACATTGCATTTGCCTCGCATGGCGCATCAGCCGACGCGCATGAGTCTCAATTCAAGCTCATCTACGCTGGACAACAGCAGCATCAGCAACAACACTTTAACCGACGTCTTTTCTGAAGATACTCAGGAGCGCTTGCTGTTGCAGTCTGCCGAGAAGCTGCACGCCCTGGCCCAAGCAAAGCGGACAGCTCTGGGAAATAGTGAAAGTGGCAGCAATTCCAATTCACCCAGCAAGCGCACGAGGAATCCGTTGGCTACCGTCACATGGAATAATCAATGTGAGGCTTCATTGCTGCTGCCGCCACCACCGATGCAACAACAGCAGATGCCTCTCAATTTACTGCCCTCGACCAGCAAACAGGCAATGTTGCGACAAAAGAAACTTGCTGCACCTCCGACGCTGCTGTTGCACACACTGACCCCGCGGCGTGCTTCCAGCGACAACTTCTTTGTGTATCGAACGCCTACGATGATTGCACACATGAACAGCGGAATTAACTATTTTGATAAGCTGTCCGATGAGATTCTGTTAGGCATATTTAAATGGCTGCCAAAGAAAACGCTGCTGCGGATAGCGACCGTTTGTCGCCGTTTCCAATTCTGTGCGCGGGATGAGACGCTATGGACACGCCTGGATCTGGGCCTGCGCACACTGTGTCCCCTTGCCTTGGAGCAGGTGGTGCGGCGTTGTGGAACTGTGCTGCGCCTTGCTCAGACAGAAGTAAGTACATATTAAACATATTAACACCATCCTTCCTAACTCAACGTTTTCTATCACATTCAGATACAAGATCCGGCATTTTTGTGCGAACCGTCGGCAATCGATTTTCAGTCGCGTCTGCAATATTTGGACATTGGTCTTGCCACCATATCGCTTAGCTCCTTGCAAACATTGCTTGCGCATTGCCGCCAACTGAAGAAACTTAGTCTGGAGAACGCGGATGTCAATGATGAAATATGTTTTGAGATCTCTCAGAACTCCTCGCTAGAGACCCTCAATTTGACTATGGTTAGTGGCTTGCAGGCTAGCAGCGTTCGTCAAATGATGGAATCACTAAAGAAACTCATTAGCCTGAATATATCGTGGACTGACCTAAGTGCTGACGCTGTCACAGCACTCGTTACTCACATTTCGTCCAATGTCATCCGGTTGAACGTCGCCGGTTGCCGACGAGTCCTCTTTGATACACGTAAGCTACCAGCTAGTTGACAAAACATTATGTTGAGATATCTAAATTCATGTTGCTTTCTTTGCAGATGTTGTAACACTGCAGAAACGCTGTCCGCAGCTGCTTGAGCTCGATCTGTCCGACTGCAACAGTCTAACTCCGACAGCACTTGCGGCTATCATGAAGTTCAACAGTCTTGAGTATTTGTCCATGTCGCGATGCTATCTCATACCCGCCACAAATTTCATGTAAGTGAGCTCTGGCATTTTGCCTCGATAGTTGCCAGTTGTGTAAACGAAATTCGTCCAATTTTAGAGAGCTGAAAAATATGACGTCTCTCACATACCTGGACATTTTTGGCATGCTCTCGGATGTCGCCATGGAGGTGATGGAGAAGCAAATGCCCAAAATTGGCATTAACAAGTTCATACACAGCTCGGTGGGGCGACCAACTGTGGGCACGCGTCGCAGCTCCATTTGGGGCATGCGCACGCGCGACTAAACAACCCATAGAATCCAAATCAGAATCAGACTTAGCATACATATTTATATCCCATTATTGCTGCGTTAATAAGCCGCCTAGCGCAGTTTTATATTCAATTCAATGACTATAATTAAATGTCACTTTCGGCTCATCCACTTATACATTTTGTGCGGCTTACTCCTCGACCTCGCTGGGTGGAGCTGCTGGCTTCTCCCACGACCAGTCCTCCCAGCTGACACAGTCCTTCAGGCTGTCGAGGAAGGCCATCTCATCCGGGCAATGCATCTTACTGGCGGGCTCATTGAGCGTCACACACTTCCAGAAGGCATTAGGATCCCAATTGTCGCGATAGACACCCACATCCAGCTCCTGCTGCGTCTTGCAGCCCGGCTGGCCGTCCCCATTATAAGCGTTGGCCAAACTGCAAGCAGTCAAGACAACCAAACAGATAGCAAGCTGAAATTTCATTTTATGTCAACTGATATTCAACTATTGAGCCACTGGCTGTTTTTATAGTTACCTTGGTGCAGTGATAAGCCAAGTCAAGTGCAATCAATACCTGAAAATGCTTTTAGTAATTGAATATGGCTGTGCAAACAGAGCCCGTAACAACAACGGCACAAACAAATATTTCTTGATTTTCTCAGAACGATTCTAATTTATATATTTTTTTCAAATATTCCTGCTTCCAGATTTTAAATTGATCCTTAGGTTAACAAACTTGTATATTTAAATAAAAAACATAATTAATTTAATGATCATATAAATTGATTAAATTTTAACCTCTGAGAATCTAAAACAGCTGTTACCTTTTGTTGGGTGGGGATTCTGGGGATTCCGCATTAGGGATCTGCCTAATCCCATAGATACGCATTGGGTTGCTGCATTTGCCACACTGTTCTTAAGAAAAAAACCGGCATACTTTTAGGAGCACACGTGTGATTAAGGAAAAGGCTAATACCAACGAGAAAACACAATATTGTGTATTCTCGTTGCTAATACCAACGAGAAAACACAATATTGTGTATTCTCGTTGCTAATACTCTGCCATACTCTTATAGAATTTGAAAGAAAGCTGCTCATCCAACTGCTTTCATTTATTATAAGGCTATTTAAAAACAAAATCTTTTTAACAATGAAATTTGTTGAAATTTGGCTGCCAAATTATAACAGTTTTAAACGTTGTATAAGAATAAGTTATTCTTATACCAAGCATTCACAATGACTCTCATAGTGCTGCCACATAGCTGAACAAAGATTATTTTTAAGAAACGTCCTAAAAATGACAGCAATTGACATATGACACTATTTTCCCCCAGTTTATGTTAGTACTGAAAAGTTGTTGGATTCGCGTAGGCTTTGTAATTTTGTTCTCTTACAAATATTACATTTACATAACTTTCGAAAACAACTTTTGTAGAAAAATTATAAGTTATATTTGGACAAAGGCTTGCACCACCAACTAGCATCAACGGCAACCAGGAGCCACAACACCAACTGCGCCGTAGACAAAACAACCTGTAAGACCTTGACATTTTTGAATCTAGATCAGATTCAATGAGAAGGACGCTAATATCAAGTGTATGTAATTTTCTTACAGCTATCCCAGCCAAACAACAAGCACAACCAACAAAATGTCAATCAGACGCACAATGTCCACCACAAGCTCCAAGGAGTGGCGCAATTACTTTATGAGCACCCATTTCTGGGGACCCGTCGCCAACTGGGGTATTCCAATAGCAGCAATTGCTGACACGTCCAAGCATCCAAAATTCATCTCAGGCCGCATGACATTGGGTAAGGTTTTTGAGGCCTGTATAACCAGTTTGGCAACAGCTGCCCGCTGCTACAATTTCCATAAAAGCATTCGTGATTCTGGGCTGTTAATCAGAGAGCACTCGACGAGAGCACTGATAAGCTTAGATACAGATAGTTATAATTGTCTAGCTGATAAGTCAAGCAGCAAATTAACTAATTCAATTGAAACTATATTAATCGAGTTATTCTTCTCCATTAGCTCTGACGCTCTATTCATGCATCTTCATGCGCTTCGCCTACAAAGTACAACCGCGCAATTGGCTGCTGTTCGCTTGTCACGCCACAAATGCTTCGGCGCAGGCTTTCCAGGGAATGCGTTACCTTCGATACACGCACTCTCAAGAGAGTTCCTCGTAAATGGACGGCGCGACGCGTGCGATGCAACTTAGTAAATATTGAAACAACGATTCGGGCGACACAATCACAACAGCAATAATGACACCACACCAACGGCAATTTATTGCTGACACGCTATCTCAAACTATCAACAGTAATTTGCTGTTAAATTTGCTCCAGTGAATGCTCCAATCACTGTTCTTATGTTATTCATCGCACGCTTAACTCTCCAACGGATCAATCACTGCTATGCGAGTCGAGGCTATACAAACGAGTCAACGGTGCTGAATTTTTTTGTTTGTTTTTTTTTTGAACTAAAGATTCTTATCATTTTGGTTGTGTGAATAAGTTTAAAATATTTGACAAATGATATAATTTAAATCTTATGTGCAATAGAAAAATTATGCATACGTTATTTACGTGAATAGAACAATGAATAAAGAATTTAAATAGTTAATTAGCTGACTGGCGGCGTTGTCTGTTTGTATCCTTCACGATCAACAATCATAAATCTAAAGAGAAAATTGTACTAGAAAAGTTGATTTTGTCATGACCTTTAGGACATGCGCTTTATTAAAACGTTTGTTTTTTATATGTATGTATGTTAATTCTAAAATATATGTGGAATATATATATTTATGCATTCTCATTAACAATATTTTAATTTCTTTTTTTTTTTTTGTGTTTTTGATAAGAAAAAAGCGTTATACATATTGTATGTAATTGTAACTAATCGCTACATATTTTTTTTGTCCGTTTTGTTGTTTTTTTGCTGATGTTGATTACAAATAGGGTATACGTAAAACATAAGTATAAAAAACATGTGGTTAAAATTTGACAATTGCAAACATAATAAGTACAGATAAAAAAAAATTTAAAAATCGTGCGCATTTTATGTGGCGCTTTCAAAGTATGCATAATCACTTAGTTGGTAAGCCTATCAAGTTTCTCATCAATTTTTAAAAAACTGATGCTCTACTCTTGTTTGTTTTGTTTTAGTTTTTTTTTTTTTCTTTTTTTTTTCATTTTTTCTGTGGCTCCTCGAGTGGAAGCCACACATAACAGCGACTTTTATCAACGACAATTTTAACGTAATGGATGAATACTACTCTTACAACTAGAACTCTGCGCCGCAATATGCGACAGGCGAGAGGTACGAGAGTTTATTGACTATGATGGGGCATGGCTATGAGAATCTTAATGCGCCGGCTCACGCTTCACGTATGTGCTATTCTTATGATAATTCTGTCCCAGCAGTTCTATCGCCATCTGCGACCGATGTTGAAGACGTTGAAGCTTAGCGCGTAGTTGATCATTTGTAGCTTGCAGTAATGCCTCTTCCTTCATTTCCTCCTCCTCACGTTTCTTGGTCTTCCTGCGTGAGACGCGGCTAGCCTCATTGTTCTTAATGCGATCCCTGTACAATTTCGCCTCGTCCTCTGTCATTTGTGACATCAGCTCCGGATCGGGGCCATCAGCGTGGTCCTTGGCGGGACGTCCTCGCTTTCGCTTGGACCTATCGGTCGCTGTTGTTGTCACACTGAACTGCGATGTGCTGGCAGTGGAGCAGGCGGGAGAAACGGGTGCAGTTATGAAGCCGGCAAAACCGGTCTGGCACGTTGGTTCGTGCGATTGTCCGGTGCTGACTGAAAAGGTGCTATTGGGCGTATTTGGCGCTGAGAAGTTATCGGTTAGTATGGTGAAGGCGGTGTTTTCCTCGGTGCTGCGCAGATCCTCATAGATTTTATCCTGCGTGGAGATGTTGCTAGCTAAATTGGGCTGTAAATGTTAACAGTTAGTTAAGTTGTTTCAATCAAATCTATTTTATATCTATTTTATGATTGCAGTACTTACTTCTTCATCATTGAGCAACTGCTCGATAATGTTGGGTGTGTT
Organism: Scaptomyza graminum; assembly: GCA_018901835.1. Taxonomy (NCBI): domain Eukaryota; kingdom Metazoa; phylum Arthropoda; class Insecta; order Diptera; family Drosophilidae; genus Scaptomyza; species Scaptomyza graminum. The sequence continues at coordinate 5,455,140 of JAEIFL010000303.1, forward strand.
GATGACATCGGGATGGTTGTTCTGTGAAGAGTTGATGTCAAGATAAAGCTTGCTACGCTTTTGTGGCATAGACTCTGCTGTAGCTACGGAGGCAGCAGAAGCTGTGCGCTTGACGCCCAAACATAGACTGGATGTGACGTCTGGCATAGCAACTGCATGGCACACTTCTCCGCTGCCGCCATCCAGCTGGCCAAAGCCGAAGCCCAGGGAGAGCTGACTGGCACTGAAGAAGCTGTTTTCCATGCTGTTCTCATCACCCAGCATGGGCAGCTCGTTAAAGCATTTTGTCTGGCTGGCTGAGTAGAGCATGGAGCCCTGTGAGAAGGTGCCAAGCATTGGATTCTCTGAGCTGGTTAGTATGTTGCCCAAATCAAGCTCCTCGCCAAGATTGCTTGGTATGTCGATTGTATTGTACATTGAGCCCATGTCAAGTGCCTCCTCCTCGTCCTCCTCAAGTAGATTAACCATGTTAGTAAAGTCGCTGTTGATGGTGTCGCTGTTAATGTTGTCGCTGTAAATGCTATCCATGCCTAGATTGCACTGATCCATTTCCTTGCACTCAATGTGATCCTCGGCAATCAAGTTAATATCAAAGTCAAAGTCAAATCTATCCGTCTCGGTACAAATCTCCGTTCTTATCTCCTCGCATTTGTTGTTGCTGCTGCTCGTTGACGAATTTGCTTCTATATCTTGCAGGTATTCTACGAAAAAGACACAACATTATTAGTACGAATGAAAACGGATATTAAAAGATGCACTTCAAATGCATGTGTAAGTTCTGTGCGCGATTTATTTTTGTTCCTTGTTTTGAGTAGCTTTTTAATACTTTAGTTATCTTTGCATTGACCACTTATAAAAATTTCTTTAAATTCATTGTTAGGTACATAAAGTATGCAATAATCTTATAATATAAACGGATTCTTATGACCAAATTGGGTTTAAAGTTTGCTGCATACTTTTGGGTGAATGCACAACATAAGACAGAGACAGCTAGCTATATATATTGTGCGCTAACTCGCGCGTTATCTCGCTCACCTCAACTTTGTTGTGAAATTAACAAATCGAAAACGAAAAATGTATGTAAAAGGAAAACAAATAGAATGCAAATTCAAGAAATGGCTTTAAATATTCACAACATTAATAAGCAGTTAATAATTTGTTTACACTTTATAAAATGTATACAAAATAATGGTTAGTTTTGAGTAGACAAAGAGAAACGCATAGAGAGCAAGTACGAGTGAAAATGAGAGAATCGCGAGTGAGAATGAGAGAATTGTGCACATGACGACGTTTGCGACGCAAACGAACATGATCATTCACGTTTGCTGCCGTCTAATACGCCGTTGTGTTTGTTACTCTGACCAATTGGGGGTTGAAATAAATGCAAAACAATTTAAATGTGTTTATTGATGTTTTTGTTTTGTAAATAAAAATGCACAACAGTTTGATAAATGACTCTTGGACCAAATACCTCAACATTTTTAAATGCAATTTATTAAACTTATTAACCTGTGTGCAAGAAATCGTTGGTAACACAAATTGCAAGTGACGAATTAACTGAAATAAAAATTACTACTTGTTGCAGTTGATGGGCCGGCCTGCCATAATTAATTTTTCTGTCCAAAATAAAACTGAATCTCATTGAACATTTAATTTTTTTGTGTGTGTTTTCAAGAAATTAATTCAAATTGAACAAAATATTAATTTTCATATATATTCACCTTTTGAACGGTTTTAAGTAACGTCTTATTGCGTGTGCCGCTGCTGCGAAATGTGTTCCTCTTCTTTCAAGCTACCAACGAAAACTGACGTCGGCGCTCAAGCGCACGCTTTTTATGCGGCTGAGCCGTGAGCAGTGTCGCCGGCTGCCGCCGGCAGAGATCGAAAGAGCGAGAGCGAAAACAAAAACACAAACACCAACACATATGCGCAACCTGCCCTACACCAATTTGAGAGTGCAACAAGTGCTATTTTCACAGTATTGTTGTCGCGCTCTAGCAAACGTATCTTCAACTGGGATTTGTTCTTTGTCAATTACATAGTATTTGATGGCCATGTTACCAACGTATCCTACATACATACATACATACATACATATGTATATTCAATTGTGTATAGTTTTGGAATTTCGATACGTATTTAGAATTTCATCAGAGGAGCAAAAACTTTGCGAATTTAATTGGTAAAGGTACACATGTAATTTGATAATATATGTATATACATAAATTGATTTTTAATCAGACTTCTTCATTGCAATTAACAATATACTTTTGTTTGCATGAAAACAAACAGAAATATTACGCAGACATATTAATGGAACATACATATATTAACAAAAGGCGAGAGCGAAGCAATATATTTCTTGCTATTGCCGGTAAATGGTAGAAGTATACAAGAATTTAAGCAAACAAACAAATTTTAACTAAAATTGTATAAATGTTATAATTGTACCACAACGCGTATACGCGATGCAAAACATCAATATAAATTGTATATGTAAATGTATGTATGTATGTACATATATATACATGTATGTATGCGTGTTTGTATCTCAGAGAACCAAACAACTAGCCGGTACAAGACAACTGTCCCGCTCTCGTGGAGCAGAAGAGAAAGACGGTGTGTGTTTGTTTTTTGATCGCGAGAGAGAGAGAGTTCACACATACTCCTACAAGTAGTGGGGATACGATCGCGAGAGAGAGAGTTCACACATACTCCTACAAGTGGTGGGGATACGCTCTCAGCATGCGCGCCTCTCTCATATTTTGCACATCATGCTAATCGAATTTCACAACAATTGGGGAAGGAAATGAAAAACATAGTAAGTCAATGCCAATGTCTCCACACGTGCATCAATGTCAATGTACCTTTATTAATGTGCAATTTCCAATAATGTAGTAGATCTATATATATTTAATACGTGTATAATTAGATCTAGGTCATGAGTCAGCAGTGGCCATTGCAGTTGAATAAACGTATGATTATTATAGCACATTGAACCAATGTACGTTTGTATTGGCTAACAAAAAAGAGTGTGGCCTAGACTTTAGGGTGAAGAAGGGAGCGTCAAAATATACTTTCGTTATGCCCATTTATGGAGACGAGGATTGCTACCTTAAAAAAATTCTAAGGTGTAACTAAAAAGGCGTGGTGAAGTCGGGAAGAATCGCAAGATTTATAAACATACAAATATGGTGGGGTGGCATAGTTTTTAACTTCTCTTCAAAGTAAGGACAACTCAGGAGACTGTTCTAATTGGAACACATATATATTTCCACATACATTTCTATGTATTGTACATATATTTTATTTTATTCATTTTCATGTATACCAATAAAGTAGTATGAAAATGTAGGAAATAAAAATTGACCTATATCTGACTAATGGCAACAAGAAAGCAAAGTTCATATAAATCAAACTTTGATTTTTCTTTCGATTTGTAACTTAGCAAATTGAGCTTAGACAAGCAAGAATCATATGGACATATATGTAATTAATTGTGCATTCATTACAAAAATGCGCAATTAAAATAACTCGTTTTAGTTGCAGAAAAACCAAACTGATTGACGAGAAAATAGCATGACTCACAGTTGTAAAAAATAAAAACAATGAACACAAAACAATAGTGCACAAAAGTAGCTAACTGATAAGAGCTTGATAGAAGTTGCTAATTTTGAGTTTTTGTAATTTTGTCGTAAGGTGCCGCTTAAGATGCTCTTTTCTATATTTTTAAAATAAAAAAATATATTAAATATTATTTCTATGTATGCATCAAACTAAGGGAGAATGTTTTTTATAATGTCTGTTTTCCAAAAATAAATGCATTAAAGAAAATTATAGCATTCTTTGTTAAATTAAAATTGTTAAATTCTTAAAACAGCTAACAGAAAAATCAGCTATGATTCATGCTTGATAATCTTTACAAATGTCAGATACAGACAAAGCCAAACGAAAAACGCGTATACTATATTATTTGTATTGTTGATTAGCAACAATTGCCGATTGGACTTAGTTTTTGGTTTTTGCATTTGATATGCCACGTACACGTAATTGTTAATGATTATATTATGCCTTTTATTAGTTAATTAAAAAATAAATTCAACTTTAAATAAAATCGATGCACTTTGGAGATTTTGCTAATTAAATACTTGATAAATAAACAGTTAAAGGTCTAAACTGATTTTTTCGAATTTTCTTCAGCTTTTATGCCTCGTGAAATTTATTAAATAGATCTGCAAATTTTTTTGTTTGTGCATTTGACCGGTTTTATGCAAATCAAATATTTCCCAGCGACCCATAAAGCTGAAATAATAGAATATTGTTGGAAAATATATGGATTGGTGGTACCATATCGCTCGTTGCTGCCAAAAGAGTTGTGAGTGGGTTAGGCTGGATTACCCAACCCACAACCGATCTGGCATTATGCAAAGGAACGTTTACTCTATCGACTGCTTTGTGGTCGCAATGGGTCATTGCACTGTGATCTTCACCTTCGTCATCTCGTGGTAATGTACCTCGATGTCATGGGCAGAAGGGGGCCACGGGCTAACCCTCTTTGGGGGCGAAGGTCAGCCGGGCGCCGTTCAATGCCTGCTATCTGACTCTTTCTCTAACTGATTGTTATGGCCATGCATTTGAGTATTGGCTACTCGATATCGATTTGATTTTCGAACAGTAATGAGAGAGGGCTGGTACAAATTACACACACAAAAACACAGTACTCACCATCAATGAACACCGGAACATCAATCTCTTCAACTGTAGCAGTAGGCATTGCTCCACTCATATCCTGGTTGGACTGCATGTCTACACCTGTCAGCTGTATACCAGCCATCGACGCCAATGTCAGGGGCGTGCTCGAAACCTGGACCGTTTGCGTCACCATTGAAGCCAAATTCGTATTTGATGTCGTTGTCGTTGTCGGTGGACCTACGATCAGGCCGTTCCCGTCGACTTGGTTTAAATGAGTGTTGCAGTTGTTCGAGAACTGTTCTAGTGGGTATATTGTCCCAGTCGAGTTCGCTATACGGGATGCTGCCGTAGGCAAAGCCCGTTTCACTGAATCCGTTGCTGGTACCGACCCTGGTAAAAAGGGTATTCTTATCAGACGAGTTCGAGGCGCACTCTGCTCTGTCCCGTTGCTCTTGCTGTTGCTGTGCGTGGGCACTCTGATCAATATAATTCTTGGATTGGGCAGCGTGTTTATTACGATCGGTATGGTTGTCGTTCTTGTCGACATCAACATAGGCGAATCCTTCGTAGGCACTATTCGCTCGGTTTTCTTCTGCGAGCAATTGCAATTGGACGAGTAGCTTCTCTCGCCAGTGGTTGTCACGTTGCTTTGTTGCTGTGCCTCGTATGTTGTTTCCTGTACTCGTGCTGGCTCCTGGATCATCAATATTATATCTCTGCGACTTTCGGCCCTCCGTGTGGTTGCTGCTTGAGTTGGTGCCGTTAGTATGATCGGAGATGTTGTCTTGACCGTTGTTGCTGATGCTCTTGGTTGGTTCGGTGTTGTAGTTGTTGTTTGAATCGCTCTTGGGCCTATTTTGGCTGGCTGGGACTTCGACGCTGAATGCCATTTTGAACGTGGCTGCTCAACGTAATTGATTTGGTTTTTTGTTATTTTTTTTGGTGAACGGTTCGTTTTTGATTGGTTTCGAGTCGACAGGATTTCAAAATGTATACATTTGTTCAGAGGTTGTATAATTTTTTATTGGTTTTTCAGGATTTGTTGATGAGTGGAGCAAGCGCATAATAGAGTTTTGGTTTGGTATTTTTTGTTTTTATTGAAAAGAAAGTAGACAAAAGAAAAAAAGAGTTTGTTATTACACAGTTCGACGATCCTTTGTTAGGGCTCGCGCCACTTATGTTGTGGGATGTGCGAAATATTGCGAAATATTGTGTATTGGGTTGCATGTTAGCCCAGATCATGGGTATATCTTCAATTGGTCAGAGACATCAACAAGTTGACAGACAAAAGGTACTGCCATGATATCTCCAACCATTGAGTTATAAATCAGGGCGATTTTGTTTAGCAGGTTTCATACAGCAAATGGATGAGTTGTGTGAATGTTTGGTGTATTGTTATTTTATTTTTATTTTTTCTTAGGCTTTTGTTAATTTTGTTTTTCCTTTTATTTTCCTCTTTTTTCTTATGCCTTTTTTCCATGTTTTCCTTTTTCTTTTTATGTACACTTTCTTTTTTTTGGATTACTCCTTTTTTCACTTTTTTTTTGGAATTACTCCTTTTTTAGTTTTGGAATTACTCCTTTTTTAGTTGGGATTGCTCCTCTTTTATTGGAATTACTCCTTTTTTAAGTGGGATTGCTCCTCTTTTTGTTTGGAATTACTCCTTTTTTCAATATGTTTTTACATATGTACATAAATGTATTAATTTTTTCATATAACAATCTTACAAACTAGTCAGTGGTAGTTAATGCAACCAAGCTGGCAAATGATGCTTATATGTATGTATGTATCTAAATGTCTAATGAAATAAGTATACTCACTTTTAGTTGACCGTTGGAGAGGAACAATGAAATTGTTAGGGGAACTCTAAACAAGATCTAAAAGAGTCGTCGACACAACTTCCTTTTAGACTGAAAACAAAAAAGAGAAAAAAACATTAGCTATTAACGGGATCGGTAGATAAATAGATAACAATATTCGTATATGTTTATATAACCAACATAATCACTGACAACAGGTGAGCACTAGTTAGTAGGTATATATTATCTTTGGAACATGAATAGATAGGGAATACTTCCATATTCGATACACCCTGTAACGCGTGATAAGCTTTAGGGCTGGCACACGCCCGTTTTGCGGGGCGCCAAAAGCAAAAGCTTCAAAATGAATTTCACAACGATGGCCCGTATGGGCCCCATTAACAAAATGGCCGCCAACCAGTGCTTGGTGCCTAATCAGTAGTTGGAGACTCGCGATCAAGGCACTGCCAATGTTAAAGGCAATTATCTACAGTCAGCTAGCGCCACCCCCCTAGTGCCATTTAGATAATTGCACAAACACAAACAAATATATGTATGTAGCCCTTTACATGTATTAGATGATAATAGGGCATATCGCAATCTTGTTGACATATCAAATCGTGCACCAGAGCAACAGCAAAAAGCAATTATTAATTGCTGGAAAAATACCAAGAGCCAAATGCACATTCACATAGAGCGCTTTGTTGCCCACAGTCAACCCATTTGTACAATATAGTACATATGTATGTATGTAAATCAAAGTACAAATAAATATTTAATTAGCAGCACACAAAAAAACACCTACAAGTTGGCATGCTAGTGTGCTTGTGTGTATGTGTGTGTACTTGCTTCTCGCCAGCTGCTGACGTCGTTGGTCAAAGAAATTCTGTACATATCGTAAATATGTTTGTATATATGTATGTATACATACATATGTATATGTATATTTCTACTATATACGCTAATTTGTTATTGCTGTTGAACAAAATTCAATATGGCGGCCGCAAAAAATCACTAAGAGCTTTTGGCATACATATAGTATTTAATTTAACTTATTCACTGACATAAAATTGCACTTATGTATGCACGTACATATGTATATCTTATTTAATTCCAACATTTACTTACATTAAATTTATAACTTGTGTCTTCAAGCGCTGTTTGGCCGGTTGTCGGAACCGGACCGAAAAATTCACTTGCTTTATTTAGCGACGCAATAAACTGGGTGGCCTCTCAAACCACCACTTGAATGTCTTTAAGCGAGTAGCCGTTTCTGTTAAAAATTTACTTTTACAAATGCGCAGTTGTTGATCCACGTAGAACAACAACAGCAGTTATATAATGTTTCTTCCTCAAACACTTTCTATCCTTTACTAGGAGTTGAACTTCTTGCTATTTGTAGACTTTTATCTTTTTTCACCTTTCACATTCAATATGGCAAACGGTGTTGAGTCACACTCAACTGATTGCTTGTAGTATTCACTTGGAATTGAATCGACGAACGCAACGATACCCGCCAGTCGAGTCAGAATTGTGCACAAAACTGTGGGAATTGTAATCGCATGAATTTAGTTTCGTTGTGAAATTCAAAAAGCACAGAGCAAAACCTGTTTTCTATAACCAGATAACTGCGTGAGCGTGTGTGCGAGAGAGCTTTACACAGATACTCGACACACGCACAAGCGAGAGCTTTATGTGGAGCGAGCTTTTGCTCACAAAAGCAGCACTAAGGTTCTGAACACGAAGGCAAATGTATTTGGAGGTTGTTACGTCACTGCATCAATTTAATATGAGAGAATAAACGGTTCAGTGGTGTTTAAAATATTAAAGATGATCAAATAAAATCGGGCATTTATATAATATGAATATAAAATTGTCAGTGCAGTTACAGATTAAGAATACTTTTAGCCAATATTTAAGTGATGCGCGTGACGTCAGTATCTGAACTTGCCGTCAAACAATGAACGATGCAAAAAGCTACCTCTACTTTCTCTCCACCCGACCTTAATGTACATACATATGTATGTGTGCATCTTAATGTTGCCGGCCGGCCGACAATTGTTATTAACAATAACAATTAGCAAGTGTTTGGTTATATTATTTTTAATGTAAATCTAAGCATTTATAGGACTGAATAAATATTAATAATCTTTATTTTTGAAAACTTACGCGTATAATGGTTTTTATTTTTTTGCTAATGAAACATGATTCACCTTTTGGTAATGACGTACAGACTATTTTTAAACATATCGACATTTATTAAAAGGCCCATACTTGATTGTATTACATACGAACAGAAGTTGATTGATTTTGTTATTACATATAACATCAAACACTTAGTTATATAACTCTTACAAATTAAAGTTAATCTGTTTTGAAATGTATAAAAACTCAAGGTGCAAGGTGTCAGAAATCAAAAATATACATTGTGACATTGAGTTTTAAAATAGTAAAAGACGTTAAATATTTGAACGTGGGCTTTTTAAACATATTTGTGTCGTCATTTTCGCAGCATTCATTTGTGTTAGTCAGCAGCTGTTTCGCTGTGTGTGCACTTGTCGGTGTAAAGATAAAAGCTCTTTACTCGATTTCTCTCTGAATTTTAGAGCTTTCAACGCAACTCACAAACACATGCCGAAGAGTTTTTAAATGTATCGGGGTTTATTGGCAGAGTACACTGATAGTAAAATGAAACCTCATGAGTCATGCTGCCAACGCAAAAACTCAAAGCTGTGATGGCATGTGACTTTTGTTATAATTTTAGAGGGATAGGTTAGTGAGAGCTGGGTTGGGGTGTCTACCAGACATTAGAAGCTTTCCAAAACAAATACGACTTAATTATCAAATTGGCCAAATAGGTGCGCAGAATTCGTAGAAATTTGCTGAAATGGCAATGTATTTATATATGGTCACATTTGTGTACGTATACATATGTTATCGTATGTACGTAAATATGTGCATTTTGGGGATTTTTGGCACCGAACACAGACCGGCACTAAGTGGCACGAGATCTGTATACGACAAAAAAAAAAAAAAAATTTACAAAGCGGTTTGTTGGCAGTTCGCCCGCAAAAATAAAACAGTGCTTAAATTATTGATGAAAACCGTTTTGGACTTTTGCAAGCCACGATGATTGAGCATTTTTCTGTGCCAAGGGCCACGTCAATGAGAAAACTACATACTATGTATGTGGACTGTGGATCCTCCCGTTCAATGTAGTGAATGTACAGAATAAAATTATCTAGTGGTTACATTATCGACATTCATAACGTTATACAATCAATCGTATCTATACATATGGATGTTGATGCGGTGACTGTGATCATCTTATAAAGGCATCAAGATAGCTTTCAATCTGCAAAATGATTTTGCCTTTAGACTGACAGTCAGATGACCAATGCTATATCAAGTTGGATGAGTCTACTGGTCGAGTATACATATTACTTTGATTATTTAAAGGTACATTCAATAATGCGTATTTAATTAAGAATAAATATTAATCATTCAAATATTGCTAATGTAATCATTAGATAAAGAAAGCTCGAAAGAGTTTCTGAGAATATAATACATGGCTGGCTTTACTCAAATTTTTTTTTAGGTGGTATGTTAACTAAACGGTTAACTAACCTTTATCAGGTTCAAACGTCTAAGGCCCATTTCTTGCCCCATAGTTTTTATATGTAGTAACAGAACTTTGTTCATGTTCGCTCTTAACAGTTGTGTGTTTTGATAACAAAGATTTTATGTTTTTAAGTACATCATGTATGCGGATATAGTTTATTTGAATGAACCTACAGTGGCTCAAAGTTATTAACAGACTAAACTAAGCTGACTGAGCTATATGTATAGTTACAGTTTAGGTAAAATAGAACCCAACAACGGTTACGTTTAAAGACTTACCACTCATTATGATGCCGCCGCGTGTGGCAAGCAAGTTCCACTCTAACAAATTTCGTATTTGATCTCGATTTATGCTGCGAATTGAGATTTCGTTTTCTGTATTTGTTGCTGACTTTTTAGTTCAAAAACGAATGTCACGGCCACAAATATTGCCTCGAAAAATAATCTCACGATTCTTTCGCAACCCCTTAGAGCGCTTTAGTAATGTCTTGGTGGACTTGGTAGTGCTCTTGACCGATAGTAGGCAATTGTTGTAATTGTAATTATAGTTATTATGCCAGCCACGCATACGCATACACATGAATTTGTTGAGCATAGGAACTTGCTGCTGCGAATGTTGCACACACATGAAGGCAACGACAGGCGAATGTTGCATGACGTTGATGCTGTGCTTGTTGCTGTTTCTCCCGTGGACTACCCGCGCTCTACTTGTTGTTATTGTTGTTGTTGTTGTTGTTCTTGGTGTTGAAGAGACGACGAACATAATATAAGGACAATTAAACGGTGAAAGTAGTTCACGCACTTGAGTGTTCACTGTATGTTAGCAAACGTTAAAGTTTATTTGTCAATTCGTATCTAGAAATAACTGTTTTCTGAGATACTATTTAAATGTACAATGTAGTTTTCTAGGTTAAATGCGTCATTCGCAGATATTAAACACTTTCTCTTGAGCACTTGTCACTTGATTTGGATTATTTTTTAAAAAATATGAAAGCAATTAATGTTCTATGAACAAAATATCTTTATGCCGAAGTTCAGCTGGTGATGCCATTAAGAATTAATCTTTAATTGATTAGATTTGATTATGCACAGTGTATTCAAACACTTCACTCAAAGTTCAACGATTTCACGAATTTTCGTAAATTTGCACAATTTGCTGTATGATTTTGTTTGTTATTCTTGTTGTTTCAGGTAAAGCTCTCTCTCTTTTAATAAACGATTCGACTTGCGATATCAAAAGTTGCTCTGTTCACGACGACCAAAGTTTTGTAACTAATGAAATACGAACTGATTCAACCACTGCACTGGACTACAGCGAGTACTATGACCGCGCAGCGCGACGTTAGCAACATTTGCTGTTGACGTCTACAAGCGTATTGTGTTTTTGCCCTTTCTCTCTCAGCTGTTTGCGCTGTTGCCGTGCCCCCAAATCTTACTTGCAATGACTGGTGTAGCTTCTACACACGTACAAAATCTAATCAATTCCGTTTTACATTTAATTGTAAACGATATTGTATATGTCATCGTGCTAAGGCAAAAATAATGAGAGCGCTGACGGCTCGTGGCTCTTCGCTGTTCAAACACATAGTCATAAAATTAATTAATCCAGTTATACAATTGTACATTTGTATGTTAAATTCAAGCTCACCCTATTCTCATTAAAGTCACAGCTTATCAGTTAAGTGAAAGATTAAGAGCGTTAATAGATTTTAAGTCTTTGTGATGGAAATGCGTTCTTTGCAAAATGTTTTCTACCTTCAAATAAAAGTGTAGTGTCATTCAGCATGCGTGAGAGCCGTGTGAGCGAGATAAAAAGAGAGAGAGAGAGAGATCTGCCGGTTTGGCTGATGCAACAATTGCTACGCATTACGACAGCAGCTGGCTTTGCTTGAAAGAGCCCAGCTGATTTTTGTGTTTTGAGAATGTTGCCAGCGTCAAAAGTTAGCTCAACATGTTGCTAAACATTTGTTTGGTGTGCTTTTGCCACCCCATTTTTGTTACGGCGAAAGAACATTTTGCAGTGAACTCACGAGCTTACATAATGTATACATACATATATAATTGCGCACACTCTGACAAATTGGTTATAAAATGAATGCACATGATTCCATATAAATGTATATAAACAAAAAGTGTCAGCATTTGGGTAAAATTGCGCTTTATTTTATAAGCAGAAATAAGAGAATACGCAGTAAGGACAACATCGCATTTAATTGCTTATCACACTAGGAAATTTGGAATATACTTTTTATGGATTTTTAGATATCACGTTCATCTACTGCAGGGCTTTTTTGTTTGAATTTTAATTATTTTTTGTTTGGTTGTCAATTCACGATCCTCAAAGGGTTATTACAATTATTTATATTGTTTTTCTGTTAGGTTATATAAAATGTATTGTTGAAGGATCTACAGTCTTTTTAAAATGGCTGCTAATGCCAACGGATGGTCTTCGTTTGCTCATTTTATGGTTATCTTATGTTTTCGATTTTCTTGTTATCTTGTGCAACATCCTGAGAGGCTCCGCTTCGTAATGAGACGGGGCCTTACAGGATCGCAGGAGAAAGAACTATAATTTTCAATCCGCAGTAACAGCAATTACAAGGCTCCGCATCTTGTCTGCTTTTGGTGTGACAGGGATGGCTATATCGCTATATTAAATAATCTTAGGCTTTCGTCATCAGAGTTAAACAGGGAAGCGGATGAATGGTTTATATATATAAATAAGTATATAAATGATCAGTTGTAGTCCTATAAAGCTATAAAATAAAGAAAGCCTCAACAGAGTGAAAGGACTTGATTTTTTAGGGTGACTCCTTGCTTGTGTTATCTTGTACTTTTCTCCCCCTTGTCTTCATTGTCCCACAGATATTCTTACAGCGCTAGCTGCACGTGCGCTTTCGATCCGCAGGTGTGAGATCAATGCAACCACCATTCTGCAATAACCGGCTGAACCGGTTTTTTATGTTCCGAAAAATTCGAATACATTTTTCTATTGTCGTTTATTAAAAATCAGCGAGGAAAAATAAAAATTTTGTTATACAAACTGATATTTCGTATTGAATATCGTAAGTCGTAAGTATATTGTATTTGTGGACTTAACTTGGCCTTTAGAGCTTACTATATATTTTATTTCTAAATTAAAAGTAAGTAATGTTAGAAACTGTTTTGATACTAAGGCAAGATTATTATTATGTAATTTGGTACTTTTTGTTCGCCCTTCGAATTATAATTAAAAACCGTGTTAGGGGTTCCATAAATCATAGTTGCTGGTTGGCTGTTTAATTAAACAACTTTGAAAGAAAGCCGGTCAAAGTGAATGTACAAATGCACAAATACAAATGTAGATTTGTGTACGGAGGTTTGGCTATTGTGTCAGAGACAAAGAAAGAGCAGCGCTAAGCTCGAGCTCGAAAAATGAGATTAAAACTGGAACTGGAATTGTATGCGAGCAGAGTGCGCCGGCAGAAATATGAGAGCAAACAACTGCTTACATCGAATTGAGTTCCATATATTAAAAAAACTTTTTTGCAGATCAGTTGGATTCAGGCATACTGAGTCGACGGATTAATTTGAAGAGCTTCGACAGCTGATTTAATCGAAATGCAATTAAAGCTTTTGTGCGCATCGTTGCTGCTGCTTTTAAGTAGTGTCTTCTGTTCGCAGAAGCCGCAGAACGTACTACTGCTACTGGCTGATGACGCTGGCTTCGAGATGGGTGCCTATCTGAACAAGTACTGCCAGACGCCCAATTTGGATGCGTTGGCACGCAATGGATTGCTGTTCAACAACGCCTTCACCTCGGTGAGCAGTTGCAGTCCAAGTCGCGCTCAGTTGCTGACTGGCCAGGCCAGTCATGCGAGCGGAATGTATGGCCTGCATCAGGGTGTGCACAACTTCAATGTGTTGCCCGAGGTTAGTTCACTGCCCAATGTGCTGCGGCAGCAAAGCGACGGACACATTTTCAGCGGCATCATTGGCAAAAAGCACGTTGGGGCTGCCTCCAATTTCCGCTTTGACTATGAGCAGACAGAAGAGAATCATTCGATCAATCAGATTGGACGTAATATCACCAGGATAAAGGAGTACGCACGCGACTTTCTGAAACAGGCCAAGCATGAAGCGAGACCCTTCTTTTTAATGGTAGGCTTCCACGATCCGCACCGTTGTGGACATATTACGCCGCAGTATGGTGAGTTCTGTGAGCGCTGGGGCAGCGGTGAGGAAGGCATGGGCACAATACCCGATTGGAAGCCCATCTACTATGACTGGCGCAATCTAGAGGTACCCGCCTGGCTGCCAGACACCGATGTTGTCAGACAAGAGCTGGCCGCTCAATATATGACGATCTCCCGACTGGACCAGGGTGTTGGATTAGTGCTGCGAGAATTGCAAACAGCCGGCTTGGCCGCAGATACTCTCGTTATATACACCTCGGACAATGGACCGCCCTTCCCTGGAGGGCGCACAAATCTCTACGAGCATGGCATTCGCTCACCTCTGATCCTCAGTTCGCCGCAGCGGGAAGCTCGTCGCCATGAGACAAGTGCCGCTATGGCCAGCCTACTGGACATTTATCCCAGTGTGCTGGATGCACTTCAGCTCCTACCGCCGAATGGGACCCGCTTCAGCGGCCAATCTCTGTTGCCTGTGCTGCAGAAGGAGCCAGAGCCACAGGAGAGCGATGCAGTGTTCGGTAGTCAAAACTACCATGAGGTTACAATGACTTATCCGATGCGCATGGTGCGCAATAGAAGATATAAGCTCATACACAATCTCAACTACTGGTCAGATTTTCCCATAGATCAGGATTTCTATACATCGCCCACCTTCCAGCAGATCCTCAATGCCACCATAAATAGACAACCCTTGCCGTGGTACCGCACACTTCAGCAGTATTACCAGCGACCTGAATGGGAACTGTATGACATCAAGGCGGATGCACTGGAACGGGTGAATCTGGTGGACAAGCCAAAGTATAGCGCCACATTGAAGCAGTTGGGCCAGAAGCTCTATAAGTGGCAGGTGGATACCGAGGATCCCTGGCGCTGTGCCCCACACGCCGTCCTCCAGGCACAAGGCGTTTTCAAGAAGGATCCGGTATGCCTGACACTAGGACACGACGCGTTGCAAAGGCCGAAACGTAGGGTGCTTACCCAGTATGAACAGTACGTTGTAGTCTAACGTGGCTCGCGCTCCCTTATCTTACTGCCCAGCCGATAAAAGACAAGTATTCTCGAAATGATCCAATTGCACATACTCATTATTGTATTTTTTTTGTCATATCACAATCGAATTAAAAAAAAAAACGAAAGGTACTGATAAGCCAACGCCGCATTCTTTTTTATCAATTTGTTATGGCCGTTGACTAAAATGATATGTTACATTTTATGATATCGATTAATTAAAAACAAATTACACTTTCGGCTTATATATTAAAATAACACAAATGAATTAAAATCAACAATAAAGAAAACAAATCTTTATTTTAATATTTCTACAAAACAATAATTACAAGAAAAAAAACCACCTTTTCTGTTTAAGAAAACAGAACTTCAAACAAATACCAAAAAAAAAGTACATACTAGGTGGTTTATTTCAACGTAGCTAACCATAAATACCATTAACAAAACACAGCTATTTTAATCTTAATAGTTTATTTTAAATATAATGTAATTTGTTAAAATTCATAGCTAAAATCATATAACATACTAAAATTTATAACAATAAAATCTGAATAAATATCTAGTTAAAAAGAATTTCTGTGGAAGCTACATGTATAATTATTTATAAATTGTTATTGAAAAGTGTTTAGTAAAGACGTGAAGAACTGTTATTTATTTCATCATCGCTCGGTAGTCAACATCAAAGGTGGCACCCTTCATACATTCTCGGATGCTATGTCATTTGTTGGTGACCTCAACAGTTGCTGAGATGTGCGGGGGGCGATGTTGCGTCATGTTTCAATGTCAATTGCCAGAGGACGTCCTAGTCCTTTTCATTTTTATGGTGTGGTTGGGTTTTGGGGTTTCACTGTCTATTTTAATGTGTTCGCGGAAAATCGAGAAATTCGATGCCCCCCTTGTGCTTTATTGGTGGCGCCGTCGACGTCACTGTGTCGAGATCCAGGCACGTGCAGCAGCCAAGTCAATGTTACGCAACATGCATAAAATCCTTGGCGACGTGCCAAGGCTAAAGGGGGTGGAATGTCTGCTTTAAGGTCAACATGCAAATAACAATACGCAAATTTGGTTTTCTTTTTTTTTGCTTTTTGCTTTTATGATTTTGAACGAAAGACACATTGAAAATTAAATGTAGTCAATTTTGGTTTGTTATCTTTTGTTTTTGCATAAATCAATTATTAGCGTAGTTCTTATATAATTTGTGGTATTATTTGTATGTATGTAGGTATGTAATATTAAGTTTATTTTTTCCACCACACAAAATGCATAATTACAATTATTATTGTTTTTACTCTTGCCATCATCATCGTCATCAATGCGTCAATAAAATATTCGCCGTAGCCGTTTGAGCCAAATTGTTTTTCTGTGGCCGTTCTGGAAATGCTTGGCGAGCTTTATTTTTGCGTTCTTTAATTTAAATTTTATTTGCTCATTAACTAATTTATTATCAGTATATGAATATAATTGTGTATACTTTTGCTTCTATATATGTATATACATTCGTATTTGTATGTATATTGCATGGTATGCACCACTTTTCTATATGCAAACATGCGATTTGACTCGACTCTTTCTGCTTTTGGATACAGATACATTTATTATAGTATTCATCTAGGCATTTATTGTTAGTAAACTTCATTTGCTTTTTTGGTTAGTAATTTATTTTTGTTTGCTATGCTTCGACTAACTTGACTTGACTGGTTTTCTTTTGTGTCGCTTATTTTAACAATTATTATCAACGTTGTTCTTTAATATCAGTAATTATATTCAAATTTTAACTAGTTATGTATATGCTGGTTTTGCTTAGGAGGATTTTGTTACGTTGTTCATTACTTTGCTGTTATTGTATTATAAATATTATAAGAATTATTTGAATTAACGCTGCCGTTCAGTATATGTTATAATAAATACATAATAATAAATATACATGTAGATAATATGCTTAATAAATATATCTATATTTAAACATATACATATATGCATAAATATATATTTGATTTATATAATAGTTATGTATATAAATAACAAAAAAACAACACACATAAAAAGGAGCAAGAAAGTTGGATGCAAATTTATCTTGTTTCATCCTTGAATTGAATTTGAATAATTCATTAAATTTTACAACAAACATTAAGAAAGAATTTTTTTTTTTTTTGCTTAATTGGTTTTAGGGATAGAGTGTGGGGAGTATTGTTTTTGCACAAATATCATAATAGGGTATATATAATAAATATAGGTATTGTAGGTATATGATATATGTAGGTAGGTAGCGTTAGGTATACTATATAGATATTGCATAGAGAGCGCAATGGAAATCAGATAAAACTACAACGACCACAATGAATGAGAAAGCAGAACAAATCGAAACATGGTTTTTATCTAAATGAATGAATTTGTTTGTGTTTTTGTATGCAATATGAATATCTAGCTAATTAATAATTGGGATTTGACATGCTGCCAATACATGCTGTTAATACATTTTTTTAAGCATATCTGTACCTATATAATGTATATAATGTTGTTGATTTTAGCATTTAAAATTGAATTCAATATTGTACAATTTGGAGACATTCTTAAATTGGAAACACATGAAAAGTTCTATTCATTTGTAACGCTTTGTAAATTTAGTTAGTATTACACACATAATTACATACTTTAATTTAATTTAATTGTAATTAATAATTTGTAATTTGTAGTTATTGTGTTGCCAACTGGTAAGATTTTCGCATATATATAATTTTGTATTGCTATCGCATGTTGCATGTTGCATTAGGCAATTGCTTTTTCAATTGATGATGTTTTTGTTTTGTTTTGTTTTCGCTTTCGTTTTCTGTTTTTGTTGTATGGCCACGTGAATGTGCTGTGCTAGCTAAGGCGTAACCGTAACTCTCTAACCATTATAATCCATCTACATATATGTTTGTTTGTTCGCATATTGTATGTATGTTGCGATAACAACGAAGCCAACATTACGTTTTTTAATTATATGTACGCCAATGCATGCAATCTAGTTGCCATTGGGCAGAGGAACCTGCACCTGCACATACGACTGCGGGAAGTAGCCAGTTCGGCCATTGACGGCACCTTCGTACCAGTTGTCGTCGACACGATTAAGTAGCGTAATAATGTCGTTCTCCTTAAAGCCCAGTTCGCCGGGGTTCTCGGGATCGAAGTCGTAGATTGCCTGGCAGCAGGGCTGCTGCTGGCGATGCGGAGTGGCGGCCATGGACTTGGCAGGCGATCGCATCGGCGAGGGCAACGGCGAGGCGCTCGAGCTAATGTGGGACGGCGTGCCGTCATCTAAGAGGCCGCCGCCACCGCCGTCCAAGTTCAGATCGAGCAGCGTCTTGGGCACAAACTCATTGCGTGGCCGGCTCTCTGCCTCGGCGCGCTTCTCCTGTAGCGTCTCCTGCAGGCCACGCAGCACATCGGCGCATTGAGAGTGAAAATCGTAAAGTGCTTCAGCAAAGGTGACGAGCTGTGAGACATGTTCAGTATCGTTTTCCAACAAATTGAACATGCCCACTTGAGCCAATTGCAATGATTCGGCAAACTTGTCCTCAGCACCACGAATTTCATCATCTTTGGCCTGCCGGCGACGCTTGCAGTCAAAGTCGAGACGCCGGCCCTGCAGCTTCTTTCGATGGTGCATTACCTCCTTGAGGTCTTTGGTCTGCATATGATGCAGTGGCTCCAAAAAGTTCTGCTTGATGTTGTCGTCCAGCGAATACTTGACGTCGGCCATTTGTTTCAACGCTTCGCCGAATTCGACGAGCGCCTGCGCAAACACGCTGTTGTCCTCGCCGAGCTTCTTACCGTAAGTCAACATGCACTCGGCCAGCAGACCCTCGGGCTGTGGATACGTATTGGATTTCGCCTGTCCCGACAGCTTTGAGATGCCCTTGACGGCGGCCATTTTGGCCCGTGCCGTTGGATTTGGCTGCAAAAACTCTTTGGTCTTCATCTGCAGCTCCTCCACCAGTTCCACAGTGACATCCGTCTTACGCTCCATATCCACAAAGTCCAAATCCAGCTTGGTGCCCTCCGCACCGCCCATTTTCTCCGTCACATACTGATTCGCCTTGTTGATCTGCTTTTTCAGTCCGGCGAAAGCCATCGCGTTGCTTTTGATATTAATGTTGCTGGTTTTGTTGCACTGGTGCTCGGTGTGGATCGATGTCAACGACGCGGTTGCTGTGAACGGGTTTTATTTGAGTTAGTTGCCTTGCCAATTGATTGATATTTCTCTTTAACTAATAAACCATATACATATACATAAACATATGTATATAATTTTGTATTTTGATTTTCCTGCCTTTTTTATATACGCTATGTTTTTTTAACTTTTCTATTTTTAACGTTTGGACGACTTACGCGGCTGCACTTGTCTGTTGGGGGTGGATACGCTGGCTGCTGGGGCTGACTCGGATTGAGGCTGTTTGCAAATGTGTGTGTGTATGTGTGTGACTGGAAGAAATTGAGGCAAACGGCAATCGCATAGATTTATGTATGTTTAAATTTTGCACTTTCACTCTTTTTGTTTGCGCTGCACGTTCTGAGGTACTATCTCTTCTTTGCATGCAGCGTAGACATTTCTAAAATTTTTTACTGCTCAAACCTTTGAGTTTTGCTTGACTTTTGGCTGCGTAATGTTTGAAGGACTGTCGTTACTACTACTATTCTCCCTCTGCCTTGGGGCTGGTTTGTTGGACGGGGGGTCGTTTTTCCTCGACGAACTCAATCGATTTTTTGCTGTGTACAAAAATTTTAGTGATGTTAAAAACATCGATGTCGATACTTGCGCTAACTGCTCACATTGGCGTTAACATGACACTTTAATGTTAATTAACAGTACCATTTTGGTATAACATATTCGCTGATCAAATCTGTTAAATACTCGTTACAATAAAGACTGTTATAATTCAAACTCTCTTAAACCCGATACAAACGGATTTTCTTCAAATAGTTTTTTTTTAAATATATACATAATAGTTAAGCCGAATACAAATGTAAGACGTTCATACCGTCATCATTAAAAACAATTTTATTTTTGTTTGTAATTTGTTAGTTTTTACATCAACAAACATGCTAATATGCACCTCAAATATGGGTTTGAGTGTATGCATAATGTCGTATAAATGTAAAGACCGCTGGCAATAACAAAAAATGCCTTAGAGATATCAAATTTGTGTGATAAATATTTGTTGGTGTTTTATCCAATATTTGAATGTATATTGTGCGATTGTTCCTATGTATCTGTTTGTTTGCCAAATCGTTTGTCCGTAATTGATAACTTTACTTTAAACAACAACTTATCCATATTACAAATATGCATCCATATATCTGATATAATTTATTGCATAATTAAATGTGAGCGTATGAATCTCTATTTATTTAATGAGTTTTGCGAATTTCGCAATATTTACGCAATTATTAATTACTTTTTAATTTCAAACTAATGTGTATCCAACCATTGCTGACATTTTTGATTGAAATTAATGAATTATATGCGAACACAAGATTCAAATTAAACTTTTAAAAGATAATTTAAATTTAAAATGCATTAACTAAAAAATTAATTTTTGTTGTAAAAAATTGGAATTTATTAAGATGGTTATTCATTACGTACCTGACGTCTTTACATGAGAAGGCAGCTTTTGCCAACTGCTCGCTTTTATCTTTAAAGATAACCCCTAGTAGGGATTACGCTACTACATCTGATAAACAAATATTAAAAAACATGTAAATCAGTTCAATTGCCAGAGCGAGCCAGCATGCTGATAACAATAGGCAAAACTTTTGTGTACCAATGTGTGTATATAAAGCCAATTCAATGTCTGGCCAGATATTAGTCTCTCCAAAGCTAGTACAACGACTGAGATCATCCACTCAGAAAGCCAACGAAATCGAATCGCCTTAAAATGAAATTCGCAATTGTTTTACTCGTCGCCAGCATTGCTTGCATTAATGCACAGGTAATATTAATAATCTTGTAATCAGCTTTAATTGTTAATAACTGATATATTGATTACAGGTCTTTGGTCCTTTTGGAGCCAATAATCCTTACGCTGCAGCATTTAATCCGTATTTGAATGGAGTATTTGGTGGAGGAGCTGTTGGACCAGCTGGAGCTGCTGGACCTGCCGGAGCAGGTGGCGTAGCCCCAGCTCTTCCCCCAGCAGCATCACCTTTCGGTGGTTTCTCCGTTTCCGTCTTCTTTCAATCCGTCGTGCTGCAAAAGGAGGCCGATCGTCTGCTCAACCAGGTGAATTTCCCCGCTGATCTGGCCGAGCGGGTCAAGACCACACTCGACAATGCCCAGTTGGGTTTTGCCAACTGTGACACAGCCACGCTGCCTTGGCTGCAAATTCGTTGCGTCAAGCCCGCCGTAACCATTGCCAAGAACGAACTGAAGGCCATCGATGACGAGTGGCAGGCACGTCTGGCGGCAACCACAGCGGCACCAGCTACCGGTGGTGCTCAGGCCTAAGATGGGCGAACCAATTTTCGGATACCCTAGCAAAAAATTCTAAGTGCAATACAATACACCAACATAGTAGATTCGATATACTTAAATAAACATTTTGAAAGCATCTAAACTTCAAGTGGATACGATTTTCGTTGGTATAGGGGATGGGGGACTAGTGGGAGTGGGGCATCCTTGACCTGCGCCCCAACCTGCTGTGCTTTGATGTGGCTCAGTTTGCCCAAGAGTTTTGCATAGCTGTAATTTATTTAATATGCTGCTATTACGAAATTTACCAGAGCCCCGGCCCGACTTTGCGATTTGGGGAATTGGGTGCAAATATTTTGTTGACCTCCCAGACCCCACTCGACCCGACAACTGTGAGCTCAGTTTACAACTGTCCTCGAGAAGGCCAGGCAAAAACTTGACGCATTTTGGCCAAATATTTGAATTCCTTTACTTTATTTCCTCGCCTTCCCGGCTTTTTGTCTTTTCCTTTCTGCCACCTTTCAGCTCAGCCCCTCTCTCTCTCTCTCTCTCTCTCTCTCTGTGCGAGTACAAAATGTGCAAATTGTTGGTAAGCGCCGCTATCGACACACACCCCTTTTATCCATTCATCAATTTTGCCTTGACTGTGTGTTGGGTGCCAAAAAATGTTTCCAGTGCATGATTTTTGTACGCATGTCGACCCGAAAGTGGCCCACAGAGTGGCACAATGTTGATTTATGTGGCCAATGCAGTTTCAATTATCATTGTCCTACTCATCGTCCTTTCACTAGCCATTTCCTTTCACTCCTTGTGTGGCAGTGCACAATTTGATTTGATGCCATCCTCGTCTGTCGCCTGCCGAATTAAATTTGGAAAACACACACACACACACATGCAGATAAAGAGAGAAAGATAACCGGTTGCATTAAGGAGATTAAATGGTTTGGCTTAACGAGCCAAAGATTTGCCGCAAATGACCAAAAAGCAACTCACATGGAAGATTGAGTCAAATGATGTATACGCCTCGTTGACGTTCCAAGAACAGAAAAGCACATTCAAATTCAAACTCAAATATGTAATTAAATGTACATTTTAAAACAGCCGCTGGCCATATCAGCGCAGCACTTGCTTCCCATACACACATATACAGAAGCACAAGCACACACACACACACACAAATACACATATACAGAACGATGACAAGGCGAATTACAAGGATCAAGGCGAGTGCAAAGTTTTGTCACTTAATTGAAATATTTGCCCCAAGATTGAAACTTGCGCTCTGTTGTTTGTGTCATTACGAATACAACAAGTATGCCATTGTGTATGTATGTATGTGTATGTGTGTGTCTGGCATGAACTTTACCAGTCACAGCCATTTACAAAACATTTCCGACCAAGCGACCCCCCGCCTTGCCATTAATGCAAAAGTTTCCACATTTCCAACACTTTAAAAAGAAGTGGACAAAAAAAAAGGCCGGCCGCATTTGGGCAGCCTTATGCCAAATATTTTCTAAAATTGTTAAGCAAAACAAAAACTAAATAAGGGCAAATTCGCGTTGGGATGCTCAGTTTTAAATACTCTTATTATTACGTCTATTTAACTGCTCAACTAACCTTTTCACGTCCTGAATCTTAAAACATTGCTATGCTTTTCAGCTTGGTTGGTGTGGGTAATGACAAAATTTAAATACCCTATGTGAGGGTATGCAATACTGTAGGGTGCACAGAGACCGTCCGCATATGTATGTAAATTTGTTTGGGTTTGTGGATTTGTATGCAAAAGTTGCGGCCCAAAAAAGCAGGCAACAACAGCAACATCAACAATATTTTTGCGGCTTGGGCATGTCAAGCTTTGTTTAACAATGAGCGTGGTGGGCGTGGCTAAAGTTGACGGGTGGCAGGTCATGTTGGTCTGGTCGAAATGAAGTTAGCAATAATAGAGCAGCAGTCGAGTTGACGAGTGCCCATTGCTGACCATGACTCACATCCGGTTGGGCTTCTGAGCGTGTGTGTTTTTCTCACCTGTTATCAAAGCTGTTTGGTTTGCTTAAGCTTAGATGTGAAATTTATGCGCGATTTATCACTTGTTGTAGCACGACTTCCGTTGCCCTACTGATAAGCAGTCATATCTATTGCTCTCTAAAAAAACTCGCTTGTTTTGATTATGCAAAGCAGTTGTAAAAACTTAATTGGGTTAAAGCTGTTAGCAATGCTGCGATGCAACTTAACAACGTTGTTGAACTTTCTTGAAAGCCTTAGATAAGATATTCTATAGAAAGGTGCTATCTTTGAATCTGTTGAAAAGTGCCACAAACAGTTAACAATTGAACTTAGCTAGATAATGTCGACTGTAACGTTGCTCGTGATCTCAGTTTTGTGCTGCCTTGTAAGAAAATACATATACTTTAATTAAATAGTTATCGATTTTGAATATGTGTGTTAATTGCAGCAGTTGCAGGCCTACGGCCAAGTACCCACAATTGAGGAGCTGCTATTGCGTTCGAAACAAGCAGAGACAGCTGTGCGACAGGCACTCGAGGAGAAACTTCCACCCAGCGCAGAGGCACGCCAAGAGGGAGCAGAAGTGTTGGCTTCGTTGCAGCGAGGCCTTGATACGTGCGAGCAGCAGCTGCGAAGCAACAGGCAAGTTTCCACATACGAGACTTGCGTAAGCACATTGCAGGGATTGGCCATGGCCGCCATGGGTGAACTGGCTGGACAGCATTGGGCCAAGTCTGGAGCATCACGTCCTACCCTCTTCTGGTAATGATTTCAAAATAACGAAAAGTCATTAAGGTTTAGTGCCAGAAGCCTTAAAATAAATTCTCAATCGAGATGGTGGCTATACAATGCTGCATGCACTTATCTTTAATTTTAATTTTAATGATTGGGTCATTCATAGCTTGGAATCATCAAAATCTTTTAGATGATGTATTGCCATAATAACAAAAACAATGAAGAAGAACTTTTAAAGGGGAGTGACGTTGTCAGAATCAGCATTTCGGCTAGCAGCATTTGATAAAGTTTTTGGCCAAATTGCTGACGGGCGAAAAATTTAGCTTTGTCGGATGCTTTGTTGTATGTATTCTAATTAGACGCGTCAAGTGCGTGCGTCTTGTCGTGTATGTGTGTTTGTGAGTATGTAAGCTCCTTGTGCTCATTAGAGTCAATGTGCGGGAGGCGTCGCCGTCTGGCACACATACATATGAGTAATTATCATCATTAAACGCAAGAAAAAGCAGTCAAAGCAAATAGCGACATTAACGTCGTGGATATGTGTGCCATGTAAAAATTGAACACAACTTTCTGGGTATGGGATCAAAAACAGACTTTTTCAGTTTTTATTTTAAGATTTAAGCGGATGTTTAAAGCGGGTGTGCATCCTTTGTTTAAGCCATTAACGAAATCTTCCAAATAAACCTTTAAAAGTTACAGCTGAAAAATTGTCTGTCTTTGGAATATTTCCTCTTAGCTTGCGTTTTTCTTAGAATGTATACATTTTTTTTAAATTATTGTATCATTTGTTGATAGTTGCCTCAAATAATAGCTATATATTTATTTTTTTGTGCCTTTTTTAGGCAATTGCTTAAATGTTTTTGTCCCTATGCCTTTGAGTCCTCTGCAGTGGTATCTGTGTCTGAAGGAGGTGCATCTGGCTTGGGCTCATCTGTATTGCCGAAAACACACATTGGGCACTGCAGATAAGAAAGATTAAAAGAATATTGCTTTAGAAAAGTTAACTTCGTTATATTTATATGCACATACCTTCTCTTTAAGTACTATACGATATTTGGGATGACTGTTTAAAGAATTCAAATAAAAACACATTGTCAAACGTTTTATTGGCAGCATTAAGCACATACCTTATGCCATAGACAATTGGATTGTAGACAGCGCTTGTCTTGGCAAATGTGGCGCCCCAAATGGTTGTCAATGGCGTCAGGCCTTCAATCTTGAACAAGCCAAAGTAACAGATGACCAGGTACGGACTCCAGGCCATAAACCAAAGCGATATAGTTGTCAGAGCCACCTAGTAGATAAATGAAAATAAAAAAAACCTTCCGCACTTGTTAACTTAATACAAATTTGATTAGGTATAACCTTGGCTAGCTTGCCCTCAGCACTCTTGTCACAATCCTCGGAGCTGCGCAACGATTTGACATTCATCTTTTTGGCTTGCTCTCGCATTGCATTCTCGTGAGCAGCAACAGTCTATAAAATTGGACTATAGTTGGAAACAAATATCGAATGAATGAAACTTACTGCAATGATGTGCCAGTAGGAGAAACAGATTAAGAATAGTGGCACATAGTAAACGAATATCGAATAAGTTATAAGATAGGAGCGTGGATTCCAATGCCTTGTCATGTAGTCAATGCTGCAAGCAGTCAAGTTCCCCTCAGGCACATAACTACTCCAGCCAATTAGTGGCATGATAGTCCAAAAGGTTGCCATCAGCCAAATGAACAGAATCTTCATGATGGACAGCTTGATTGTCATAGGTGTTCCATTGATGCCCTTAACAATAACATTGTAACGATCGAAGGCGATCATGCACATTGACCAAATCGATACACAACCAAACATTGAGCCACAAACGGCATATATGTCGCACCATAGTGGCCCCAAAATCCAAGTTTCATAGTAAAAGTTTATTAGCATTATAGGTGATTGTGAGGCCATCATACAAAAGTCAGAAAAAGCCAGATTCAAGACGAGAAGATTGGCGGGCGTGCGCAACGATTTGGTGCCACCAAAGATGTAGACAACAACTCCATTGCCACAGCAGGAGATTATAAAGATGATCAAGGTAAACATGCCCAGAATTTTGCTCATCATTGGATCCATCGGTGCAAAGCGACTCCAATAAGGATTGACAAGGTTTGCCATGTCTGGCAGAACCTGTGAATTTTTAAGTACACTTAATGTATCTCCTAGACATATTACAGACTCTGTTGTTTAAGAATACATTTGAATAACTCATAATATTGTTGAAAATTTAACTTGCCCAAATTTTTTGAAAGTTACGCGATATAAATGGCTATTGAAATAAAAAAAAACTAGTCATTTCATGTATGTATGTGAATTAATGTGTGGATATATTTTATTCTTGTTCGATAGCTGGTATCAATCATATGAGTATTAAACAGTGTATTTTACTAAGCTGATTAATGTTGTTGTGAAATTGCATGCATTAAATTACAGTTTTATTTTTGACAAAAACTCGACCAGAAGCTGGACCAATTTGCACGCTTGATAAATGAAAATACATTTGTTACGTTTTGTTAAATCAAATAGGTCTTTTAAGATAAATTGGTCAGATAAAAAAGAGATATTAATTCTGCGAAAAACATGTGAATTTTTTAACATATAGAATATTTTAAGCAATTTTGGTCTTTTTAACATTTAAGCCGATTGGTTTTAAATTTAGCTTGTCACTCAACACAGACTCACATTGTCCAGCACGGAGCCATTGCCACTCGCCTGGGCCTGGAATCTTGGCCCAAGCTCAGTGCCTGGCACGGCCAGCGCGAACGTCACTGGCAACAAACTTCTCACCATGGTCAGCTTTGCCCGACCGCGATTCAAAAGCACACATTAAGAGATCCGGGCCAACAAAACTGGCTGGTAGTTGGCAGTGACTTTTATAGCCAAGCATAGTAAGCCAATTAGGTACAGATCAATATAAAATGAAAGTGTATGATATGCTGTCAGATCAAAGTCATATTTAATTATTCACATACATATGTATAGATGCATTAGCATAATAATTGACACATGTCACTTGTGTCTAAAGGTTGGCCACGAATTTCTTGCCACATTTCCGACAGAGTTTTTTTGTATAAGACTTGGGCATTGAACATACGGAACATATTTTAAGGGTGCTTTTGGACGAACACTGCTGCTGACAATCGATGTTAGAAGAATCATGAACATCTCCGGACTCCTCAGGCTTATTGAAGTTAAACTTCTCATATTCATGCAGATCTTCGTCATCTGAGCTCGGCAAATTATAGCGCACAATGTCAACCTGTTCGCCAAGAATAAGCTGTTTGCAGCACTCCTTGATTTGATAGTACGTACTCCGAAAGAATTTTAACTTGTGTCCCTAAATAGAAGATTTGTATATTTCTTGACCATCATGTACAATACTTTTAATTACCGGCGAAAGATTAATAATGGACTTCCCGATATTGTCGTATGTGCAAAGCTCGACAACCTTAGAGATCCTGTTAACGTGATTGGCTTCCATCCAGTTGAGCAACTCTTTGTGAACATGTGGGTTCATTGTTATAATATAGTCAAAGTACCGAAAGTCTTGAATCGTTAACTGCAAAAAAAAAAACATGTAAACTTTAATGAAAATTGTCTATAATCAGTTTAGCTACCAGGCGGCAAAAGTGATCGGAACGCAGTCCATGCTCTTTCAGAATGCGCTGGCATTTTGCATGTGGACGTCTTCCAATGTTCCAAGTTCGCAAGGCTGCACTGTCGACCTCCCAGTACAGACTGGTTTTCACCATAAGATTTTGCATTATAGTCTCAGCCATTGGCGAACAGCATGAGTTACCTGTAACAAAATAGCCCTTTTTTTTATCATCTATCTATCTATCTAATCAACAGATACTTACCCATGCATACGAAAAGCAGTTTTTTCATTTTACTTTCTGGTATTTCTTACTGAGAATTTGGTTTATAAGTTTACTTTGGGCAAGTATGTATTACGTATTTCAGTACTGCAAGTATTTGAATTATTTTTGATATATTTTTATAATTTGTATTTTAAGTCAAAGGGTTACTGAGTCGATTAAGTCAGTGTCTGCTAGGGAAAGCTCTATCTCATTATCAAGTCATTGGCGTTGCCAAAAATTCCAAATTAACACAAATGAGCCATGTCCCATTTAATGTACGACATGATTTTAACTGCGACCCCAGACATGACCCGCCTCATGAACTCTCTATTCTGCTCGGAGCAAACATTATTTTTGCACCAAATTGCACAGTTTATTTTCAATGATTTTCATTATGGTGTGTGTGTGTGTGTGAAAGTGTAGATAAGTATATGTGAGTGCACTTTTGTGCCTGTTGCTGTCTGCCTCACTGGCTGCCCTTTGGACCAGCCGAAACTTCAGTTTGCCGCAGAATAAACGCACAGTGTGTTAAGTTCATAGAGTTAAGAAATATGCACAAATTGAAAAACAGAATTAAACGTTTATTCAAATTATAAATAATACATCAAACAAGCCATTAAACAGCTTTTCTGATTGCATTGATATTTAATATCGATTATCAAGTGGCAACACTTTTTCATTTTAGGACAATGTGCAAAGCGGCGATTTAGTCGCAAGTCGAGGTCTGTTGACTTAGCAAATGTTTGTTCCACACCCACTTGCCACCTGCCACTTCGTTTGCGTTGCATTGTGGCAAAGTCAAATGCATTTTAAAAATATTGGACTGGCAGGTGGTTGGCAGCTGGGTCGTGCCACAAAGAGTGTCAAGTTCTGGCTGGTGAGGTCCGACGTGCTGCGACGTGCGGCGCACACCAAATTGGCTCCCTGGAGGGTGGGCATAGAACCTTTGAGTTCAGCGAACTGGACCCACGCCATGACATCCCACATATGCAAATGCACAGCTCTGTAGTTTTCATCCCCCCGTCCGCATACTGCAATGATAGACCGTGCCAGCATTTGAAGCTGCTGACTGAAATCGTGTGTACGAACACACACACACACAAATTATACAAT
Organism: Scaptomyza graminum; assembly: GCA_018901835.1. Lineage (NCBI taxonomy): Eukaryota > Metazoa > Arthropoda > Insecta > Diptera > Drosophilidae > Scaptomyza > Scaptomyza graminum. The sequence goes on from JAEIFL010000303.1 coordinate 5,484,634, forward strand.
GGACTTCGATTCTTTTTTTTAAATAAATTTTTTGTATTATTTCTATGCAATAAGACTGTTATTAAGTAAGAGAGAGAGACTGCTGATTGCCAACATTTTCCGAATGTTTTGCCTTTTTCACAGGCAACCAAACTTTTCAACTGACTGCGGCAGGCATACTGATTCCTGTGTGGCTGGGAGTTACCCGTTTGCCAATATCCAATTGGAATTGCATTGAACGGCTAAATTGAAAACTGAAAAGCATATTTCACTTATCACTTTTCACACAAAACACAATCCAGAAACAAAGCGGAGGGGCCGACAGAGAAGTGGTGGAGCTTCGGTTAAAGCAAAAAAGTACAAAACGAATAAAAATGAAATTGTAAAAAGTGAAAAACGCTGAAGAAGCAACAACAACAAGAACATTAAAGAAAACAACAGCAACAATGATGGCCGACTGCCTGCACAGGCAATACAATAATAGTATAGGTACTTCAATGTTTTGTGTGTGTGTGTGTGTGTCTGTGTGTGTGTAAGTGTGTGAGCCGATCATTGGATAGGTAAAAGGGATTCTTTGAGTGGGGCACCACATTGTTGTTTTAATTAAAACCAAACCCAGAGCTGTTGCACCGCCAGAATTGGATGGCAAAAAAGGTAGAGGAAATAATCCAAAGTGAGCGACCAGAGAGCTCTCGAAACCGGTAGATACTAGATAGATAGAAAGAAAACTGTTGAATATTTAGTGCATGGTAAAAAGCTAAAAAGAAGTAAAAATTATTGAGCACAAAAATGTCTAAATACAGAAGGTAGACCAGTCACAGCAAAGAGGCGGAAATGCGAAGCTGCTGCTGTTCGTATGTGTTTAACGGTAACCCAAATGCTGCGGTTGCTTAAATGGACACATACGCATACATATATTGAAACAGACCCACGCAAGAATGAAACAGAAGCTTGTACAACTACAAAGCCGCACCTAATGGCAATTTAAATGAAACAAAAAAAAAAGGAAAATAAAAATAAAAAGTAGAAATTAACAAAAAATGAACTAAACAAAATGGAGGCCCGGCTGACAACGTTCTCGCTGCTGTTGTTCTTGCTGCACTTTGTTGACCGCAAATGTAATTTACAGCACAAAAATCAGCGGCAATCGCAAAACACAACAGCGGCAAAGAAGAAACTAGTAAAAAGAGCGTTTCTCTTGTTTTTGTTGGTACAACATAAAAAAAAAACTGTTCTGAAAAACAGAAGTAAAAAGCAGCAGCAGCAGCAGTAGCCAGCAACTGCATTAACTGACCAGTCCGACTGGCCAAAGGGGCAATGGTCAGTCGGTTGTGTGTAGGTTCTGGATTGGTTTGAATGCCACAGCAGAGGCAGCATCACAGTTCTGGCCAAAACACAAACACACACTCACACACAAATTAGAGGCAATGGTAGCCACAACAAAAACAATGGGTTAGGAGGAGGGTTGAGGTGTGTGCTTGAAGAGTGTGGTGCCGCTGATTGAGGTTCAACGAATTTTTGGGTTTGCGTTTCAAATTAAATTTGCCGGAAGCGTGCACCGCATACCGCATATGCATTTAAGTGTATATGTGTGTATTGTGTTTGTGAGTCTGGTAAAACCCTTGCATAAGCCGTTGCTTCTTTTCACTATTCGAAGTCCGATATGCTGTGTTGCATGCTGCACATCATGCAACTCTTGTTTTTCTAAATAGACTCCATTAAAACAAATTTATTTGTATTCGCTCAGGTCTAATAAATGAATTGAAATGCATATGCTGTGAATTGCATTACGAGAGGCGTAATAGTATTCGAGTAGAGTGCTGCATGTACCCCTGAACCCGAGGTACACTCATAAATATTTATGCTCACACCTGCATGATGGATTCTGTTGCAGAGTTGGTCAACCGGTCAGACAGCTGGGTTGTCGCTTTACGTATGGTTGGCTGTCATGATTGAATGGGCCATCCCCGCCACACTCACTGACACGTTTGTGCCGCCTGGTAGCCCCAGGTGCTTGTTGGTAAATACGTTCCATCATTGCCTCGTTGCTGGTTGTGCTTGTCAGGTGATATGATAGCAAGAAATAAATGAGCCTATTTTGTTGGTCTTCTATTCAGCGTTGGTGAAATGGGCTGCCTTCTCTTTAGATTCGCATCATTAATGAATAATGAGTATGGCTGGGGGCAAAATAACAAAATAAAAATAATAATCAGGGTTGGACATTTCGTAATTCAAGATACCCAAATAAATATTTGGACTATTTTTTATTAGGATAATAACATAATAGAGGTCATAGCGGTGTTAAAACTAAATGCATTCATATGAAATTAGTTTACATTCTTGCGCCAAATAGTTTCAGTACTGTATAAGTTTTCATTAAAAGCTTAAAACATTTTTTCAGGCTTAGTTTTTTAATAGACAGACGCTAAAAAATTTTTCTATTATAATCCGCAGGTGCTCGTTTAAATAAATCATACAAATAGTACAACAAACATACGCAACATTTAATAATGCCACACGTAACGGGAATTCGGTAAGGGATGATCAAATGACTGCCGCACTCGTCTCCAGCACGTTTCAAACGGTAGTCAATCGTCTGCAACATCTCGTTGCGGACTCTTTTCCGGGGTCATCCAGCCAGCTTGTAAGTCATTTAACATTTTGAGGTATTTAATGAGCCAAAAACATTTTGGCCGCACATAAATTAAAAGTCCGACGGAATCTCCCTTGCCCCCTTACAAAAACTGACTTGCTAGTTTTGGGGGTCAGGTGTTTGGCTGACCAATCTACAATCCACTGGCGACCGCCCGACAAGCCAACGGCTCTATTAGCATGCCCATTAAAATTAGACAAATGGTTGCCATTGCTGTTGCCGTTTCGCATATCCGCAACTTTTGGCCATGCTGCAGATTTATGGGCCACTAAGTGGGGAAAGCAGGCCGGTTTGTGGATAGGTCAGAGATTCGAATACGAGAGTTGAACTTAATTTCTGCTTTGCTTTGGCTACATTTCTTTATATTCTTTGCCGCAATCATATATGCCACTTGAGAAATGCCATTTGTTATGATAAATGATTATGTTGTCAGTTGCCCGTTGCTGCCTGTTTGCCCATTGTACGTTTTTGGCAGTTTAAACGCAAACGGGACTCGTGTGTGAAGGTCAGTGAAAGGCATTGGCATTGGAGAGTAATTGGCAAGGGCAGCGTTCTTAAAATAAAGCTTTAAGCCAACTTCAGCAAGCCCTTGGCTTTAAAACTTTTCATTCATTGATTACATTTTTTTTGTTTGGCATTTGAAATGGGAGTGTAAAAGAGTGTGATTGAATTTGTTGTATCGTTTGCTCCACCTCTTTTGTGTGTGAGCGTAGGACAAAGAACCCTTTGGCAAATTTAACCTTTCACTTCATTAAACATATATTCCAATTCTTTAGGGTGCACAAATCACTTTGCCGCAGATACTTAGCAAAGCCAAATCCAAAGCGTTTTCTTGTGGGTGAGGCCCATAGAAATTTGACAAGCAACCAAACAAAAGTCTTATCGTGCAGCTGCTGCTGGTGCTAGTGCTTCGTCTTCTTTTTCAGGCGCCTGTGACTTGAGCCACACCTTTTGGCTGTAATCCATCAAGAGACTTCGGTTTCGAATACTCGGCCCACTGCCACACACAACAACGGCAACGGAAACAATAGTCAGCACCGGCATTCAGAAGGCAGCAGTAAACAGGAGCTAAACAGAAAGCCTAACTGTAGGCAGCAAATTGTTTTCCACTCTTTGCTTGTCGTCATGCCATTGTCTGTTGTTATTCCTGCTTGTGTTTTTTGTTCCTGCTCCAACTACATGTTATTGTTCCTCTTGTTTCTGTATTGTGTAGAAGTTGTTGGTATAATAAGCACTTAAGCAGTTAGCCAGTTGGTCGAAGATGGATCGGCTACCGTTTTGTGAAGTCTATACGTCATTCCCGACATTGCCGTTGACTGCCCTTTTGTGCCAAATGAATGTTGGAAATGTGTCAAATTAGAGCCCAAAGTCAAAGCCAGCTTAAGGGCGTTCCCGCTGTTCCGCTCCTGTTACCGTTTGCTGTTAAAGTTGTTCTTTAATTGGTTGTTGTTGCTGTTGCGGACAGCTTGCGGTTGGCCAAAGTGCAACCGGCCCGGTGACAGCTAGCGAGTGTCGTTGACATGGTCAAAAGATTGGCCTAATGTAATAATACTTTTTATTTGCCGACAGCTTGAGAGCTGACCACACGATTCTCTCTTGTCGTGCAAAGGGCACACCAGAATGTGCATAGTGTTGAGTAAAGGAACAAAATCAAAATGAAATTGATTATGACATTTATACAATGGAGTTGATCACGTTTATTTCAATTCACATTTAACTTAATCTAGAATAAATTAATTAAACTATCAATATAAAAATAAAGCATTTCCACAAATTAAGTAAGTAAGTACTACATAAACAGTTATTTTGGAAAAGCGTAAAAAACGCTGACCTAACTTTTTGAGATCATAACCGAAAAAGAAAAGCAACGCCGTTGTATACGCTTTCAAATTAGTGAAAAATTGTATTATAAAGTTTAGCGAATGCATTTCTAAAGCTGATCTCCACGTGTAAACTTGAAAGTTTTACAAATGCTTCCTTGCGGTAACTATTGCTGTAAATGTCCCACCACGCGCGTCAAATTCAATGGCACACGCACATGACTTGGCCACAAACTTTGTTATTTGTTAAGGACAACTAGGAGGAGTACCTCGGACATCCTTTGAAACTCCGGCCTCGTGCATGTTTTGAAGCTCCCCAGTTGATCTGCAGTCGTAATAGAAAAAGCAGCAGCAGCAGTAGCAGCTGCTAAACTTTTTTGCAGTGTTCAAAACTTGCAACTTTTCTCATTTGTGCGTGTGCATTGGTAAGTTGCTGTCTACTGTCTGCTGTATGCTGTCTGTTGTCTACTGTCTGTTGGCTGCTGCTGCAGTTGCACTTTTTCAAATGATGTCCAACTGTGCTATCTCTCGCCCACTTGCTGGCCGGGACAAGCACGAAACTAATCCGCAACATGATGACAAGAAAATTGAATTCTTGCAACTGTCAAATTGAATCTCTGCCTTCAGCCCTCTTGTTGAAACATTAAATCGGGGCTTTCAAGTTTTTGGTAAGGCTACTGCCGCCAATTGACTCTTCTCGTTTCCATCCTCAGTCCAGCCCGCATGGACTATTTGTTTCAGCAAGATTCGAGGCAATTTGACAACGCCGGGTGCCAAAAGCTAAACGAACAGCGTGCCCCTTGAGCTACTCTTTTTTTTGCCAAACACTTTTTTCTTGTGCTCCGCACTAAGTGTTTTTTGTTGCCTGCTTCGACATTTTGCCATGAACATTTTTACTTATTGACTCCGCCTTTGACAGTGTCAAACCCTACATTAGCTGGCAGGGGCAGCAGATGCACTGGCACTGGCAGTGGCAGTGGCAGTGGCAGCAACAGCGATGCCAATGGCGAAGTAGACGGGCTCATGATAATGACATACTTCATCGATTACGCGATTATCGCAATGTCACTTTAGAATTTTTCGAAAATATTCCTCATTTGAGTGGGCCAAAAGCTTTTAGTGAACATTTTAGCCTCCCCCCCTCTCTTTACATTGCGCATTTTATGTGGATAAAATTGTTGTGCTTCGAGTGTAATTTCACTTAAGCTCTTAAGCAGACAGCACTGCTCAGCCCCAGCCCCTAGATATTTTGTAACTTTTGTATCGGAATAAATGTTTGGCCCTTTGCATTTCGACTCACATGTGTCGCAGCCAACAAGAACCACTTGAAATGTATTTAGCTGATTAGCGTAAATAGGATTTTGCTGCTTGACAGTATCGTGTTAAGTTTGTAGTCAACAAGAGAAGCATTTTAAATGTCATAAGTTTTGTCAGTCAATGACAAGTGAAATTGTTTTTTGTGCACTTACACGGAATCGCTTAACGAAATCATTCGAAATTAAACAAACAGGTACAGCTCCCTTGCTCTCCCTACTTGCACTCAGACAAATAGTCGTGCCATACTACTTACACACAATAAAATTCTGGCATATGTGTGTGTTTTGTTCAAAATTTGTCTGCTGCGTTAGAATGTTTAACGTAGTATGTATAAGCAAATGCAGTTTCCAAGATTGCGGAGCTGTAATTTATGTTCTACTTATTTTTGCTGTGTGCGCAAGTAAACAATAAAATAACGAGTCGTCTGCAAAGCAAATTGCATAAAACGAACACGGCAAATGCGCTGAAAAGGCAAAAAACAACAACATACATAACTACGACAAATACATGCATAACGAATATATTTCTATTCGCGTACCTACGCCCTTCCCAACCCTACTTCTCATTCCCATTTGCATTCCATGCACGTGCCAAAGGCAAACAGGCAAACGTCTTATGCTTCCCTGGGCTGCCTAACAAACATGCGACACGGCAACAGCAACGGCAACAGCAACGCAACAGCAGCAACTGAACCAGCTAACAAGACAGCCAGAAGCCATTTGGGTGGATGGCCAGGTGGGTAGCGAGTGTCTCAAGCAGTTGCACTTAGGGCCAACTCTATGTATTAACGCTGCTCTTGTTGTCTTTGTTGGTGTTGTTATTGTTGTTGCTGTGCACAAAGAAGAGTTAAGCAGGCAAAACATATTCGACAAATGCATAAACGTTCACATGACATTATAAATAAGCGGAACTACATGCTGGCTAGTTATTTGATCAGCATTTAACTTGATTTGGGTCAATAATCCCAGCAGCGGCAATATATTTTGGTTGAACGAAACTTTTTTTTACAGCCTTGCAGACAATATTTAACCTTCATTCATAGTGTGAACTTCATATTGTTTGAGTGCTCAGCGTAAGACCACAAAAGAATGCTGTACGAATAATAAAATGGCTTTATTTAAAGGCTCGACAGTATGCAACCGATTTTGTCCAAGTTAACTCAACCATAATAAAAGAATAGCCAAAATGGTATGCATTAAATTATTGATTCTCGCAATTGCAGCAATGAAACTCCTGTGTGTAAACATGGTCTGCAATGGAATTATTTCGGTCTATTCAACATTGTGAATAGAATATGTATATTCAGTAGATTTAAAATTGTTAAACAAGCAATGGACATACATTTGTAAAAAAAAAAAAAAAACACAACTGTATTGCTTCCATACAAATGTATTCCAATTGAATTTGCAATTAGTGGGTTCTATCGATTCAAGTCCAACTTCATTAGGCGAATTCGTAACCAGCTGCCCGATGTGAGTTCGCATTCAATTTAAAACTCCAAATCGAAATGTTGCGTGACTTAATTAAATTGCAATGCTGTTGAACAGCAACAATGCCAAAGCCAGACAGAACCCACGCCACCCACTTGCGCCACACAACCAACATTATCCATTTAGAGAAAAAAAAACTATAAATGGAGCCGCTGTACACGAGAAATGCAAAACGAGTGCAATTATATTTTTGAACTTGATACCTACTCACGTACAATGGCATATTGCAGCATACGCACATCTAAGCGTAAATACACGCACCCAACCAAACACAAAAGCAAACATAAATAACCCTTGCCTAATCGCATAATACAGCTGATGAGATTAGCCCTTAAACACACGTTGCACGTTTGAATTTGAATTAGCAGCGTTGTTGCACCTAATTTATATGTAAGTTGCCACCCACTGATCTCGAGCCACCAGCCCCCCGCCCCCCTCATCAGACACTAATACTCACTTCCATGGTCACGCACAATCAGCATATGGCATATGGCATAATTATCAGATTGGTGCAACTTGTAAGGGAGCGTTTTAATGACGTCCCTATCGGAGCGATTTCTTGGCAAATGCCTTCATTGTCGTTGCTATAAAAGAGACTTGCAAATGACATCTGAAATGACATGTAAGCGAAATACTCACTCACTCGCACACACACTCACATACAGACCAAGAACACCGTGGCGTAGGCAAATGTGAGCGTGGAAAAAAGGATAACGCGCTTGGAGTGTGTGTGACTAATGCTGACGTGATGATGATTAAGTTGTTGTCCCACTGAGTACGCATCGATGGCGCCGTTGTGGGCGTCGGCGCCTCTGGGCATTATCGTATACAATTATTCGAAGAGTCAGCGATTGAGTTAAGCTCCCAGTCCCCAAACCTAAGTCGAAGTCCCAGTTCCATTTGCAGTGCCCTGGCCAATTGCTCAACCCACGCACGTGATTCAATTAGAGTCCAGAGCCCATACCACAAAATGCTCCACAACATTTTTACCAATTGTCAGTTTGCCCAATCAGTCAGTGGACCTCCGGGATTTGTAGCGACGACTTCTAATTATCCTGACAATTAGTTCAAGACGTGTTGCCTTTGACAAATTGCGTACTATGGTTATCCAAACGAGTTGATTATGATAATGATAGAAAAATAAACTATGTAAAATACCCCTACCAATACACATAATGTCTATAACTTGTTTACCTGCATACAATAAATATAAAATATATATAATAGACAAATTGAAACAGTTAGTTTTATAGTTTATTCAACTGGGAATCAATAAATATTTAAATAGGAACGGAAACCTTGTGCTTATGAACAAATCCACAGAGTTAACTTGCATGTGATTACATAAATAATTTTTTTTCACATGAGTTTATACTTTTTTTTATGAAAGTTTCGACTTCAACTCACCGACCACCTGAGTTAACACATAGATATGTGAGAATGCGTTGGTTTTTAGACGGTCTCTTGTTGCATGGCCAATTCCAGATAGTTGCAATTGCAATTGCAACCGGTTTGGAGACCGTTCTGACAACACTTTGCGTATGCTGACAGTCCTGGCAATTGGCAAGAAGACGTGGCAAAATGGTCGCAGAACACGAAACATAGAAGCGTCGTGTGCAAAGAAACGGTGTGCAACTGGAAACGGTAACCTGAACTGCCAATCAAGCAAGCAGGACTGTCCTGGAGGGAGACACGATAACAAGCTGCCCTTGTCTCTTACTCCGCAGAACAAAGCAATTCTAAGCAGAGCAGAGTCAAGCCGAGAGTGACAAACACAAACTGTGGGATAAATCTTGGCAGGCAATGGTTGCCCATTCTGCTCGTTCCAATCTGACAGCAGCAATTCGGGCATGGGATTCATGTTTGCTACCAGCCTGCCGGCAGATTGGAATGCATTTTCGGCGCTATCGCAGCAATCGTTGCTGTGTCGCATCCTGTGTCAATGCGTCTTTGAATGCTCAATTAAATTTGCGACCACGAGGTACATGGCCAGCAATCAGAATTGATTTTTAATTGGGTATTGTGGATTCCCGTTGAAATATTTCGCATTTTGAATTGGTCACTTGAAGGACAACGGTTTGTCGGCAAAACATTCTTCTTGACAATTTGCTGCCCAACCAAGATTATTGGCAAATCGGCCACATTTTCGAAAATTTCGCTTGCCTTATAAATTGCTTACATTCTGCAGTTGGTAATGTAGGTTTATTGTTATGTCGGCAGGTGCGCATACAACTTGCAAACAAAAATTATTGGCAGCCGTTTCTATAAGTCATGTTTACAAAACACTAACAAGTCGGACAGAGTCTGCCTCAAAATGGTTTAACTGAGTGACTGGCTTAGCTAGTCTGGCTGATTGGCTGACTGAATGGCTGATGAATGAAGCGAAGTTAATGAGAGTTTATTGAGCGCATGGCAGCCACTCGAAAGACGGCTGACTGATTGAGAGATTGACGGATTGAGTGACTCTCTCTCGCTTGCTGGTTGAATGGGCGCCATTTTGTCGAGCTTAATGAATTTTGCCAGTTGAGCGGAAACGGAAATAATGCGCCAACATTTTGTAATGTGTAGCTTAACAAAGCAGTAAACGGTAAACAGTAAACGTTATACGTGAGCGTGTGTGTGCAGGCATTTTCTACGTGGCAATTGTAAAGTTTTCAACTGTGTTGGTCTTTATTTAAACACTTTTCATTGGCTTGCTCTTTGGTTTTTCTCATTTTCTCTCAGTCATTAGGCAACGAACTTTACCGCCGACATCACCCCTTTTGCCTTATTCTTAATGCCTTATCATTGCTCTGGGTGTTTTGTTTGCCTTATCTTCTCGGTTTTCCCATTTGGACTTTTGTCTAAAGTTTTTGCCACTTTTTTCTTTCCGTTGCTTTGCTTTGCATTCATTTCCCTCTGTGCTTGTGACTTGTGTTACATTTGCGATCCACACAACAAATTTACATGCAAATAACTTTTTCAACTTTGGCACTTCATATGCCACAGCAGCAACATTCACACTGACATAGACATACACACGTGTGTCGTTTCAATTGCCACTTATCAGCTCATCGATGAGGTTGGGAAAAAAAAATAAACTTTAGCAGCTAATCGCCTGCCCTTTAAAAAAGTTTTTTTTTGTCGGATTATTGATGCTCGAATCGGGTGTTTTTCTTTCATTGGCAGCCAGTAAATATGTGTCATTAATATTCGATTTTAATGGGCACATAAGCATTGGCAAAGCCAAGTCTCTTAATGGCCCTCAAGGGGTGACAACACCGCCCACACACGTGCCAACATTTGAGCTATGATGCCACAATCTTTCGAGCATACACGCACACCTCAACCACAAGACGTGTACGTGCATGGTAAGGCCTGGTGAATTCATAAATCACGATGGGAGCCGCATCAAACTAACGATATCAATACGCTTAAGGCGCCTAAGGCGCCTGTTTTAGGGCTCAAAGTGAATTATTTGAATTGTGGAACAGTTGGCTGGCTTATGTTGCAGGTGTGAAAGTGGACAAAAGTTGTCACTTGGTCAGCTTATAAGTGATTTGTTTGGGCTATTGTGTAAATGCAGCTTTACTCTCCCTATCTCTCTCTCTCTCTCTCTCTCTCTCTCTATCTCTTTCTCCCTTGCTCTCTCACTTACCAGCCTGTAATTAAAACGCGGACCTCGCAAGCAATCTGTCAGCTCGTGGTTCATGCGGTCTCTCAGACCATTTAAAATGCATAGCATGAAAATTAGCAATGCACCGCGAGCAGAGAAGCCAGCGAATTGGGTTAGACACACCGCACCACCCCATTCTCGCCCACTTCGTTTCCACAGTGCACGTGCTTAATTTTAATTTGTGCCCAGCTCGAGGTTTAAAGCTGACTCTCAGCTGCCTTGCAGGGTGCCATGCTGTTGCATTAGTTGCCCCATGCCCCATGGGGTGATCCACTTGGCATACTACTACCCCCTCGCACACGCACCGACTTACTTGTATTTGTTAATTTTGATTTGTTTGCTATGTTTTGTGTTGTGCGAAAGTGGGACACTCTCGAACAGCTTGTACAGAGGACCCCCGTTGCCTCTGCCCTATTGAAAATTGATTTCGCAGCTGTTGTTGATGTTGTTGTTGCTGTTATTGCCACTCTGTTTGCTAACCAATTTTGCTCTGTTTTTTGGCAAGTCAATATGCGTTTCAGAAAATATTTTTGCATGTTAAGTGTGTGCTTGTGTGCCTTATGCATTGGTATGCTGATGATGCTCGTGTTGCTGTTTTTTTATATATTATATTTTTATACTCTATACTCAATTAAAATGTCCGATGAAGTGTCAAGTGAATATCTGCTAAAGTTTAATACAGATATTGAAGACATGCACTTGCTTCAAATTTTTATCTGTTTTTTAATTTTTGAACCTAATTGATTCAAAAATTTAACCAATAAGCTTTTAGTTTATTTATACAAATTGTTAGGCTAAGAAGAAATAAAGAAAGAGTGTATTATTTTCGACAACACGAATTTTATAAAACTTTTTGTTGTTGTCAAAATGTTTGCTTTTAATTCCGGTTATTTTCAGGACGCGTCATTTTAATAGCGATAACAAAATGTCTGCAGCGGTAGGAAAAAAGCAATTTTTATATCAGCGAAATTAACCATTTATTTTAATGGCTTTTCATTGGGCACACACCCTCCTTATTCAAGATCCAGACGATGCGACCGAGCCTCCAACATTGACAAGTTAAACCCACACTTTAACAAAAATGTTTAATGCTTTAAACAGATTTTTGTTGCTAGCTAACTTTTTTTTTTTTTTTATGTTTGTAGCATTTATCAAGTGCAAACAAACACATCTAATGCACAGTTATGTCAACTGTGTGAAAAATAACTTTATCTTTTCATAAGCTGAATATAAAATTAACTTTTAAATTGGCAATGGCTTTAACATGGACACAACTTAAAGTTGCTTTAAAATGTATTAAGTGCCTTATGAACATATAAAATACGTATTTATAATTAAAAAATGTTTTAAATGTACATCCGCACATAAATACATATATACTTGTGTATAAACATACCGAACAAATGTGTGCAAATCGGTAAATGATTTTAGCTTGACATTAAATGATAAATGCATGTGCGTGTGCGTGTTCGTGTCTGTGTGTAGGTATGTGGTGTGCTTGTATGTGGTTGCTGTCAGCCAAAGTGCGGCAAACGCGTATGTTACAAACCGGAAATGGCAATAACAAACAACCTCATGAATTAATGCGGCTTACCGCCGTTTGCAATGTGATGCGTAACAAGTACGTGGATTATTATTTTTTGTTGTTGTTGTTCACATTCATTATGCAATTGATTTGCCTTTTCCCATCCTCAAAAAGTCCTCTTCTTAATGAATATATGTAACTGATTTTCAAAAGATTTACGCTGAAATGTGCAGTTAAATGAAGGTTTAAGCGATTTTATGTATTGTGCGATGGATGATTCCAGCTCATTGGAATTTTTCACTGAGTTGCTGTTTTTTATATTTTGCTTGGGGTGCCAACTGTTTACTTGGCAAATGGCACATTCTGGCACTATCCTCGTTTGCCTGTCAGTGCCTTTTTAATATTTTTGTTGTTGACATCTCGCCGTGTATGTTGTCCTTTCTCTTCTGTCTCGTTTTCTGTCTCTCTGCATACTTTATTTGCTTTTTGTTGTTGAATTTCATTAAAATTTGCGCCCATTTGCCATAATTTGTAATTTTTTTTTGGCTGTCATTCGAATGACAGCTACGCCTCCCGACAGCACCCGACCCGTGCCACCAGTAAGCTTCACAACAGATGAGCTTGACAAGTGAGTAAAAAAAAATTTTTACAAAGAGGCTGGCATTTAGTGCAATGCTACAGAATCGCATGCGATGTAAGCGAGGAATCTTACAAAAAGTGTATGTGCCTTTGTAGAGAGTGCTGAACTTGAAGATTCCCTGTAATTATGACATGAACATCTTACATAGGCAGTTGTACTTTATCAACATTCGGAACCGATTAAGGGTTAATCAGTCTAAGATTCCATGTATTAAAAATTAATGTCAGGATGTTGAATATGCAAAAAAAAAAAAATTAAACATTCTAGCTGTCTGTTTATAGACATAGGAAACAACTTAGCCTGGCCATATTCATTTTGTTTGTTAACACTGATTCAGAATATGTATTATTATTTTGAGATTCATGCACGTATTCATTTGTGTACATTGTATGCAAAGTGGGTGGCCCCATCCACTGGATGCAGCATTTGTTGCGAACCAATGAAATGCCATGCAGAGTAAAAAATGACAGCATTTCGACGTACCCGCTCCATTGAATACGACTATTTTTTTTGTTTAAAAATACCCATAATTCATTTTGCGTTTGCATGGTGGCAGTGCTCCATTAACCGAATAATCAACTTAAAGGTGGGTAGATTTATTTGCTGTGGCAAAAGCTGGCAGTGTTTTGTTATTTTAATTTAACCATGAGAACTCACAAATTATTGCAGTTACACGATTTCACAAGCTGAGTTCACATCACTCATACGCACCGTTTCACTTTTAATGTAAATACATAGTAAGTTTTTTGGCATTGTGACCTGAGGAAGTCATTTAACACTGCCAGCTTTTATGTTTAAGAGCTAATGCTAATGCATTTCGCATTAATTTGGAAACACGACAGTTGGCAGCAAGATGCATGCGAAGATGAAAATGAATTGCTCAAAATTAGTTAAAACGCATTTGACGTTTTCAAAGTTTGGCGTTAAGTTTTGGATGCCGACACGTGCTTGCCGCGGAGGGGCTAGAGGGAAAGTGTGAGATGGGGCTGCTTTGGCATTAATAGTTATACAACAACGGACATATTGATAAATGAGCGCATTTTCGAAAGCGCTTTTTTGGGGGCTAAAGCAACAACTGAGCAACCAAGCAACAACAACAACAACAGCAGCAAGAAACCATTCAACTATTTCAATGGCAAATGGCTCGGAGCGATGTTGGCGAAAAATGACTTTAGTGCCAAGCGTGAGAATTTCAAACGTTAGCTATGTGTACACACACTCACACACACAAAGACCACGTATACCACCAACACACGAGTTGAGAAACAAATGCTTGCAAATATTTCTGCAGCTGTGATTCCCTTCACTTCCTATCGCCACGCAAAACAACATGAAACCAAGCGCAAAAGAGAAAGCGAAATGGGAAAGGAGAATGAGAATGAGGATTGTAGGTATTGCGTTTGGTAACACTTGGCTGTGCGCTGTCGTTTCTCCATCGAATGCGCCACAATGAGTCAATTTTTTAACATTTATTTGACAGCAATTTTCATTTATTTTGCTTAGCGTATTTCGACGCGGGCAAAACGAAAAAATTTAATTAAATTGAAATTAATTTGACAGGATTCTGCCGGCACCACCAGAACTATTAATAATGGCCATTCACCATAATGTGAATGTGCGTGGAGAGTTTGGGCATGACTGAGTACGCGTGCGAGTGCTTGCGAGTGTGAGGTGTGGGAGTTGTGAGTGCATGTGAGTGCTGTGTGCTATGGCAAGACAAATGTTCACAAAATAAATTCTCATGTTGCGCTTTTGAAGCTGCCCGTCAAACTTGCACAAAGAAAGCCAAGCAAGAGGCAAACAGACACAGATACAAACACCACCAACCCCCAACCACTAGGCTCACAGCAATAAATCATTGCATATACTGCAGCGCACTGAGTACAATATATGCCAAAGAACAAACAGCGGCACATAATTAATTAAATTTCACTTTTAAAACATTCGCAACCATCCGCAAAAATAACACAAATGCGCGTTTTGGGCTTCACTCTGACACTTGGCATTGACATACGCACCAAATACACAATATATGGATAGATAGACCCAATAAATTTTAAAAGAGCTGCAAAACGTGTCCAAAATATTTCGTTAACCTACACAATGCACAAAACTTTCGGTTAGGTGGGCTATAAATCGCGTGCTGCTTTCAATTTTTTGGTGATGCCCGAGCGCCTTTTTGGAAAACTCTTGAATGCCGACAGCTGCTGGTGGGGCATTGGACAGACGGAGGTTTTACTAGGCGTGGCATGTCATTTTAAGGTTGCTGTCGCTGGGTAAGAGCTAGCACCAAATGCCATGCGCGACAACGTGCTTAAGTCAAATAAATAACAAACATTGGCGGACAGCCGCTTAATTTATGGTCACGAGAAGGAAAGTGACATTTTTAAAGGCACCTTCATACCTGAGAGAGAGAGAAGACACAAGTGAAGTGAAAATGTGTTACGCAGCAGCTGCTGATGCTTTAAGCTTTCCATAAATGAGCTGGTATTGGACAACTCATGAACTGACAGCCTGGACTGTCGGGATTTTCAGGACTACCGGGACTATCTTGACTCAAATATAGCTGTTGTTTTTCAGCGTGCACATCATTGGGCATTAGGTATGCATGCCATTGCGCATTGGCGAAATATGAGCCGAGGGTCTGAGCAATGCGCCCAGAGACAATGACAAGGACGATCAACGGGCGAGGACAAAGATGAGCAGCGATGCGTAGCGACAAATGGTTGCTTCTGTGCCTCGATAATGAAGTTAAAAATTCCATACATACAAACACAAACTGACTGACACCTAGACAGACGCGGAGAGAGACAAGCTTGCAGTTGTTCTTGTTGTTGCTGCTGTGTGGCATTTGCCTTTGGTATTTATGAGTACGTTGTCCTTGATATGCCTGCGGAATTACTAAATGTCCCTGACTTGATACTAGCTCACACGTACACACAATCACACCCGTACACACACACACACACAAACACACTCACACACACATAACGCATCATCAGCCCTTCATTCATTCATTCATTTACAAAACATACTTGCTTCCGTTTGCCTGAGTCGGAGCTGTCGCCTAACATTGACTGCAATATGTTTGCGTGCCACGCCCACATCAACACCAGCATCAGTCCCAGAAGCAGAAGCAGCAGCAGCTTCAGTCATCATCTCCCTTGGCAGCTGCACACGTACACCTTCTTTACATTCTTGCATACAGTATTTTAAGGAATTCTTGGCAACATTAAATATATACTTTGTTGATAAGACGATGTTTTGAGTAGACTATAAGATTTAAAGTGAGAAAGTTGAAAGGACTGTAAGAATTTGGATTATTCCATAAATGATAAGTTGAAGTTAATTTGTGTGTAGAGCTCTTAGTAATTTTATGTTTGACAAAGTTCTTTTAATAGATTTAAATATTTTGCATTAAATAATTAAAACTTTTGCTAGGGCAACCGCTATTCGACAGTCCACGCGACATCTGTTCTTTCTTATTATTTGCTTATGTGGGTTGTGAGTGCGTATGTGTATGTGCATATATATTTTTATCTCGTACGTGCAGCAATGTCTGCTCCGGGCTTCAAATTTAAATAGAAATAGCATGTTGATGTTATTCAATGTAGGTTTATATTTAATTTAATATCCAAGTATAGTGGATATGTGTCTGTGTGTTTTTCTTCCATAAATACATATGTATTTTAATTTATTTGTATGCAAGCAAGAAGCTTCAACAAACTAACAGCATCACCACTCGACTGCTCTTCAGGCTTGCCTCCAAGAGTTGCACTCACACCCATTACAGATCCCGTTGTAAGTGACTCTCGGTGTAAGCTCTGCAAAGATGCGTTGTAAGGCAAAACAATGTTATAGCAGCTGCAACAAAAATGTCAAGCTTAAATGTATGCTACAGTTTATTTATACTTATTCTGGGTGACACACTACTCTGTTGCGTATCGCACCGTTGAACATTGTAGGTGTATGTGCACAAAAATCACAATTTTAGCTAGACAAATAAAGTGCGCCAGTGGGATATGAGCTTGGTAGCAGAAGTAGATTGTGCCACGCCCACATTTTCAGCGCAGAGGGCCAGAGCTTGAGTGCCAACAAGTGTAAGTTGCCTGCTCGGCTGATCAGCTAAGTGCAGATAACAAGTCAAGTGGCCTGAGAGCCACTGCTTAGGTGTGTGTATATAAGTGTGTGTGTGTATTTTGAGGAGTGTGTGCTTGTGTGGCACCTGCAAGAACTGTACTTCAGTTTGTGCATGAAATCAAGCAGAATGAGAAACCAATTTGTGTGAAAATACAAAGGCAACAGAGAAGATGAAATGAAATTGGCCAAAACGGGGTGTTGCCTGCCTTCAGACTTGGCATTAAGTTCGCATTGGATTTTGGGCTTGGTTGAGGTTGAGAGTTTTGGGTTTGCAAAAACAATTTTTTTTAAATCGCTGCAAAGTCAAAAGTAATAAATTGCATGGGAACTTTTTCTGCCATTGAAACTTGGCACAGGAATTTTAATTCAATTTGACCAAAAAAGAATACTGTGGAAGAAAAATCAAACACAAAAAAGTCAGCGACATAGCTTTGGTTCATTCAGAATGAAGCATCCCAAAATTATTTAAACGGAAAAATAGTTTAAGCTTACTGTTGTATATTAGTTTCAAAGTATGGGTCAGTGTGTGTGTGTGTGTATAATGTTGTGCGGTGCACTTAAATGCTGTACGGTTAACCTGGCTCGGGCAAGAGAAACTAACATTATTTGATCCACATAAATGAAGCCCAAAGCCAGTGGGGCATGCAACAAACCAAGCCTTGCGTTTTTGCATGTGTGTGGACCAATGCAACAGCAATGCGTTCATGTTTGTGCGCAAGGTGTAAGTACATGTGTGTGTGAGTGTGTGTATGCGTGAGCAAGGTCATTTGGCCACTCAACATAGAAGAGAGGGCGCCGGCAACAGCAACAACAACAGCAATAGCGACGGCGACTGTGGCTGCGGCTGAATGTGCGCCGCAGTGGAAATGCACCCGAATAAACACAAAATTTATATGAACACATGGGAGTCGAGCTACCTGCATCCATCCCCCACGCCAACACTCTTCACTCTGCACACACACAAACCACCTCATCCTTTATACTAAATCCGTATTCGTGTGTGGTAACAAAAGCAATTTTGTCGTTTTATGAATTCCTTTGGAGTAAAATGGGGTTCATGGCTTTAATCCGACCTGGGACACGTTTCCGTTTGTGCAATGGAAACACATATTTAAATCAACTAGGAACATACCCACCTGTAATGCACTTACATGTCTTTAAAATAAAAACAATTTAATATTAAAGCAGTGAATCAAAAAATTAATATTATAGAAAAAAAAAAATTAGCTCTTTAACCTTATAACAATCTTAATGAACATACCCTTTGTGTGTTTGCTCACAGGATATAAACAAACAGCAGCAACAGCATTTTACAAACACATATTCATTTTTCATTTAAGCAAATCGCTTTGCATCGTACATTTTTGTGCACTTTGTCAAAGACCCACAAGGCAGCTGGGGAGAGCCACAGAAATATTGTTTTCGGGAGTTGACAACTGGATGGCACACACATACAACAAAACTTATCCGCTGACTTTATGCGGCTCAACAAAATTAAAACTTTTTTGATTGACCAAAAATATTGCGTCACTTTGCTACTTTTATTAAGCGCCATTGACCCAACGTGGCACATGCTGATTGACCTTTAGCTTATAAAAGCACCTAAAACAACAATCAGGCCTCACACAGGTCGTCTGCTTGCTGAACTTTTTGTGAAAATGATTAAATGTCTCCTCCAGTTGTTCTTGTTTTGATTTTTTTACTTGCGGTTGTATCCTTTTATACCCTGTAGTAAACAAACTGTGTAAAAATATTGGTATTTATAAACGCACTGCTAAGGATTTTATTTCTTTAACGCGTTTGACGTCTGTTAAAAAATTGCTTCATTAAAGTTTGTAAGCTTTTGTTGTTTTTGTATTTCTGTTCAACATACTCCATAGGAGGGTTATATCTTGTACTTTTTGCCACTCTGTTCTGCGCAATGGGCATATAAAACTCAATTGGGTCGTTAAATGTTAAAATTGTGATAAATAATCAAATTACTCGCATTTGATGCTTGCCAAGATTAGGCTCTTTTGAATTTTTATGCTAACGAAATTTCGGCTTATTTGGTGGGATTTCCAATTTTTGTGTGCGTTTGTTTGTCCTTCTAACGCTGACGCGGCGCATTATTTATGGCCAAGCGTCGATTTTGGTAAACCGATTATGAGTCCTTTTTAGGCATTGAGGATAATGAATCGAGTGAGTGGCCTGAGCCCGTTCTTATATGTTCAGGCCAATAAGTTCACTTGCGTTTTCAATTATCGTCCATACGGCACTTGTGACAAGCAACTTAAATTTGTTCGACCAAATTGCGGTCAACTTGGTCGCTGCTTGTGCGTTTCAAATTTCCAATTAAAACAAACTAATTTCAAGCAAATTGCCTGAGGTAAGCAAATTTTTCGCTGCCAATCATTTGACAAATATTCGTGCTGCGAATTTTCTTTAGCTCGAAACAGGTAAATTAAAAAGCAAGCACCACATGACTCAATCAGTTTATGAATAAGGTGTATGATTGTGTGTAGTGTGGTTTAATGTGGATGTGAGTGGTGTTTTACTTGACAGCCAAACCGATCAATGCTCTGCCGAAAATGATGTGTCTGGCAAATGCCGTTATGTATTTGATTGACACTTGTTTGTGCGTAGCAATCGAACAGTCACACCCACTTGCTTAGGATGTAACGCGGTTGACAGGTTAAACAATCGCTTGTCAAGTGCCAAAGCAATCGGTCTGGGCCGGTTTGTCTGGTCTGGCAGCTTTAAAGGTCTCGATTGTCCGACGACAAATTTACATTCGATTACTTGATGCGGTTGCTTTTCCTCAAACTATTTTAATTAGCCGTAAAAAGATCAGCGCTTAAAATGGCCAGTAGCAGCATCAGACATCGAACAGCAGACAGGCCTTTGATGTGGTTTTGACATTTTCATTGACACCGACCGGCTGACATCCAGCATTCTCTGGTAGTGCGTCAGCACTAAAAGCCCACCAGCTGCGAGTTCGGCATCAGCATCAGCATTAGCATCAAAATCAAAGTCAACGACAGTCCATTGGCGAAACTGGCATTGGGGGGCATGTCAAAGCGATATTTGATACGCGAGGTGTCAACGCGCTGACAGCTTGCACATTTTTCATAACTCGTTCACTTGATCGCTCGGCTAGTTCGGCAGTTGTCACTGCCAATGGCAGAGTGCAGCACTTTCACTTGTCACTATTCTTGTTGCTGTACTAACAGCTTACAACAAGCACTTGTCTATTTATCTATTTTTGCGATGGCGGCATTTAACGTATTGGTGCCCAATGAAAAGGTGGGTAAAAGTTTTAGTCTGTTTTTGGTTGCGTCTATTTGTGCTCAGTACTTAGCCTATAAATGTTTATTGTACATACAAACTTATCAAATAAGTGGATGTCTAACTGAATGTAAGCCGTGTGTATCCAGATCTGAATTCATTCATTTAGTCGTCCCCACAACGCGACTCACAGCTCTCCTGCGTGCAAAAGCGATTCCGATTACCATTGCAACCCTTGTAGTTAAAGGGTCGGCACACGCCTTTGATGTAGTACCAGCGGGTCCAGGTCTTGGTCTGGTCCTTGCTGCTGCAATAGTTGCCCTCGTTGCGGCCCACATAACAGTTGACGTTGTCTGCAAATAAAGGGGTTTAATAAAGCAACTCATTGATAAATCGATTCCTTAAAGTAACCATAAATAATGCATTATTTTTGCGCTTCACTGAATACACCCACCCATTTGGTGCAATTAAATTTGATTTACCTAGGAATAAGTATTTGCTCTTACAGTTTTGACAAAATATTACACAAGCTCATAAGCATTTGTCTCTGCATAATTTGAAAATTTAGCTGACAATCATTTTGGCAGTGGTGCCTAACCACAATTGTGACGGAATGTTAAAGCGTCTACCAGAAATTGGCAACAAATTTGTTTATTTTCAGAAGCATTCCAGAAAATTTACGAATCGTTTAGTTGTCTGTAACCTACTGGGTAAATATATAGTATTTGCTTAAGAGCTAATATGAATTTTGGCAGTGCTTGGAAATACGGCGATAAAAGTTCAAATGTTTATTAATCTATAAATTTATTTGCAACGATCTCATCAAATAATTGAGTCATACACAACATCATAGAAATTAAGTCATTCTACCAACTGCATTGTCAGAACAATAGTCCATTTGCATTTTAAAAATAAATAAATACTGCCGGCTATAACTTTGACTTGTATACGATCCAATTAATGGTATTTTCTGACATTTATTGTATATTTTACGTACTTAGCTCTTTGCACGCGCCGTCTCCAGATCCCAGTGCCCCAATTTCCACAGTCTGAGTCAACAGTATGACAGAGATGAGGCATACAAGGGCCAGAGATAGGAACGTCAAATTGAATTTCAAATTCATGTTATTCTTTTCACACCGCGCACAGCACACAACGAACGAGCAGAAGCAAAATGCAATGGAACTAAGATCGGCGAAAAAAAAATGTTTTTGGCTGTATGTGATGGTTTTGCTGGCTGCTTCAATAGATTCGCCGTTTATTTTTAAGTAATTTGTGCTACTTTGACAATTGACTCGACGTGGAGCAACGATTCAAGTGAACTGAACGCCGGCTGGGGCATACTTTTAGTTTATATATGAAATGCCGGAAATTGTGTCGAAATTTTGGCCCGAAGTCATGCACGAGCACGTTGCTGTTCCCGTTCTCTTGGTACTTGTGGTTTTTGAATATTGTTGCGATTGTTTCGAAAATTCGAAAATATTTAGAGCAATTGTCCATCTGACTTGAGCCATTCATCCATTCAACCATGCATCCACTAATGCAATACGCCCAACACTTGATGTCCATCAATGTTAAAAAGGGGCGGTGCTATTTTTGGTCCCCGAATTTATATATTTTGCAGGGCCCGGCAAATTGCACTTAGCGTTATCTCGAGGCGTTTGCTTTGCGCTCGTTTGCATAATTTCCAACTTATTGAATATATTCCACATAATTAATTTTAATTATTTGTGTTCTCTCTTTTTTGCAATCATTTGAATTAATTTGATAAGAAAAGGCCAAAGGGTCGGTCGGTCGCACGGTCGACACTAGGACCCGGCCAAAGGATCGCCTTCCATTGTCTCTAATTACAGTTGGGCGGCATTTGTTATACATTTTTCAGTGTCGCACCCTTTTTGCATTGTCCCCCATTTGACAAGTGGTCGCCTTTTGCATCAAGTCAAGAGGCAAACGCAAAAATCAATCTTTATTTGAAATTCACTTTTTAATTTTCAAACGTATTTGCTTTGCTTGGGGGAAGCATCAAAAATAAAATATACATACATATATATATTTTGACTGTTGACATTCAGTCAAAGTGTAATCAGCAGCTAGCTCAAGATAAAGTACCAATTGCAGACAAGCATGAAATGGTAATAAACTCAAAATAGATATCCATGTGTCACGCAAAGAGGATTTCGGTGTGCAAAAGCATTTTCCAGTCCATTGAGTTCGGTGATTTTTTTTTTGATATTCGGTACCCACACGTAGTCGTATGATTAATTGGTAAGTACAACCATCGGAAAAGCACTAATGAATGAATGTGTTTCGCGCAAGGACGACCAATAATGATGCTGTCACCCAATGATGCGACAACCAGCCCGTCAGCAACACACGCAGGCAACCATCGCATTCCTTATGCTTGCAGTCGTTGTAAAAAATGTCAACTTACCTATTAATTGGGCGCTGTACATTTTAAGAGGATTTCCTTGCATGGCGAAATTTATCGGTAGTTGAGATATCATCAAAATTAAAGAGAGCGGAAAAGCAAAATTGAAACAGGATGAAACAACCTTCAAAACGGAAGTCTTAACGAAAAGCCCAGCCCAGGTATACAAATTCAATCACGTGGAAAAGCTGCCGGGCTGACTGGCACCAAAGCTGCCAACCGAAACGTTGCGAACCGCGGCAAATAAGTTTTAAGCGCAGTGTCCGTGATTAGTTAGTCAAAGGACGCAAACAGTGGCGTATACGTGATGCCTCTGTGACTGCAAATCAATAGGTTGCTAAAAGAATCGATATTATTTAGCTACGAAAATGACAAACAAACAAAACAAATAGTCTCGCAGTGTAGAGCATTCGACTATTTCATACTCTCTTGCTCTTTTACGGTATTTATTAAATATTGTATTAGCTTGTTAACTGACCAACAGACACAATAGCGAGACGTGCAAAGATATAGATGGATACTTTGTAATACCAAAACAATTTCGTCTTAGAGTATATAAAAAACAAACCCCTCATAAAACAGTCCGTTGATTACAGCGTTTCCTTTAGCTGGCCACGTAATCTAATGTCGTAATTTGTGATTTTCCACTTGTTTTGACAATTTGGTGATTTTCTGATTTTTCGTCTTTAATTTTGACGGACTTTTAAACGCAGTGGACCAAAAGTTATTTAATGGCTGCACTTGAACGTGCCAAAAGCCCTGTCCAAAGCTCAAAGCATATTTCTGCTGACTTCATCTACAATATTAAGCTGTTAAGGCAAGGGAATTGAACCAGGCACTAGCACAGGATCAGGCATCAAGCACAAACAGTGAAAATCTTTCTTCTTCTACCATAAATTATTTAATTTTTTTAGTTTCTTTTCGTTTCCTTGTTGAATTCCTTGAAGTAGCTTTGAGATTTAAATTTACTTTTGGTTTTGCCTTGACTCAGCCGCAAACTGAGGAAATGAATCATTTGAATGATTGACTTCCGGCCTTTGACCAATAAATAAATTTTTCTATAAGAGCTTTTTGCTTTATTCGTTAAATTTCTGCTTAAGCTTCTTTACTAAACTTAAATTTAAATACCAGGGATTGCAACGTTTTGCCTAGACTTGGGTATATTAAAGAAAACTAAATAAAATGGAATAAGGTGCAGGTCTTGACTATATGTTGGTGGCAACTGAAAAAAAAAATACTTAATATTGATTTCAATGGGTTGGAATAGCCTCAATGGCGGCCCGTTTCTTACGGCACATTGGCATAGTGACAATGAAATCTGTCGACATTGCCAAACAACAATCGAGGTGCTGCTGGAGGCAGACTTGCGGCTGTTTATGTGTGTTCGTTCTGTTTTAGCAGAAAATTTTACAATTTGCAATAAAAATTCCAGTTTTGCTTTTGGAATTCAGTTTATGCTTGTCACTGCTCTTGCTTCTGTGGCAGCTAAGCGGTCTGTGTGCTCGTGCTTGTGTCCTTGTGCAGCAGCGAAAGTATATCGCTAACGTGCAGCTCAGTGTAAGCTGGAAAACTTCATGCGACTACCCATGCTATCAGCAAGAGAGAAATTATTATGCGTCGTCGAGACCGCCGCGCTGTGTCAGAGCGGCGTGCCAAGCAACAATTTAATAACAAAACATATTTCACTTGCATGCCGAAGTTAAGTTACGGAATGCGCTGCGAACAAAAATCGAATGTCCCTAACTCATCCATGCACTGGGCGCACAACTCAACAACAAAACAGTACACATAACGTACATATTATTTTAAAGCTTTGGCATTTGCTGAGCCTAAAATGTCTTTTTGGCCCATTCCGCGATTATGATTTTATGTTTGTGTGCTTTTTTTCACTAAGGATAGCCGGTGTCATGTTGATTTCGCTCATTTCCGACTCAAATGGATTTTGATTGTCTGCCTGGGCTGTGCTCTCTCTCTCTCTCCTATCCGTCCATGTTACTGATGGTTAGAACGTGTCTGCCATTTGTCTGCACACTCGTTTGGCAGCCGCCACCAAATGACTTTCTTTTCTTGGCCGTTGTCAGTTGGCCTCTTTGCTGTTGGCTGTTGCTTCGGGGCCCATTAGGTTTTATTGTAATGTTTTCTATTACCACACTGAATTCTCTTACTGCTGTTGCTGCCTCTGCTATTGCCACTACCACTGCCACTACTACCACTGATTCTGTTGATGTTGTTTTTGTTTTTGCTGCTGCAACTTGCACTTGGCAGCTTACGTGGCCATCGCTCTTAATGAGTAGTTATTTCCGCTTGTATTTCTTGATAATGCCAAGTCGTGCAAACATCGTCTTTGTGGTAATCGGCAATGTTCCGAGACACGTTCCCAAATTAATTGCTCTTTATATTCGCTGCGGCGTAAATTCATTAGCATGAATGCTTTCTAATTGAATTTATGCATTTTTTTTATTTGCCTTGCTACGTAAAGTTTTGGATATATATATATGCGTTTGACAAGCCTGCAATATATATTCCATAAATTATTTTTATATTTTATTTATGAAATTAATTTTGCAGCTGTAACAACAGAGATAATATAATAAGCTCGAACTGACGAAAAATCCACATCTAAATAATAATTTTGCACCATTCTGTTTTTCTTTCTTTCTCTTTGTTTCCAAAATAAATACATAATTAAAATAATGGATTTTTTAGATGGGCTGGAAATCATCATGAAAATCTCTCTGTTAATCTGCGGGTGTTTTGCTTAAAAGATTAAAATATACATTCTTTTAAATTAGATTAATGCACTCATTCAATTTAATTTCCTTAGCAGCAGCAGTTGTTGAATAAAATGCAGGTATTTGCTTGTCGTTCGCACTTTCGACTAAGAGCAACAAACGCCAATTTCAATTGATTTGCTCACTGATTGCGCAACCTCGACTTTTATGTGGTTTGCACAACACTTTCATGACAGCAAGCGCAAATATAGTTGATGCTTTTCTGTATTGCAGACACCCGTTGTGCCAACCAACCTGGCGCCACACTCAGCTCGTGCCACATGCTGATGATTAACAATTTGTGGGATTCGTTTGTTATAACAAATTGCATATCCTGACTACCAAGCGAATCGTGAATCAATCACAGACAGACAGTGGCTTAGGAAACATTTTTGGGATCAACAATATATCCATTTCATATTTAATGGTATATATAACTTACTTAAATTCGACAAGGAACTTTAGTCTGACTAAATTTCATTGCTTTTAAACTTTCAAGTTTGTTTAATAAATTTTGTGTCGACCCTTAAAGAACTCTACACAATTTTCTGATGGTTTTAAAAAAGAAATATATTTCGTTTTTATAAATATTTATTATGGATAGGTTTAAGTACCCGCACTAATTTGCGCCGCATACACTGAACCAAATGGATAGAGCAAAACAAACACATGAAAATTAAAGTCGTTTCTGCATTATATTACTCATTGCCCACTCGTGGTGAGCCGACAAAGCGTACGTTTGCTCTAAACGATTTATTGAAGTTGTCCAATTGGTAAGATTGCTAAAACCAAATTAAACTACCGCCCACCGCATTTTCTCACAATTATTGCTTGTCAGCGTCGTCGTTGGTCGGTAAAGCGGCGGTAAGTTGGCCCAACTAAGTACCAAATGCCATACAAAGTTGTTAAAGTTTTAAATGCAAAACGACAGGAGCGCATAAGACAAGCAAGAGTTCTTTAGTTGATCGATTTCATTTCAGAGATAACCTGTTCAAAGGTTGAAATTCTTAAAAAAAAATTAAAATGCATAGAAGCTGAATAGGTTAGAGATACAACCAAACCAACTTGATTTTAGACATTAAACTAACTTTCAACTTCTTTACCTGTTCAAGAGTTTGTTCAACCCTTTTTGCTACATTTTTTGTGTACAGGGTATATATAAAGGAAAGTAAGAAAAGTTATGCAAATTTATATGCAACAAAGTTGCTAGCTTGTTTGCCTGCAAGTGATTTATGTGACCAAGACCGCGAGCCCGGCCAACATTCATTTCACAAACTCCTCCTCCTCCGTTAGTTGTATATTTATAAATAATGCGCGATGCTTAAGAAATGAACACAAAGAACCAAAAATTTGATAAAACAATGCAAATGAAGAGAGCAAACTTTAAGTTGCGCATACGACCGTTTGAAAAGAGCCTATATTAGGTAAATGTTTACATTTGGCTGAAACCGCAGGACAGCTTGCCAACATGCCAACCTGATGCCATCTCTATTCTCGAGCAGCTGCTTCTCTAAAAGTCGACTTCTATTGAATTTTGCACCAAAGTGCCATGAAAGCGTTTTACAAATGGCCAAAAACTGTCAAACTGAAGCGCACGTGCATTTTGCGGAACACTCAAAAAAAAAAAAACAATGAGTTTATATAGCTTTTCTTTTTTCGTGTATGCTTTTTTCCCTATCTGTAGTTGCGTGATATTGCCAACAGCAACAACGCAAATATTGCAAAACTTGTTAATGTTTGATAAGGCATATATGTACTTAGCATAGAAGTTAAACCAACTGCAATAAAAGTACACATTGCATAAGTGCAAACAATGGCGCTTTTTCAACAATGTAATAGTTGAATAGTAGTGTTTGGATTCGCACAGCTCTGTTTGTTTGTTCTTCGCGCGCTGACTAAACTAAGTGCGAGCTTAAATTTAAATCTTAAATTGCTGACAAACAAGTACATACTTTGTATGTAATTGTCATGCGGTCAGTGGTTACTTGAAGCTGTAAAGCTATTCGTATTCTGTTTTGGCAAAATATATACAATATTGATATGTGCTTGGGGGGGGTACTTTCATATTTGACTTTGATTTGCATAATTAAATTTGGTTTTGTTACTGGGCAGAGATCAGATGTTGCCCTAATTGCATGTTGAATGCCATTAAAATTCAATTGTCTTTGTGTGTGTGTGTGTGTGTGACCATTGTTTCCGTATGTGTGTGGCTCTTATAAGTTTGCGGGAGACTTAAGTGAAAAAGTGTGCCTATAAACCCTGTTTAAATTAAAGTTGACTTGTAATAAAGTTTACACATAATTTGGTTATTAATACCGTCTTCCGAATGGAATTCAGTTAACACAGAAATCAATTGCAACTGCAATCACTGACAGACGTCGTTGGCTGGCTGCTTGCGCTTTTCACAAGCCAAAGAACGTAAATGTCTTTATTTGCAGCCAAGTGCATCAATGCACACCTATCAATGTATGCTTGTGTGTCTGTCTCTCTGTGTGCGTGAGAGTGAATATGATGATATGATTTCGCTTAAGAGGGGCAAGAAGAAAATAGTCATTTCATATGCACTGCAATTTTCTCGCTCACTTCAATTATGCAAATTGTGTGTGTATGTCGAAACCAATTCGGATTGCTTGCCAGCTCATGTGTGTCAGTTCTGTGTGTTTGTATGTTTGTCTGTTTATCTGTCTGTCAGCCTGCTGTTGTGTGAGCTATCATATTATGCAAACCAAATAGCTACGCGGCGCAGCATTCGTGCCTCATCGTTGTTGCTAAGGAAATGCACAAAAGCTTCAGCATTTCCAATCGGTATATGCATCTGAATCTGCATCCCGCATCTCTCTGCAACGGCAAGGGCTTCAGTGTCTTACATGCAATTAATGTTGCTGTAGACAATTCGACAATCCTATACTCGAAAAAACCCATGACAGGTTCAACAAAATGCTGCAGCAACTCAAAAAGAACTCATTATAATTATCTTCATCAGAATTTTTCGCTTGCTATTCAATTCGTTGTGCTGCCTTACGTTCATTATCAGCACTGATGTGTATACCGCATATCTTGTGTCCTGCTTCCTGAGTCCTTTCACTTGCCACGCTCTGCCTGTAATTTAATTTACATGAGCTGCTTCATCTCTCTCCGGGCCTATAGCAACTGGTCGCAACAATATCCAACACCCAAAAGTTTTGGCCAGTGACATTTCCCAGAACTTGCCTCCCTGCCCCTGCAGCTAGTCCTATATTAATTACTAATGTGAAAGTTTTTGGGGCTGTGTGCTGTGGATTATGAGCACAATTTGGGGCTTTTATCCAGTGACCAGGGCATGAGTCGAAGCTTATTTTTAAACTTAGCCAAGAAGTGTTAACTCAATCAATGTGTGCAAATATTGCCTTGAAGCGTAGGCAGCAGACGAAACTCTATCAGGGCTCTTGGCAAAATTGAAATTAATTTAACTTTAATTGGCCTTTGGTCTGAGGTCGTGGCCAAATTTGCTAGGCGCTCTAATTGACTGCCCTAATCAGGACGAGCAGACGGTCCGATAGGCGGACAGACCGAAGACAATTTGAGTGGATTGTATGGCGAATGGTCTTGTGACCATTTGTTTACCGTCTGTCTGAAGAGAGCCCTTTAAGAAAAGCCAAATTGCACTTAAGTGGGTCAGGCATTGAGGCTTTAATGCATACAAATAGGAACTGAACTGCATCGTAGTTGTTGTTGTTATGCTTGTTGTTTCTGTTGCTATGGCCTTTTGGTCTCTTAGCCTTCTTGGTCAGTGGTCAGACAGAGCCACTGTTAGATGCGGCTGAGAGCCTGCAATAATCCTCGAGCTAACTTCAAGTTTGCCGTAAAAACTAAATGTGTGCTAAATTTTTCAGCTTGAGTTGAGCGCACGTAAAACTGAAATGTTGCATTAAAAAGTTTGCAGCAGAAGCAAAAAGCGATTCAATTTAATTAGAAAAGATTTTAGGCAACTAAAAGTCCGCGCTGTGTTGTGCTGCACTGTGTGTTTTTATGTGCCACTTTAATGGCGCAAGTTTCATGCTCTGCATTTTCAATTGAAATGCGCTTTAGCGTCAGCATCAGCACCGGCGCCAGCGCCACTTTCCTCTCTTCTTATTTCCTCTTCCACTGCCATTTCATTTTAAGCCAACTTATGCAGGCATCTGGTATTGAATCGGAGACTCCATTGAAACTCAAGAAAAAATGTAACAACGAAGCGCGCATCAAAGACGAAACTTGGCAGCAAGCGAGCAAGCATATTGAATTGAAAACAGGTGAGCCGACACAAATTTGATGGATCACCAGCCGCCAAGGACCTATCCCCCCCGATGTACATACAAACATACTTAGTCTGAAAAAAGGTCAAATTCTTCTCATACCGCTCCACCCATGGGTCATATTTCATATTTTATAAGCTGGCAGCTAACATTTCCATTGATTTGATAAAATTGGCACGATTTTTGTTTTGCCAGCTTATTATTTGTATTTAAATTTTTGTGCGTTGCCTTTCTATTTCCCACTTTTGCACACGCCTTCACAATGTAACGGCTTAAATGCTTTTACTTTGTAGATTTGACGCTCTGTTTTCTAATTTTTTTTTTTCATTTTAATACACTTTCCAAACGGATTCGAAGGTATGCTCCTTAAGTGTGATGAATGTTTTACAAGAATTTCACAATGTTTTTATATCTGCCTATTTATAGCGTAATTAGAAAAAGCTGTCCTAAAGATAAAAAAAAATAATAAAATAACACAACAACGTAATTTTAACATTTAATAAAAATTTAAAATTAGTTAAATTTGAATCGAACACAATGCATACAACATTCGATAAATTTACTACATTAATAGTTTCTATATGTAGGGCATTTTGTAGTCATCCTGCCATAGATTCCTATTGTATCAGGCATTTTCGTTGCTACTTTGAATACCAATGCTGTGAAAAGTTGGTGGCACTGTTTTGATGAAGACGCAATAAAAAAAGTTACTTTATGCGGTCCCGCTCGCACACTCTTTATATGTATGTATGTGTAAGTGTGTGTATGTGTATGTGTGCTAAGTGCGCCTTGTTGAGGTTGCGAAAATGTAGATTTACCTAAACCTTTCATCTGTCTGTTGCCAGCTCCTTGCTCCTTGTAACTGTTTCTGCTCCTGTGCTAGCAGATATTTGCGTTTGGTTCTTGCATGCTTTTCTGCAGCAGGCAGCAGACTCTTCAAGCATCTCGTTAAAGGCTCTCACACCTCGCTCACTCTCTACGAAATGCAAATATAACGCCTGCATAGCAATAAAGTTGTGGCCCGTCATTTATTGGCAGCCATATAGACTAAGAGTTTACATCTCTCTCTTACTCTCTTTACATTGTATTTTGATTTCAAACAATGGAGCTTTCTACACAAATTGCAAGCACGATTACTGCTTAAAGTTGGTCCGGTTAAAGCACAATAGACACATGATGTTTACCAAAATGTTACGCTCAGGTGTAATTTTTGCATTTAGTCTCCAATTTGCGCACGAAACAAAGCCAGAGTTTGAACTTCCCTTATCCATGCACATGTCCTTCGTCGACTTATGGTGTGCGTCTTAAATTTGTATTGCAAGAAAAGCGGAATCCACTCTAATTGCTCTCTGGGCGCACATTGAAAGATGTGTAGCCAAGTAAGCAGGAGCAGAAGAAGCAGACGCTTCAGGTATCTAAATGCCACGGCACGCAAACTATTACAAGATTGCAAACACGCATAGACAGTATGAAAACAGCTGGTGTGCGAGTGAATGCTTCGTTGCTTAGTGTGTGGTTATTTTTTTTTTAAAGAGCCCCTTGATAGCTCGTTGCGTTGCTGCTGGGCTAACAGAGCTAACGGTAATCTGTGCGGCAGCAGCAGCTGTGCTATACTACATACATGCTGCAGGTGTTAACTGGCGGACAGTTCTGTTCAGCTCAAACACTTTATTTACCCAGTCTGAAGTAAGCCTATTCATGTAGCTCCCGTACCCCACTGCCAAAGGCCAACTGGCAAGTTGCCTGGCAGTTTTCTTTTTTTTTTTTTTTGGCCTAATTGCAGAAACGTATTTGAGTGGCATTAAATAAAGTGAGCGAGTGCTCTTAAGCTCCAGCGGGCAGTTCATAATTCAAGGCGCAAAGTTTTGGCAACAATTGCGAATTGACAAGCTTATTAATCGCCTAATCGGCTTGCAAAGTTTCATGTAAATCGGCTGAATTAAGACGGCACCCGGGGCTGCTAAATGTGATGGGGGTGTGCCGTGGTATGCCTAGGGGCAATAAACTTTTTGGTTTTTCCTTTGCTAGCTGCCAAAAAGTTTTTGATAATTGCGCACGAATTGGCTCGGACCAAAAAAAGGGTTAGCTCTGTTTCTCCAGTTTGCTTGAACTTGGCACACAATCCATCGTTTGGCTTTGTGGCAACTGGCAACTGGCAACTGTACCAAATTTTTTTTGTTTTGGGGCTTAGCTTTATTTAGGGCCACCAAAAAAAGTGGTTAATGACTGAAGTACATCATACTGTCGACAAGATTATAGCTCGTTGGGTTCAATTAAAAAAAAAAAAACATAAAAAAGCTACTCTACGAGCTAAGCTCAGTCAATTCCCAGGCAGCACATCTGTCGTTCTTCTAATCACAAACGTTCATTTGCATTGCACGATCTCATAAATAGGAATAAGGCTACAAAGCTCAATGCTTGGTAGACGCGACGGCATCTCCTTCATTCCAATCAGCTCAAGTCAACAGCAGTTGCATCCAGGACACCAAAGCAATCTGGCGGGAATTTAATTTCCGTGCTTGTTTTGTGTGCTTGCCAAGTCACAAATTATTTTGGCGTTTGCTAAGCCAGTACTCTCTGCTTTGTTCTTGGTTTTAGGTGTGCTCTGGCTAGTGTTCTTTTCCGTTTAGTCTCAGCTTAAACTTGGCTTCTTATGGCCCAAAGTCAGCAAGCACAACAAGGACAACGGCCAGCAAATAGCCAGTATATAGTGTTTTTTTTTTTGTGTTTTTGGTCGAGTTGCAAGTTTATGAAGCTGCCTCACAAGCTGAAATCCGCTTGGGCACGGGAAGTCTGTTGTTGTCATGGTCGTAGTGCCTGCGCTTAGTGCTCAGTTGCCAGAATAGTTGAACAGATTAGGGCGCGTATATAATTTGCGCGTATCTGTATGAGTGTCTTTGCATCTGTTGTGTACTTATGGCCACGTAATTTAATTCAATTCCACAGCTAGTACTTGTTGCCTTTTCGCTTATCAGCTTATGATTTCCCAATCAAAGCAATTTATTTATTCATTGTTTCGCTAGACGTGTACAATATATTTCCAATTTGATGTTTTAAATCCCAAAACAACACAAAAAAGCACATAAAAAAAAATAAAAATGTATACGTGGTCAGTGAATGTGTTTATGGTTCCAAATTGTTCAAGCCAAAATATATGCATGTTGGGCTCGCTTTGCACCTGAAAAATTTTTGTTTAAAATTTTCAACAATTTGTTAGGTAAACTTTTTTGCTCTAGGGCTGTTTTGGCCAGTTGTAAGCCCCACTTGAATGCGATTTATTCTATTTTTTTTACTAACCATTGTTTGTAAAATAGCATCTGCTATCCTAACATTTTGTTTGTATTGTAAAGCTGGCGGCATGTTTCCTAATTCCTTTTATATTAATAGTAGATCCTACCGATGGCCTGTCATTTTTAGTCAGACTTAGGACATACTACGTATCTTCCGATATGCAGCAATATATTAAAGCCGGATCGATTTCAGTTGCAATTTATTTCAAATGGCATTTCTTATGGTTATTGCATGACCTTAGTTGTGCTGAATGTTTTCAGTTAATTTAAAAAGTCAATTGCATGTTGTACAATCATCAAAAATAACAACCAAATGTTCGGATTTGCGACAGTGTGAAATGAATAAGGTAACCATCTGGATGTTGGCTAACCAATTTTAATAAACCCACTAGAAGTAACATTACCGCTAATCAAGTCGATTACGAGGTTTGCTGTTTGCATATGCTATAATGACAATGTGTGCGTGAAATGCCACAATATGCTAATATGCTAATAGGACCAGTCCAGGAGTTTAGTAAACATATGAACAACACACGAATGCATGCACAACAACTCACACACACCACAATTTCTGCTACAACAAGCGAATGTGTGAACAAATATTTGCTAGGCCACAAAATTATTGCGCAAATATGCAAACCATGCGCGACAATGAAACATTTTGCATAAACAGTTGCAAAACTTTATGGAGGCCCATTTGCACGGCACAACGCGTACCAAACAAACATCCAAACGACAACGACAGGAAAGCGCTGTGAGAAAAATGATCAGCATCACGACATTTTCATGCCCTTTAACAGTTTTCAGCAGACCGTTACTTGTTATGTGGTTTTTGATAAGTTAAATGAAATGTAAATGTAAATGCAAATGTAAATGTACAATGTAAATGTTCGATGTAAATTTAAAATTAATATTAAAGCTCGTATACAATATTAATATTGGAACAGTTTTTAAAAGCACTTTAGCTTTATGCAATTTCAGCAGCCTTAATATAAGTCATTTTAAGCATTGTATGTGTTACAAATTTAAAGACAGTATATTTATTCCCAGTGCATTTTTTTTATACAATTTCTAGGATACATAATGGTTATGTGGCCAATACGCAGCCCTCTCTGGTATATATTCATTTATTTATATTTTTTTTGTGCGGCGCAAAAAGTTGCAACAGCTAAAATCAACAGTAGTTACCGCAGTTTTTTTTTGTACGACAACAGCGCATCGTAACAGAAAGCTAAAATCAACAACAAGTGTAAAAAGTTAAAGCTTTTGGGTTGAAACTTTTTTGTTGTTAGCAACTCGACATTTATGTTAAAGGGTTGTGGGGAACCGTCAAGTAGTTGTCGTCACATTGCTCAGCGTTTATCAAAAATCAAATGCAATCCTCTGGTAAAAAAGCTTCCTCCTACAAGTATGCAACAGTTTTTGATTTGATCGGATATAGCAGAAACTCAATTTCAACTGAGATAAAGCAATCGCAGCGGCTGTTCAGGGTTAACCGAAATAAAAGATGGTTGAGTATGAGATGTTACGAGGTCGCGTTAAAATAAATAATTAAGCATGTGTTGGATTTTAATTGAAAGCAATCCTTCAAGTAACCGAAGTTGTTAGTATAAAAGTCGCTTTATTGCACAGCTTGGCCTCACTTAAGTGTGATTAATGCCGAGCAAGGCGTTAGATGAATACCTGACACACTCACAAACAATCCAAACACACAAACACGCAAACACAGATTTTCACCAGGTTCCGTGTTTTTGGCAATCAAAAGTCTCCCGTCCTTTAGTGGCAAGGCAAAGGGGTTCCAATTTGATTTAATGATGCCAGGACAATTTCAACGCGTTAGCGACATCAAGGTGTGGGACACAAAAGTCAATTCCATCAAGTTTCGGATGCTGCATTGAATAACAACTAGTTAGGACCTGGACGGCACAACAGCAGCTAAACCAGCTGCAAGCACCACCAGTACGAAGTCCACTTAAACTTTTGCGGTGACTACGGCGACGGATGTTGCGTTTCACATAGACGCCACTGGCTAAATTTTCATGTCAGCGTAAATTTCCGTTTCACTGCCACAAGTTGCTTGCCTGCTCGCATGCAGACACACACATATGTGTGAATGTTGTCTATGCTTTGTCCTGCAGGTGGTAGACTGTCAATGACTTCATGCATAATAATGAGCTCGAATGTCCTGTGCCGCCACGCTCAGCACTCGGAGTTGCTTTTCTTTTTAGTTTGTGCCGCTGATGGCCTGGGGCTGTGAATGCTTTGTCCGCATTCCATTTGCCATTTAAGTTCGGATTCATTGTAAGATATTGCTTGTTGAACACACACATGGAGACACGGCACAAATATTGCCGAAGGCTACTGTTTGGCTTCTCTCTTTCTGTGATCAAATGGTTCGTGCTGTTTGCTTAGCATTTTGTGGAAATGTATTTCTTTCTATCTAATATTTGCTTTGAATGCATAACTTTATTATTTCTTGACCAGCTTCAGCTTTGATTTTCTTTTGTTGCTTCTTATTGACAATTGATTAAAACAATTGTCTTGCAAAATTTTACTTTGTTGCTATCAATTTCAATTAAAATGCAAATTTCATTATATCACACGGCCAGCTTATGCAACTGACATTTATTTAAAGCCCTGAATGTTATCTAACATTCAATTGTGTACTTTGACATATCAATGAATTATGACAATTTTTGTGACATCTTGCTTATTTGATTAAATGCACAAAACATTTCAAATACGCAAGCGCAATTAAATCTCGATATTCAATGAAATAATAAATTATCTTTCACGTGCCTGAATAGAAATGCACAGAGCGAAATTAAATATTTGAAAAGCAAAGCAAGTTATTAAATTATATAATTATATTTTTCATTGATTTTATAAGAAGTAATTTTAGAGTAAAAGTTTTATATATTTACTCGAATTTGTAAACCAAATTATTCAAAAGCATATCCAATTTATCTTTGTGCAGTGGACGTGTTTCTGCAGCGACCACGCCAAACTGTCTCTCAAGTGGAATTAATGAGCGCTGCCTTAATCAAATTTTCGCCACCAAACCACGTTTATAAATTTTGTACGCAATAACTATGATGCTTCATCTTTGGAATGCGTCGGCCTTTGTTCCGGCCAGTTTAGCAAACAAAATACACACAATCAAGTGAATAGGACGAAAATTACTTTTCATTACCAGTGTTGAATAACCCGGGACTGACCAACATGGCAAGAGTCAAGTGCCGCACGCAGCTGAGCTTAGGCATTTAAGGACAGCCTCATCATCATTTGTGTTTAGTACTACAGTTTTATCAAATAAGAATGATCAAATCAAATGTTAAAATAAAAGATACCCAATCATAGGAAGTAAAGACCAAAAAGATTAAAGAAACCTAATGTATTACAAATTTGTTTTGTTTCTATATTTTTTCATATTTTTATTGCATAAGAGCAATGAAAACTTTTTTTGAGATAATTTTAATGTATAAATATAAACTTTCTTCAAATAGTCTTACAATATTTCCCTTGATGTTTAAACACAATTTAACTCATTAAAAATTTGGATAATACTGTCAAAAAAATCAAATTTAGATAGTTTTATTATACCCATGACAATCCTCGACTACGGAGTATAACATGCCTCCCATAATGTTGATTATGACGCATGAATACAAACAAAATATGTTTGCTTTTGTGTTTATGTGTATGTTGCATTTGTATGGCTCCTGCTGTGTAATAAAATCATATTGAGTGTGGATTAAATGGCGGCACGTCGTCATGCTAACGCATAAAAATCCATTAGATGCGGAAATGTGCACATATCTAATGGTTGGTTCTATATATATCTGTATGGGTGTCCAAGGAGGTTTATCAATTATCACAGTGCAAAAGAATTTTGACAGCATCACATCGAAATATAATCACCTTTATGCGACTGAGAGCACTTAAGAAAAACCTACAAGCTAAATCAATATACATATATATGTCCTTGGATCCAAAGCACGCCCCGCTTCTCGCACTTATGTACATATGTATGTACTATATAAATATTTACTATACGCGAAACATATGTAAATACTTAACCCAATTTTCTGTTAATTTCATCTCAATCGCAAGAAAAACGTCCAAAACGTTATTTTCCTGCTGCCAACTACTTGTAGCAAAGTCAGAATAGTAATTAGAAGAATAAAGAGGGAGAGACAGCGGGAGTGGAAGAAAGTTTCAATGCAGCATTCAAGTGTTTGCCAAATGAATATGCACTCAAGATTTGATTTGGTCTTTTTACATTTATTTTTTTACCAGCTTTTTTGTCAGTGCTTGCGCAATTGCAACAAGTCTCAAGCGACAAGCTGCACAGACAGCGAATGACATTAATTTCTTTAGCAACAGACAAGGCAACTTGAACTATCAAAAGCGGCCACCGCCACCCGCACCTATCGTTTGCTCTTCAAAAGGATGACTCGCACATATGGGAAGAAGTCCTTGCGAATGGCTTGAAACTTTACATAAACTACGCTAACTTTGCTTCCGAGGGTTGGTTGGGAAGGACAGTCAATGAGATCTGTGCGCGGTACGCGGCAGGCTTGTCAAAGTTTTCGTGAGAAAGTGGATTGTGGGTCACTCAAGCGACATGCTTATAAGTCATTCATTTATAGACCCGACCTGGCTCTACAAACCTGGCTCTACAAGCCTGGCTCTACAAACAACTATCACAATTTTTGCAAACTTATTCGCTGCAATTATGTATGAATCCACTCGGAGCAAGAAGAATGCAGGTATTCGTGTTATGACAGTGCAAAAGTTTCTTCGTGACTCACAGGCTTTTCAAATGCCGCGCCTTCTTTAATGACACAGTGACTTCTGTTTGATATGTGCACGACTGCACTTGTCTGACAGACAGAGACAACGGATATTGTTGTTCGTGGGCGGCGTTAATGTGCCCCTAATGATATGTTTCCCATACGCTACATGGGCTGCCAGGCAATAACTCAAATCCTAACCTCGAAAGCCAATTTTCGTTGATTTAGTTTATCATCAATAGCATCGACATCAGCAACAATACAAATACCAAATACAAATGCCTGTGCGTCGCTTATTCCCCTCTCACAACTCCCCATCGCCAAGCTTGTATCTATTCTCGTCAGCCCACAGCTTGTGCAGTTTGCCGAGTCGCATTGTCAATTTGATTTATTGGCACAAATTGCCT
This sequence comes from Scaptomyza graminum, assembly GCA_018901835.1. Lineage (NCBI taxonomy): Eukaryota > Metazoa > Arthropoda > Insecta > Diptera > Drosophilidae > Scaptomyza > Scaptomyza graminum. The sequence continues at coordinate 5,523,086 of JAEIFL010000303.1, forward strand.
TACATTACATTATCGCTTTGAGTTCCACTATACTTAGCAGACTGCTCTGTGCTGTTCTGTGAGTTGGCTCATTGGTTGGCAAGCTCTGTTCCTTAAAGCAACCGCTCCACTTTGAGCTTAACTGCTGCTACAGTTCATTTTACAAATGCTTGAATACCTTTTGACAGACAAAATTAACTTGAAGTAAAAAATTCAAAAAATTACTTTATTAAATTTGTATTTGCATTAAGCTGCTTTGGTTGACCCCCGCGTCTGAGAATGAGATCCCAACACTGTCAAATGACTGTAAACATGTTAAAAATAAGTGTGCTAAAAAGCGTATTCGCCTTACAGCATTGAATTGGATCCCAAATCTGACAATTGATGCTATCTCGGTCAGCATTTGCAATTACGCTGTACGCGTGAAATTTAAAACGCCACCAAATGCTGTACCCGTTTGTATGACCCAATCTGAGACCTAAAACAGACAAGGTGTCAGCTGGAAATGGGGTGATATGGAGCATGAAGAGAATGATTTAGGTGCGTTCGTTATCCAATCGTGCGAATTTTTGATCCCTTTTAATTCAAATTCTGATTCTAAATTTGATTCCCATTCACATTCCAGCAGGCGCTCCGTTAATTACGTTGTCGATGCGTTCAATCGCACGCTCTAAAGTGCAGCATGGCTAATTTCAATTAAAATGCTCTGCCAAACCAATTTGTAATTTGATTACAAACTGTAAATAATTTTGAAGTTTTATTGGGATACTCAGTTGCAAACCCGCAAACACAATAATCGCTTCCAGCTAAAAAATAATAAAACATACATTACAATTAATTTTTTTTAGTTATTAAACAATTGTATATAAATCAAAATCTTTTAAATTTTTTATATTTTTAACTGATGTTAAAATGATCGAAAGGCATTATGGATTTTTAAATTCATTGCTTTGCAGATTAAATCAAATAGTGATTATATCGGCAAATATATGTAGGTCCTTACACACCAGTTCTTATTAGAACATAGCGTTTTAAACTAATTCAGATTGCAAAAAAACAACTAAACTTTAAGTCCCTTTCAAAGCTTAGAGTTCTAACTTAATTTAAAAGTTTATACCTTACTCATTTGGTATTCAAATTTTCGTTGAATTAATTTTTCTCATTTAATCCTTCTGATTTGCTTTGTGAAAGTTGGCCAGCCTGTTGAATTTCACCAACTTACCACAAGCTGAGTCTTTGTCATTGGTGAAAGCAGAACATACTTTTAACATTGGCATAAAGTGAATTTGTTAGCAATTTGGCGCACTTAGTGCATTTCTGGCTCTTGAGAATAACGCTGCCTTTTTGGCTTGCCTCGGTTGAAGTCAACATTTCTGTGGCACAAAATGAACGAAACTTTCGTCCTGTCCAGCCACACAATTTGCAGAGCTTTGCCACCACAATGCAAAAACAAGGTTCAGGAGTGCACTGCCCACGACCAAGGTGCATTATCAAACCACCCAAAAAGCCAGTAGTTATCACAATCTCTTTCTCTATTAATTAATTGTGGCATGCTGCTTCTGTGGCTTTTGGCAAGGTAGTTTCATAATGGAAACCAATAAACTCAAAACAGATATATTTAATGGTATCTTAAAGCAAAAAACAAGCACCTGGTTAGCGTCAATTAAGTTTCAGCACGTCTCATACATGTTTGCGAAAAGTTTTTTGTGCCAAATGAAACGCGGGTCAAGCACAGCGTGGCGACAGTCATGGCCATGGCCAACTAAACTGTAACACCCTGGGCCATTCGGCCGCGTCACAAGTTGAAAGGTTGAGTCGAAGTCAGGAAGTTCATTAAATAACTTTTTTTTTCTTTCGCACTCTGTTAATGATGTATGAGCCGCAGTTAAACACTTGAAGGTACACATTAACTGAACTACAACATCTTAAAGCCAGTTTTGTTTTATTGGAGTTTTGTTCAAGTTCTCTAAAGACGCAGCATTTTTATTGAAAGAAAAACTTGGCTTATACCTTTGTAACTTCAAAAAGTAAGGGTATCGTTGATCTCTTATTGTTTTTTTTTTTTTTTTTTTGGGTTTCTGTCTTATTCAACAGAACTTCCAGTGGGTGCATTTCAAATATTGCAATTATTTAGAAAATTCAATTTGCGTTTATTTCACACACAGAATGCTACAAAAGTGAATAGTTTGGCTATTTGTTTGTTGTTTGTGAATGTTGCAAACGAATTTCTGAAATAAATTATTTTCAATTTGCAGTATACGTTGCTGGTTTCACGGAAAGGAAAGCCATGTATGTATGTGTATGTATTGCCATATAAGCCGTTAGTATTGCATACAGTATTGCCTCTGTGGCCAAATTGAGTAAGAGTTTTGGCTAGGGGCATTCTAAAAGCTTTTCCAGTTCACGGAACTGGCTGCCAATGCGGCTGCGAGGCCATTTTTGGACACGTTGCTTGCCCAGCCGGACGTCATTACGAGCTGAGCATAATCGGGGACGAGAAGCAAACATCAAAGTGCTGATTGAAAATCAATCGAAAGCAATGACGATGCACTTACTGCACGGTTGCTTTATGAGCGTGTCTAATGCGATTTGCCTTTGCTGCAACTAGAGGTCTTATGTTAACACATTTAGCTTTTCGAGCAGCCATGCAAGACTGTTGCAACTTGTAGCACAACCTTCTAGTGATTGCTACATTAACTGAACATTCTTAGAGATTATATATTGCATAGATTTCTTATTTGCTTGTTTATAATCACCTGTAAATAATGTTTAAGAAAACATTTGCTGTGGAAATCATCTATCTGTGCCTAGGTTTTACTTGTACAAAGTACGACAGATGTTGCAACAGCAGCTGAAAATGTTGCATTTAATATTGCCGCTTGTAAGTTCGCGTGTTTTACAATGCAGCAACATTCATTCAACTTTGTTGTACGCATTATTTTTGAAATTTGCTATGCAGTAAAGTAAAAAATTTAAAAAAAAATGCCATGCAAATATTTGCATTTTTGCAACAGTTGAATGCAACGCTACTCTGGCCAAATAAAACTTGCACAGATGACACTATGCAAATGTATTCGAAATTAGTTTCCATTTGGGTATTTTTTATAATATTTTCATTTTCTCAAAAATGTGCACACATTCCACGCACAGTCCGAAACTGAATCCAGCTGGCTGCTTTTGGTACTTGATTACGCAAAAGTTGTTGACAAAGACAGTAAAATAATATTTGTATATAGTAAACATTGCAGTCGAGCATCCGTTTAGTGGCCCCTTGAATATTGCATATGACAAACAAAAAAATCACTAACACATCTACGCTAGCTGTTTTGGAAATTTTGCCTAGAATTGTTATTGTGACAATGGAGTTTAATTGCAATCTGCCCAACTGCAGTGCACATGTCGTTTAATCCGTGATGCCTTAATGAGTAAAAACTCTTGAGTTTATTACCTACCAAAGTAACATAAGCATATGCTTGACTTAAGGGTACTCAGCCACCGCTTCCTTCATATTTTACTCATTATTAAATTATTTACAGCCAAAACTTTTTATATTTGGTCAAAAAACCAACAAACTAGTTAGCAAAAAAAAGAAAATCCAATACAATTTTATTATAATTTGAGTGACGAAAATCGTATACCCTTTTACGATCTTAGCCACCATTAAACAAATTTTGTATGCTTTTTAAAAAAACTCTTTGGAAAGTTACAAATCAGCTTCTATTAACTTTTTGTTGGTCATTATTTCTTATTCTGAAGACTTTAAATAAGTAAAAAGAAAAGTATAAAATATGCGACTGTTGCAGCATTCATAACGAGCACATCCTTTGCTGTAGGGTATTAAATCTGAAATGAAAACAGCTACACAAAATTCTAATTAAGTCATAGGGTCTTGTGTTGCCCTGGGCAAAGGGGCGCTTTGTGTTGCGCAAATTATTGTGTTGGCTTTGGAAAATATTGCCATAAAACAGTCGCAGCGCAGAGTAAGCATAGCGGGAACTATGAAAAAGGCAGACGGTCAGATGATCAGGCAAGGGGGGCAGACGGGCGAGCCAACGCGACGCAGGAAACGCAACGCTACTGTTCACAACGGGTGCAGATTTGATAGCGTTGAGGTCAGGTCCATTTAAAGGTACAAGTTTTGATGTTTGCTCGCCTTCTGCATTGGACATAGTACAACGCTACGTCGCGCCATCATCCGGCTCACAGTCCACAGCCCACATTCCACAAGCCCGGAGACCAGAGCTCACGAGCCGCAAAGCACACAACGGTTTTGGTGCCGTGTCGCTTTTGTTAGGCGGGCCGGGCCCCCTTTGGCTTTGTTGTGCTTTGTTATATTTTGTTGAGGTAGCTAATTAAAAATTGTTTAAGTGTAATATGTAGGCAAATTTCAGCGCTTTTCGAAATGACCCGTCACATAAACAAGTCTCATATTTTATGTGGCCCAGCTGCTCCTTGTTTGGGGCCACGGTTTCTCATTTTATAACACACAAATTTGGGGAGCATTAAACGCATTAAAATTCACAAAGGACCTATTATGTTTGTGCAGCCGCCCAGGCATCGCTCGACTATAGATACGCGGTGAACATGCCACCGAGCCTAAAGGCAAATGACCTTGTGCCAAACCAGACAGCCGATTGCTTCGTAATTAGCTGCACAACTTATCCATTAGATTAATAACACTTTTTGGCAAAATCTTGAACTGTTGTTGCCGCCTGATTGATTATCGCCTCACGCACACACACCCGCCAACCCGTCGATCCCTTGGCAGTGTCAATAAAACGCTTGTTGTTGCTGTTGCCTAAATAAATATAATAAATGATGTCTTCATTCCCGTCAAAAGTTTCCCAGAGAACAGCAAGTAAATTATCGCATAAATTTTATGACTACTGACAACTGGCGCACTTTATCACTCAGTTACTAAAACTGTTTAAGTGTTTTGCTTAAGATTAACACAGAAATGGTTAGATAATAATTGTTTTATTAAACTGAATTTATGTTTCAAGTTAAAATATTCGCTAACACTTTTTCTTGTCTTTTGGTTGAGCTTTAACAAATGTTATTGAACAAAACATAAAATGATAGATTCCTTGAAGTCCTTTCATGTTTACTTGTGCAAACAGATAAAGCATTGATTGCAGCTAATTTGAATTGTTGTAATCTAGGAGGCGCTGGGATTTAACAAGGGCATTCAGGCCATATTGATTGTTTGTTGCCTCCTCTCGCATCAAATATGCCCTGTGGCACTCGGCGGCGGTCGTCAATTGACAATTGGTTGCACGTGTTGCCCGTCGGGCTGCCTTTGGCTAATTGCCCGGCAAGTAGGGAAATCAAAGGCCACATCACCAGTTTAACTTTTTAAATTTGCCTACAAATTGTAAGGGTCGCAAGCTGTGATTCGATACTTTCGATATTATTGCGGCCCACCAAAAAGGTTTGGCAATTTGATAAAATTTTGTTGCGACTTTCATTTTAATTGATTGTTATTCCTAAGTAAGACTCAGTCGATAGGGAATAAAGAGAGATGCTTTCGTTGTTGTAGCTGATAAATTTCTATAACTTTCCATTGCGCCTGCACATGAACCGCTTTGCAAAGACGAGAGAGAGAGAGAGAGAGAGAGAGGGTGAGATAGAGAGAGTTGCTTATGTGGGGGTGCGGGCATAAATAATTGCCGTTGACAGGTTGATAAATGAGTTTTCAGCCAAGTTAATAAAACTAAAACACGGCACACAAGCTTTGCTGCCAGCTGCCTGTCCAATGTTTGTGCTTTTCCTCTTGTTGTGACGCGCTTTTAAATTAAGATAATGCATCGAGCGGCGCCACAGTGCGTATGAGTAACGCGATTTCCGTTGGCCCCGCACAATAGACGGTTAGGTGAAAACACAGCTGCTCTCATATATGGCATACGGCAAGCTTTTAGCAACAATTTTCGGGCTAATGCGAATGATAAGCGCACATAAAACATTCGCAGCCATTAGCGAGATGCATTTGCGCATTTTTAATACAGAAAACTCCCCCCACCTTCCATGCACTGAAATGTTTTATTTTGCCTTAGCTTCACATTAAAATTGGGAATCGCTTTGCGTTTTCAGTTGCTCTTTTCCCAAAACGTTAGAGCTTGCAAAGTTTTCCAGAAAAAAATAAAACAGCAAACAAAAAAAAAATAAAGCATATATAGTATATGGCAAGTAAAGTGCACGATTTATGGGACTCGTAAGCGGCGAACCCATTCACAGCCACTCCCACAATTTTGCAGTTTGCAGTTAAAGTGCGCCCACAAATCCGATTTCATTATGCAGAGCATGCGGCGAATTAAAATTAGATTTAGCAAGCAACGACAACTTTCAATGCAGACGTTTCCATTTAGTACGGAAAAGGCGAAGTTGCCATTAGCGGCGATGGCAATGTGCGTGTTGCAAGCTGCAGTTGTTGCAAAGAGGAATGCATCTGCACATACACAAATGTACCAGTAATTTAATGCAAGCGCATCTATGCCGTGAAAATCCTATACGGCGTATGCGCAATTTGATGCTTTGACTTACTTCCTATTAGAATAAGTGTGTGTGTGTGTGTGTGTGGGGGGGTGTAAGCCACTGATTGGCTTTGAACACATGCGTATATAATTTCCATAGGCTGTTAATATATTCAGCGCTTGACAAGCAATCTTCTGTCAGCCATTGACGCTGAGTGCCCGCCATGTCGGTGTTGGTGTTGTTATTGTTGCTCTTTCTGCAACTTAAAGTCTATCAGGCATTTATTGTTTGTGTGTGTTTTGTGTGTGTGTCGATGTTTCTTTGGCCGTCACGGCACATAACTTGCTGCTTTTTCGCTGCTTGTTTGTCAGACGTCGGCCCTTTTCAGATTTATTATGTTGATGTCGCTTTGGTGTGTGTAATTTGAAATTATGCGCGCCAGCAGCAAAAGCGACAGCAGCGTATGCTTAACATAATCAAATAACTCGAATAACTCATACGCAGCGTAGACATTCAACATTGAAGCTCTGATAAAAAAAGAAGTGTGCGCTCAACTTTTCATTATCATAATAATTTCTAGATGATTTGATTGCTAACCCAGTAAGCAGCATGAAACAGCAACAGCAAACAACCTGTTTGGTTGTGCGATTGAGACGCTCAACTTGGATTTTCAATTATGTGTCCCAAGCTACGTGACAATCGCACTTAATGTGCATATAAATATATACTTACTTATATGCTTGTACTATGAATATCCATGAATTCAATTTAATATACACAAGGTTCTATGCATTGTTGTTGTGAACGCCTTTTGATGGCTTCTTTTTGGGAGCATCTTTAACTGGCCGCAAATCGTGGGAAGTGTTTGTAAGGTGAGCCAGCCCGCCGCCTGCAGCATGTGTGCTGTGAAAACAAAGCCCACGATGTGGGTTGCAAATAAAAAATGTAAACAAAAGGACGCATCGCACACATGGGCATCGTTCGGGCATGGCTAACATTTGTAGCAAGCACACAACGGTTACTTGCAACAGCAACAGCAGAGAAATGAAAAACCTGAAAGCTGCTGCAACAAATGGGTTCAGCTTGGGTTTTAGGTTTAGGTTTAAGGGCATTGGAACAAACTTAAAAAAATAAAACTCAAGCACACACAACCGAACACACTCAGCCAAAACAATCTCAGTTGAAACGCGTGGAAAATGAAACGCTGTTGAAGAGACAATTTCCCTCAATGAGTAAATTTCCCTAAAATTCAGAGGTGCCGAACAGCGATGAACAGACGACATCGCCGACAACGATGTAAAGCCGAAGCATTGGAAACAGAGGCTGCGTGTTTGTGAAAGACAATTTTGGTAGCAAATGCTTGGCCCATTCAGTTAAGATGTGCATTTCCAGCGGTGCAAACGTGTCGCGGGCGCGTCAGCTGGCCTAGTAGCCGTTAAAAGCAAAACACATCACATCCAAATATAGCCAAAAAGTTACAAAAACGAAGTCGACTACCGACTGAGTGAAATTTTGTGAGATGCGCGCGTGTTCAGCATTAAGTGTAAATAAATAAACAAAACAGTTGATTGCGAGCGGACAAGATACATTTCAACAGCATAAATATACGTAGACACATATATGATACGAAATTTGCAAATCAAACTGTTGATCATAAATGCAAAAGTTGAGTTGAACGATGTGGCAGCAACAGCAGCAGCAGCAACAACAGTGAAGCGTGACAAGTAGCAACTGGACGCAATGTGATCAGATCGAGCCACATCGATGAGATCGCGATCGAAATATAGATCGTGGGGATCTTGTATGCCGCCCAGGCAATGAGTCCCTTTTGTATATAGTCAATATTAGCGGGCAGTCTTTTTCTATTGTATTCGTCGTATAATATCTGTGTGTGTGTGTGTGTGTTATTCTCCTACTGTCATATTCGCTCTCTCATTGTGTCTCTGTGTCTCTCTATCTCGCTGTCTATGTATTTCTGTCGGTATTCCTATATATGTATATGCTTTATTCAGCAAATTAAAACCAAAGAAAACATAATAAATCAAACATATATATAAAAATCCAAAAATAATATACACAATTTTTAAGAATCGCGCGCTTTGTTAGCCATTCGCGATTTAAAACGCGTTGCAAACAAACACACACAAGTTTCGGTGCAAAACGGGTAAAACAAAAACCAAAACAAAATAACAGAAAACATAATCGAATTATTGCGAATCGCAAAACTATGCTAGGCAATAGATAAATAATTTAGAATTAATTGGGTGTTGGATCGAAACACAGAAATCAAATTTGATATTGCGCGCATAAAGAATGCAGCCAAATTGCCAGCCGCATTTTCAAATTTAATTATAAAAATACAAAATATACATACTATATATTTATATATCAAAATTCATAACGACGCGAGTTGTGCGCCAGCATGGGACCAATCATCAGGCGCTAGACAGTGATATACACAACAACAACAACAACACCAACAACAGCTGCAACATGGAATATGCCAAAATGGAGGCTAACATCAATACCGGCAACATCAGCACAGATGACTTCCTGGCCGTATTCACAGCCAATGCAACAGCAACAGCAACGTCAATAACAACAACAACACCACTTCTCAATGGGAATACGATTAATCCACCGCTGGTGACAGTCGATGGACAGTTGCAGCTGCCAAATCTGCTTGAGCTGCCACCACCCATAAATGATACGATATATCTGTTAAATGGCAGCTTCTACAACAGTAGTCTACAGCTGGCGGGTAGCTATTACAATCAGACGACAGCTAATCTGAGTCTGCTGAGTAGCAATAGTAGTAGCAATGGCACAGAATTGCATTGGGATGGACGATATCCGAGTGGATACACGCTGACGCACATTGTGATTGCCTCTATCATTGTGACCATCTTGATGATCATCATTGTCGTGGGCAATATGCTGGTGATCATTGCCATTGCCACGGAGAAGTCGCTGAAAAACATACAGAATTGGTTTATTGCCTCACTTGCAGTGGCGGATTTCTTTCTGGGCCTCATTATTATGCCCTTCTCGCTGGCCAATGAGCTGATGGGCTATTGGATCTTTGGCAGTTGGTGGTGTGACATACACTCGGCCATGGACGTTCTGCTGTGCACTGCGTCCATAATGAATTTGTGCCTCATCTCATTAGATCGATACTGGAGCATCACCAAGGCGGTTGACTATTTGAAATCTAGGACGCCCGCTCGTGCTGCTGTGATGATCACAGCTGTATGGATAATGTCGGCACTCATCTGCATACCACCGCTGCTCGGCTGGAAGGTCAAGATGCCCGAGGGTCCGTTGCCAAAGTGTCAGGTATGTTCAGAAAGATAACTATAATTTTTTACATTGTATATCCCATTTTTACAAATATATTATATATTTATATATATATCAGCAAATCAATGTTTCTATTTATTTGATTAACGGCACTCTCTGCGTCCAACAAGCTCTTTCTTCTAACTAAAGCATTATTCTTTATTTGAAATTATAAAAATAATTGCATAATAGGGCTAAACTTGTTGTTGTGCTGCACCCCGCAGCTCTCTGTGGGGCAATCGCTAGCTGTTGGTAAAATTGACGCCAATTGGCGGCAATTGACGGCATGCCACTCCGCAATTTGCGTATTTGCAAACAATAAAGCGCTATCCACTCAAACTCACACACAGTCCACATACACAATCAGTCGTCGTCCCCTATGCAAATTTCTTGTCTTCAACTCCAGGTCGTCCTTACTTCGCCAACTCAACGAACCCATTCTTTCCCCACACAATTGCCGACCCATTTTCATGGGTTCATTGTTATTAGAATGTCTCTGGGCGTTGCAAAGTCACACGGCATAATCTAAAACCCACAAATATTTATGCGTATGAGCTTATCAGTTCCGTGTGTGCGTATGTTTTGTGTGTGTGTGTGTTAGTTTCTGTTTCTAATTTGGTGGCCGCCCAGTGAAACCAATGGAAGTCCCAAAAACTAGGCAATAACCCATCAAGATATGCATGTTATCATGCGGGTCTCTACTGTCTTTGTCCCTGCCAGTACATCTTGCATACATTTACATTTTACACAAACACACACACACACACACATATGTATGTACATACCCCTCCCCCAAAACTGGCACACATTATAAATGTGTTGCGCCCTTTTCGTAACAAGCTGGCTGGAAAATTCACAAGAGGGATTCCTTGACAGCGACAACAAAACCAACAGCAACAACAAAATGGAAAGCCACAGGGCAAGTTTTCCCAGCTCATGTTGACGACGCTGCTCAAATATCGCAATGTTTTAAATTTTGCCACAAGCTCGAGAGCGTTCTTCAACGAACAATGGGTGGGGTGAGCGGGGGCAGCTGCAGGGCACAGCATTCAATCAATGTGTCAGTGAATGATTGACTGACAGCAAAGCTTGCTTCTCCTCACGGCAAGCAGTATGCAATGCACAGTTTTCAAAAATTGAAAGCGTGTAAAAACTAACGCATAGCTCAAATGCAGCAAAAAGCGCTTAAAATCTTTAATACTTAAAAGACTTCAGGTGGTTGGAAGGAAATTAATTTGAATTTATTATAGAACATATAGAAATACATATGTTGCCTGTGTCGAGATAAGCCGCAGAAATATTTATGGCAATCCATAATAAATATTCCGCAGTCACCAGTTATATTACACACTGAAAATTGCGAATGTCCCGTATCGTAGCATCTACAGAACATTTATTAATTTTTTATCTGATTCAGACCGCTCAACGCGTTCAATAATAAAGAATGAAAAGAAAAAAAGAATGGAGAAAGAAAAAGAACTATTAATAAAAAGCACATATCATGAGGAGCAGAGAAAACAACAATAACAAAAATTGGAATGCTTGCGTAAGTTTTTTGGCGATTTAAATTAACCCTGAGACAACAAAAGCCAACTCATTTGAATAAACCAAAGCGGTCATCGGCCAGTTGATGGCGGCTTTCTCTTATTTACGGGCTCATGACATCGGCTCCAGTCTCTGACCAAGTGCGAGACATTAATCAAGACTAAGTGGCCAGGATAACGTGCAGCCAACTGCTAGCAGCTAGTGGGTCACTTGGCAAACGGCTTATTTTATTTTTATTTTTATTTATGTTTTTTTTTTTCAATACTGCTTTAAATTGCTATATATTCAATCAGAAGCAGTGGCTGTGAACAAATTGGACCTACAATGAATAAAAAATTTCTTTTTAAAGTGGCTGATGAGAGGCTCAATAAGATTGCTAAACTAAATGTGAATTTAAAATCCACTTTTAACACACACAAAGAAAAACCTTTTTGTAGAATATACATGTATAACTTAAAATTTGGAGGACTCTGATTACTTATTGGGTACATTTTAATTTCAGTTGTGCTTAGCTATTACAAATACAAAATTAAATAAAACTCTTTTTGGAATCAGTTCAAATTCACAATAAACTATATTCTTGTGTCGACAATCAGGGTAGAAAGCCGATTTCCTAAATATGTATAACATTTGGGTTCACTTTTCATATCATTGCAAATTACCGGAGTTTGGTTGCTATCACCTTTGAACTTGTAGTAATACTTCAAGCATAATATGCCCTCAAGTCTGGCATCCACTAAGAAGAGACCAATTAGTGGCATAGTCGTCATAGTTGTAGCTCATAATAAATGGCTTCCAAATGCGGCTTGAAAGCCGACCGCAGAATCAAGTAGCTAACAAGCTACCGAACCGTTGCGACGAACCCTTCAACCACGTTCAACTCCCAGCAGCGGGAGCAATGGTGCTCTACCAGCGCTGGCCCCCGTTTCGTCTCCTACTCCAAAGCAGACGCAACGCCCGTCATTAAGAACATAAAACCAAACAATAGCGTCGACATTTACAAAGTGAACGCCTCCAGGCGTTGGTTGGTTGGTTGGTCCCTTGTGTGGGGGTCGCGAATTTAAGTCTCCAATTTGCAAGCGAATCGAACACAGCGCACACAGCTCAACAACTTCAAACACACACAACAGCACACACAGATTGGCATGGCCTGGCTGAACATTTTAATTATGACACCATGTTGACATGTTTAAAATTGTTGTACGCTGTCGTCGTTGACGTCGCTGACACTGGTAGCACATTGAACCGCAGCACAAGCCACAGGGAAAACGGTGGGAGTCGAGGTGTTTGCGATTCCTACGCCCTTTCGCTGAGTTGACATTTGCCTGTCGCATTTAATTAATAAAATCACATTTTAGAAAATTGCGCCGATGATTTTCAGTGCCAGCTCGCCTCCAGCTGAAAATCAACCAAATACAGTTTCAACTATTTTAAGCGCTTTTGCTTGTGCATGTTTGTGAGTGTGTGTTTTGTGTGTAAACATTGTGATGGACGCTTTTAATTGGCAGGCAACAGCTGAAAGTTTTCTCTCAACGCTGATTAAAGCAACGTTTTTGTATATATGCGGCATTTGCCTAATGAGGTGTTGGTAATTACGCATGTGTCTGTGTCCCACAAACACATGTGTGTGTATGATTCTTTTGCGGTTGTTGTGCTATTTTTGGATTGTCAGCTAGCCCAATGAGTCCCGCGGCGCTAGTTGCCCCGTTAATCAGCTGCCATTGTTCGTCCAACTGGCTAATGATTTCAATTTAACGGTGTGGGCAATTTAACAGAATTTCAATTGGCCAAAGAATTGGCTTTAAGTATATAATTGAGTGTATTAAGCGCACAAAATGCCAATAACCAAAAATTCCTCGAGCAGCATCTTTCTCACTTGATGGCCACCATCCTTTTGAGGAAATCGCCGCAGGGTCTCTCGCTGGCACAAAAATCACAAAAGGACCCTGGTTATTGTAATCCGTTAAGGGCCACCAACACACATAAAATTTATTGAAATATTAATCGAATATTATATAGCATATTTGCGGTCAAGCACAACCACAATGAACTGAACCAAATACAACACACAAAAACAAGGACAATGACAAAACAGCAAAAGGTCCTTTGAAGGACCTTTAAAGTTTTCGGACCTCAAAAATTCAAGTAGTCGAAATACATAGAGTAGACAATTCTCGGTGGCATTCGCGACGTCATCATGTCTGCCAGCAGCAGAGGGTTCCTTTTGCCACAAAGAGTTTGGCCAAGAAAAATGATGCGTATGTGTAATGTCACACACACTCAACACACACAAATACACACACACACATGCACAATAATGACTTAAGTCATTGCCTAAGTAGCTCATTAGCGTCGGCTTTCGACGTACTCGGTACTTTAAAACAAAACGAGACAGCTCGACTAGGAAATATCCTGCACCCTAGACACTACGCGTTACACAGCTGCTCTACAAAATAAAAACAAAAACTTTCGAAAAAAATTTCTTAATTCAAGATTTTTTTGGTGTAGGTATCATGTGTATATGGGAAATGGGCAGACTTATCGAATATTTGAAACAAACTTGATCTGCCTATGGCTTGCACTGAAAAACTGGATTCTCTAGCTTATATAGTCACAGACAGACGGATCATGAATATATATATATATTTATTTGATGGGGTCGGAGATGCTTTCTTCTGCCTTTCACTTACATTTGCACAAAACTATTATACCTTTTTTTCACTTAGTTCAGGGTATAAAAAAGAAGAAAAAAACGAAGTGGAAAGCTTAAGAAACAGCACTCATGGACGTGGTCTTGGCCAGCGGCAAGTTGCTTTAAGTTGACATTCAGCTGCTGAGCCGCCTCGGAGGGATTGAGCAGAAAATATCAAAAGTGGATGGGCTCACTTTTGATATTTTCTCATTATTTTTTCACAGTACGTGTGTGAGTGGCAGTCGAGTGTGGTTGTGTGTGTGTTTGTAATTTTGGTCTAGGTCTTTGTTACATGACTTTACTGGTTTTGCTTGTCTTTTAAGTCTGTCCTTGCTGGTATTATTACAGTACTTTTAGCATGCCATTGGAAAGTGTGTGTGATTTTGTGTTTATGCGTGATTGTAGATATATCATTTTTATGTGCCTCAAACCAAATACATATTTTGTTTTTCATTTTACATTTTTCATAGAAGAATTAAAGTCCCTACTAATGGTTTTTGCTCAAGGGGTTTTTTTCTTCGCATATAAAGGGATACTTTTTGGTCATTATTGAATGCGGCAGTTCTTAAGATCATAATCAGTGTTATTTATTTTATATTACATTGTGGCAACTTCCTCATTTGCCTTCGCCTAGAATTTCCTTTACTCTCAAAGTGCGAGCATTGAACTGAGTTATTATATCCCTGATTTGTTTATAACCGGAAATTGTTGAAGAAAATGTACAAAAAGAAAATCAACAAAATAAAATAACACGCATACGTCGCGTTGACTTGCTGCCAAATATCATTTTCGCCTTCCCGCCGCTCCCCATGCGTTTAAATCGTTTGCTAATTTCCGCTCTCGCCGCGGGTTTGGTAATGGATATGTTGCAGTGTGGTTAAAAGGGGGCCAAGAAAACATATTTCGAATGTCCACAAACACACACCACCTAAACAAACGCACACACACACATGTTTGTAGCACATGTTTTGGTGCGTTAAATGCGTGGCATAGTCAAATATTGACATTTGGGCTTATGCCGCACACGCACCACTCACTAAACTGGCGCCTACCATTTATGGCCACGGCCAGGAGTACAGGCACAGAGTCAAGCAATCCACATGCTTAAATTAAATTATGTGTGTGTGTGTTGTCCACGTAATGTATTCAATTTGCTGTTGTTCCTTTTGCGGCGTCACAAGTTAAACTTCATTTTTCTGTGCTTCCTTGCAGCTATGTCGTGCCAGTCTTGTATTCCCGCCCTTTGGAGTGCGGTGCTGTTGCCGCTCCCCACAATTTAATTAAATCAAAGAATAGTTTTTAAGCTTGGATTAGAGTCAGAATTTGTTGGTCCAAACGCAGACAGTTAGTTCTTTCGCTTACCCTGCAAGACTCGTCTTTGGGCTTCTGGCTTATCGTGCATGCTTTTTTTAATATGCCTCAAGCAGCGGATTCTCAAGTGATTCGTAAAGTTAAAGGCGAGCGTTTGTTGCTTATAGAATTTGCATTGCATACCCGTTGGCTGTCTGAAAAGTTTTTTATTGCATTCCTTTAACTGCTGCAGCCCATAGCACAGATGGCATTCTTAGGCAGCCCCGACAATTTCTTACCGGGTGGGGAAGGTTCATACTCAAAAGCCTTGGCTCAAAGACAATACACCAGGTCCTTGAAGTCGTTTCTCATTTTACTCTTCCGGACATCATTTGAATTATGTGATGAAATATGTAACGAATTGCGATGAGACTTTTGACTTCGGTTTTTTCTATAACTTATAGGCAAACATATACAACAAATTATTAAGCTTTTTTAACTCTACATTTTTATTTTATTTGAGTTCAAAAATTATGTATAAGTACAGCTTAGCTATTATAGTAACACATAAAGAGCATTTAATATTTCTTGTCCAAAGCACAGCAGTTTTTTAATATTTATTTTTCGTTCACGTTTGTTGTACTTGTTATCGCACAAGGTAGTCGTGCTTTGCTCAAAACTTACCCACTTAAACAGACAGTAATACACAAACATACACTTTTACACTTACACACATATATAAACGGGGAATGCAACTTAATACGCGCTGATGTCATTTTGTATCAGGAATAATTCCTTTGAAAAAAGTTTAGCAACATATTTTAAGCTTGTCGTGTCTCTCGCCCGATTTTGGTGGGCACGTGCCTAAAACGCTTGAAAAATTCGCACGCGTATTAACTTTCACTTGCCAGGCAACATAAACAAGCTTACGACAAAAACAGAAACAGCAACAAAAGCAACAAGAATAAAGGCCAATGAAAATTGAAACAGATTTGAAATTTATGAGTTCGCTCTCTCACATTTCGCCTCGTCCACGGCTAAGCGCAGAGTTGTGCAAAGTAAATTAAAGTTGGCAACAAAAATGGTAAAATAAAATAAATAAAAAGGTTCGTTGATATAAGGAAAATCATATTGACCGACTAGCATATGCCCTATACAAAACAGAGATTATTAAAAACACGAATTAAAGTAAAAACTTTAAATAAATTCCATTCGTTTACTTAGTAACACAATTTATCATTAAAATTTTAATTTTAAATATATACCGCCAGTTAAAGTAAATTGGTATATACAAAATATTTAAATCACGCAACTCTGTTGGTTTCCAGCGAATCAAATTTTAATCTCATTTTCCAACTTTGCTCCGCAAACAGTATAAACTGGCCAGCAGCGAAAGTGTTGAACTGTTAATTTATTGCAAATTCGCGAAAAGCGTCGTCGTTGATTGTCCCAAAGTATGAAAGTCAACTGGCGCCTAATTGGCAAAACAAGCGGAAAATCGCAAATTAAAGCGAAAATGCAAGTTCATTTTATGCTATCGCTCTCTCTTTCTCTCTGTCTGCTCACTCTCTGCCCAAATTAACCAGAGAGACAAATAAAACAAATTGCGTGTACGCCCGCAGTCCACATTGGCCGCTTGGCCTTTGCCTGGGTGCGGGCTTTGTGAATTTCCATGCTGCTTGGGGGGCTTTTATGAAATGAAATAAAATTTTTCATGCCACATCATTCAGTTTTAGCCAGGCGCTGAGTTGGCGCCAAGATGCCAAATTCACTTGGGTTTCTTTCATTCGTTGGCAGCCTGCCAGCAATTTGCGGGCAGCCAAGCTGCTTGAGCTCTAAGATCCTCAATTAAAGACGGTTTGTACTGCCTAATGACGGAATTGAGCACCCACGAGACCCAACACTCCAACAAACAAACTCACACATTAACAGTCCCGGAGTCCATGCACTCATAATTCTTCAATAAAAACTCCAAAAACTTTTCGACATTTATGACAACATTTGCATACATGAACACCATAAATTTATCCCACATGTGAGCTCTGCTCTCCCCATACCACCCACCAAACTTTCAACACCTATAAACGCCAAGCGTTGCCATTATTATTGCTGTTGTTGTAGTTGTTGTTGTTGCTGCTGCTGCTGCTGCTGTCATAACAATGTCAAAACTTAAACATTGACAATGCCATCGACATTGACGCCATCAGTATCCACAACGTCGTCGTCACCGTGCCCCGTTTTTTTATAGTCACGCATAATTTTTTGATATTTTCACTTGTGTCAAAGTCAGAGATTTGTAGAACCCTTTTGCACGGCACAACATGGCGAGTCTTTTTTTTCGCTTTTGCTTATGCTCTATCGCAGCTTTTATGTGCAAATTGCGCGCAGTAAATAAAAATAAATGAGTATGAAAATTTTTACTCCCATCAGCAATATTTTTTACTTGCCGGCTCGGCACGGCGGCCTATGCCGAGTCCAACCTATTCCTGCCACACATGCTCCAGCATGCTCCCTATTCACTACAACCCCAACCCGAAACGGCTCCAGGCCCACCGTAATAATCGTAATGAATGGCTTATCACGCCAGCTGGCATTGTCAACAATTTTCTATCGGCTGGCGACTTTGTTTGTTCGATACACTAGGCAGACGATGTGGAGGAGGTGATGTAGTTGGTCGAAGGGCGAGGGATCAAGGGAATCGCAGGAAATGGTTAATAAACGCATAAGCTATGCTGTCGAGTGGTATAAGTCGACGGATCGCATGACTTCACAATCAAATGCAAATTAGCCGTAGAATTTAATGCGTTATTTGCCGTAAATTGTGCTCTATAAGACGTAACACATCGATTTCCTCAAACCCTTACCAAAAAAGGAATCCAGTGTTAGATAATTGCCAATCGAATGAACCGAGGAAAACACATCAGACTCGTCTATCTGTGGGTGTTGGTGCAGCCGCTGCTGTCGCATCAAATAACAATTTTACTTTTCATCAATTTCAACTCAAAAGCTCCGCTTTATGGCACCGCCATCAGTCGAGCTGGAATATTTATGTATGTATTGATTTCAACCTCTAATATTGGAGATACATGTTTGTCACTCGTGTACTTTGTCGCCGTAACATAAACACTCACAAAAATGCCGCGACAGAGCAAAACAAAAGCGATGAAAGAAAGTGAAAAGTGTCTTGGCCATTTGCTACTCTAGACGATGGATGCCATGTTAAATATATCATTAGGTCTGTAAATCTAATATGCTAATTCATTGAGTTGATCGAATCTGAGCCAAACGCAAAAAGAATATAATTCGCAAGATAAAGCTCTTGACACGATGGATAAGAATCAATTCAATTCCCATTGGCATTCCTATTGAAGGATTGTGTTTTCGTAATTTATTAATACTAGATAAGCATGAAAAGAAACTGATGTGAAATCTAACATAGTCAGCATTGGGAACAACGAGGTTTTACTTATGTAGATTAAGTGGAGTGTAATGAAATGCATGGGCACGTTTGGGTGATAAGTTAAACGAGGCAAATGAACTCAAGCGTAAGAACAAAATAATCAATTAATAAACTAAAGTTGTGATTTGATTCAACATATTGAAAGAAATAAAAAGGGCTTTTTATATAATAGCATACAAGCTTAAAGTTTTTAGAGAACGTATGAATTTTACTAAACAGATTTATTAAAGAGCAACTTAGTAAAGTTTGTGAATTTATGTGACATTTACGGATTGTGTTTGAGAGTGTGAGTACAAATGTATTTTGTCTAGTACACTTACTGACTTTTAATGTAGTCGCAAGGAGTAAGGATACACAATAGTTGCTGTATAATCAAACGCCCCAAATGATGTCATTCTTTTTCGTTTTTCTTTTTTGTTTATTACATTTATTATGATTATTTTATGTAATTTTGTTGAACATATTTCATTTTTTTATCCAAATTTTTTGCCAAGAGTATTAAAGGCTCTTTGAGTGCGTAGCGTTCTTTTTGTTTTTGTACGCTGTTCGCAGTCAGTATAATCCATTTTAAATAAAATTCCAAATGAACAGACACAATGAAGGCAGCAGAAGCAGCAGCCACAACCTGCGCCATTCATTGTTGTTGTGGCGGTCGTTGACTTATTTTAGCGCTGCTGGCGAATCGGCGAGGCAAACACATTTAAAACATGAGCATGGAAAACATTTACATAAAATCGTCTTAGCGCATTTGCCGCCTCATCGTCATCGTCATCGTCATCTTCGTTTTTGCTTTTGCTTTCAACGTGGCCCTGACCGAGGAGTACATATATACATACATACATACATACAGACAGTTAGAGACTTGGAGGAAGGCGGCGCTAAAAGGGAGGCCTCGTTGCGCCTTTGGGCCAAATAAATTACATGAAGTGTCGTCGGGACCCGTTCTGTGGGCCATTTCATCGCAATTTAAAATGCGCAACACAACAAAAAAAACCATCGCACAATATAGACAAACTCTATGGGCGTGGTTAAGGCTGGAGGCAGTACAGGGAGCAGTTTTGAAGTTATTTACAAACTAGTTTCAGGCAGCAGCCCTTTGACTGATTGCCAACTAATTGCATTATTTGCCGGTTAAGCGCGCAACGCAGTGATAACTTTTAATTTAAATTTTATTTCAACAACAAATCGGACTTAAAATGAGGGCTTAATTTACATTTACCATGAGCTAAAGTTACATGTTTGTGCCATTTAATTGAATTAAGTTTTCAAATGCATTGCGTAAATAAATTTCGTTGGCAGTAGTACTTTTAATTTGTTGTGTAAGGGGAAAACTTTCAAATCTGATTTAACGGCCAGCGGACGGTCAGGAAAACAGTGGCAATTGGCAGTAGGGTCATGCTTGGGGACTGTATGTTGTGCTGAATTGGGTCCGGGGCCATTTTTAATACTCGGGAGAAATCAAAAAAACAAAAACTTCACAAATTAAATGGAGCTGAGAGATTGGCGAGGTGTGATGGTGAAAGTGCGACTGCTGACTGCCGACAGTCTGTGTTGTATAATCATCGCGTAAATGTCA
Organism: Scaptomyza graminum; assembly: GCA_018901835.1. Classification (NCBI taxonomy): domain Eukaryota; kingdom Metazoa; phylum Arthropoda; class Insecta; order Diptera; family Drosophilidae; genus Scaptomyza; species Scaptomyza graminum. The sequence continues at coordinate 5,543,438 of JAEIFL010000303.1, forward strand.
GCAAAATTTAAATTTAGCACACGAGCTCAGCTTTTTAACAGTGTAACAGTAACACTGTAAAACAGAAGGAAACAGCACAGAATGAAAAAGTCCAGATTTATGCAGCTTCTTCTACTCGTCCATAGCTGGTAATTATGTAAAAGTTTTGGTTGTTTCAGCCGCGCGCTCACATTTTTTATGGCAGTGCGTCCGTCCGTCCCCAAGGGTCAATTTTAATTACGCTCATTCAGAGCCGAAAAGGAGATGCGAAAATAAAATGAAATAAAAGCAAAGTACTGCTAAAGCAAAGCAAAGCGCTTAAAGTTATTTGACAGGCGGCAACGAAGTGAAAATTGCTGCTGCTTAATTGAAAGCCATGCTAAAAATTGGGTTACTTTTTTCCATTTTTTGCATGGGTGCATAATAAATTTTGGGTGTATAATAAAATATACATTGACATTTAATGGCAAATCGTTTCATATACATCAATTTTTTTTTATCTCTTTACTTTTCATTATTTTATATTTAATTTCTATGTGTGTTGTTGTCATTGCTATCATTCTTTATTGTTTGTTCGGCTCAAAGTTATTTTGAAATTCCGCTGGCATATTTGGCCGCTGGGTAAGCCTTTGACGTGCCTGGCGTACCTTTTTGCCCTGGCTTGTGAGCACTTTCAAAGCCATTCGAAGCCAACGCGGCGCATACTTAACAATTCATTTGCGAAATTCTTTCCATTTTTTATTTTGCATGCCAATGTCCTCGATTCAGCAGCTTAGCAACTCAACAACTTTGACGCACTTCTACACACAGCCTTTATAACCATCAATCATCATAATTGAAGTACTTCATCGCACACATCGCGCAAACGACCCATCGTTCTGGCTAAGTGACTCATTTTCATACCAACAAGAAAATGAGCATGCTGCAGTCTTCACTTATATGTCGTCATAAAACCTAACTTGCTGCTGCTTTTCATAAGCAGAAACATGACCCAAGGGCAGCTATTCCCCAATTCTTTAGTCTCCCGAACTTTTCTAAGTTGATTATATTTATATTTAGCTTATCTTCAAATTGCAAGGAGAACATTTATTGCGACTGTAAGTAACACATACAGACTTATATTCGTGGCACACAAAAAAAGATAAAACAAGTAAACAGTTTTCCAGACATTTTTAAAATACAGTAAAACAGCCACAGGCAAATGTCGTTGCCGCAAACTCAACTGGCCGATGTTGAGAGCGCGATAAATTCAATTTCGCTTTGCGGTCAACGAAAAAATCCTTTTATTAAGGGACAATAAGAGCTCGCATTTTCTGCACAGCATTTAAGGCATTTTTATATCATTTTGACTTTATGAAATTAGTAAATTGTGGCAGCCGCTTGCTGCTGGCGCTTGAAGAAAATTCCCTGCTAGTCGGAAAATCCTGCCACAGAGTAAAAAGACAAACTCTTTGTGTGTGCGTTGAATTTCGTTGTTGTTTTTGTGGTATAAATGTTAAGATATGATTTGATATTATGGCCAAGCACGCCCCAAAGACAAATGGACGGAAATGGTTCAGTCCAGGCAGCTGGCATGTAGCTTTGGCATTTGTTATCCTTTTTATGAATTTGAGCATGCAATGAGAATGCTCGTATTGTAAGCCACAACAACAAAAACAATAAGCAAACAGATAGCTATACCCTCCTAAATTAAGTGTTGAACGTCATTGGAATTTTGATTGCAAATACTTGAAGCACAAAATCTGATCCGATGTGCAGCTCGGAGAGGGTAAACATATAGATAAAATCAATTTAAGGCAAACATAACAATATACGAGATGGCACACAGAAGCTCAGCGCTTTAAGGGTTTTAATAAAAGGAGAACTTTTGTTTGGGTAACGACCACACCTAAATGTCGACTAATTTGGCAGCCACGTGTTTTTCATCTTCTAAATCATAAAAACGCCGACATAAGTCTACACACACACACACACACATAATCCCGAGTAACGGTAAGTGGCCACAAATGGCAGCTGCCTTACAATCCTTATGCTTACGAGCATAAAAAGAAAAGGCAAAACTAACTACAGTTTGGCATGGAAATGAAACAGCATCGGCTTAAGTGGTCGCAAAGCCAACCTCAACCTAGAGAGCGACACGAACCCTAACGAACCGACCTGTGCAGATATGAGTTGAATTGCTTTGGGGGAGAGGTCAAAGTACGAAGAGCCGCCTCAGGAAATTCGCTGTGAAAATAAAGTCAGTCAGGCACAAGGCAGAAAACAACGGACTGACAGAGATACAAACAGACAAACGTGTAAGCACAGCTGTCGGTCCCTTTTTGGTTAGGGACACCGTGTAGTATTGCCCACAACTTACCCTCTCATTCTATGTCCATGTTGGTGCGAGATTCTGTGTGACCGCATTCCCCGGCGTATGCTCAACGTCAAGCTCAGTTGCCGATCATAAACTAACCTACACAAACGCAAATGGACCCAAACATATATACAAATGTATGTTATACAAATAAGTAAGGCAGCACAAGAAACGCACAGGACGAACCAACCCCTGTTGGTAGCACTAACACTCATCTGGCGCAAGAAGCCACATATCATTTGTAGCCACATTGTAACAATTCCTTGTGCTGGTGTGGTTGTCTCTCAGTCTTAAGTTTAAGTTTAAGATTCCATAAAAAAAAAAAAAGACATTAGTTTTATTTGGCTTATTTATTTCATGATCACTTAAACATTAACTTCATTTAGATTATTCTTTTTAAGGATTGTATTTTTTTTTTACTAACTTACTTACTAACAGGATATTCCTAAGTCGTTCCTTGACGTCCTACCTACTTTGAGTTCTTTTCTGTACGCTATTATTGTCATTGTTCCCATTGTTGTTGCTGCTTGCGTTGTTATGTTTGTGGTTACACTTTGCGTGCTGTGCATTGGTCTCCCCCATGCTGGCAGACCCTGTGCTGCTGTATTTTCTGCTCCTGCTTCTGCTGCCACTCGCTCTCTGTCTCTGCCTCTTCACGTTTAGTCCCTGGCTGTGTCCGTGTCCGTATTCTCATTCTGTCGCTTTTTTCTGCCATTTGCATGCGTTGCGCTGCGGCTGGCGTTGCCGTGTCTATTGTGCTAATAGGCAGCACTATCGTATTTTAACAGCTTTTATTTACACTTATGTATACATGTGTGTTTTTGTGTATGTGGGTGCACTTGCAACCAAACAAATACGTGGCGCAAGCATTTCACTTGTTTATCATAGTACATTGTCATACTGTCATATTTTTATACCCTGTGCCATGTATAGTTTACAAATTGTGAGTGAGCTTCGGTTTTTCTCCTATTAAAATAAATGTGTAGAAATACACATTTCATACAAATTTAACTTTAATATCTTTAAAAAGCATACAGTACTACTACAGTGGGGTATCCTTTAGTTGAGTTTTTTGCTCATCAACTTGTATCACATAGTTCTACCACTTAATCGATGTCTTATTTTTTAAGTTGCTTATAATATTTTTTTCGATAGGTTGGTCTTGGACAGGTAGTCTATTAAGTGATGGACGCATCATTATTCTTACTGCTACCGTTGTCAGAGGATCCCGACTCAGCTCAGCTGATTGGACCCATCTCCTATCAGCTTCAAGAAGGTTTTGACTATCTCTTTCACGTGCTGCATGTCATCAGCATGATTGGCATTTTTAAGTAACGGCATTTTGCTGCTACTGGCCCTTTGTTACAACATTTTCCATTCTTTTATTTTTCGAGCATCAATAAAAGTGGGAAAATGACAGGTTTTATAATTGGTGATAAAATACTATCAACGTGGGACAGCATCAGGCGTCATGCTGGCGGATTCCTGTCTGCTCACGTGTTTACCACCTGCGACATTGTCAATAACATGCAACATATACGAAAATATTGGTCCGGAAGAATTCGTTCTCAGCAGCTGCACCTTTAAAACTGATTATTTTATTTGCCAATTTGCTCAATGAAATTAAAATTTACTCATAAAATGAACTTCAACTTATTCTTTACTAGACGAACGAAAATGAAATGGTTAATAGACGTCGCTTGCTGTAAAGCACATCAGTAAGATGTACAGATTTTGTTGACTTGCAACATTTGATGCTTAACAACTTAAAGCTGGCAGCAGTAAGTTATGGCAGTTACTGCCGCTAAGATGGTACGCTCAGGTTTGCGTTTGATAGGTTACCTTCCCATTTGCATGTTTGTGTTGTGTGTGTGTGTTTGTAGAGTGGCGGAAGTTGAAAGTAACTGAACTTCCCGATGGGCGCCAGTAAACTGTAATAAACAGTAAAAGGCAGCAGGCAGCTCGAGGAAGCTGCACATTTAACGTGCCACGCCAGCGCCATTTGACTGACAAATGTGGCTGGCAAACAGAGCGTCCAGGAAATGGCAAGGAAATTAAAACAAATATAAAATGCCAGCAACAAGGCAGCCAGAGGCGAAACAACACAACAAATACCGATGGATGAAAAAACTTGCGAAGCCAAATGAAAATAAATATGGCACGAAAGTTTGCCCGCAGCAAGCAGCAAGCCGAAGTAACTCACACTGAAGTTTGCCGCTGGACATTTAAATGTGGCAGAGCAGCACTTAGGCAGGGCACGCGGCTAGCTGTGTCTCTCTCGTTTTCTCTTCAGTTTTGTTGCCCGCCACCAGAAGAGCCAACAATTTTTGCTGTCGCGTCGCTGATAAAGGGCAGCCAAGCGTGTCCTCCTTCAATTTCTACCAAAGATTTTTTTCGATTGAGTTACGCGTAATCGTTTCGAGTCAGCCAGCTTATCACTTTTAGACATACACACACAGTCACACACGCGCATTTACGCACTGCCAATGGCCATAATAAACCGCAGAGTGATAAGAAATCGATTTGTCACCAGGACGTGAGACTCAATTGGCGCCTACGCAAACAAAAGCCAACGCGAACGCAGTCATGAGGGCATAAATCACGCGCTCACATACCAAAACATATATTGAGATACATACACACAGATACACACAATGTGGCACGTGGTGAGGCAGCTGCTGCTGCTTCAGTTGATACAAAGGTGCTTGTCCTCTGTCTGGCAATGCGTGTGTTTTTATGTGTGTGTTTGGGTGTGTGTGTTTATCAATGTGTGTGTGTTTGTGGCACATTTAAGCTTATTACTGTTAATCCCGCGGGTTGTTTTGCATCAAATCCCCAACAAAATACTCAATGCTTTTGTGCAAAATGTGCGCTACTGAGATTTGGGTTTACTTGTAAGCATAGAGGGAGACAAACACACACTGAAACACACAGCGGGGTGGAAATGTGGAAATTGCAACAAACTTTTGAGTCATGTCTTACAACGAGATAAACACCCCTGCGCCTCAAGCAGGGAATAATTTCTTTAAGAAAAAACAACATTTCGCTTTATTTTATGCACTCACCTAATGACACTGTTCGATATAACGCGATAATAAAGTTGCAGGTGCTTGTGTTGATTTATTTTCGATTTACAAGTAAATCCCACATGGTGAAATATAATTTCCATGTGAATTTTTCTGCAAATTTGCTACTGCGATTGAGCGACTCCTGTCGATCCAATCGCCATTTTGACAGACTTATTTGCATTACTTTACGTTGCTTGACTCTATCGTCTCACGTGCCAACACATTGCCTGTCACAATCTCCCGTTGAAATAGTAACAGTTTCTGGCAGGCTGTTTAAAATAAGGTAAAGCCAATTCTAATGCTTCAAATTCGACTTGTAGCGAAAGAGCGAGCGACTTTCTATTTCCTCTTCTCTGCTCCCCAGAGATGGCAAGCTATTTGCTCTGGCTGCCGTTCGGTTTCTGATATTCACTTTTGATTACCTTGGCAAAGGGTGATATAATCTATACACAGATTTAAAATATGTCATTAAAACTTGGAGAATATAGCTTACGTATGAACTTGATTTTTAGTAAGATTTGTTTAAAGTGAACACCAAATAATAAGATTATAAACTAAGTCATATAATGAGTTGCTTCTGTTTAAAAGTTCGAATTTTACAGGGTGTTGAGGCTGAGTTGCCCGAACAATGTTTTCCATGCTATGTATTTTCTGGCTGTGATGCCATTTTTATTGGGTTGTGCTCCGTCCACAATTCTTGTTCTTTCTTTGGTTGTTTGTGTTGTTTTCGTTGCTGTCTCAGGTCTCGACAGTAATGTTTTTGTTTCAGCTGCACGTGAAATATTTTCGACAGCCACAAAGTAAACAAGCACACACATTAGCTTTTCCTTGTTTAAATTGAGTGTGATAGCAAGTCTGTTTCTGTGTGTGAGAGTGAGTGAATTCACACACACTTTCAATTTAAACGCTTCATTTCACTTTATTTCGACTGCGATTTCAATTTAAATTGCATGATTTTACTTTGCGCTTCAAAATCTCTTACTTGAGCTTTCCGAAGCTTTTGGCATTGACTTTGGCATTGGCTTTGCGTTTTACTATCGTTGCAAAAGAAATGCTCATAAAACTGAACGAATTCGGGTGATTTTAATATTTTATTTCGGTTTTGCGGTCTGCAAAATTTGTTTGGCTTCATTATTCGCTTTATTAATGCAGCTCGAAGATTGTTTCATAATAAACAAAACTTTAATTAAAAATGCAATGCGGTCTACTCGAACTTCGATTTCCACATTAAAATCGATATTGCGGTCAGCCAAAAATTAGCTTTAAAATATTTAGGAGATAGGCCTGACCCTTTTATTCTTGAGAGAATATACCCTTCTTCTGGATCAACCTTCAAGAAAAACAGAAGCGACGCCATTTGACGAGAATCTTTTAATTAACTTTTTGTTTACTCAACGCCCAAAAAGTTTTTCAGTTTATTTGAACTTTATACCATTTGCCGCAAAGTCGCTATATGCGTGCATATGTACGTACCAAGTATTTGGCCACTGCTCTATTGGCGCCACGGTTTTTCAGGCATCCCTGAATTGTAGGCAACGCTTTTTATATGCTCCAAAAAAAAAAGAGACAAAGTTGCGTAGTGGAGCATTAAAATAGATTACTGTTTGCTTTAAATTTACTAGCATGCCATATCGCGAAATCTCAATCAATCCCCCCCCCCGTATAAATATTTGCCCTCTTGGTTATAACCATTTTCCAGCCAACTTGGGCTGACTGATGGCTTAGTTATGTGGCTGCATTTAAGAGCACTGCTGTCAAATAACTTCAACTTTTCCCAGCTGACACAAATACCGTAGCAACATAAAAAAAAAAAAATCAAGCGAAGCCAAAGGCATTGTTTCGCTCAAAAGTATGCGAATGTTAGTAGATGCAACTTTTCTGACTTTTCGAGACGTGCAAAAAGTTGGATGTGCTGGCTGTGGTGCCAGCTTGGCATTTGTTTTATTAGCTTATTGCCCGAACGGAATTTGCGCTGCTTGCCAAAATGCGTCATAGTTTAGCAGAATTTACAACGTTAGCTTGAGCTTATATATGTATGTGTGTGTTGGGTCAGCAAAGGTGCACTAATTCACAAACCCCCTCAAGTTAAACACTTGATCTACATGCCGGCATGTATCTGTTAGCAGGGGTTCCAGTTGAGAAATCAAATACAGTGCAACAAATGTTGTGGGGGTGTTGGTGGTCGGTTGTTGCAACCCATTTTGGGGTATTAGCGGTTGCCATTGCTGTTGGCGCTACGGCCATTATCGCAGCGATGACGCGACAAGATGACAGCAACGACAATGACAACGAGAAAAAGAGTCAAGGGGAGCAACTGCAAGAGGCACGCAGTGTGGTCGTTGGTGGCATGCGACCAAGGCATGACCATAACTAGCTTTCGGTCTGCGTTTTGCGTTCCAAGCAAAGTGACAGGAATATGCCACTGCTGCCGGTGGCACAAAAACACAGAGCAGCCAGAGCCAGACAGTGCAGATGTGGCAAGATGAAATTGTGGCAGGCAGGCAGGCCAAAGGACAGGCAGCCAAAGCAGCATTCTCTCAATATAGATAAACAAGTGTCTGTTACTGCTGCCATAACCGCACATATCGCTCATAAACATAGCCATAAAACTAACACAAACAAATATGTGATAAAGACCACTAACAACTGAATAAGTCTGTATGTTTGGGACAGAACATTTTTCAGTTTAATAGCCGCTCAACAGATACGGTGACTTGTGTCTGAACCATTAAAATGTCTTATAAAATAGCCAATAAAAAACTTATCTTAAATTAGTGAATAGTTTTTTTTTATAAACTTGGGCTGCCTTCACTTATTACTATTTATTCATGCATCTGTTTGTTTATAAATAGAAAAACGCGCGACATCTTTAAGCACTTGTAAGTAGACAAGTACGCAGACAACAAGGCGTATGTGTAATGTAATTCACACTGCGCGTAAAATGTTGTCAAAAGCTTTATTTGCAAATCTGTAACTGTTTGCTTTGGTAATTCGCTGTTTACAGAGCAGAAAGAGGGTATATTGGATTTTTGTTCTCTATGGCTTTTAACACCATTTAAAAAACATTTTAATCAATTAATTTTTAAGGCTTTTAAGGAACGGAATTTTTTTGTTTAGTAACAAAATAAGTAAACAATGAATCAGAATACCTTGGCACACCATAAAGCTTATTTTGCTTAGCGATAAATTAGGTAAAAAATAACACAGATCAATTTTATCACACCTTCCAAGATTTTCATTTTCATTCGCTTTGCTCAACCTAGTTGTCAACGCTTCCGCTAATTAAACGCATTAGTACGCAAGGAAAGAAAAAAACTAGAGCAACAACTTAATAAAGTAGTTAAATTAAGAAAAATAAGCAGATTATTGCTTTTGTAGCTGGCTCTGCTTTTATATTTTCTTTTACGCAGCTCTGCCTCCCTGTCTTTTGTGTGTTCATAAACGTTTACCGTCATTTAAGAAAAAACAACAGCAAGAAACTAACTGCAACACAAGTCCACCAAGTACAGAAACTGTTAACGGCAGTCAGCAGGCAGCATCCTCAATAATGTGGATGTTGATGTAGATGTGCAAGTGGAAGTGGATGCCAACCGAGTGGACGGCAGACGGTTGTTGAAAACAAACGCTTGGAGCAGTTTTCTCAGCATTTAGTTAGTCTTCTTTTTTGGGCCAGCCCAGGAGAAAAGCACCCCTTTCCGCACAGCCCTCAAACTGCCGCAACATCAACAATGCAGACACGCAACGCAGGATACATGCTTTATTTGCCTTAAACAGAGCGCGGCATATTTTTTATATATTTTTTTTTGCTTATTGTTTCTGCTCAGAAAGTAGGCTACGTCGTCGTCGTTGTCTTCATCGTCATCAACGTCCTCGGGCCATCTCCTGTTCAAATTAAACTGAAAGTCTTGTCCGCTGCGTTGTAGACAACGCAACGCAGTATAGTCTGGCAGCACCACCCCGCCCTACATCGCCTCGTTCCCAAGATGCCGTTGGCCTCGTCCACACTGGTCGAACAATGTTATGAGCCGAAGTGGCAGCACTTTTTGTAGAACACTCAGATGCCACTCAGACCAATCCCCTGCCTTCTTGGTCCTAGATGCCGGCAAATGTTGTAATTAAACTTTAAGGATTGCAAAAAGTTGCGAACTAGTTGGTGGAAGAGAGAACGAGAGACGCAGCGAGTAAAAGATAATTCAAAGGAAGAGTAGCAGCAACAGCGTTTAAACAAAAGCTTGAAACAAAGCGCTGGCATATACGAGGTCAAGCTAATCTAAGCCAAGCCAGGCCCCAAACACGGTCGCTCGGTCAGCTATAATAATCGATAGCTCTTTAACTTTAGCACACAACTGTGACACTGATGGGTTAAGCTCGCGCTTAATGGCCGTCTAAGTTGACACAAAGGGAACGGGAAATGGAAAAAGGGAAACGTGAGCTGGTAACTGTTAGTAAGCCCATAGATGGTCTATGTGCTATGACTGGTAACAGCTAACAGCTAACTGCTAACTTGGCTGACGAGTATGAGGCGGCAAAAGTTTTGTGTTGATTTATTAAATTAATTGCTGCCATATGCAGCTGCCCCTACATAGTATAGCCCTGCTACAAACTTAGCGTTTATTTGTGTTTATTTTAATTTATACGAAATGCTGCAAAACTTTTTTATGACAACATTCATGAGAGTTGGTTCCCATCGCCTTAAACTCATCCTAACAGAGTTCGGAGCAAACTTGTAGCATTGGCAGCAGCAACACCACAACGGTCATTTCGAAGCTCATTCATTATTTATTATTATATATTATTATGATAAAGTGCAGTGTTTATCAAAGTATATCGAAAAACACAAAAATATTTTGCCGTATACAGAATATTTAAATATTTCTTGTGTTGCATTTATGCTTTTATATATTTATTTATACTATATATTCATTTTTTTAAGTTAATGTTTCCAACCTTTCAAAATACTATACCTCAGCTTTTCTAGATACATTCATATTTTCTGAATAAAACCAAAAGACTGCAAGTTGCTCAAAAACAATTTCTGTAATTTAATAAAGAATATGTTATTTTAGTATTGATTTCAATTAAAATTGGCTCATTTTATTGGTTTCTGGCCAATTGCAACACTTTGATTATTTCCACGTAAATAGTTTTCTATTGTATTGCTGACGCACCCGGAAATTGAGTACAAGTTATTATACTAGTATGTGCAAAGTATGATTCATGCGTTCAATGCACGCACTCGAAACGCTCAAACTGAGTGTGGAGAAGCAAAGAAGCAATATGAATTGCCACACTACGTGTTGCTGTTCCACACAATTTCCGGAGGGACTTCCTGCTGCTGCTTGTGATGCTGCTTCTGCTACTGTTGCTGCTTCAGCTCCAATGCCCACATCATCACTCAGAAGGAGCTTGTGGGCTGAAAGGCGAGGTCTTGACATCCAATCGTTTCGCACACACTTTTGCAATTGATTTAGCATCCAAGGCAGGTCCTGGGCAAACATGAAGGTAGGATAGGGACGAGCATCGACGGTCTTGTGCCCGCTACTGATTCGCCGGGCACTCCTTAAAGTGTACGATTTGTTGCGTTTGGTTAACTTGGGGCATTTAATGGTGTTTCAATTTGCCTTTGTTAATGTTGGTATCCAAAGAAAAAACATGCCACAAAACCTTTCGGTGCAAAATGCTCATTTATTTTGCCGGGTAAGGCAGCTTGGCGGTGCTTTAGTTCCAAGTACTGCGAATCTCTGGAATATGTTGCACGTTTAACGTTAACTTGAAAATTTATTGCTGGGTGTCGGCGGGGTTGACAGTCCGGCCCATAAAAACTCACTTGCTGTTATAAAAAAGGGGAATGGAGAACGACCATTTATTGCATCTACAGTTTCTTAATTCTTTTTGCGTGAACTTGCCACATAAAACAATAATAATAAAACCTCATCGCCAACCTTTTTAACCAACTCTTTTTCTCTCTCCCTCTCTCTCTATCTTGTTGCAGGTACGTGTTGAAACTGTGTCAGTTGTCTCTGGGCTGCGGGAAGGGCAGGTAGGAAAAACATTTTGATTGTTGTTGGTAACTTTCTGTAAATTCCTTTAAACTTTCAAAACTGCTGCCATTACACACAGCACAGCATTTTGATGGGCATGGCTTGGGCAACGTTTGAGGTTGTTGCTGTTGTAACGACGCGTTGATTGCATTATGAGTGACGTGTACCGCAAAAAAGCTTTCAAGTCATTAATTTCATTTTGAGCGTCGTTCTCAAATGGATTTTAAAGTGCAGAATTTTTTATGCAAAAACCAATCCAAGCATGCTTAACAGCAAATTTTAAGGCAATAAAGACGATTTTAAGATTCAACAAAAATATATTTTATGTGCATTTAGGCACAAATGTATTTCATTAAATGTAAAAAGTTTGCTCAAGATGCGTGAAAATGTCACCTGAAAATAAATCTACTAATAACGAAGATTTCTGCCAAAAAGCCACACATGTAGCACTTTTATGTTGATGTCTCTATCTCTGATGAGCTTGCACTGAAAAGTAAAACAAATATTCAACATTTAAAACCATCTTCAGATAAGCCACAAATGAAAATTAAATGTTCTATATTTTTATGTGGTAAAGTGTGTGTGTGTGTGTGCCTTTGTGAAAATCAGAAAACACAATCTGCATGCAAATGATTCAAGTGAATTAGTTTGCAAATATAAAGTATAAACATTTTTCTAACCGCTTCATTCACTATGTTTGTATACACTCAACGTATACTTAATATGTATGTTGCTCATGTCTGTGGTTGTTTGGCAAACTTTTGCATTATTTGATTAAATAATTTCCATTTAACTTCTTACTTTATGTCCGCCGTTGGCATACTCGTCGACATTTACTCGACTCGCAAAGAAGTTGACACAAAAGTCAGAGAACACACACTCACACAAATACACACAACATCTATATTCTTGTAATTAAAAGCAACTGATGCTTACTACTACATCCCTATCTATAGCTATCTTGGGCACAGCACACGCACTCACGTTGAACAGTTTAGCTAGCAAATTAGTATGGGAAAAACTTAATCTTTGCACCGCAGGCCAAACCTCAAGAAATAAAAGGTATACGCTCGGAATGAACGGCTTCTTGCCTTAAGCAAGTACCATTGATTGTCCGTACATGGTGTATAAATGCCGCAACGTACATATATGCATGTGTATGTTTATATGAATGTAGTACAGAAACTTTCTTGATATTCACGATTCTTCTTGTCTCAGAGAGTTCGGGGAGGCACACAAGAGCAACATTTGCAAAAAACCATCACTAGCTGCTTGAAATGAAGTGGCCCAGTGGCTGGGGTCCCATGACAGCTAGATTTACAGTGTGTGGTCACATTAACTTACTGCATACACTGAACAAAATAGCATGGTAAATGTTCTCTTGTATTAAAAGCTGGGGATTGTTTGAATAAAAACTAGATGCCTTGTCAAGCTCATAATAATAGTTACAACTTAACTTAACCTAACATAATTTTAAATTATTTTTCTTACTGTACGTTGTACACATGCATGTACATAAGTAAGTACGTTTAAGAGCGGGACCAAGTGAGAGATGTATAATAATGCCTGGATGGCGCCTTTTGGCTGTAAGTGTATAATGAAGATATAGTGTTGAAGCTAAAAACATCCAAGCAGCACGAAACGAATTAAGGAAAGAGAGGGAGGTATTATAACATTGGTAAGCAAATTGCATTGTTTTTGTGTAAATTAGCTAGTTTTCCTAGTGTATATATGTGTGTGTGTGTGTGTGTGTGTGTGCGTGTGTGAATATATTGGATGGTTGGGTTGCGCTGAGCTTAATCCTCAACGTGGACGACGTGTTTTGACCTTTTAATTTGCATGTTTTATGTTCACTTTATGAGATTTGAGTTTGTCTTGTGGTTTAGCATAAAATATTAAACTGGACACATGTGTGTGTTTGTGTGTCTAAGGACAAGTTTTGCTACGATCATAATTTATCGTCTGCCTTTCTTGTGTGTGTGTGTGTGTGCAAGCCCAGATTCAATTTCGAGTTTTTGCCTGAACACTTAGCCACAAATCTGTCTCATGTTTTTTTTTTTGTTATTTATTTAATTTATTTATTTATGTCCCTTACTTAAGCCACTTTAATCAGATCCTCGGCGATATGAGCGGCTCATCTGGCCTCCGCACTAAGCCCACTATTAAGCCAGTATGATTTAGACCAGCAACAATAGCAGTCGTTTAGTCATAAGCCGTCAACACGCACGTCGCCTCGCTTAACGACAGGCCGTCATTTGGTTATTCGGTCAGTCGGCCAACTGATTATATTTATGGTCAACTTTTATGCCACAATAAGCTTGCACAACGCGTAAAACGTAAATCTCTATTCAGGGATTTAAAGCTGTACCCACAGTAAAATTGTTTTGACTTTAATTTGCAAATGACAAATCATATCGTTTTTAGTAGCAGCTAAACGTACCAGCCAAAATAATTGCGGCCATAAGCAGCTATCAACTTTATTTAGTACCTGCTGGGATTTGAGAGTAGATTTCACTGCAGCTCAATTTACAGGCCAACACATCAATAATTTAAATCATTGATTGAAATTTCCGTTTGGCAGATACAGATACATATTATAGATGGATTCCTACGTGCAAAAAGAAGGGATACCCGAAAAGCAATCGAAGCACATGTTAAACTATTTTCACCAAAATAATCTGTGAACTGAAAATACGTGCGTGGCATGATACACTCTGGATGTAATTGAGGCCAACGACATCAGCATTAACCAAGGGATGGACGGATGGATGGATGAATGGAATTGTGGCATGCATTTGATGAGAGTTGGATTGTCGGTGTGCCAATGGGACACCAAACAAAAAACAAACAAACTTATATGAAATATTGCCATGTATCCATCCCACTGTGATCCTGTCATGTGGCTGGCAAAGCAATCAACTTTAAAAATGCAGCAACAATGACACTTCTCACGCACGCTCACTCTAGCTCTCTTTCCCTCATAGCCTCCGACTGATATGCTGCCAGTGAGTGGAAGTGAAGTGCGATCTCATGCATGAGCTGCACAGGCGATGTTTAAAAGAGAAGAAAATAACAACTACTGAAGATGGCACATTGCTGGCGCATATTTTCAACGACTGTCAACAAAAATTGCAAGGAGCTCAGCACATTGTGGTTGTCAAATTGTTTGCAATGGTATAAACGTGGTTGGCCAAACGGAGTGGTGGTGATGCAAGCCGACACGACCAACCGACGACCCGCACACGTTACCATAAATCTGAAAATGATATAAGTGTACATTTGACATTTGGTCACTCAAACTTGAAACGATAGCGAATGAGTATCCAGACGTTGTTTCTTTTCCCCTTCTACCACAACATCCTTTATGCTTACCTCGCCCTTGTTATCTGCTTGTTCGCCCGCATGGTCAGCAGCGTAAAGTTGAAGGACTTGCTGCCAGCACGTACAACATGAACATCAGTGTCTCTCCGTGTTTCTGTGTGGTGTACGTCACAAACACATGCGTCAATTTAATAACAAGTAGAACAAGCAATGGGGAAAATAAGCAAACAAGAAGGAAACGATTGAATTGCATAACACCCAAATAAATGAGATATTAACAATTTGTATTGAATGCCCTACATGACATAATGGTCAAAGCGATGCCTTTCACTCTGTTGTCTGCTTGTTGTTGGGCTTGTATCAGTATCGCTTATTAAGCCTTATGATGCCTCAATATACATGTATACTGGTGGCTATTGCTGGTAATCGTATTGTACTGACCACAAACGCAATTAGTTGGGCACAGTGTAAACACTTGCAAGTCATTAGGCGTGTCAAAGGCGACAACGCATTGCCATCACATTTACTAAGTATACACCGTGAGTGTCTTGGGTTAGGCATTGATAGGGAAATCGGGCAAGCGTTTGTACAATACATGCATTACAAACTGAATTTCATATTAAATTTAGAGCTCAAGTAAGTTTGAAGTTCAATAAAAATGGATTTTGAGATTTTACTTGAGTGAAACATGTAGATCAATGATATTGCTACAAAACGAAGAAACCCTAAGACTTATTTGAGTACATATAGAGTATTGCCATGCAAAGTATAAGACAAGAAAGAAAAATATGTCCAAGTATTGCTAACCATTTTAATACAACAACAACAGCACACACATCTAAATGGACAAAACATGTGCCACACTGAGCTGTGAGCAAGGTCCTTCATAGCATGAATTAAATGGACTGCAATGAAACAAAGACAAAACAAAAAAATTTAATGCGGCAACTGGCAAATCGTAAAGCAACAGGGAGGGGCCAAGGGAAGGGTATTGAGGAGTGTAATATAAGCAGCAACAGCAACAAAGGGAAATTTGTACACAAATTGTAAAGAAATAAAATTTTAGTATGCGCATATTGATTTTATGATCAGAAATAACTACGCATAGGCGATGGCATACAGAAGTATATACAGGGAGTGCTGTGTGGATGGGTGAGGCATATATGTACTATACGTATATATATTTCAAAAAGTGCAAAGCAATCACGAGCCTGGCTATGTCAGAGTGTGTGTGTGATCCTATGGCAAAGCAATGTTAAATTGCTGGGCATGAAAATGAAATAAAAAGCGAGCGTCTGTTGTCTAGATTTCGAGTTCCAGTTCCGCTTAGCGCTGTGCCTGACAGCCTGGCGACAACAGTAAAGTATCTGCCGGCCATACATTTGACAGTTGTAATAAATTTTTGTGTTAGCAACGCGATTCTGCCGGCAAGCTGTCCGGCTTTTTTGTGTTTGTAAAATATATGCAAAGTATTCGCCATATTACACTCACTGCTGTGGTATCTCTTAAATATGTTTCATTTAATGCAAATTGATTGGACGCTGAATGTCAACCATTATTGTAAATTCGTTCGTTTGTTGTGGCATTGCCACTGTGTCAAGTTCAAGGATGGCCGCACACGAACGCCAAAGTTTCAATTTTTGTCAATAATCATAAAAATAAGAGCATCTTTCTAAGCGACACTGACGCCGCCGGAGGCGCCCAAAGTTTTTAATCTGATTTGCTCATTTTTCACTTTATACGCTTCATAAAAATGCTATAATCTACTAAACCTTCTGCTGTTTATTGATGCCCTCTAAAGGACAAACAAATTTTCAAAATGGAATCAGACGCTACACAATAACAAAACTGAGCTACCAATAAAAATAAGGAGCTCGGTTAGCTGAAAGGCGACGAATAATAGATTCCCTATGGCATTAATGTATCTAAACTTTCATTTAAATCGTATAAAGATAAAAAAAAAAATAAACTACTTTTAAACAATCTCAAACAATCAATGAAAATTATTAAGTTATTCATACAGCAAATTAGTTTCTGATTTACTCAAAATTTAGCTAACCCAAGCACAATTGAGTCTGTTAACAATACGACCCTAAGCCATAGACTTATACTATATAATAGACAAGGTTACAAGGCCCCATCACTATGTGGCAAATTGCATGATAAAATTTAAATACCTTCTCTGCAAAGGGTCACACAACGACACACAAAATAGCAAAATACAAAACGAAATGTTTAAATTTTGTAAATGAATCCAACAATGGAATGGAATCGAAGCCGAAATTGAGACGAGGCAAAGCAAAGTAAAAGAAGCCGTTATTCAAGGCAGATAGATAGATACCAGCCGGCATCCGCCTAACGCGAGCCCAAATGTATGCCACAAAATGTTGTTTACAAATCTCTTAAGTGACGCCCACAAATTTGTTTGCAGTGTGGGGGCAAAGGGCGGTTACAAATTGTTGTTGTTGTTGCTGGAGCTTTTGGTATGCGGATCAGAGGTTGTAGATTTCAATATTTACTTTGGACAACAAGAAAATTACAGCAAGCACAAACAAAGAAAAACTTTCTGCTGAGGCCGCCTAATGATAGTAGCTTAAAGTTTTGGCAAGTTGAGATTGTTCGCTTTATTAAATTAAATATGGCCCCCAGTCTAGAGATAATAATACGGAAAAATATATGACATATGAGCGCTGAGGCCGCCATAAATCGACATTTGGAGCAGGCCCGGTCTGGTCCAGCATAAAGGCGACGCCAAAGCCACACGCCTGCCATAAACTAGAGCTGAGACTGTTCAGGCAATGCAGAACGCCCACTTTAAGCACATGTCCAGCAACCACTTGGGGGCTGTTCCCAGCGCCCACTTGAAACATCCTCCAATTGCGCACAGGGTCTCCAGTTGCCTGCTACAGATCCATGTGTGTAAGCATGTGTGAGGGTGTGTCTGTGTGTGTGCGTGTGTGTTAGCTGTATAATAATTATGTCACATTTGGGGTAAATCGATTGCAGAGTTTGGGTACAGCAGCTGTCGCACACACTTGAACAGTAATTTGAACTTTAACTCAACTTTAAATGCTGCGGCAACAGCAAACTGTTTCAGTTTTAGCTCCAGCCCGACATTGTCATTGTCCTTTAAATGACATTTGCGATGGCTGCAGCAAAAGCAGCAAAAGTGAACGAGACTGGCAGCTGCTCAAATAGCAACTACAACAACAACGACAGCAGACAAAACTTAACTAAGGCGAAACAAAGACCATAAAAAGGAAAGTGTCAAATAAGAAACTAAATCGCATGTCCGCCACGCCATTTTTGCTTTTAGCTGACCCTTTTGTGTTGTGTGTTTTTGGCAAGCGCCACGAATTGAAGGCTGCTCAGTTATCGCTCTATAGCTCTGTTAGGATAAGAATTGTTGGATGGGGCGCGTTGAGGTGAAGGAAGTGGGAAATGGCGGCAATGATGTTGCTTCTCCATAGCTCCATTGGGGTCGCTTCTAGCCCCAGGCTGGCATTTAATTACGCTCGTTGTAATGAGGCAAATTGCTTTTTGCTGTCAATTAAAGTAAAGTTTCTCCCTTTAGCCCGACACCCATTAGGGCCAATCAAATGTAGGAACAGCAACAACGACAACGTCGATGTTCAGCTGTGATTTTTGTGGTACTACCTGTTGTAAAGTAAAGTCTTCGCTACACACACACACAATCATCTGTTATTTCAACCAGCTAACCACACACACACACTAACGCACCCATACCATTTATATTTATCTCTGCGCTGCGCCATACTTCCACTTCCGGCGATGTTGGCGCAGTTGCTTCAATTTCGCAACGTGTTCTAGTTTTTGCCCCGCTTAAAATCTGACAGTAAATGCGTGTATGTATGTGTGGGGTGTGATTCAGTGTCTTAGAACACGTTTGTAAACATCTTAAATGTGCTTTTAATGAGAATTTTCCACCATCCAAAAACGCAGACAGCAGAAGCAGATGCCATGTGCTACATTTATACTTCCACTTTCTCGGGCTGGCTTTTCATCCGTCCGTCTGTCTGTCTGTCTGATTGTCCTTTCATCCGAATGTACATCTGCTGGCATTGGCTTGTTTTTCGCACTCGTTAGCAATCGTTTTAGAGCCTTTCGTCTGAATACATCGTTGTTGTATTTTAATAATGTTAATTAGTGTTCCAATTAGTTGTTGCTTCTTGTGCGCATGTAACGCATATGAAACATGCATAAGCTCGAATTCGCATGCATTGCATACCCTTAACGTTTAGTCGCAGTCGAGGTCCAAGCCATGTGCAACCATCGAGTGCGGCACTTGTGGGCAAGTCAACGTTTTCATGCAAGCTGCCGATTAAAAATTAATGACAATTACATTAAAATTATTGCCGGAATTTAACATAACAAAACGTTCTGGTTGGGTTGTTTCCACTTTATAATATGCCACACATTTTGTGTTTTAAAAAGATCGCTCCATAAAGTTGCAATTAATTGCTTTATATAACCCAACACACGCACACACACACACATACGAACATTCAGTGCTTAATTTGCACATTGTATGGCATATCAAAAAGTGTAATTGCTTATCATTTTGTCGTTGTACTTGCTGTTATTGTAGACATTGTTATTGTTTTTCAATATGTCACAATGCCATGACAGACGAAATAACAATGCATTGAATGCCATTAACTGTGCTTTATGTGCAGCAAAATGACATAATATGCCAAACGATTTCAATTTTACGAAACGTTACAATATCCTCACTGATATCAAATTAAGCAATTAAGAGTGAAGACAACGAGATTCCATGTCCAGCAGTCTAAAATTCTCGAATGCAGACATTTATACAAAATACTTTTTAAAATTGGAAACAATTTATCGAGTTTCTCTCTAAAATGCCCAAGCCATTTTTATTTTTCACTTTTATGGTTCCTTAGTAAAACTATTGCACTTTTTTAGTCAATTTTCCAAGCTTAAAAATATTTTTAAATCTCATACATTTAATACTTGGTTCATTTTTAAATTTCTCTTAAAAAATTTCATATTTTATTTACAAAACTTCATTAGTAGAAATGCAAATCAATATTTTATTCTCAGAAACAGAGAGAGCTGAACAGTTTATATTGAAATAAGTTAATTAATTTTTTTAGTTCTAAATGAAATAAATAAATTCGAATGAGAAGTAAAATGAAATGCGAAATAATTTTGGGGCAAGAAACAACCAGGCTAACTGAAATTGAGGTAAAATGCAAATAAAATTTAATGTGAATAAGCTGACTTTAAAATCATTCGCAAATACAGCAAAAAAAACGTGTTACTGTTCTAGGGTCAGATAGCGTTAGTAAACATACATTAATTTAACTATGCGTAATTAAATGTTGAAGCCGAAAACGTTAAAAAAAAAAAAAAATAAATCAGAGAAAGTTTCTCTTCTTTTCTACATTCGTTATTTTTGTTGGAAAAGGTTGTCATTCATGTATTTTTTGTTTAAGATGAGGTAGAATCGGTATTATTTCAATGTTCAAATGGCTAGATCTAATTTGTGCCCATTTCTATGCCAGACAGTATGTTGTGCGAAACATGTTGGCGCAGCGCGCAAAGTTTAAAACGTTCGCTGTGGAAATTATAAGTATTGAAGCACATTACGTGCATAAGGTTTTTTTTATGTATGTACATATTTAAGGCCATAAATAATATCCAGGCACGGCCTGAGGAGCAGGCGGGAACAGTGCAGGAGGACGAGCCAAAGGCGGCAGTACAAACTAAAATAACAATGAAAATTTCGTGAGCTGTGCAAAACTGTTTTGCTTGTTAAGAGATGGTCAACAGCAGCAAGAGCCACCAACAACAACAGCAAAACACCAACAACAACAACAGAAACAAACTTATTTGTAGTTGTTGCTTAAACCGTTGCTGGCGTTGCGGTCGAGCCTTTCTCCAACAACCACCCACTTTCACCCACCCAGACACTCATGCAAGAAGTTGGCCAATGGGCAACTTGTGCATGGCTTGCAGCCGCAGTTGTTCATTTGTTAGCTTCACAAGTGTCATGCTGTTTGCGCCTGCAAGCTCCTACTCTATCCATATATATATATACATATATATGTGTGAGTGTGCCAATAACCATTAAACGTTAAAATTTGTGCAGCCTTGTTGCTGCACTGGCTCGTGCTGGTTGCACGCTGCGTATGTGCGTGCAACCAACAAGATTTGTTAGCCTGGACAAAACACTGTAATTATTTTATGCTGGTAATGGCCAGCAGGCGAGCCTTGGAACCCAATTCGAAATTTGGTTACAGCTTAAACACAAACGAATAAACAGGGAGTGATTTTAACCTCAGCAGTAGTAGATCATTTAAAATTTCCAATTGGCTTGACAGAAACACATATACTATACTAGCACAACCAAATGTGGCAGGTTAGTTGTTGGCCCGGTTAACTGCTCCGGGTACAACTACAAGTACGGCTCGAATCGAGTTTTTGGCAGGATGCGAGGATGCTTGTATTTAATTTACTGTTGAAATTAACGATGCGTGCAACAGTGTTTGTGTGTGTGTGGTTGTTTGTGCAAAAGTCAAGCCCCAAAACAACAATTTGGCAGCAATTTGTTACAACAATGGCCACTACTGCAAATGATTAACAATGTATGCGACATTGTGTTTAAAGCATAATATTATTATCATATACATTTCGGTTCGAGCCTAGCCAGCGTACACACGCCCCTTCAAACCTCATCCCATATGACAAACACATGCATGCGTATACATTTATACTATAATACACATAAGCTGTATGGAAATTAATTTTCTGCCATTTTGCTAGCTTCCAAACATATCTACAGACATCATCCCATTAGCTTATTGTGATATTTATGAGGCTGCCATTAAAGTGAGACAATGCCCGTATTAATTACACATTTCATTTATTTTGGATCACCCGCAAATGAATAAAGCCAATGAAGCAAAATCAATAACTAGCCCCCAACGATTTCTCTCTATCTGTCTGTCATGTTATTGTGGGCATACTCAAATTGAGTTATCATTCGAATATTACCCTACTCGAAACTCCATAGTCTAATTAAACGGAACGCAAATCGTAATCCTGGTAATAGTGGAGCGATGTTTAATGAGCAAACATCAATCAAAATTAAGCGGCTCTAGCTCTCTAATACCTGCATGCAAAAACTTGACCAGCAAGTGAGGAAACAAATTGCCCTGTAGTAGGTCAGCACACATACACACTTACATACACATACTGCAGCATATTGTGCCTTCGTGTCAACAAGCAATTTCCGCTGTGAACGATCTGGAACAATAACAAAGTAAAAAAAATTACGAAAAAAATAGCTAAAATAAACGAAAAAATAAAAAACATATACTGGCCACTGCAATAGTCAAATACGGACACAAAACCGCGCGTCTCGCCCGCGCATAGCAACAGTTGTCGAGCTGTGGTTTTATTTTTACGATAATATTAAGTTGAAACGTCTGGCGGATAGGCCAGTTGGAATGGTCGGGAGTGGCAATCAGCATAAAGTGGTTGGCATTAAAATTTTGTATCAAGCCGAACAATAAAAACGCCGTTTCACAGCGGAAGTGTCAAGCGGGTAGGGATCGGGTGGAAGAGGACTGCCCTGATGCTATTGTTATGATTGCTATTTTTTTTTTGTTTTTGTTTTGTGGTTGCCTTTGTTGTGCAACATAATCAAATAATAATCCTATAAAACTGCCGGCCACAATTAAAAAGCCTCTAGGATAATTCCAACTTTTTGTTGCCTACTTTTTTGTGGGTGAGCGTTTACGAAATGTCGTCCAATGCATTTCCGTGGTGTTGAGCATGGCTTTGCGGTTCAAATAAAAGCAATTTAATGAAGCATACCGTTAGCCACAATTAGGCAACAACAACGAACAGCCAACAACGCCGAAAGTAACCCAGAAACAATCCACTGATTTGGGTGGGGTATATAGGGACTCTGCGTTGCTTTTGTAACTGGTAAGATTCAATTTGATTAATGCTTGAGCATTAAACTGTTCATATTTTGCAAACATATCTTTTAAATGAAACAATATTACAAAATGCTCAAAAAACAAATTCCGAAATCCTAAAGATAAAAATTCAAAAAGGGCAACTCAAAGTTCAACAAACTCTATGGCATTATTTGTACTGCTTTAATCGCATTTTGTCATTTGGGGGCATCATTACTCGCTATCAGCGGTCATCTGTTAATTTTTCTGTGAATAGTGGCCTTAATTTGTCGAGCACTGTGGCGCATGTTGGACATTTATTCAGTGGCGTTATATTGCCTTTCAAAAGATTAGTGCACAACATTAAAGTAACCAGGGGAGCGTGGAGAGAGGAGTTGTAGAAATGCGCAAGGGCGCAAGGAAAAATTAGTCAACGCGCGACATTTTCAACTGAATGGTGAAATTCGTTGGGTGCACACACACACACACACACACACACACACGCATACACACAGTAGAGTGTACTATGTACATTTTATGAGAGAAAGCAAAGCGCAGTCAATTGACATGCAAGTGCAAGTCCAAGTCAAGACTAGTGCAAAAGCGAAAGGAAACTGCCAAGCAAATTGGCAGAGCAAACTACAAAATAGTTGCTCCACTGAGCAATGACAAACAAGAAAGCAGCAGAAGCACTGCCAGAAACGTCAATGCAAATAAGTATAGCAAAGGGCGCCAAGATTGAGGTCCTGGCTGTTTGGTGGGGAGTTAAGAGTGGGGGACTTTCAAGTACTGACAACTATGTCAAAGCTAGCAAAAGCTACAACGCGCATTTCTTTGGTAGCCAACTACAAACTGTAGTCTCTATAGTCGCACTTAAAATTTATTGATTGTTTCAACAGCACAAGCGTCGGTCTTGTGGGTCCAACTGTCCTGCGTATGCTGATGCTGCTATTGCTGCTGTTGCAATTGCAGTTCTGCCAGTTCAACGTCAACGTCGTGTCTTGGCTTATTGCTGTGCAAAAAAGTTGCTGCACTAACAGTAACAGCAACAACAATAATAACAATGCGCACGACAATGCTGATGACGACAAGCACTGGAACCCTTTGCCTCACCCACACCTCACCATTTTCGACCATGTCAGAGCTGGCGTCCTCGGGGCAAAACGCACTTTTTTTTTGTTTCTCACACACACACACAAACACCAACACATACTAGTTCGTTTTTTTTTTTTATGTTTTGTTTTTTTCTTTTGCTTACTTTTTGTGCAAACTTTTAACAACGATTCGGATTGAAATTCTTTTGTATTTACAACGGAATATCTGCCTTATTAAATGTAATGTACATAAAAAGCACACATAGTTGTTGTACTTGTTGTACACAGAAAAAAAGGTTCTATATGTACAGAAATCATGACATTTGGGTCACAAAAGTCAGTTTTTTCTGAATTCAAAAATAATGTTAAAATATCAAGAACAATATATAAAAGAACTTTGTTCTCTTCATTTTGGTTCGGGCTTTCACGCAGAACATACTTTAAGTACGGTATGGTAGTATAACAAAACCTTTTTGGTTTAATTTGAAATTGTTTGAATGCCGTTAGCTGTAAAGTTCAAACAAACAAGAGAGCTTGTTTTTAAAATGCGGGCTCAAGACTCCAGATACACCACATGTGAACAACATTTTATTGTTGTGCCTGGACAACATTTTTATCTTTTAATTACAGACATTTCGGTATGCTGTTGTATTTTTACATTTCAATAAGTTGTTCGCTTCCATCAACACTCTTTACATTTTTGCCCAACACACTTTGTTTTTGTCATCCGTTTTCTGACACTTGTGCTCATCAACGACGTGACTGTCGTCGACCAGACCCAGACCATAACGATTTTGGTTGGCCATAATGAGATTTTCTTTCCAGCAGCTTAAGTTCTGCATAGTGGCAACAGGATGAAGACAACGAAAGCATAAAAACAGCAAGACCAACAGCAACGGCAGCAATTTCCATTGCCATTTAATTAAAAATTGCAGAATAATTATTTTTCTTTTCGCATCTCTTCCACTTTGCATCACAGTCGACGCAACTAAGGCGCAACAGAACAGAGAACTTTTTAAGTAAACAAAGCAGCTCAGCGCTCTTTGAAAATCTTCAAATTAGCACAGCACAGCACAGCAAAGCATAAGAAAGCAGAGCATAGCGAAAATAACAAATGCACAAATGGGCAGCTGCAAATGCAGAAAGCAAACTTTGCAATTACATTAAATCCGCTTCCACGAATTGCCAACACGCACTGTTAACAATTTACATTTTAAACTGAGCCACTTCTTAAGGCAGCGCTTCTCTTGCCTGTTGCAACAAAGTTCGCCTGTTGCCAATTTAGTGCTTCAAAATAAAAGAGAGCTTTGTCCAAATGTGTTAGTAAAACATTTTGCTACTACTACTACTACTAGGCTTTACCAGATTATCATATATGCAAACTTCTCTCAACCGACACACACACCCACTTATATACAATATACAGGTGCAAAGAATACGTGCCGAGGTATTGAGGCCAAGTTTTATGCCTATGCGAAAGTTTTTGGCTCACTTAGGACGCTGTAAAAAATAAGGAAACCTATCATGTAGCACGCCGGATGGGCGTAACTTGCGAAAAGCAAACTGTTACTTTAAGTGTTATACGCAAAAAACTTTAGCTGCTGCTTAAGGTTTGGTATCATGTTCTGTAAAGGTGCGCAACTGCTGCTTAACTAGTTGTGGGATCGCTGACAAATGCTGTCAATATTTCAACAGTAAACCGCAATTGATGAGACGATTTATTATGCTGCTCCTGCTGGAGCAACGTCAAGAAGCCTACTGCAACAACAGCAAGAGCAGCAGCTTCAACTTACGTTTGCTGCCTCAAGGCAATAAGCTGGCAATATCAGTCTGGCCGCTAAAGTGGCTGTTTGGCCTCCTAACTTTGCCTGCCACAAACTGTCTCAACCTACCACTTGATATGCTGCAAACAAATACATACAAAATACATACACACATATATGTGCTTTCACTCATTGTGCTAGTGTATGTATATTTTGGCAACATTAAACTCAACCGTTTAATACTTATGCTGATTTTGTTGGGACAACTTCTGTAAGATGAAAGACGACAGGCAGCCAGCCAGCGAGTCAGCTAGAGGATGTTGCAGTATAATTTATTTTGTACTCGGCGCACGGATAGTCGGATAGACTGGATAAAAACTTTATATACGCAGTAGTGCTGCTGCTGCTTTACTCTATGTGGGTGTGTGTATATGTGTGGCTTATGATAAACCCCGGCTGGCTGTACTTGAGCCGCCGAGATCTGCCGACTACGGCAAGTGCAACAATTCATTTGCCACTCACAAAATTCAATTTGGCTGCCAGCTGCGTTGCTTGTCCTGTAAGCGGATT
Source organism: Scaptomyza graminum (assembly GCA_018901835.1). Classification (NCBI taxonomy): domain Eukaryota; kingdom Metazoa; phylum Arthropoda; class Insecta; order Diptera; family Drosophilidae; genus Scaptomyza; species Scaptomyza graminum. Next base: position 5,569,585 of record JAEIFL010000303.1, read on the forward strand.
ACAATTTAAATAAATTTAGTTTTTAATGTTTTGATATAGTACTACATAGCCACACAAAAATATATATGAGTATTTAACTTTTTCTTTTATTTTATAGTAAATTGTTTATCAATTTGGCAAGTCCAACCAGCTGGCCAAAATTTTGATTAGTTTTGGGAGGGTAGAAACAGGGAGCTTGGCCACTTGGGGCATTTACAAAGGCTGTTCATTGAGCGCGACAGCGCCAACCACAATGACCATAGCATTATCAACAACAACAAAAACAACAACACTACATAGTTGCAATAACAAAAGCGAAAAGGGCAAAAATGCAGCTGAGCGGCTCTTGTGCAATCTCAGTGCCGCATCAAGTGCACTTTTTTGTATGCTTTTCATCAAAACACTTAATTTGCATAATTTTGTGAAGAGTTTCGTAGCATAAACAAGTCAGTCCCACAGCAAGGAGCAAGGATGGCATTAAGCGAAGCACGAAACAAAAACAGTTGCAGTAGCAGGACTGCTGTTGTGTCCTGAGATCCATTTGAGAAATATGGCGCTATTTAATTCCGCCAGCTTTAAATAAATGAAAGACCATTGCTGCAAAAATATGGCATCCATTTTGCCCACAGTCTTACCGTTTTCTTTTATTCATCCCTTGCAGACGTTCACCGTGCTTCCGTTTCCCATTCAATGCACGGTAGACTGGCTTAGTAAATATTGCGCTGCCAAAGCTTTTGTGTGCAGTAATTTAATATTTTTAGTTCATTTAGCGTTATGAAATTTCCGTGAAAATCGTGCACTTTGCATTTTTCGCCCATTTTTCACGGCAGCAACTGACAAAGCATTTTCCACGGCCGTAGCAGTAAATGCATTTCAATAGTAAATCAGTCTAATGCACTCAATAACTAGCAGAGTGTACTTACTTGAAATGCCAAAAGCATGCAGCAAAACACACAAGTAGAATATGCAACCATCAGCAATAAGTTAGTAAGTGGATATAAGGCTTACACAGTCTACAGCCAGCAGTCAAGCATTTTTGCATTCAATTTAAATCCCTGAATGAATTTAAATCATCTGACAATAAAATCACATGCTCTCCGAATTTGAGGTAAAGAAATAATCCATCAACTGATTGACATTGGAATTTTTTGTAACTAGCCGATAAGTCGCAGTTTGCTCCTGCTCCTACTTGCTTCGCTTGACCTATTTTACATTTTAGTTTATTTAAATCTAAAATTGCAAACTGCCACGCACTTCTAGTTCTCTTTAAAAGTGAATAAAATCTAGTTTTGGCTTGAGTTTGTTATCGACATGACAATGGCTTGGAGGTAATTTAGATATAAGCGCCTCTTAATGGATTATGGTAAATGTAAGCACACGATTTTAATTGGGCGAAAGGCACATATTGAATAGAACCTAACAATATTTATTATTGTTTGTTTGTGGTTTAACATATTCAAACCATAAATTGTTGGGAAGATTAGTAGCAAGAAATAAATCCAATCTTAACTCTCTTTATTTTCGATATTTCATTACAGCTAAGTGAGGACATTGGCTACGTGCTCTACTCGGCATTGGGCTCCTTTTACATACCCAGTTGCATCATGGTCTTTGTGTACATACGAATTTACTTTGCCGCCAAGGCTAGAGCGAGACGGGGCATTAAAAAACATCCACGCAAAACAAACAATGAACAGGTGAGTGAGTGAGTGAGTGAGCGAAAGCTGAGTGAGTAATCTGACTTATGCAAAGCCCCATCCCCTCTCGACCGTTCGATCACTTTGTGCTTCTGTTTTTTTTTTTTTTTTTTTTTGTGTTTGTCTGCAGCTAATTCATGCTGTGACGCAGCCTGTCCAGACAGATAAAATGAGCAACAGCCGCAGCTAGCAAAAAACGCCAATTTTTCCCGTTTGAATGAACACGTTATATCACTCAGGTGATGCGCCAGGCATCAGAAGTTTCTGGCACATGTGGCGTATGCGCAATATTTTTGGACTAAAAGCTGCGTTGCATTTAAAACGCTGCACAGCAAATGCAAGTGCCTTACCCGCTTAACTTCAATTTGGCGTCGATTTGTGTCTGTTACGTGCTGGATGTAAAAGCTGCCGCAGCAGGTATCCCATAGTTTTCCCATTTGCACTTTGCAACGTTCGCCCATTTTGGGCCATTTGGCCATTTGCTCATTTTAGGGTGCACAGTCGATGGCAGCAGCCATTGTGCAGTGTTATTCAACAAAATGCCATCGCGTTTGTGCACCGAACTGGTGCACAGTTGAATTAAGCTGGAATATCTAGCGGCAGACTTAAGCGCCGTTGCGCTGATTGAGTGGAAAATCTCTAATGATTAAACTTTGAGTGATTCACTTCGCAGCAATTATCGTGCCAAATTACCAAAAATTACAGGAGAGTGTAGCGCATGCAAAAAAGACGAAGACACATTAAAGGCCAATTTGTGCGGAATTGACGTTTTCAATTAGCGGGACACGAGGCAAACAAACAATATACAAAAAAAGAAAGGCATATACCCTGGATGAATTAATAAGGTATTCCAATCTAGATGATTTTCACTGCTGCCAAATAGAATATAAATACAAAAATTACTTTAAAAAACATTCAGTTAATATGTATAAAATAAGAAAAATGATGCGCATGAATAATAAGTATTCACAAACAATATTTATTTAATGGTATCTCCCCGACTATCTCCTTTATTTCATTGCACCCGAGACAGCAACAATATTATACACACCGCAAGGGTATAAAAACAACGTCCTGACAGCCAATATCAACGACACTTGACCACCGATTCGAGCAAACAAAGGCATTTAGCTGCTGTGGCATATGCTGCACAGGCGTGAGATTAGCGCATACAACCATACCATACCATCCTCAGTAACGGTCTCGTCTGCGTTTTATGGTTGGTAAAGGGTGCGCTGTTAATTACCTAGAGTCCTTTTGTGTGCGCCTTTTGTTTGTGTAATCGTTGCGGTTGGACGCGCCTGTAATCGGGATTGAAAATTGGGGGATTTTCGAAATGGAAAAGCCATGTTGCAAACTGTTAACGATGCACCTCTTTTGTTTGACGTTGCAGGTAACGAGCTTCACCACCGCCAACAATAAGAAAGGAACAATACCGATGCCATCCTCGAGCGGCGCAACGCAGCTACAGCTGCATCAGCAGCGACAAATAGCCACCATTGAGACCCCACCGAACAGTGCGACGCTGCCAATGCAAATACCGACGGTCACCATGGATCTGGCCTCCGATATATCCACATCAGAGGCAGGTGAATTGGAGGCCGTTGCCGCCCAGACGGCGTTAGCCTACGCCAATCCCAATGGTGGCAGCAATGCCACAACAGGACTTGGTTCCGGCGGACCCTGCTCCCCGAAAGAAACACTGCAGGTCAGCACGATTGCAACGGGTCGTGGAGTTGCACTTAATGTGCCAGTGCCGCCATCTATGGGCAGCAATAATTCCATCAATGTGCTGAACAACAATAATGGTTGTGTGTCAGCAGATGGTGCTGCCACCAACAGTGGTGCAGCTGGTGGCGCTACAACGCCAAACAACTCGGAGCTGCGTGTCTCACCGATAGCCGGACGATGTCGTGCTCTCTCCGTAGGCATTGATACAGATATGGTGAGTGAATTCGATCCATCCAGCTCGGACTCGGGCGTGGTTAGCCGCTGTGCGGTTGTCAAACCGCTCAAATTTCGCCTTTGCCAGCCCATCTTTGGACGCAAATCGAATCAACAGCGACGCAACGAGACCAAGGCAGCAACAGTGGCGGCCAAAAACAATGCTGCAGCAGCGGCCAAAACAAAAGCAGAGTTGGCAGCCAAAACGGAACTGGAGCCGGCCATACCAAAGACGCCCAAGCCCCGTGATCCCGAAAAGGAGAAGCGACGCATTGCGAGGAAGAAGGAGAAGCGTGCGACACTCATCTTGGGTCTAATTATGGGCAGTTTCATTGCTTGCTGGCTGCCTTTCTTCTTTCTGTATATATTGGTGCCGGCATGTAGCAACTATTGCCAGATACCCGAGTCGGCGTTTGCAATTGCCTTTTGGTTAGGCTATATGAATTCAGCGCTGAATCCGGCCATCTATACCATCTTTAACAAGGACTTCCGAAGAGCGTTTCGTCGCATACTGTTCAAGTGATGTTTGGCCTACGTGTGCTGTTACAAGTGCGTTTATGCGAGCATCGAGAGGGCTACCGAACGTGCCATGGGCAGCACACCGATGGGCTATTCGCATGGCATGTATCAGCATTACAAGCGTTAGATTTGCAAAAAAAAAACAAGAAGAGAGTTTTCTATACTTTATTCTGTTTTTTAGTTAATGTAAAATGTATTATTATTTTATATTTCTTTCTAGAAAAGTAACGAACATTGTAGCTCATGTCAAAAGCAATGAACGGCTGTGAATTTTATGGATATCATTTAGTTTAAATTTGGGCGTTTTTCAGTTGCGCGTTTTCTAAGGCTGCCCTCGAACCACAATCTTGAACCCCACGCACATTATATGTATTTTTGTAAACAGAAAACGCTCTCGAGCTGTGAGCAAACACAATTTTTACCTAAGCAAACATCTTTTATGCACACACTCAATGGCCATTCAACTTGATACTATTTCAAAAAAAATTTCCATTTTTCTCCAACAACACAAAATGCAAGTGCAACAACAAAAACAAAAATAGTAAAATAGGGGCAGACTTTATTTTGTGGCACTGTGTCAACAATAATGGTGGCGGGAGACCGCATTGTCTGGCATTCGAATTGAGGTCATCCAAATGTAGACTATGGCTGGCAGGCTGGCAAGCAAATGACACTTTGTCAGGATGAAGAAAAATATACTATAAATGTATAACTGTGCAACAAATTAATTTTATTTCGCTTTGTTTTTTTCGGCTCGTTGCTGCTGCTGCTAGTGCAGTAAAAATGCATTTTTAATGTCGCCTTTTGCCATTTTCAGTGTGAAAGGCAGAGAATAATCCATGACAGAGCACCCAAAAGAGGCGCTCCAGTTTTATGCATTGCACTAAAAAGATTTTTCACACAAAAATATATATAGATATAAATATGCCATAAAAGAATAGCAGCAACAGAAATGCTACATCTAATGGACAGACACAGATGTGCCATAGAATGATATGCCTTTCTACCACTTTAGATGCCATAATTTTTTGGCTATGCATCGGCAAATGCATGCGCCACTCGCAGGAATAGACGACACGTCATTCAGTCAGCCAGAAAGAGAGAAAGAAAGAGAGGGAAATGAAAGCAGAGATAGAGCATGCCTTGGCATGTGGCCCATTTATCTCCCTTACTATTTACTATTTGGCCATGTCTAAAGGCAACCACAACTATGCATAAATTGTAGCTGCTACATTAGTCTCTCATATTTTAGACACATTGTGGTTTGTTCCAGCTAAATTTAAGATGTTTGCGAGAGACAGAGAAGGATGTAATCGGCTTGTTCCATGCTTTAAATTTATAGCTGCTTTCAGGTTTCGACTGGAAGCTTTTAACACACACCACACATATATCAGATTTATTGGCCCAGCAATTTGTAATATGCGCAAACTAAGTGCTAGCTCTCTTTAAATTGTTAAACTACTCATTAATAATGAGCCAGGCAGAACTGTCATACAAAAAAAACATACCAAAACTGTTTCAATTGTATGCAGTATGTACGTACGTATGTGAAGACAGAGTCTTTTGCTTGCAATCAACATGAATTTTTATGCCGCACATTTGATTGTCAGCACCAACAGTGTGTACAACAACTGCACTTAAATGACAATTTCAGCAGAAACACAAACAACAAAAAATGTAACAAAAAATGGCAACCGGCAAAAAGTGAAATCGAAAACAATTGTAATCGATGGCGGGAAAGGGACGTGGAGGTGCTGCATTTACCTGGCAAGCCACAGTCACATTAAAATACGCGAAACACACACAAGCGCACAAGCGCCACCCATTCACCCACCCACCTGGAGCACTTAACTGCACTTAGGTGCGACAAAGCCAGGATGAATGTTGAACGACGCAACACACATTTGTCCTGACTTTGTTTTCGCTGGCGCATTGAAATTCATTTTCACTTAAAGCGTAAAAGCAACAATAGCAACCACAACCAGCACAACAATAAACGTTGCCCGTTAGTGTTAAAAAATAGATGACGTATACGCCACGTTGCGCACATGAATGTTGGTGTGCTTTGAACATTGTTTTTGGGACGCTTTGTTTAAATTGTTGGCGTATTTTCAGCGCTTGTCATGTTATCATCCAATTACACGCATTTATTTATCGTTTTTATTTTTTTCTTTGATTCAATTAACATAAATTAAGCACAGCGCAGCGCAATTGAAAAAAAAGTCAATGACCAACAAATAACAATTATAATAATAGTTAAATACTAGAATGCCTTTTGTATTAATTCGCCTAATTCAGTTATGTGCTTTACATATGCAAATTGGTTGCATAACTCATTTTAATTCTGCGGCTTTATTAGCCTTTTCCAGCCAAAAAAAAAAAACCTTCGGAAAAATTGCTAGCAGCAGCAAATATTTTACACGTCGAATTGAATTATTAAGTGCGGTCCGAGGGCGAAAATTAGAATTTTTAATTGCATATTTCTGTCAACTTTTGTTGCACATAACGACATAAGCCAATTTAATGCGCGGTTAACTTGACCAAATTACCCGTAAATCGACGATTCAAACACAGCAGCAATTAAAACTTTGGTCAGCACAAACGTAAACGTAAATATTTCATTACTTATTTTTATTAAATACGCTTTTGGCATCTGTTGGGCTTGATACATAAAAGACATAGTTTAAGCCACGAGTAATTATATGGAATTAAATAGTTTATGCCTGCCAGTCATAATTAAGTCAGCTGCTCAACGTTTTATTATCAGCCAAATGGCAAATAAATCACTTGCGTTTCGACCGTATTGCACTTTACAGGTCCATAAAAGCGAATTTTGTATTTGTTTACAGCAACAGATGATTATAAATTGCAAATGCTTAAAGCGCCAACTGTAAATATGCATCTTATACACATTAAAATTGATGGCATAACTCCAGCGAGGCATGATTTGTGCCAAGGGCAATGAGTTTGGTGCATTTTGATGCTATATTTGGCATCAGTCTTATATTAGCCATTATAAAGCCTATTTGCTTAAGTAATAATGTTATTCGTTTACCGTGTACTCAACTATAAATAGGCGCTTAGATGCTTGCTTGTGTTTGTGTTTGTGCTTGTGCATTGTATTTATTTATGAAGTGCCGATCAGGGCGATGAGCATCAAATGCATTCAATTGATTAATTGGAAAAGTAGTGCGCGTCCAGCGATTGACTTCAAATGGTTCGAGAGCGAGTTTTTTGTATTTTTAGTTAGCATTTATCGTTTAAATTGAGTTTTAAACAAAGCAAATCCAATGCCTGTGGCTGAACATGAATATAAATATATTTAAAGATATAAATATAATTTATTGCCATAACTTAAGAGCAGTTAGACTCAAGAAAATGTCACTTAAATGCTCAACTTAAATTTAGTTAGTTTAAAGGAGCTGCACCAAAAAAATGACTGAAAAGCTTAAATGAAATTGTTTCATTATATATAAAAATAACACAAATAAATTTAATCCAAAGAGCAAATAACTTATTGTATATTTCAAAAGTAATTATTACAATTTCGCTTATAACTGTACTTAGTTTAAATTAAATTAGACATTAGACTTATAATGCAACATACTAGTATTGTATATCAAAAGTTACCTTTTTTCATACTTAAGATAAAATCAGCCAGTAAATTAAATACGAGTACACGTATTTAAGTATAGGAACTAGTTCTTGTATTTAGCATAATGACTTGTTGCATAAAATCAAATGTTTAACAATTTTTAACTTCTAATCGTATGTGTTTCTGTTAAAGTTGTGTGTAAACATTAAAATTACAAATTATAATATACAAATATTATATAATAAAATATAACAAAAAAAAAACCATGAGTTATTAATCAAAGCTAAGCAAAAATAACAATATACAACAAACAGATTACGAATGCTTGTGTATATCAAAAATCAAAATCAAATTTGAAAAAACACTAAAAAAAACTTTTTTAATAAATAACTATCTACATTTTAAGCGGAAGTCTTCCACTATAATTACGCGCCCCAAATGCAGTGCCCAGCTCTTAACAAAACGCGTAATAATCCCCGAAACCGTTAACAACCCAAAAGTTTATAATGTTAGTTTTTTTGATAACAGCCGAATTAGCCGACTTTGTAACTACGTATATTTAGTGCTAAATTGTATATGTGTATGTATTTCAAAGGTTTCTCCCCCTTAAAAAATATAAAATAACAATAACGATAATGATAACGATAACTAAAAAAATTAGGAATTCAAATATATTTGCTGCACAATTGCATATTAATCATCATAGAAATCTAAGTATTACTATAAAAAAAAACAAATGTAGTTAAAAAAGTTAACAGAAGATTTTGCATATATTTATCGCAACTTGCCATTGAAATTGTTATTACTCCTTTTATCACTGTTATATAGAAAAGAGATTTGTTTTACAAAGTTTACTCTTACCTATACATACATATTTATATGGCTAACAACGAAGTAACATGGTGCTACGAGTTACACATTATACATTTCATCTATTTAATGTATAATTTTACTGAATGGCCAATATCGTTAAAAAAGAGCCCCTTTTAACGTCTTGGTCAGTGTTTCACAGATAAATATTTTTTATTTTATAGACCAAGCATCATAATAGGCATTTCATATTTCTTATTTTTAACTTATTCTGAATACACTGTATAGCTTTATTTTATCAACTTATTTACAACTGTATGTATATGTATCAAAAATTAAAAACAAACTCAAACATTCAAAAACTCACATATGTATATAAAACTATATTATAAAAATGTAAATTCTGCAAATAAATTGCAAATTGAAGCCACCAATGAATTGAATTATTGCATGTAAGTCAAACAAACAAAATGGAAGAAATCAAGTATTTCTAGAAAACCAGACCTAAGCTAAGCGTAAACAATCCCAACTCTCACCCGAAACTAGACGCAGTCCCAGTTGTAACTTAAGCAACGATAGTAAAAACTTTTAGCAATTAGTCGCTTATATATCATAGTTAAACTGAAGTAAACCAAAGTAGCAACTAGAAATTCATCACTCAGTAAAAAACTATATAAATTGTAAACTTCAATAACCGAAACTTAACTGAAACGCATTTAAAAAACTTTTGGTTCCGTTGAAACAAACTTTTATTGAAGTACACACAAGTTGAGTTTAAGCAACGCATATGGAAACATATGAAAACTGTTTTCCTAACATCTAGTAGACATTAAGACTCAAAATTCAAAATCTGCATTAAAAATAGCTACATACATACATAAAAATATATAAAAATACATATAAAGAAAGCCAGCAATTTAAGGCATACCAAATTTAAACAAAAAACTATTAGCTAAGGGAAAATATGTCCATTAAAAGGACAATAAAAATTCTTTAAAATTGAATACTACTATTAAGCAGACCGACTAAAAACAGTAATCCAATTCCATGGGGCTAAACCTAATCTCATCAACATAGCTAAAGCTAAAACTATGGAACCTACCTTTAACAAAAGAATAAATACAATGTTTTAAAATAACTGTCGTTAAGTGAAATAAACAAAATACCAACAACAAAACCAATTGCGAAAGCAAAATACATAACATGTAATAAAAACTGAAAGGGATTCTTAAATTCTTTAAACTCCAACGTTTTTTATTTACTTATATCAGCATGCTTGGCAGCCCTGCGATTATTCTTGACGACAATCGAAGATTAGGGTGAATGTTAGTAGGAAATGCTTTTCAAAGAACAACATCTTAAATTGAGAGCTTGAAAACATTTTCTTTATAATTAAATAATAATAATTAGCAAGTTTAAAATAGAGCTTAGCAGATACAGCTCATTAGTTTGCAACAGTCGCAGACTTAAGGCATTATTGATTTTTCGAAACGCGTCAACCGGGGAGTGAAAGTGAAAGCGACATAATGGTAAAAGCCACAGCTTGCGCCACGGTTGCCAGAGATGTCATCGCATTAAATGATTTGTGTGTGGAAGAGAGCTGCAACGCTCAAAAATTTTTCGCTCATGATCGGATTTTTTGTGAGGCAAATATCAGAGCATGCTTATTATTAATAATTATAATTAAAAATTAAAAAAAAAATAAAATAAATCGTTGTAGAGATTTGAACTAACTTTCAACAACGAATTGCGAAATTTGTTCGATCAAACTCGCTTAATTGCATACCTTGAGGTGGCCATTAAAATGCGAAATGCTTAGCATACTAATACGCGCGTTTGTAATTAAAAATAACAACAACAAAACGCGGATGTCAGTAACATCGTCATGCACGCACAAAACTTGGAGGAAATACAAAAGTAAAAAATATTTATTGTACTATAAAAAACATTTTTAGAAAACACAAAGCAAACACACTTTTAAAAAGGGCATTTGTTTTATTAATCCTTTTAAATAAATGAAAGAACTTATTACTTTTAACAATATTATTCATTCAATTTGACTGAAAAAGTAAAAATTGTGTCTGCAGTGCTAAGCTTCCGTTTCCAATATGAATCTCCACAACATTTTATCAACAGTTATGTCAAGCTACGAGCTAAATTAAGTTGCTCTTTTCCTGTTGCGATACGTATTTTTAAAACCTAATTAAATAATTCATATTTAATTGGCACAAAGCGACGGGAGCTTCATTAGTCAAATCGCAAGCACTCGAACAGAAACAACTGCGCGACATGCAAAGTTTGCAAAAGCCACCAAACAGATAAACTGCCAGCTACTAATTACACACGTGATGCCAGCCAAGGTGTAAAAGTGAAATGTGCTCGACAAAAGTTGCGCACAGAAACACAAAACATGAGGGAAAACAACAACAAAGTAACAAATGTGAATGCAAGACAGTGTTAATTGTAACAGTTGCTCATTGTAGTTGCCCAGAAGTTGATGCGTTTAGCGCATAGACAGTGGGCGGCAGGTCAGCCCACATGTGTCGTTGGTTGGTTCCTGGCCTTAATGCCTGGCGTGGTGTGTGCAAATATTTTAGCTGAATTAAAACAGCAGCAGCTACAAATAATTGCCAAGGGTCTTGGTACAAAAAAGTAGACACAGACAGCGTGAGACAGAGATACAAATTTTACTAGAATTAGAGCAAGAGAGGGAAAGCGAGAAAGAGAGTAAGAGCTGTGCAACTTTTAATTAGTTAATTTAACGCTTGGCGCCAACCAAAATGAGCACGCGCTGCGTATGAGTAATGCACACACACATGCGACGCGTTGGCTTTCTTTTGAGCTGTCAACGCTCTTAAGGGATAGGGTCTGGAGTTTTGGGGTAGTGAAGGTTTTGGGGGCTGGAGATGTGCTGCGGTCGCTGGTAAGTAATTTCCTCTGGCGGATGCAACTAATTACTAAACATTTCGCATAAAATTCGCAACTTGACAGGATCTAACTGCACTCTTCTGTTCGTTCGTCCTTTTGCCACCGCTAAGAACAACACTTGTTGGGCTCTTTGTGTCTGCCTGTGTGTTTGTTTGTATGTGTGCTTGGCTTGTTATCAACAAATCTACATGCGGTTTTGTGCTAATTCACCAGCGTAGGCGCCGCTTCATCCCCCTAGCCTACCAGAAGCAGCTATAAAGTATGCAGTAAGGCAGACAGACTGGCAGCTAGGCAAGTGTTTGAATGTTTGTATGTATGTCAGGTCAGAGTGGGTGCAGAACACTTCCGCTCTTACCCACACACTCACTCACATAGAGAACGAGGCGCCGTGCCGATGAAAAATGATCGTAAAATAGCACAAATTATTTAACACTATTTTGCATTTAATGCAAAAACTTTTGCATTCACTTGCTGGTTGTTCTCGTCTGAAAATTGCTGCCGGAAGTTGTTGCAGAAGTTTGAAACTTTGCCACGACAACGACTTGACTGGCAACCCAAGCGTTTAATAGCAAATATTTGTGGTTGCCGTGATTTCTTTTTATCCTGACTTAAGCACAATAATTAACGCTGGGGGCTTTGCCGGTGCAAAACTGACTCAGTTAATTACTATGAGTCAAGTCAAACTTTAACTACACACAGACACTAGTCATTAAAAGCAATGAAAAATAGATGGATAAATAACAGCGAAAACAATTTTCCAATATTGTAACTGCCCTTCTATATAGCCAACAACATGCTATGCACTTGACTCTGTCGATTTGCTTAATTGTGCAAAGGGCAGCCGACAATTGTTGCTTGTTTGCAGGTCTTATTGTTGTTGCCCTTGTTGTGCTCATAAGCTTTTGTAGCTGTGGTTGCTTTTCCATGTGAATCGTATTTGCCTTGCTCGTTGACACTGCAGTCCAGGTCCAGCCAAGCGGCAATACACTCTTGACTTGGCCTGCAAATACTTTGGCAAGCACTTCGATTGCTGGCCCAAAAAACCGGATTGGTAGCCAATTCATAAGCAGCAGCACTTTACGCATATTTGCCTGTGCGCGGCTAAGATGTGCAGTCATTTATTGTACAATAAAATCTGACAGCTGCGACGTCGACGCCGCTGCCAAAGTTGCAGTCACAGTCTCAGTCGCAGTCGCAGTCAGCGTTAACATCGCACAAACCTTCCGACATCGAAAACGTTTAATGCAAAACGTAACGGCCTCTACTAGCAGCCGCACCTGACGACGACGACGACGTCTACGTTAACGTCGACCGCGAACGAGATCGAGCCAACAAAAGCGCCTCCCAAGAGGCAACTGCAGAAGCCGATGACAACAAACCCGTCGTGGCACTCGCAGACGCAAGACGCAGCGCGCTTCAATCCGATCGCACAAAAGTGAAAATAACCGATTCAATTTAAATACCCAGACAAATACCAACTAACAGAAACTGTTTAAAAATCCGCGAGTGTTTTACAAAAGTAAATATATTTATTCAATTAAAATTCTCAGAAATTTAAACATTTTTATAGTCACGCGATATAAGCAAATAACTTTTGATACCAGTGCCAAAAATAGATCAAACAAAGTGTCATTACATAAGCATATAAACACAATTTTCTTGCCCTTTCTTGTAGGGTTAATTGCACTGGCTTAACCCTAGAAACGTGATAGACATTTCAAAAACAAAATAACCAAATGTCGCCCAAGACAACAAACAAACAGCACTTTCGGCTACGGAAAACTTTTGGCGCAACTAAACAAATAATGATTTCGTAAAAATGTGTGCACAAAATACAAAAATTACAGTGGAAAATTTTCTAAAAGCACAAATTGCCTTGTAAAATATAATTAACTCAGTTTTTGTAACGAGGGCCAAGCATTAAGTTATTTACAAATAGGAAATAATATAAATACCGTAAAAAATTCAAGTTTAATTTTCAATATTTTACGCTTAAGTTTTAAATTACAAATGTATATCTTTTGGCGTTAAATACAAAATTAAAAGTTTTAAAATTCTAAAATTATTAGTGAAAGAAATCAAAGAAACGGAATTTATTTCTGTGCTAACAAAATTTCGGATACGCTTATTAGCAATGCTAAACGTGTTTGAAATATTTTAAGCAGATCGCTTAGCTAATTTTATGTTTGGTATCTGATTATTTTTTCTTCTTAATATGAACGACTTAAACAGGTTTAAACTCGAAAAATAGAATAATAAAATCTTACAAAGTTGCACGCTGGGCTATTAATAATTTGTTACATTCTGTGTGTTTTCTATACCAAATCAACTCTGTGCACTAGCGTAGATATGCGTAGACCACTTCTACAACGTAGATTTCGTGACAGGTTCACACAAAGTCAACTTGTGTTTTTATATTTTCCGGTCTATATGTTGCACGGTAAGTGTGTGCGTGCAAGCGAGAAAGGTGTACATTGGTTTACCTGACGATGCGCACAGCTATTAAGAAAACCGACCGTTAAATTAATAATAATAACTGTGCACAATAGCAAAAATTGCGACAACAACAACCAACGGCAGCAACAACAAAGTCTGTCAATTGCTTAGGGCGTTACTATGGGACTATTTCCGCAAATTAATATTGCTTGTTTAGCCTATCCGAAATCGCATTAGCATCAGTTTTTGGTAGCACAATTGCCCAGCAAATAGCAAAAATTAATTAGTCACATTATAAATAAAGCATAAACATTTGCTGGCAAATCATTTGATATTCAGTCGCTCAGCAAGTGAGCAGCTCGCGAAAACACCACACGAAGGAAACAACAACAACAACAAAAGTTGTAAAAATATAAATAAAACCGAAACAGCAACAGATCCACAAATCAAAACAAAAACGGCCACTAAAACAAAATAGTATATAAAACTGTCGAAATTCACAACGACGCCGGTCACATTCACAAATCACCAGCCGGTCACGTGGTCAGGGGTGGGTAATCAAATTTTCCCATTCCCCCTCCTCAGCCTTGTCTAGTTACACGCTTGTCTTTTGGTATCTGCAGCGCCATTTGTAGACTTTGCTCGTGTCCAATAATTTACGGTCATTGCGACTGCCTTAACGTTTGCCAGTTTCTTGTACTCTTTAGGCATTGTGTTTATCACTTGTTCATTTTGTGGATTGCCACAAAGAAGACGCACGGGCGACGGTGTGGGAGTGCCGCGTGTGTCGGCCATTGGCACAGGAAATCATTGCTATATTGATGCAGCTCACTCGCAGCTGGGCAAACGGCCAATATGATATATTATATATATAAATTATATATAAGTTTATATATTTTGCTAATTGCTGCTTGTGAATTTTTTGAGTTTTTTGGCAGGCTGGTGAAATTGAAATATATATTTATTTATAGATCACTTTCAGCAAAAAGTGGTTTCGCGTCGCGCTAATTTATTAAACAAATAATACATATGTATAACTGTTTCTTCTTCTACTTTTGGTGGGCCCGACAGACGCCGTCATCGGATTTTGTGTGTGTGTGTTAACTTGAAACTTGGAAATCGATTAAAGGTAAGTGTGAATTGATGATGATGATGTGCCGTGACAGGCGAAACTAACTATTGGGAAATCACTCAGAGCAAGGCACTATTAGATGAATCATTAAACATGCGACACTTTTTCCAATACTATATATTGAATCATGGTACAAACACTTGCTTTTAGAGGAGTGGGCATGAATGGGTAAGCAGTTACGGCAACAACTTCTGCTACTGCTAAACATGGAACATTTTGCAATGCGTTTGTCATGCAATTTTAATCGGAATTGCATTTTTAATTTTCCTCTTCTACCTGACGCTAGCGCGTTCTTTTTTTCTGTTCTATACTCTTGCACTCCTCGACATAAAGCAAAAAAAAAAATTCTGCGCAACGATAAAAAAAAAGAGAGAAAGAGAAATAAAAGCAAATAAATATTAAATGCAATACACTCAAACAAACAGACAAGAGGCAGCAGCGAACTGGCAACCAGACAGTCAGCGGCAAGACTAGAATAGAGCAGCCAGCAGATACAGACGCGGCGACAAAGCAAAAGTGGCAACGGGGTATACAGAGGACGAATACAGAGAGCTTGAATAGTTTCTGGCGGCGGGCTACTAACACATTGACATAGAATAGCGCATGCAGAAGATGCGATTCGGGCGATTGGGGCGACAGGATGCAGGCAAGCGAGCGAACCATTTGCATTAATCTACATTTTAACCATTTTTTTGTTGTGTTGTGTTCGCCAGCAGAGAAGGCGTTCGTTGGCTCAGAAGCAGTGAACCAACTAACCACCAAACTGGGCCAACTTAATATATACTATAAGCACGCAATATAGTATGCAACGAATTTATTTATTTTCTTATGCACCGCCAATGTTAAAGCTAGCGAAATGTTCACCTAATGAGCCGCATCAACTATAAAGACCCCTGATGTCAAACTATCTGACATTGACCAATTAAACTTGCATGACGCCGCTGCCCAAACAACGCTGTCACCCTGTCAGGTTGTCAAGCCGGGATTAACCTTTTACAAATATGACAGCATCATCTACAAGAACAGGCAACCGCGACATGCGACCACAGCATATACATACATATATAAATACATGCATATAAGAAACAGCTCAAAACAAACACACCCACTAACACACACACAATGACGCACACTGTGCATGCATTAAGTATAAATATTTATGGTCATTCAATTGAATTCACACAATTCATAAAATATTAATATAGTAAATGTACACAGAACGGCAGTTTTTTTTTTTAATTAACAACTCATTGTATTCATATGGCCTTAAGACCATCGAAATGGCCAGCAAAAAGCATTTTAAACAGTTGAACAGATCCTGAACAAAATAAAATACATTTATTTTTTTGCTCAACTACCATTTTACATATATTTACATATATACATATATGCATATATACATATGTAAATATATACTAAATATTTCGCTGCATTCCAAAAATAAGCAAACAAGTTATTAAGAAAACTTTCTCCTATAAATTCTTGGAAAGCTTTGTAAAAATTTAAATGTATAAGTCAAAATGCTATCCAAACCCAAACACAAAAACAAACTTAGTAATAAGAGTTCCCTATTTTTAAAAAATTGAATATTACGTTTTGTCCATTATTGAACATTATTAAGCTTATTGTTTACATGTGTTTTTCATTTATTTTAAGCCATTTATATAATGCGAAAGAGGAGAAAAGTCGTGTGAGAAATGCTCGCGTATTCGTGCCAAGCGACATTGCGTGCGAGTTTGTTTAATAACTAACAATTTGCTAAGTACTCAATTTGCATGGCACTCCAAACTCTGCGAATTGTTGGCCACAAACAACAGCAACAATAATAACAAGATCACGTGCTCAACGCGTTCGCGTGACAAACATTTAGTTTAGTGCGAATGTTTGTTTTTGTTGCAGTTGCGGTTGCTGTTGGTTTTTTTTTTTTGTCGTTGTCAATTTCTTGATTTTCTCGGCGTCCGGCACGTAAATTATAGCACAAGCCTTTCAGCATTAACACCTTGAAAGTGCCCTGGTATATTGGTCAAGTATGTTGTTTTGTTGTTGTATTTAATTTTTGTTTACAGTTTTCAGTTTATTGACTGCTGCAGTCAGGCTCAAACGAAGCAAATCGAGCAAACGACTTTATAAACTTTATTAATTTGTCAATACGTTTCGCAACAATGCCCACTGCTCACAAAAAGAAAAATGGAAAACTGCTGTATCACAGTTAGATACATATTTAACAATTGTTTTTATAGCATTTAAATGGGAAAATACAGCTTGGTACATTGAGCTTCGATGAAGGCGTTGATGAATTGTTAATTACATTATGTGAATTGTTAAAATGTCATATAAAAATAATCAAAACTAGTTTTAAATGTTCGTTAGTGTGAACGTGCTGTGATTGCTCGATGCTCAATGCTAGCGACTTTTGACTAATCAATGGAAATACGCTAAAAATCCAAAGTTCAATGACTGTGCAAAGAGTTCGCTTACCCGACGACGATAACTGATTGATTGCATAAGACCCAAATTAAATTTTGGAATCGATTCTGCCAAATAGCAGTGCATTTCGCAGCTAACATGCAAACAGAAATCGAATTACAATCGAACAAACAAGCAGCCGAACAACTGTGCAACTTGGCTGCAGCAACAAACAACATGCAACGTGCACGTTGCCAGCAATTATCAATGAAATTCAATATATGCACATACAGTCACAAGCTAAACATTCTCTGTTCTGTGCTGCATTTGCATGGGTTCAATGAACTCTGCAACACACACACACATACATTGAAAGGGCGTCTTCGCTGGCAATGCAATTTAACCTGTTTCATTTGATTTGCTGCAACAACAGCACAACAACAACCAAGAAATGCCAGAAAGTCGAAAATTAAAAAAATCTGCTTGCACAGTAACCTGACCTGCGGCAAGTTCTGGCCAGTTCGGTACCCGCCCCTTACCACCTACCCTGTGGCATGTAGACAGCAGTGATAAATACGACGACAAAAGACAACAGCCCAGAGTCGTTCAAGGTGCATCTTTTGTTGTAGTTGACTGCTTGCCTTCATGCCCCCTATCAGCCTGCAGCCTGCTGTTCCCAGTCATTTCAACTGGAGTTGGCCAAAGTTTAGCTCCAGTCATTTCGCTTAAGTGCTGGCCCAGTCCAACTCTATCTCTCAAGGTTTGGCATGCACTGAAAATCGTTTAGCATAATAAGGCGAAAACAAGTCTTCTAGCCATTCAGCCTTAATTGTAATCGCAGATTAACATCATAATAAACAAATGATATCGGTTTTACATCAAATTCTTTTTATCTTATAAATTGTTGACATAAATTAGTAGCTAGCCCTTAGCTTCACTATAAAGTAATATTTAATTGCTTACATGAATATGCAATTAATCTTATCTTCAGCACCTCAAACTTGTTTCCTATATTGAAATATATATTTGCTTTTGTCAGCTTAATGATTAAATTACCTTTAATTGGTATCATTAGCTGAGTGTTGATATTTATAAATGTAATCGTAAGCGCAATAACTTTTTGTGATGACTTATAATGAGCCTTTATTCAAATATAAATACACTCAATCGATTTTAAATACAACAGTACACTTATTTGAAAAATTTAAAACAAAATCATCTTTATTGGGTTATTATAATATATAATAATATAATGACAGCATTTAATTGAAAATGGGTTGTTATTCTGGTCTTTAAACATGCAATTATGATTAAAGTTCTCTTTAGGTGTTTAACTCTTTTAATATCAAACACATACATTGTTACTTTCAAAATTGATTACCGTAATTAATTTAAAAATTATTTTATAAAGTGCACACAGAAGATGATTATTTAGTGTTGTTGTCTGAGCGTTGAATTATTCCATGCGCCACTTGGGGGCTCCCCCAGGCAGTTAGTTAAAAGTTTTTTGAAGTCCAAGCCAGAAACGTGCATAAAATGGTACCGCGTTCTCTAATCATAAATGCGCCGCATGGCTTGCATTTTAATTGCGCTCTCTTAGTCCAATTATAAGCGTGTCTACATGTGTATTTGGGGTTGAATATCTGAACACTTTAAAGAGTTTTTTGGCTGATTTAAATTTCAATGCTTTTGGGTAAAATCATAAGATCTGATATCGTTGGTTAACTGATACTGCTAATGCAATTCAATGCATTCGCATATATCCTTAACAAGTTTTGAGCACAAAAACAGCATTGAATCAAAAATGGTACACAAAATGTGTATATTAAATATAAAATTGCACAAACTTTTGGTGCTATTTTATGATTTGCTGCAATCAGAGAATGTTTTTGTTGCTGTTGTCGTAATCTAAAGAAATTGCCAAAGGAAAGCGTAGAAATTGTTGAAACCAAATCAGCCGTACGAAATCCATAACAAAGTAATCAATGAAGGCTGCAAGCAAGCAAGCTAGGACCGACTGGCAACCAAGTTGAAAGCCAAAAAAAAAAATGTAAACTGTTTCTTGTGGCTGCAATTTGTTGGCCAACACGCCAAGCAGCCAAAAGAGCCAACCAACCATCCAGCCAAATTAAACAAGCAACTGGGACAGCAACGCTTCTTTTTATTCCTCTTCGCTTTTCTGGCTTCCTTTTCGGCTTTAGCTCTTCTTCACATGCCACACTTTACTTCTTCATCTTCTTGTTAGAGTGCGCCTACTCAACAAGCAACGCTGTTGTTGATAGTTTTGTGCAAAAGTTTTTGCCACCCAATAACCCTCGCCTAGTTATCAGCCTCGCATTGGCTTTGCTTTGTGTGACTAGGCAGATGATTGCAGCTTTTGTTGTTGTTGTTGTTGTTAGCATTATTGCTGCCAGCAAACTAATTGAATTGCTTGTTACTAACACAGAACAACAATTGTCAATTGTTGGTCTTTCGACAACTTGATTTTGTGAACTGCTGCAAGCCTATAAAATGGCATATTTTGGTAGTCAAATAATTGGGACTTTCTAGAAGACTAAAGGAAAGCATCTTTTACTTAATCATATATTTGCCTTATCATTAAGTTAGTTCAGAGAGCATGCATAAGTCTGGCAAGGCGATTTTCGTATTTTATTTTTTATTGGCTTCACTTGCTGTCTGCAGTCGACGTTTTTGAGCGAGAGTTAATTTTAAGAAGCCGCGCACGTGGCGTATGTGTAATATGCAACACAGTATGTATGTATGCTCATGTCGGGTGTTTGCATTTTGCATTTTTATATAGTAGTTTTTACTTTTTGCTTATGTTGTGTTGCCTTTAAAATCTGCTGCAAACAAGCAGCTATGGGAACTTGCATAAAGCCAAGAAACCTGCTGCTGACTGAACTCAAGTGCGGCGTTGTCGTCGACATGAAGGCAACGCCTTGAAGCATGCACAGCACGCAACATTCTCATAAAAATTAGAGCCTGCCCCGAGTTGAATCGAGTCGACTCAACTCAGAGCTAAGTTGAGCCGGGGATCAAGTGTGCGGCGTGAGAGCCGAGTGCATGTTGCATGCAACATTGCTATTTATGAACTCAACGATGATGCCACTCCCTTTCTTAGACTGTGTGTTTGTGTGTGTGTGTAGTATTTGCAGCCAACATTCGCCATAAATTGCAGCAGATAAATTTCATTCTCGGATTTCGTTTTGCTTTTTGCCACTACTACAGTCGGCTTACATTACTGGCCCCCTGTCTGCCCTTTGGCCGGCAAAGAAAAATATTATTCAGCATACCCTTACAAACATTTGGGTTCTTTTAACTTTTAAAACGAAAGCAACCAATAAAACTATTTACCAAATGTTAAATTTAATATAAAAACATTGGAACAATTGTTATAGTTAGCTATTTAAAAAATTTAATATTGCATTTATATTATGAAATTAGTTGACTTTACAATTAACATAATTCAACTGAGCTACAAAACAGTAATATAAAGTACTTAATCATTCGGTGTGTGATATTTGTGCTTTCTTCGTGTTTTGCATGCAATGGATTAAAATCTTTTTTAAGCTGCTACGCCGGGCAGGCAGTCAGGCAGACCAACCAACCACATAACACAGCACAGTTGCCCATTTTATTTATGTCAATCTATGTGTAGTACTTGTTGGCTGTTTGCTCCTTGGCAGCGAAACTAGGCCTGGACTTTAGGCCCGGGAAATGCATACTATACATAAATATACAAAATAAATAATCAGTTGGCAACGTCAGCAAAGGGGCACGCCCTCATCCTGAAGCTGAATTCCCCAAGGGTGTTGGCCCTGTAAGAATGGTGCTGAAAGCAGCAGCAACAACAAAGATTTTTAACTCTTTGTACAGTTGCACTGTTGTTGGTTTTTAATTATGTATATGATATTTTTTTGTAATTTGCGCTTTAAACGCCGCTGATAGTTGTAATTTTCTGCAGCGCTGTGCGCGGCTATTTATTTATTTTCTTTGTGGAACTTTTGCATTTATAATACATTTAAATTAATTACATTCTTAATGTGGCCATAATCCCTGCCATGCGTTAAATGACTTTTGTATTTTTTTATAAGCTTGCAGATTAATTTTTTTGTTTTAAAACCATTCTCAATGCCGAACTTAATAAATATACTTATGGGATTAGCAGACGTGCTAAAAAACAAATTACTATGCAGCTTTTGAAGCTACTAAACAAATACAATTAACTATCGGTTGTTAAAATTACTCTGTTAATATCAGGTTTGGCGAATATCACATGTCACATGACTTAACTGATACTGATATTAAAGCACTTACACAACATTTGCAGGCTTTACGAATATTAAAACTTAATACAATTTAAATTATGCAATAATTTGCACAGCACACCACATTTATCAGTTATATCTCTTAATATGAAGCCATTAAACAAAAAATTAATTAATAACGAACAGCAAATTACAATTTCATATACTGCATTGTCAATTGAATCAACCAATAGGGACAGACACATGAGCCGGGTTAACACACAAGCACACACACCCACAAAAAAAGACCAGAAGGGTTGGCCTGCGACCCCAGCTTGAGCCGCAATAAAATTCTGTAGCAATTACCAATTTTTCTGCTGTTGCTCTTGGCCACATTTGCAACACGCATTTAATTGCTTGTCAGTGCGGCATATAGTAGAAGTGTTTTTTTTTTTTTAATTTTATTTTATTATTGGTGCTGTTGTTGTTATCATTATTATTGTGGCTGGGGCATTTAATTTTTTGAACAGCGTGCGCTTGTCACCATAAAAATCAGTCAAGTGCAATTCTACCCTAGTAAATGCAGCTCACTGTGGAACAAATTTGAGGCCAGCAAAAATAGCTATATATATAATAATATTTCAATTTGCGGTTATTCACTCGTTTGAATACAAAATTATTTACAGTATGCCATAAAATAAACAATGTGGTGTTAAAAATGGTACTTTTTCTGTTTGCCGATGTGTTGTACGCTGTAATCATTTAATGACAACGAACAAAACACTTTTCTAATTGTACACATGCTTTAATGGAAACAACTTTATGTACATCAGAGCCTGCTTACAAGTTTTTCAATTATTGCCATGTTTACCTGATTAAAGTTAGGGACTGTAATTTGTTGACCACTGTGCCACGGCGGCTGGCCGCACTTCGTTAGCTTCAAAAATGCCTGGGGTTCAGTTCGAGTTCGCGGTCATTGGCGTGGCATTGCACCACCAGTCATCAGTCGCCGTGGCAGTGGCAGTGGCTGTTAGTGGTTTGCCATTGAAATGCGTCTGGTTCGCGTTGGCATTTTCGATAGCTCCACACGTACGCTCGAATACCCATGTAACAAGAAACACGAGAATTCAATTTGTTGATAAAAAAAAATAAAAAATACCAACAGAAATCTGTAAAATTTGTTAGCCCTTCAAGGCACAACATATGTATGTATGTAAGTATATCGAGGGTCAAATTTAAACAAACAATAAAACAAATAACGCTTCTCCAAGTGGGGGCCTCAGCTAAACAATTTTATGTTAGTCTGATTGTAATACATGTTGGCAAGAGCTACAAAACCTGAATGAAATATTTAATTTTCCAAAACGGAGCATTGATTTTTTGTACCCAATTAAGTGTAAAATGTTCCCAAAAAATGCAATTAATTGCTTATTGGCATATAGACTGTGTCCAGGCAATTTGTTTTAATGATATTTTATCTTGTTTGCGTCGGTTTACAAATAAAAAACTGCAATTACCGATAATTATAATGAAAGCAAATAATAAATTTATTTTCCATTACATTCTTTGAGCACTTCAAACTATGATGATTCAGGTATGTGAATAGCCTTGTCTGTGCAACTAATTAGAGTTTTATCAAGCCCTTTAAAAAGTCGTTAAATTTTTCTATTTTAACATAAAAATATTTGTTTTTCTTATTGTGATAATGTCTTATCTGTACATACATGTACATAAAATAAAATTGAAACCTTTAAAAATGTGGGGTAATTAAATGCAAGCAGCAGAAAAAAATGCTTTTAACGATTCACGTCATGAGTTTTAATATTTGTTATTGTCTCTGTATCTGCAAAGATACTATCAATTTTTTTCAATGGTGTGTGCGACATTTTACACGAGAAAACACGCAGTTGTCCGATGACTGACAAAGATACAATCGCTCAACAAAAATAGTCGTTTGCTTGTAATTGTTGTGTTTGAGGGGGAAATGGAAAGTGTTCGTAGCAAGCGACCTTGGTAGAGCCATCGTTAACTAACTTTGTGATTTGATTTAGGTAAAAAGTTGTTTAACTGTTTGATATCCGCTGTTGGAAATGTAGTGAATGTTATTTTTCGTTCATATTTCGAGCTTCATAGTTTTTGGTTTGTTTACATTTAAATTTAATTGAATACAAAATGCAATTGCTGACAACCATGCGAACCTATTTGTATATATATAAATATATATAATTGCACAAGAAGCGCACTATCAAGAAAACTTTGTTGTAACCTATGTTCACCTTTGTCGGTTTCCCGCATCAATACATTATATTCTGTTTACTCAAATACAAAATGGAACAATTATTGAACTGCAAACACATACATCAATTTGATATGATTGACAAATATTGGCACTCGCCATTTCTCTCGAATGCCCTTGGGTGACTTTCGCTGGCTGGCTGGCTGGATAAAGTGTGGCTAATTAACCAGTTAAAATAACAAAAACAGCAACAATTGATATGCGAACAACAAACGCTAAATTAACAACAGCAAATGCCAGCGTCATAGCAACGTCTATTAGTCATCCACAAACGCTAAAGCTGAACCAGAACCTGAACCGGCACCTGAGTCCATTTCTTTCCTTCACTTCACTTCTGTGAGCTACTACAATTTAATTAACGACGTTGCAGAAAATTAGCATAAATGATTTAATTAAAGGTGAGTGCCAGTCGAAAGCAAGTCTAAGACTAAGAGGGCGGATCTCCCAGCGCGACTACCAAAAGGCGTCTCGATGGAAGCTTCTCTGTGCAAAGCTATAAAGCAGCTAACAAAGTCATCTGTTAATTTTTTAACGGCATTTTATAAATCTTTTAACACCTGGTCTTCAAATGTTGTGTAGTTTAAATGGTTGACTGCATTTAAATTACCATAAATCTTTTGCCGAAACAAATCCATTTGAATGCCCTATTTGCGAACGCTTGAAATAAAATTTGTGAACAAAATAGTTAAGTACATGGAAATACATATATGTAATTGTATTATACATTATAATCAAATGGTTACAAATACATAACAAATTTAATACTTTTATTTTACCCAGTAGCTGATTTTCGTTAAACAATAGGGTATTTTGCAAAAAACGCTTTTGTGTAGTACAACAATTCATTAAATTTTAAACTGTTTATCGGTTATCAAAAGCTAGTCATGGAAAGTTTTTATTTGAGCTTCTATACACATTTTTAAAAGGGTATTTGCTATCCATTCATTCTTATTTTGCTATTTAATTGTTTTGATATTATTATTGTTATTATGATTAGTACATATTTATTGTATAGTTCAAAAACAAATTGTTACAAGCGACAGCTGCAAATTTTATTCAAATGCTATAATATTTAATTCTGCTTTTGTTGACGAACAACTAGAGTTTTATAGCAAATAAAATGAAACCGCATTGAAACTAGTATAAAAACATTTTCATTGCGAATTGAAAGTGCACAATGAGAGCGCAATCGCAAATTGATTTGTGTGGTTTTTATGAAAAATTCCGAATGTACATTCAGCTTTTGTCCTGGCCCACTCTTCTATGCTACCGAAAAAAACAACATATAAAAAACTGGATCAGGCTCAGCATAAAAACATTTTTGCAGGCCAATAAATTTATAATCACGCTTTCAAATGCTAAATTTTTAAAGGCAATATAAATAGCTCAATAAATGCATAGCTTTAACATTTACACAGTTTAAATTAACTTAAATGTGAATATTTGTGGAGAGTAAACATTTAATGCAAATGAAGTAATTCTGTTTGCGAATTAAAAAAAAACATTGGATGCAGTATGTTTAAAAAACCACAGATAAAATCGAGACTATTTTCTGGGATTACAAATATTACTATTTGACACACAACAGTATCTTATCTACTGAGCTCTTATTGTGAACTGTAAAGTTTACACAAGCAAAATATAGTTCTTTCAGGTGCAAACATTTGCATCATAAATAATGTTTGAATAAAAGTGATCAAATAACATTTTTGCAAAGTGCATGCATGCGTATTTGTGCTTATGAATTTTATTGTTTTTGTGCTATGCCCCGTTTAGTTTTTGGTTATTCAAATTAAATATTTGCAGAGCCAGGGACAGGTGTTCAAACAGCGACAGAGTTAGATAATTTTTACATTTTTCAGGGAGGAGCAGTGAAG
The DNA here is from genome assembly GCA_018901835.1 of Scaptomyza graminum. Classification (NCBI taxonomy): domain Eukaryota; kingdom Metazoa; phylum Arthropoda; class Insecta; order Diptera; family Drosophilidae; genus Scaptomyza; species Scaptomyza graminum. The sequence goes on from JAEIFL010000303.1 coordinate 5,595,451, forward strand.
ACGTCAAATGGGAAACAGTCAGTCACAACTGTTTCAATCGATTTGCCTACATGTGACGGCATCGTGCTGCCAACTTGTGACGCGTGCAACGCAACAGCTGCTGCTACTTTGTATACATTTTCAGGCTGCTATGTGTGGGAGCAGATGGGAGCAGCTGGAAGCAGCCGAGCAAAGATGCCTTTATAACTTAAAATCAAAAATTGGAAATGCAAAAAAAAAACTTCCTGACATCGTAAATTTTAATAAATTCAAAACTTTGCGCTTACCCAGGAGTTGAGCCATAAACTCTATGTGTTACGCATACTGTAAATCGGCTTAGGCAGCTTAGGTCTCCAACAACAACAATAATTGACGTAATGAAAATTTATGAAATTTCAGGCACAAAGCGAGAGCTTTTGACTTTAAAATATGAACTTCGTTTAAGCTGGTAGGATCTCTTTGCTAAAATAAAATTATGACTCATTATTCTAAGAAGGTGCTCTGCTGGCTAATACAATATATCACATAATCCTGCAACTGAACCAATATATCAAATGCATTTCGAAACAAAGGGGACATATGCTAAGGGACAATTTCTACACTGGAATCAAGTAGTAGCCACCGTGCACATTTCTCATCGAAGTTTAATGAGACATCATTTAGATAAGTCGTCAGACTCTTAACAGTAATCTGTGATAACGCTGCGTATACTTTACAGCCGGGCAAAAACTTCCGTTGCATCACCGACCTAACTCACTAGTTAAAACTCCTCACCACTACCATGTCTGAGGGGAAGTTGGGTGACGTAGATGAGTTAGACGTAAATGATGCGCGATTATAAGATTTTTATTATATTATAGACTGGCAAACATTTGCTTAGCGTCTGGTATGATTCCAACTAACTGTTGGTACTTAATGCTAAATAATAAAAGGCTGAGCAGCCGATAAAAGTTGTTAACAGGAAAAACACCTGCTGAAATCGGCTGTCGTCGTTTCTAAAACACACATATGAAATTATTTGTTTGAATGTTTTGTTTTTAAATTATACGTGTCGGCCGACACCTCTTCAGCGTTATCATCATATAAATACGCATCTGGGATTCCGCCTATGCCATTCCAGTTTAATTGTGTAACCATAAGGTTGGCTTCTGTGTGCGCATCAAAAGCAACAAGTGTTACGTTTAAAAATTAAAAATTACCAGCTATAACAATAGTATTTATTCCGTGTGTGCTTCAATTAAAACATAAGCTTTGTAAGTCACCCTTATAGACTAATTTTGTCAGCAAATTTAAAAAAACAGCTATTTTTATTTTTTTTAACTATTTGCACAACTGCTCCCGATGGCTATTGTTCTGTTGTTCTATTTAGCGCATATGAGTCACAAGTCAAATAATACAGTTTCGGTGATTCAATACCTGTTCATACAAAAGCCGTTAACGCAATGTCTTTTGACCATGTGCTAAAAATAGCTAGTACAATGGACGTAAGTTCATTTTTTTAATTTTTGCCTGTTTAAGGTTGTCTATATGCAAATTGGTCGAATAAACAGTGTTTTTAAAGTTCAAAATGATATTCATGTTCACTTTACGGCAAAAAGTGGCTATTATTTACGGAATAAAAGTGACAAAGCCTTCTTAAACGAAAAAAATGTTACAAGCAACGAATTGGAATTTAACCATATGCGATTCAGCTACTTGGACGCATAAACCGTAAACACAAAGATATTAAACAAACATTCTGATATTAACATCACCCAAATTTGCCGTAAATTTAACCAGAACATTCGAAACTCAGTTTCGACAGTCAGTATCACTCGCGCAATCGTTGCGTTACGTATACAACGTACCACATTATGAACGACAAGGCAAAATATTTTGGGTAAAGCAGACAGAAAAAATCATGTTTATTAGTGCAAGTGTTTTTCTTGTTTTGTTTAATCCGGAAGATTCGGTTGAGGCCCTTGTCAAGGTTCTGTAAAGTTGACAGACAAGCCTCTTAATGAATGAACAACAATTACATCGTCGACAATCTGAAGTCTATGCAAATTGACTGACTTGACGGCAACTTTATTTGTGTTCGTTATGTATGCGGGTGACCTTCGGCCCAAAAGGCAAAATAAAAAATAGACGAAGGCTTTCCAGCTATGAAAATGGGTAGAAGCAGCAGCAGCAGCAACAAACATTGCAAGTGACAACAGATAGCAACATCCATTTGGCTAATAAATGATGTGGCCCAAAACGGGACCTAAGAATAGCAGCAACAACAGCAAGTACTTCCTTTCCAAGGAAGAAGCCACACACGAGCACACACCCGACAGTCCAGTGTCGTTGCTGCTGTTGCTGCTGATGTCAATCAAGACGTGCAACGTTTTTAGCATAAACATAAAGTGACTTTGTTGCTGTTGTTGTTGTGACACAAGCTGCCGTTCTCAAACTTTGTTGTTAATGTTGTAGTTGTTCTTGTTTTGTCGTGTAATTGCTGTTACGCTTTACCAAGTTATTAAGTGAGTTTGTTGTTGTTGCTTCTGCCGCTGCTGCTGTTGCAACATAATCTTGTGATTATGACAAGTTGCTTAAATTTTGCTGCTGTCCTAAGCGAAATTCAAATTAAACTTGATAACTTTATACCGAGTGTTGCTCCAAACGTTTCTGCTCTTGTCTGCTGCTCGCCTGTTGCCTACTTTTAGGCTAGCTAAATGGATGGTCAAACTTAATTTTAGTTTTGTTAACGCAGTGTACCCAAACAGTTTACGGAATGGTATGCATGGAATGTCACACTTTAAGTCCCAACTGTTGCATTCCACAGATTAACTGAATCCCATTATTGTTGACGACTAATTACCTTTAATTATAAATTGAACTAAAAACGAGTATAAATTTTGTGTGCAGCTGACACACGCAAATGTCTCACCTGTCTGTCACGACATGCAGATGGTTTCATCGTTTTGGTTAGATACCCTACAAACTAAACGGTATTTTTAATCGGTAGCTTCTTCATGACATTACATTCTTCAAAATATATAACTTGATAGTTAAACATTATTTTTGTAATGTGCGGTAGAAAGTATTTCAAAAATTATTTTATTTTATTCTTAAAAATATAATAAATAAGTTATTAATGTATTAAAGAGTCCTTTTCCACCAATTACAATTCTTCTTACGTATAATCGACAAAAAGAAAGGGTGTTATCAAGTTAAGAAATCCCAAAGTAGACATTTTTGTTGATTTTACACATGCGTAGTTGTAATGATGATTTCAGCTGAAACATGAAGTGCCATTGACGTACATATTGGCTAATTGCACACTCTTTGCCGTCAATTGCGCGCATATCCACGGAATGCGGTAAATGAGAAAGCGGCGCCTGCACACATATGTACATACATATATTAAAGACACACACATGCATATAAAAACTCTTTTATAACATTAATTGCATGTTGATAGTGTTTGTTTATTTGTGTTTGCGCTGTTTGTTTATCCGTTAACGTATGTCAACTTTAAGCGAGACGCTCTTTAATTGCAGCTGGTTTATATTTGCACCAAACAATCAATCATTCAATCTATGAATGAATTAGTTATGCAATGCCTGACAAGCTGGCATCCAACGAGCCTCAGCTTTAGCTTCTACTCTCATTAATAAATGGCGCTTGGCCAACTTTGGTTTTATATAAATTTATCATAAGCCGCAGTTTAGTAGTCGACTTAATTGTTTATCTTCAAGTTGTCAACACTTTTCCAAGAGTTAGATGCAATTTGCGTCTCATGAATATTAATGCCAAATAAGTATAATTAAATATGCTAATTACAGCTGATTGTACGCAAATAATTTGTACAATCATTTGAAATTATAATTTTTTGGCGCACGATTACTGCTAAATCACGCCTTTTACACGCCCCAAACAATAACAGCAACAACTGCCCGCCCAGAAGGATAACACGCATTTTAAGCTGACAATTTAGCATAAATTCAAATAAAATCTACAACAATGTTCCATTTGAATTAGGGAGGGAGTGGAAGGAGGGGTGGTGTGCCAACTGCTGCCGGGCAACTGTTGCCAATTTTAGCAGCAGTAACACGACTAAACAACAAAAACGGCAACAACAAAAAATGTAGACAAGAATTAAATAAATAACTTTGTTGCCAGCAAAGTTTTTCGCTGGCAGCAAACAATTTGTGCAGCTGCCACATGCAGCTATAAAGGGCACTAAAGGGGGAGTTAGACACGTAGAATCCCGCCACCCGCCACACGGCTGACTTGCCATTTTTACCTGTCGAGGCTGCATAGAAAATGTTGTCTCTTATCTTGGCAGGCCACTGCCAGAGGTGGATGTAGTGTCAGTAAAAGTGGCTACCATTCTGCATATTGGCTGCGAGCAGATGACACGAAAAACGTTGAGCCAACTAATTTTTTTTTATCAACGTAAGTGAATTAAAGTTTTAATAACTGGCCATGGCAGCATCAGTGTACACAGAGAAAAGTTAATTGAAAATCTAATGGCCAGCTAACTGACAGCTTAATTGCAACAAAAAAAACGATACACTGTATCAAAGCGAATCTTTCAACTATCGTCTTGTATTAGTAGTATTTACCATATAGTGACTGCATCTGAAAGTGGCATAAACATAATTAAAATGCAGTTTTATAAGCTTCGCTTCAACTAGCACACACACACAACGGAAATGATAATGTTAACAAGAACTTTGGTGCGGCCCACCTGTTGTTGTTTTTGGGGCTGCAACCATAAATATTAATTTAAAGCAATTCCTTGGTGACAAAATGTAGCAAGTTTAATTTATTACCGGCAAGAAGCCTTTGTGCAAACAAAAGAGTCCAAAAAAGCTTTTTAATTTGAACTGCCAGACAAACACACACAGAGGGAGAGGCAGACAGTAAGACAGTTGGACAAACGATTCAACGCTCGAGTGCTGTAAGAGATCCAAAACATTTCATTAGTTCAATTAGTCAGCAAAGCTACGAAAACCTGACACTGGGTTAGGACTGACTGGGATAGGGATGGGTGGGCAGGTGGAGTGTTTGCCCGAGTGGGTTGCTTGAGTGTCAAGTGACAGCATTTTAACCGATGTCTAGTGTCCTTTTGTTGTGTCACACGAAATACAAGACAAATTATAGTTTGCTCAGACCATGGCTGGACATTTAAATGCAAATTTATGATCAGACGACAGCAGTAGGAACATAAAGTATCTATATCTATGGTAATTGTCTTTGTGTACGGTCATTAACACGCCACTAGAAAATATACAATAGAAAAAATAATGTCTACAATTGACATAGTTCAATGTGCGATTATAATGGAAAACGCATTTATAAAGCACACACATAAATCACACTTCATCTCCAACATGTAATATAATTCGATTTTATTAACATAAGCTTAGCATTCTATAGTTTTTTGTATGAGGACGAATATATTTCCTTTGTCTCAGCAAACTGGCTTGGCAATCTACCACAACTATCTATCATGCGACTGATTAAGCTAAAATTATTAATTTGATGAGAGGTTTACAAAATGTTAATAACAATTACATACTTATATATTATAATTATATAAAAAATTAACAATTGTTAATAACAATACTACTTAGAAGTTTCTAAACTTTTTTTAACGCTTAGTTATTCTTTCACTCACCCACAAAAAATCACGTTTTTAAATTTTTAACACAAAATAAAAGTTTTCAAAAGGATTACGTAATCTACACAGCACTTTTACAACTTTGTTGTATTCTGGTATAATGCTTACAGCTTTTAAAATTGTTTATCGATTTGAAACCAATTATGCAAAACTGTGAACATTTTTAAACATTATGCATCGATGCTTTCACAGATCAAGTATAATATGTAAACATGGGCATTGTGAGTTCAAGCACACGTCACTTTCTGAGAAACAACACAAAAGTTCAAAAAGTTTTTCCAATGAACTTAAATAATGAACTTCAATAACGAATGTTCATTTTCAATGCTTAAAAGATATTATAGACTGTGAGTAGAAGCACACATCATATTCTTAGAAATGAGATAAATGTGCAACATGTTTTTCCAATGAACTTAAATCCTAAAGAGATATTATAGAAGCCAACAAAAGACTTTCCGAGGAAAAAAAATCAAATAGATTTCAGTATGTTAAAGTAGTCATAAGTCACAGATGGAAACAAAATCAGTTTAGGGTTGTTTTGATGCTCAATATTGAATTAAACTGCATTTATCAAGCTCACTTATAAGCAACATCGTTAAAAATTATGTAACTTTAATTTCTTTCTGTTTATATTGATTTTTGGTAACAGAATTAATTGATCAATCGTTGGATATGTCCAATTATAAGTGGGTGTAATGAGTCTGCCACAAGTGGCCCGACTAGCAACCACTAAACGTGTTAATATGCCTAATATGCAAAACTGTCGGCGTCATTGTCGCAACACTCAGCGTCCAGGACTAACTAACTAACCTAATTATTTGTGAAATGTGCGCAGAGCAGAGCAAAGGAAATGCAAGCATAAAGCCGCAGACCATTGTATGCACAGCAGGTGAAAGTGGAGTACCGTTGAGAAGAGAAGCCTGGAGCGCAGTTTGCCAGTTGAAAGGGCACTGCACAGCACGCGTAATGAAAACTTTGTTAAAGCAGAAGTGCAGCTGAAGAACAGAAACAAAATAAAAGTATTATCAGAGGGAAAGCAAACTCAAACTCCAGCTATACAAAGGCGACAGTGCAAGCCGAGTAGCATTTAGTGGTGTTGAGTGGTAGTTGTGGTGCTGTTGAAGCTATGTGGCATCCGGTGCATGGAACGTAAACGTGAACACAGAACATGGCGACAACGGGGTATTAGTTGTGCATGTTTGCAACTCACGAGCCGGGCATTAAAAGAGCTGCTGTGAAAGCATAAAAACAACTACAGCCATGACCACTAAATTGCCAGGATGAAGTGGTGGCTGCCCAGGACGATGTTGATCAAATTAACAGCATGTGGCTCCGGCATTGCTTGGTTTCACTTTTGTGTTGCATACTTTTTAGCGGCCAGTGAGTCACGCAAATTACTTGAGCGAAATAGCAGCCCAATTTGTTGCAACTACAAACTAAATTAACTTTACAGCTGTCAAGTTGACACAAACTTTTGCGATGAATGAGAGAAACCCTTTTAAAAACTCAGACAGAAAATTATTAATTCGGGAAATAATGAATGAAGGCTAAAAGTATAAAGTTAAAGCCAATCTGATCTTTCGTAAGCCAAAAGTTGTTTGTAACAATTTCCAAGACTCTGTTTGTCGGGCTCATGTTAAAGAATGAGATGTAATTCAAACTTTATCCCTTTTGCAATGCATTGAAAAATTGGCAATTGCAGCAACTAAAAAAAATGAAACCAGACACAAGAACTACAAGTAACAACGATAAATAAACAACAACTGCAGCCAGTAATTATTTTCGTGTGCTTTGATGAATGACTTTGACGCTTCGGTTAGGTGGAGAGTTTAGAGCCGAAAGCCAAGTTTGAGTTTCGAGGCATGAAAAAAACAACAACCAAACTAGCAACGCACGCCCCCCAATGACTTTTCTCATTAGACAGTCGACCGAACGTGGTCAAAAAGAAATGGAACAAAAGTTTTCCAAACCGCTGGACGCATTTAAAAAGGCAACATGTGTAAAGCGTCGAGCGGTTAAAAGCAAACTAACAAACGCAACAGAACTGAACAAAACAGAACAAACAATTGCCCAATGCAACAGAGGAGAAAGCAAGAAACAGAATAAGCAGTTGAAAAACATTGAAAATCGCTGAAACAGTTGCATGTTGGCCAAAAGTTTGTGGACCGCATACTTCAACTTCAATTTGCTAGAACTGATGAAGGAAGCAAAGAGAAGGAGGGACGGGTTGATGGGTAGACGCCTGTTTCACTCGTATTTCATTACTCGAACTGGTATTAAGTGGCAAAGTTTTGTGTTTAACAACTTTTAGCAGCCGTGCGGCAAAAATAAGGTAGAAAAACCTGATGAAAGTTCGCTCTGCAAAAAGCAGCAGCACAAATACAACTAAACCGAAAACGCAAGAAGGAATAAACAACATTAAAACAAAACAAAAAACAGCAGCCGAAACAGAAGTAACTTGCAGCCACTTGACTTAACTGCACTTTGCACGCAGTTCCAAATGAAGAAAATTAAGGAAGGGCCAAGAAGGTGTGGTCGACAGCCAAGCCAAAATGAAAGGCGACAGTTTACTAGCAACAAAATTGACAAACACGATTGCAAGCACATTAAGTTGAAGATGTGCAAGGAAAGGGGGGGCATTTTGAAGACAACTTATACCACTTGATGGTCCAAAAAGTTATCCCCTCATCGCTCGTCGTTGTGTAAGCTGAAACCCATTATGAGCGAAACTTTTGCACCACATTTCCATGTATTTTTGATTGGCAAAATCTGCTCGCAATCTGAAAGTTGTTTCGGAAGCAATAGCGGAAGAACGAGACAGAGAGAGAGAGAGAGAGAGAGAGGGAGTGAGAGTGAGAGAGAGCCAAACACAACTTCCAATTTGCCGGGTACTTTAATTATCCGAACGCACTTGCAAATGCAACGAGCGTTAAAAGTTTTATGCATTATAATGAAATGCATATATTGCATGCAACTTTGTTGCTCGCCCCATGGCTTTGAAATAAGGGTGAAGCTGCCACTGCCACTACTACTGCAACTACCTAGCTAGTACCTCATAAATCTAGTTTGGACTTTTCATAACGTTTCCAACGGTCGTAGATCCTTATCAGGGTTTTAATGCTGAGGAATTTTTGAAGTTGTCATTTCACTTTAAAAGCTCTATTGATTTTTACTTTTTCATCATTTAATTTTTTCCACAAAGTTTATAGTCTTAATCTTCTTTCATTTTGGGTTTTCTTTATTTTAACATTCTTACAAATTTATTACCTGTAGTAATGCATTGTTACTTTGACATTTTTAATTATGTTTTTTTACTTAACATTCCCTCAACAAAAGTCAACTCTTATTATCGACTTTTTTTATAGTTCTATGACTTTTAGTTTTTTTTTCGTTAAACCTTTTAAAACTAAAGCAGCTTGACAAGCTAATCTTTCCATTAGTGCATTTAATCATTAGGACCCAACATCAATTTGCTATCGATTGAGCCACACCCAGAGTAAAGCCAAACAACACAATTACCATAATAACCTGCCTTAAGTTAGTTATCGCAGGTGAAAATGTTTAAGGCGAGAGTGTAGGAGACAAGAAGTTACTCAGTAAAAAAAGTAATTTTATAATAAATGCAACTCATCTTTTTTGGAATTAAAAAACAAAAGTGTAATCTTAAAATCTCTAAGGTTCGAGCTTGAAAGAATATCGAAACTGCTATATTTATGCATTATAGAATCTGAAAATGTGCCCTCTACCTGTAACACTTACTTAAAAAACATTATTCAACCCTTGCAATTCCTTGCTTGTTCATTTTATGGATGCAAGGTAACAGAATTGATCAAGGTGTTGGCTGAGCTATAGAGCATGGAGATAACCATGCCATTTCGACCAAATGTCGAACTGGTCACTCCTTTTGCTGCTTGGCATGCAACAAAAAAAAATGCAAAATCATGCATTAAACATGCAACTCCTGCTTTCAGCTCTTTGTATAAGTATGTGTGTTTGCGTAAAAGAAAAGTAAAATAAATAAGACCACAGTTTTTCATACGTTTTGCGTCACTTTAAGGCCAACGTGAGGTGGCAACTTTTGATGCCCTTTGGCCCGGGCTTGGACGCTGGCCAACAGGCGAGCGGCAGCGGTTGCGGCGGGGCGTGTCAGTGGCGCGGAAAGGTATGCAACGCAATGCTGCACTTTGGCTAAATTACATTTTCAATTTGTCAGTGGCAGAGGCGGAAACAGCAGAGCAGGCAAATGGCCAGAAAAGAAAAGAAAAGAAATATAAAAAGATATACATAATAAAATGGAAAAAAATTTGAAAATAGACAGATGCAGACGCAAGGCGTGGCTGAATGCCCATCAATGCCAAATTAAGTGGTGTTCTTTTTTACAAATGTGTTTTTGATATTTTCATTGGACTTGATTTAGTGGCGCATTACTCTGAAGATTTAAGATCTTATGTCACGCGTGCTGAATATTTCATGAGTTGCAGACATTTTGACTATATTCTGTCTCCCGCTTTCGCTTGAAGTTGATTTTGGTTTGCGCTGGCCTCCGCTTTCATGTTAATAACTTTCCATTGTGGCTGTCAACTTCAGACATACACAAACAAGCACACGCACACAATGGGCCCAGCCAAGATTCACGACATCTCACTGATTCTCTGAGGTTGCTTTTGGCTGAAACTGCTGCTACAAGCTGCTCTATAATTTATGGTTCTTGGCATTGACGACTCCTTCATCAACGCGTCGCACACATGTCGCCAAGTTTCGTATAATTTTTCAAGCTGCGCGCCAAAAGTGCATGAATATTAACTGCATGTGTTTTTTTGGTGGAGCCACGAGGAAAGCGGGGCTAAATGGGCAAGGCCAGCGACAATGATGTGAGCACCGTCTTTTAGCGTCGTTTTCCTGGCTGAAACTATGCCACTCATCCCACCTATCCACATACATGGTATACTTGCACTCCATTTTTATTATAATGCCATGCAAAAGTTTGAAGAGGCAATCTAAGTTGAGGCTTCCTGCTTACTTATGCATACGTGCGGTTTAGTTTTTGGCAGCTTTTAACATACTTGATGAAAATGTGTGCAAATTGTCGTTTGCTGTCTATTGGAAATGGGAATGGATGAAACGGTTGCTTTCTCCCCCAAACCATCTAAGCGAATATGCCACCCCTAAGCAGACTTAAATGCTAGCAGGTAACAAAGCACTGGCAACACGGATAATTTGCTTAAGCTCGGCAAGCAGAAAATAACATTTTGCGCACAAGTTCACACACACAATGGGACGACTTTTGGCCCCGGCTGCTCCTTTTGCTCTTTTTGGCTTATCACATGGCCAAAGAAGCTGACTGCCCGCACAGTCCCATAGTGGACAGCTGTCAGCTCTCAGCTCTCTCGACAACCGTGCAGTTGAAATGTATAGCTAAATCTTTAACAAACAGCAAAAATAAATGCCAGAAGAAACCTGAAAAAACATGACTAATAGTTTGTACAGAAAGGCAAAACAAAAGCCAGACAAAGTGTCAGATAAAAGCTTAAAGGATGGCAAATAACAGAAACACTCACTTACACTCACATGCACATTAAGACACACACACACACACACACGCTCGGACGCATAGAGCTGCATTGTAAATGTTTCCCAATTAGTTCAACATCAAAATGCTTAACGATGCAGATGCTGATGATGATCGAACGAGTTGGCAATAAATTAAATTTACAATTTTCACCGATGACCATTTAATGGGTCGTATGAGTAATTTGAGAAAATACTTCGTTTCAACAAATCGAAATTCAATAGGTTTTAGTTTTTGGCAAAACAAATATAATCGGATTTAAATGTACTAGAATCTTTATAACATCATTTTGAATCTTGTTGATTTTTTTTGAAAACTCAAAAAATATTAGATTGTGTCCTCTAGAGTCTAGACTATTGTGGGAAATATTTAAAGGAGCTACAGATTTAAGGAATTTCTAGACATTTCATGACAAAACTATAAACGCTAGTGTTATAACAACATTACCAGAGAATCTAGGTGAAATTATACTATAATATTTTGATTGTTGAGCACAAGCGGATCAACAGTTGGCTTTGTCGTCACTTTCAAGTACAAGTAAAAACACAAAGTTGCAAAACCAAATCGCACATAAGCTGCACGCTTTTGTGACCCACTACTAACAACACATACAGAGAAAGACATACACACAGGTTTAGGTAAACAGTGGCTGGCGTGAATACAAATGTCAGCAGTGCGAGCAAAGGACACAGTCCATAAATTTTGTAGCTCCTGCAACATTTTGCTTTGTTTTAGCTCATTTGTTTTGGCGCCAACATACACAAAAAGTCTACATCTCTCTTTCTCCCTCTCTCTCCCTTCTCTCTCTCTCTCTCTCTCTCTCTCTCTATCCGTCTATTTATTTGTGAAATACTTTGGTTGGCTTGTTGCAAGGGCTATGACGCAAGGTGGAAAGTGTAAGAGGAGAGCAACCGCAGTTGCTGCCCACGCGCCTGCGGATATGCAACAATGTAGCCAAAGTTTCAACGTCGACGGTTTCGGCATTATGTGCACCGAGCGTGACTAATGTGCACATGTTCAACTATGCTAGAAAACGTTTTGACAACAACACAACACTCCTCCAACCCCACTTTCCCTACCCCTGAAAACCCACACCTTGCAGCGGTATGCCGCTGAAAAGTTGTTTTGACCAACTTGGTATTTGATTTTTGCATTCTGGTTGTCTGGTATCTTTATAGCAGCAACATGGCCAAGGATTTGAGCACTCTGGGTTGGGATTACTTCATGTTTGTGGCATTTATAGCGCTTACCGTCTTGGGACCACTTTGGACGCGCATTTTTGGCAAGGCAAAGCAACGCAGCAAGGCGGATTATGTGTTTGCCACAGGCGGTGTATCCATTATAGCCGTCATGATATCCATAGCACGTGGCACACTTGGCGTACGATCGGTTCTTGGTAAGTTATGCGTCACTTAAAAATAGCTTTTATATGTTTGTTTGTTTGTTTCTGTGTATGCGTGTTTGACGAGAGTTTTTTCTGCAGGGTATCCAAGTGAACTTTATTACCGCGGCTCGGCCATGTGGGAGATAATTTATGGCATGATGAGTGCCTATCCAATCGTTTGCTTTATGTTTGTGCCCGTTTACTTCAACCTGGGCATCACCTCTGTTTATCAGTACATCGATCTAAGGTGAGTTCCCTTGAAACAAAAAAAAATCAAAAAATACAACAGACAGACTTTTATTTAATTAGCACCATGCGACAACATGATAATTGTTGGTGTTTCAACAATCGATTTAATTTTGCAAAAGCTTCGCACAAGTTTATTCTTCATTAGGAAGACCAAATGATTCTAAACAGAAAGGACAGGCTGTTGTGGCACGAGTCGTTGCGTTTGTAAATAAATTTTAATAAAATTTTTGAAAATATAATAAAAATAAAAATATACAAAAAAATGAACAAGAAAAACAAACGTACGCAGACAAAGCCGGACCAAATTAATCTATGTATATACAAATTTTTGTCCTTGTCGTGCCGTGCCAGGACAGTACACTAACTCACTACCTCCAACTCCCAACTTTCAACTGTCGCAAATTGTCGCCTTCCCCCGTTGCCGCTATGTGCGCCTTATAGCCCCAGCAGCCTAATTGTTTTTTAAGATTGAAATTAGTAAACTAATTTGTTATCAAATGTTTGCAGTTTCAACAACAAAATTCAATTAATTGCCAAAATCTGACACAACGCTACGTACGCAGCTTTGGGCAATGCCAGCAATGAGAGGGGGTGTATAGTGACGGGCAAAACAGCAGCAACGGCATAATTTGATTCAACTTTAATTGGTATGTGCGCAGCGACAAGGACAGAGACAGAAACAGCAAATCACTGAGAAATTGAGAAAATATTCAAAATATAGCACAAGCTGCGAGTGATTGATAGCAAAAAGATGCTTAACGAAATTCAAGTTGGCTTAAATGCTACTTTTAAGATAACGTACAAAATATTCTATCTTAATGATTTGCAATCACTAAAGTTTATCGCAGTTGCCATGAGTTGGATTATTGTATAAAGCATTTCAGCTAATTATGATAAATTCTAGTACAAACTGAATAGTTTTAGTTTTGACTGCTTTCAATTAAGTCCTACATACCTGTAAGGCCATCAATCTTGGTTGCTGACATTGATAAGCCCAAAAGTTCCAGTTTCAGTTCACGTCCTCGTCCCAGTCCCATATGCAGATTTGAGACACATGGCGAATTTTGTGTGCGTATAGTTTGATGGCAACCAAACGATATTCAAGACAACAACAAGAACCCTGGAAAGGGATACAGCATGTTGCCGGGCAACAACAAAAAAGTTGTTACATATTTGAAGCCTCATTGTCGCTTGTCAGCGCAACTGGCGCCCCGCGACATATTTATGCATACAACTCCATCAAAATCGGCAAACAAAGACAAAGGGCCACAAGTCGCACACGGCCGATAAGTAAATATGCTACAAAATGCCAAACCACTTTTAGTCCATAAGTAAGATTCTACTACGAACTGAGTAAAGGATAAAAGAAATTGACGAAGTACTATGACACTGCAAAAAAAAATGGCAAACAACAAAATATCCAAAAAATAATATTTTGGCTCTAAAATACCCTCTTAAAAGTTGTAGCAACCTGAACAGCTAGTACAATTTATTTTTAAATATCTTCTTACAAGCTTTGATGTAAATTATATACTATATTTAGGAATGGACAGTTTTTAGAACTTATTTATTTATGCGAAACACATTTCGTAGGCATACGGATTAGAAGCATCAAGTCAAAGATTAAGCCTTGAAGAGCTCAGAGTATAATAAACCAGAAGCCAGCTAAATTTATAAGAACAAACAAAAAAACGAAAACAAGTAGAAAAACCTAAAAGGAAAGTACCTCCCTCACTCAAAAAAAAAAAAAAAAAAAAAAGAAAACAGTCTCAGACACTGGCTGGTTCCCACTTGCGCTTTGCTCTTGACAAATTGTATGACAATTCGTTTGTGTCATAATGTTTATAAATAGCGCGTGCTGTTACTGCCAGGCCTTTTTGCCAGCTTCCCGTCACCCAGTCCGTCAGTCGGTTAACACAACGGAAAACTTGTATAAACAAAAGCCAGAAAACCCCATGAGAAAACTTTCGCATGTGCGTACGTACATCCACATATCTCATGAAGCTAAAGTTGTGTCTATGAGCCTGAATGCATATTGGAAAAAAAAAAAATCATATTCATGATGGTTGAAATGGATATTCTGTGGCGGTAAGCCGAAAAGCTGACTTTCCTTAGAATAACGTACTTGGAAGCCGTTTAATACAAGTAATATTGTAAGCTAAAGAAAAGTTTAAAGTACAAATGTTATTAAATTCCTTTAGCGGTTTAAGTTGTTAGTAAGATTATCAAAAAGGCTTAAAGTCCGTATAGAAAACTTTAAGCAAAATAAAGTAATTTATAAAGTAAAATAGTAATTATCTTGACAAAGTTACTATCCCTCTAGCTCAGAGCCCAGGCATTAAAATCACACCACGGGAATTCTCATAACACTCAAATTCCTTGTTTACAGCTGCATAAAGTTATGTAGTTAAATTAAGAGCATAAAATTGATTTTCTGTGCCTTATCGTAATCGAATCGAAACAATGTGCTTCATTGTCCGCTCGAATTTCCTCCTGGGACAAATTTCACTAATACTTGCACACACCACACAAAAGCACACCCCCACACCTACACACACACATACAGTCAGTCAAGACTTCTCTTTTGTAGGCTTGTCAGCAGGCTGTCGCTAGTGACATCTGCCACTCAGCACATGGTCTTTGCCTCTTGTCCCCAGCTCGAGGGCTCCAGTGTTGCCGAATATATATATATACATAAGTAAGTATATGTATATGTTTGTATTTGTTGGCCAAGATTTGTAGCTGACTTTATGTTAACGCCATTGCGCGCCCTCGCCAAAGTTCAATGGTCAAGTTCTTGACTCGCACTCACAGCACCGAGTTTTTGCCAAAAAAAAAATATGTTACTTGTGGTTGGTGTAATATGAAGTGGAATTCAAGCTGAAGCAAGACAAGCGTTACACACAAGCAATATACACAAAGGACAAGTAAATAAATTGATTTGAGGCTTGTTTTGGACATGGATCAATAAGACACTTGTTAGCACTTATTAAGAGCCAAACACACAAACGCAAACACACACATACACAGAGTCAGAAAAGTGCCAAAAAGTGCGCTCGCTTTTAAGTGCATTTGAATTCCGCTTGAATATTTACAATGTACAAGTGCCACACAGAGTGCCACAGCACAGACAGATCAAAAAGCTCCCTCGTAAAAATAAATGTAAAAACAAAAATAACGAAAACGAGAGCGAACAAATTTAAGGGCCAACATGCACGCATAAATAAAGACATTTTTTGGTGTGTGTGATGGCAGCGAATAAGTGGCGACATGATTTGCAATTCAAAGACGCCAAAGTTTTGTGCGTGGGCTGTAACATGTTTTTAGCTTTCTACACGCCACTCATTCGTACCGTACTTTTCGTCTTAAAGTGGCTTTTACCGAGAGGCACAACATGACTGATTATATTTATTTATGCGCGTCATTTAATCCAATCAAACGACTCAGCATGCACAGCTGGCTAAGATTCGCATCTGATTATATAATTAACTTCGACGCAGTGGACCAAAGCAATCGCCGCTACGCAGAGCACTGATTATGCCCAACTTGCCCCCCATATTAAGCTTGGACCGAAATTTATCCTTTTGTTCAGAGCAGCAACTAACTCCAGCAGCAGCAGCATTGATAAATGATATGCGCAAGCCTAAGCAAATTATCAAAGCGCCAAAGCAGCTCAGGCGGTCTTAACACACACACACACAGCACACCACACAACTACAGACAAACACCGGCAGACTACACCGGCAGACTACACCGGCAGTCTACACAACGGTAATGCATTCAATAAATGCCCCCAACTGAAGAGCGTGAGAAAGAGAGATAGGGAGTTGGCAATTCGTGCGCAGCGAGGCAATAAGCATTATGGTTGGTTGGGTGGTTAGTTTGTCCTTGTTTCGCCTCGCGCCACGGTAATCGCATGAGCGCCCACTGTCCACAGACATTGCTGCAGCAATTATTGCATAATTATGCAATTATTGCGGCACTTACATTTAATTTTGACTTATTAACTTGCGTTCGCGATGCAGTCGAACTTTAAACTCAACTCTGCGAATGCAATTAAAGATAAAATAAAACTATAGCAAGAAGAGGAGAAGAGTGCAAATGGCACTTGGATTGAGCAGCGTGCTGGCAGGCAAATCAATTAAAATCTATGGAGCACAAAAGCCGCCCACTGTGCCAAAGCCCAGTGTTCAATCAACAATAATGCAAGACAAGCAGCGAAAGCCCCGGGTCATCACTCACATAGATAGATAAAGGAATGAGAGGCAATTGTGTAGGGAGAGAATAGGAAGAGAGAGAGAGAGAGGGTTAAGGCGAAAGGGAGATAGAATGAGTATGGTAGATGGAGAGCACTTATGGTGATGAACACGATGTTAACAGGCTAAATGAAAAACAATTGCCACAAGCAAAAGACAGAAAAAACAGAAACACAGACACACAAATAAAACAACAAATAAAACAACAAACAACAACAACAGAAAGAGAGCGAGCTAGCGAGCGAGCGAGCAAGAGAGTCAGATATAATATATCCCATAAATCATATTAAATTGACATATCAGGCAAGAATTGACCGCAAGCGAGACTGTGCCACAAATGTCCGCCCAAAAAAGGCGACAGCGAACAAGAAAAAGAGAGAGAGAGAATGGAATATTATATAATAGACAATATGTTGTTGTCTTAGTGTGCAGCATGTGTGTGTGTGTGAGTGCGTGTGTGCCTTGTGTTTTCTCATGTTTGCCACAACAAAATTTCTTTTATCAATTTCCGTTACAAGAGTTCTAGGAATAACAACAAGAAACAACAGCGATGATGAACGACATGTGTAAATGCCTAAATAAACGTTAGCCCAACTTCTTCGATTCTCCCTCTTTTCTACTTCTGTTACTTTTGCTGCTTTGCAATTAACACGCCCATGCAATTTGTGGTCTATGCGCGCCGACTTCCATTTCATTTCAATTCAATGCTCATCATTAGGCCCACACCAAATTGGTCCGCTCGATTTCTATACTAAATGGCATTTTAATAATGCCGCGATGGCAGCGCTTGCATTATGCTCAGACATTTTTATGAGACAATGAGACAGCCACAAACACACACTATGTATATTTAGACTCTCATACCCATCAACACTTACCCACCACACATGTACTTATCTGGGTCAGCATTGTCATAATTAAAATATACACATACATATAACGCATACGACATGTTGTACACGCTGTCAAGTATGTAAGCCGCTTAAGCCCATGCGAGCCGTGAATTTACAAACGGGCAGAATATGCATTTAAGCGCCCTTAATGCTTCAGCATACACCCAAGAGATGAGTCGGGCGCCGTTTAAGGCAGGAGGCATGTCCGATTGGTGTTTGCTTATTGATTGACATCACCTTATTTCCGCCACACATTCGCCAATAATCAATGTCACATTTAATTTCCTTTTTTTAATTTCAAATATCTCTTTTTAATGACTTGTTGATGACGGCCGTGAGACCTGCCACGGTTCATCCGCCAGCCTTACAATCGTCCCACAAATTATTTATACCAATGCCGGCAGCGGGAGCAGGAGAAATAATAGCTAGAGCATTAGCATGTAGATAAGCCAGAGCTTGATGACAACACAGACTTACATATAAATAAATGTATATGTATTTGTTGGTTGGCTATTAATCATTTAGTGTGCCATCAATAAAGCCAAAACACACACACCCATATAAACTTATATCAATATTAGATAATGCAGTCAGCTTAATAACACACACACATACATATATATATATACATACTTGTGTATGGAAACAAGAGGTGGAACTATAAATGCGGTACTTAGGCACCAACTGCCATTGATGTCTTAAGTGCTTAAGTAGGCTCTGATAATCACATGCACAAATGTTACCTTACGCCCAGCATTTAGTATAATGCAATGGCTTCCAAACTAAGCTGAAATCTTAGTATAATTGAACGTGCATAAATAATCCGAGATGAGAATTGGAAATGTTTCGATGAGTTGTCAATATTGTTCAACAATATCAAAAAACAAAAAAAAACTTTTCCACATTTTGACACTTATATTATTATATTTTGTAGACCCTTCTGAAGGTATTTGGGTTGGAAAGTTAAGAAATGCCCTTAGAAAAATCTGTGTATTCAAATGTTATCATTTTTATCTGAGCGAGATTGAAACAAAAGATAAAAGGCATGCATCGAATATCTATACCAACGGCATTAACCCATTTGCACAGTTATAGCCCACTACGATGTCGTATTAAGGTCTGTGACCCAAACCCTGATGAGACAGAAATATGTTCATTATGCGAGCTTCAAGTGCATGCTGAGCGATCATTAAAAGAGCCCAAGCTGGATATCACTCTGGGTCACTTGCCGCCTTGTCGTGCATTTTACATCCGTTAACATACTCAAACTTTTATGTCCATGTGCTTGCCTGCCACAGGCAAAGGATACCTCATAAAAATCCCCGACACAACTATAAAAACAATCAAACGAGTTACGAACTTGCCATTCTTGTTGGCGTTTTGTTGTTAGAATCGGACCAGCGCCATTTTTATGCCATTACTAGTTTTCTATTTTTGCGACTCAGCTGTCGTAAATTTGTGGCACGGCAGAAATTTGAGCTGCAACTGCCATGCCATGCCTTACCAATGCTTCCGCCCACTTATTGTAGGCGCCCTCATTTTACAGCTGCACTAAGCCATACAAAAAAGGGCGAACCCATTAAAACTTTAATCAACGCAGCTACTAAAAGTAAATAAGGAGAGTAAAGTTTCTTTCCCTGCACTCAACTCTCCTGTTCATATTTCTTAATTAACGCCTTAAATCGAGCCAGGCAAATAACTAAGCACCTTTAACTCACCTGTCGCCAAAACCATTCGCTGCTCAATTTCAGATTCAAGAGCCGCACCGTTCGCTGCCTTGCCTCCGCCACGTATATTGTGCGGCAAATCTGTAACCTGGGCATCACAGTCTATACGCCCAGTGTGGCGCTATCCGCGGTCATTGGTATACCCTATTGGGCCTCCATCGTTGGCATGTCGGCCATTTGCATATTCTTCACCATTATGGTAAGTACTACACTCTGCAAAAATTCATAAAAATTATTAAAAGGATCAATTTGAGTCATCAAGTTCATTCTAACTAGTATTTTCATCTCTTATATCGACTTAGTTCGAGAGATTATCTACACTTTTCTCCAAGTGATGAGGCTGCATGCAGTTCGTGTTGGCAATTGCTTTATATCCTTCATTTGTTTTTAGGGCGGACTAAAGGCGGCCATCAATGCGGACGTCATCCAAACTATAACGATTCTGGTGGTAACCGTTGCGGTTGTCATACAGGGCACCATCTCTAGCGGTGGGCCAAAGAACGTTTACCGGCTGAACCGTGACAATGGTAAGCAATAATCTGTGAGGGTTCGTCCAGGATTGATCATGCCAGCTTATTAGCATCGCCTGTCTAATAACATGCATGTGTATGTTTGTCGTTGTTTGTGTGTGGGTGTTTGGGCTTGCCTGTGTATGCGCCACTTTCATATTTACGCTGACGAATGATGACTATTAAAATTGTAGCCATTTTGGGTTGGTTTTGTTACTACTGCTTTGGCTCATTATGCACATAAATAATGATGATAAAAGCGGCATATAAAACAGTAGTTGTAGTAGCAGCAGCCTCCCCACAAAAGCCACTAAGGATGAGTTCCGTGACGACAGTAATAAAAGTCTGAAAGGAGAGTGTTTTGTCACTTCAGCTTGGAATCGCTGGTTGATGTTCTAACAATAGCCAAGCACTGGGAATAAAGCCATATGACGATGCCATTGAACAGACAAACATCACCCATACTTACGTGCCAACTGCAATTGCATTGTTAACGATACACAATTGTTATTCTATTGTACTATATGTTTGTATGTACTTTCTTTCTATCACATAGGCCGCTTAAGTTTCTGGAACTTTACGGGCGATTTGACGGTGCGCGTTGATACAACTTCCGCTTGGCTGGGACAGCTGTTTATGTCCCTTTCACAGATTGGTTGCCAGCAAAACTTTATGCAGCGTTACGTCAGTCTTAGGTCGCTAAAGGAAGTGCGAAGGTAAGTTTCATTATTATTTTGCAATTTTGTTCATTTTGATTGTTCGATAAGCACATGCAAAATATCGTTATCGAAATAAATCAAGGTCAGGGCTGTTATTCTTATATCCCGTTTTACAAATGGTAGGGTGGTTATTTTATTTACCTTAACCTTATCCAAAGCGATCATTACAAATAATTTTTATCGTCTCTTTTTATGTTTAGGGTCATGCTGAGCAACATTCCAATAGTTTTTCTATTCTTTGCCCTCTCTTGGGTCTCCGGCATGGTCATCTACTCTACGTACATCAACTGCGATCCATTTACCGAGGGCTACATCAAAAAGACAGATGAAATTTTGCCCTTCTTCGTGGAAGACCAGCTGGGCTTCCTGCCCGGCTTTGTTGGCATCTTCATGGCCACACTATTCAATGGTGCACTCTGGTAAGTAACATATATCAACAAATATTTGAACGTAAATTAATCTTTAGATACTTTTATTTAGCATGATGGTCTCGAATCTCAATTCTTTGGCTACTGTTTGTTGGGAGGATTTCGTGTCGCAGTTTCCCAGATTCAAGGGTCTCAATGATAAACAGCAGTTAAGAATTATTAAAATTGTAACTATTATTTGCGGTCTGACTATAATGTGCGTGGCCTTTGGAGTTGGTCTGCTAAACGGCGTCATCGAATCCTCGCTGTTGGTTTTCTCGGCGACATCGGGACCGCTGTTGGGCTGCTTCATTTTGGCCATGATGGTGCCTGTGGCCAACTGGAAGGGCACATCTGCCGGCATGATAACTGCCTGCGCAATTGTATTCTGGATTATTGGAGGAAGCATGACCATTGACAAGCCCTCCTCAATGCTGCCCACCTCTACAGATGTAAGTAGCAAATAGAAAGAAGCTTAAAAATGTTTACTAAATAATTATACTTAACTATCCTTAGGGTTGCTCCAATTCCACCTTCTCGCGTTCAATTGGCAAGCCAAGCTACGGCCTCGATGAGCTGCCTTGGCTCTTGAAGCACACCCCAATCGAAGGCTACAATCAAACATTTGTTGATCCAACCGCCAGGATTGCTCACGATCGGTTAGCATTTCTTGACCTAGTCATAAATATGTAAATGAAACTAACTTTTATCTTCTTCAACTTATTTTCTTAGCACAACCTTGGAGGCATTCTATTCGATTAGCTTTATGTACTACAGTTTGATTGGTACAGCATTGACGGTGCTCATCGGAACACTCATCAGTTGCCTTACCCAACATGCCGATGATGAGTATGACGCCAAGCTGCTGCACCCCTTAATCTTCCGCTGCTACGAACGTCTCAATGTACCCAAACCCTACTACATTAAGCATGAGGAGGAATCGGGTTTGAATAGACGCAGCAGCAGCAATTCATCTGCAACAACGACCTGCAAGGAGGAGAAAATCAATCATGCCTTCGATGCCAACGAGAAAAGCGTGCGGGATGCTAAAGAAAAAAAGAATCCCATAGCTGTGATCTTCACAGAAGCATCAACTCCCCCCAGCAATGTTGAGCGACGCAATTCCATTTGCGACGCCAGCAGAATGCAACTGGACACAGTGCCCGCCGGGCAGACAGGCACTTATCGACAGCTCAACCCCAAGGCGACGTTCTGAGACAGCCCATAAATGATTTGAAACTAACAAATAGAATATTAAATTTATAGACTCTAGGTCGTAAGCTAAGCCATCGTGTAGACTATTTAATTTGAGGAGTAAGTCCGTAAGTCAGTCGTACACCTTCAGTGTATCAAAGTCGATAAAGATGCTGTGATTATTGTAGAAGAGTATAAATAATAATAATAAAACACACTATTTTTGCGAGATGTTTCCAGATGCGTTGTGTAGAAAACCAATTTTATAATTATGTACTTATGTTAAATGTAAGCAAATGTTGTAACAGAATTTTTAATCTTTACATTATTTTTCGTGCAATAAATAAGACAAAATATAAGTATATTTAAATAAATATCAATTGCAAATATTTACTGTCTTGAGACTTGCCATATGGTCGCAAGCAGAAAATTATTAATTACATATATGAAATCAACATTTATAAAATTCTACAATTAAATTTTTTATATGTGTTCCTTTAATATAAAAAATTTTTAATATGTTTTCATTTTGTAAATGGGAACAAAGCTTGTTTTTATCATTAGTAGTACTTTTGATGAATGCATTCAACTCGAAATTTAAATAGCCGCTGAAATGCTTCGTCAAAAGCTCGTTCAGAAGTGCTGCCACTTTGTTGCTGCGGTGCAGAAAAGTCGCTCAGCTGTTTGCCGATAACGATTACGATTTCATCAACAGCTGTTCGATTCAGTGATGCCAAAAGTTTATCAGTTAAACCCTTGTTAAGTTTGGACTGCTTTTGGGGAAGAAAACGTTGTTAAAAAAGCAAATAATCATAAGAACTGAATAAACAAATTATTTCCAAATGGTTTACTCAACATATCAACTTAAATGCAAAGCGCATAACCGAAATACCGTTTAATTTAGCTTGAACATGCTGCTCATCACTCACAGCAACAATCAGCACTTTTTTGAAGGGGGTTTTATTGTTAGCGGCGCAACAAAATCCAAAGCACGCAAAAGATTTCTGCTGCGCAAGTTAAAATTAAACAAATAAATAATAATCGCTATTAAAAATGGCAACTTTGGCTAAGCCAAAAAAAGAAGTAAGTATGAATGCAGTTACTGTTCACCAATAATAAAGCAACTATTTGTGTTTGTGTACTAGAAATCAAAAAGGCAAAGGGCGTCCAACGAGCGCCGGCATGAGGAAGAAGACAAAGACGAGTTATCAACAAGTAGTGTCGACGAACAAAGGCAAAACGAAAATGCGTCGCTGCTGGAAGAGTTCGAGCGTGTGGCTGCCATGGCCAGCAGCAGCAACAACAACACTGAATCCATTATAAGTCACGACTGCTGCATTTCCAGTGACAAGGCGACCGACGAGATAGCAGAAGCAAGAATATCAACAATAGCAAATGATACACTGGCAATTGAAGAGATCGAGGAGGCAGTACCAAGTGCTCCGTGTGCGCCTGAAAGCAGCGTTCCCTTAGTGCAATATCCAAATCTGAAGCCAATACGGATAAGCAATGCTCTCATTGAGGAGCAAAAGACACATATTGTCTACAAGGAGCGGGCGCTGCTGCGCTCACCCGGCTTTGCCCTGGCCAGCAGCCACCTGAAACCATTTACCAGTGAGCAGCTCAACCAGATATATCAATGTACTGATTTGGAACTGGTCAAGCAGTTCGAATTGGAGTTTCTCATGAACACACTGCTCGAATCAAGTGAAACGGATCCGCTCTATTTGGCACTGCAGGAGTATTACAATCTGCAGGGCAAACTTACATCCAACTTTCACGACATCAAGGACAAGCGCAAGGAGTGCCAGGAAAGCCAACAGGCGATTTGGACACGTTATCCGGTGACGCGCACCTTCAGCGCCAGTTGCGGTGACGGCAACGAAGTTAAAGAAAGCCTTACCTTTGAGTAAGTAGAATACCCTAAACTGCCTTAAAACTATATTAATGATATTTATACGTTTACAGCCGCATAAAAGTTGATCGCGTCAAACTAGAAACTGCTACGACATCCTTAACAGTACTCTATGATCTGGTGTGCTATACATATACCACCAACCTGATAACAGCAAAGATAACCAAAGTCAAAATTGACCAAATCATCAATCAGCTGCTGGCATTTCCTCATGTCGATGCTCAGCAGGCAGCTGTTGTGCTTCACAGCCAGTTGGATGCAGCTACTCTGAATTGTGTTGAACAGCTGAGACGCGCAATATCGATCCTTTTCAGCTTTGCACGGCGGCCCAGTCCAAATGAGGTATTGTTATTTTTATCCACTCTTTATCCTTTCTATTGTTGATGCAATTAATTGTACCTTCTCTTAGAATTTCGATGCAGACCTTAAGTTTTGGCTGCGTAGGCTTATTGCACTGCAGTTGCTACTGGCCACCAAGGAGGATCATTGGTTTTTGCTCTTTAACATTTTGCGTTGTCCAAATGGCGTCGGCGCCTGGGCAGCCGAGTTTTTACAGCTGCCAGGCATGGTTGCGACCCAGGCAATGCCCAAGGGCTCTCAACCCAATGAGCTGCCATTGCCACTGAGTTCGCCTGAGGTTAATCACTGTGTTGCTGTACTGCAAATTCTTTTGCTGCCGATAAAAAAGCGCAACGAATTTCTCAAGAGTCAGAGCCAAGCACAAAGTGAGCTGTCTGGATCAACTGCTGGCGGTGATCGCTGGATAGTGGTGGACTCGGATGGCGAAGATACACTTACGCCCACGGGCGAATGTGTTGGCCTTAAAGAAACGGATTTAATAGCACTCCTCAATCAATTGCCCTTTGATAAGCTATTTACGTAAGCTTGCTAATGGCAAATATCTAAATGATCCGAATATATATAAAAGCTTCTAATTTCTAGGTCCGCCATGTGTATTGAAAAGTTTCTTGAGGACTACATAATTGAACCGGATATGATAAAACCACAGCAAATGCTTACCGTTGTTGTCTTCTTCGCACAACTGGTGGAAACCCTCGGCGAGGGCATGTTGACCTACAACAACGAGCGCTACAAGCAGCTGGCCAAGCGCTTGGGACGACTGGTGCGCCACTCCCTGCAATATGCTTCCGATTACCACGAACTCTTCATGTGAGTAGTGCCAGTGAATAGATTTGTTAAAGCTAACTGATGTTCTCATTCGAGCAGCAACAACAATTTGCACAAGCCGCAGGATATTTGTGATCGCATCGAGCTGGAGATGCAGGCGTTGTTAATGCGCGCATGCAGCTATATCTATCGATCTCGTAACTTGGGAACATGGCAATATTTTTCAACGCTGCCCTATTCCACGCTGCATGCTGATATCATTTGGCATCTTTTCTACTACTTAAACGTGGGCTTTCCCACTGACTTGAGCACGCAGCTAACCAATGATCCGGAGGAGGCATTTCAAACAGAGTTTTGGAGCAAATTTGATTTAGCCAATGCGGATGTGTCAGCTGAGGATATGTACTACCTGCTACAGGCCTTTTTTGAGATGGCCAATGGACGCGATTGCACCAAAGACTGGCCAATCATTCGCATCATTTGCCTAACCATCTTTCAGGTGATTAATCATAATGTTTAACAATTGTATCTTCCTATAACTTTTCAACACTACGTTGTGCAGATCGGATTTATTCATCAAGCCACGCGAGAGTACTGCTACAAAGCCGCTAGGGATACATTGGTCAACATAACGCTGGTGTATGAAGGTCTATTGGATTGCCTGCTGCTACAGTTGAAAGCGCGATTCGCAGAGGTTGAGCAGGCAGCGTATCTATTTAAGGCGCTGCCACTGGAAAATTGGCGTCCAAGCATGGACAGCTTTGAGTTGCTCTCAAACTGGTTGCTTCACTTTGATTACCAGTCTGCAGAAAATCAACTGGCGCGTCTAATCATTGGCCATCTTAACTGGGGATTTGATGAGGAAGGACGCCTGTGTCTACCGCACAATATTCATGTACGCATGGCTTGCCTGGTGGCTGATGCAATCACCAAGCATACGCCGGAGGTAATTGGTGCCTCAGGCATCTCGGAGAGCGTGCGTCAGGTCTCTTCACTTATCGATTTCACTCAGTCCAGTCGTGAACAGTTTACCAACTGGTGCTGGCGTATGATCTCCACGCTGCATCTTCATCTAATGGATCAGAGTGTGGAGTCCGTCAAACGCACGTTACAGCATCCCACAGAGCCCCTGCTCTTTGTGCCGGATCTTGAACGCTTGGACATGGTGTGGCAGGGCGTCAATGAGCAACGACCATTGGCTGTCTATGTTGCCGTTTTGGTCAGTTTGCATGGCCATTCAATTCCAGTAATATGCCAGCATGGCTTTGAGTTGCTCCAACAACTAATCGGCGATCATCGCCATGCAGCCGTCATACGAAGTCTTGAGTTGATTGTGCCACTGTTTCTCGAAACGCCCGACACGCTGGCCAACTGCGAGAGGTAAAGCCAAAAGACATCATGTGTCACGTGAATATTGCTAATTTGTCTGACAGCTTTCAGAAATTGCTTATAACGCTGCTTAACGCAGACAGAACTTACCTAAAGATGGCCAAGGACATGGTATATGCCAATTCCATTGGTCCTATTCTTGAATTGCTGGACAATATGCTGCATCATCAAATTGTGTCTTATACTAGGCAAGTTGTGACTCCGACATTGATTATTAAACATTCCCAAATAACTATTTTGTTTACTTTTTCCTTAGCTATGGCCTTTGCTCGCCGCTCAATCTCATAAATGTTTGGCTTAATTGCTTAACTGCACTAAGCGGCTGGGCCCAGAACACTCACGTCCTCTTCCTTCTGGACAAGATGTTGCGCATTGCGTACCAGTTTACCGATTGTCGCGTGCAGGCCTGTGAGTTCTTTTATAACTACTTTAAGGTAATACACCGACAATTACTTTCGAACTTCTTAAATGTATAATCGCATTGACTTTTTAGGATTGCACAGACTGGAAGTCGCCACCCAAGTCAACCGGATTAAAAGCACTGTTCGGTGGGCAAGCCACTGTGCGTATTCCCTTAATATCGCCACAGTATTGCTGGCTTAATCTTGTGCTATTAGAGATTGAGTTTAGGCTTCAGGATACCCGCTTTTGGCCAGAACTGTTGCGTCAGCTTACGGATCAGTCAGTCGATGCGGCGCTTAAGAAAACCCTTTCGCTCACCAAGCTAAACGCTTTTCCCTCTCACCAACTGGTCATCTACAAATATGCTCAGCTCCTGTCCACCATGGACGTGACACACGCCCTCTTCCCAATCGTCTGTCAGAAATTCTTTGAGCTGTACTTGTGGCGAGTGCCGACCGATAGCACTGGCCAAAATATCAACCAGAGCTTTGGAGTCGCCGATAAGTTTTACGAGCGAAACGTAACGCTTATGAAGGCAATAAAGACTCAGCTCAAATCAGCTGAAGTCTACTACGCTGCCCTTGCCACTAAACTTGCCCATAATGATGCCGCAGCGCACACGTACCGCAGCTGCAACAAACTAATGCAGAGCTGTGCCCTTTGGCTGGAGGATACACAGATCAACAAATTCTCTAGTGATGCTGGTCAACTGCCAGCACAGTACAACAGCGAGAAGCTGCGTGAGCTGCTCACTGGTCACGTTGCCCACTGGACAGAGTTTTTGAGTCCCGGCGATCTGCGCAAGGATCAGCGTCATCAGGCGGATCAATGGTCAGCCAAGATGTATCGAGTGCATGTCAATAAACTGTTACGTACCCCGTTGGCACCCAAACCTCGTCTGCCACCCGCCCAGCGTCTTAAAATGCATCTGTCCACATATGACAAACGCCTTCCACCACCGAGCTACACTCGTCCGGAGCAAATTGAGAAGCAACCTATCGATAGCAAAACGCTGTCTGAGCTAAAACGTCGCATACAATCGCTCTACAGCACCGCCAAGTAAGATGATTTTAATACTGTATGTTAGCATCTCAACTGATTTTTCCTTCTTATAACCATATCAGTAAATTCCATTACAACACCTCGGAATTGAATTCACTGAACTTAAACTATATAGAAAGGGTGCCAACATTGTATACGATGCTTCCTGTTAGTGAGATCAAAAGCAAAGAGTGCGAATCGTTACTGTTCAATCGGAAGTGCGCACGACCAGCTCGAATTGAACTAGTGCCCGAGAGCATACTCTACAATGAGCAGATAGCACGTACACAGGAAAAGAATCGAGAGCGTCACGACAAGATCGTCGAAGAAATGCTATCTCTTAATGTGGATGGTTTTGCCAAAGCAATCGAAGAACTGGGTGGTTGCATTCAACAGCTGCTGCAAGAACAAGCCAAGTCCAATTCAAAAGCTACATCTATTGGCGTCAATTTCTTTTATCATGTCGTCGACAATATGGATGATAAAACAATGAAATTTCAGCCTACACATGATTTTTACACTCAGATACTGGAGGAACTGGGCGTAAGTGAAAAATATACACATAACTTACCAATTCTTATGGGACCATTCTTCAACAGATTTTCATTCAGGCCGATCAGCCGAAGCAGGGCTTGAATGTGCTCCGCCTAGCGCTTAAACGTGGCGATCTTGTAGAGCAGCTGGCTAAAGTTTTTGTCCCCTGTCGCACGGATGCCGATCATTTTCTGGACATGTATGAATTCCTTATCGATTCTCATCTAAAACGCTGCGATACCAAAATTCTCTTCGTGTTGCTGTCGAAGTTTGATCTGCTCAGCTGGCTGGAGGCTTATCAGCCCAAGCTAAGCAAGATTAATCGACTTGTGCTGCTGGTGTTACAAGGACTTGAGTCATGGTCGCAGCCGGATAGCAGCCTGTTACAGGATCAATTCCGTCGTCAATTGGTGCACATCTTTACCTACGACTTTCCGCAGCATTACGGCGAGGTTATGCAGCTGGTACTCGATCGCATCTCGGACCAGAAGCTAATGCCCCTTGTGCTGCTTGATCTGCTCAACGCGCTACTACTGTCAACGGGCAGCGTTGCCCTAACACTGACCAGCACCGAGGTGCAACTGCACGAAGTGTCATTTGACTTTGCACGCCGTCAAAAGTTGTTTACATTAAAAGCGGCGACGGACACGTTGTTGTTGTTTGCACGCCATTTTCAAAAGGAGAGACTGCATCATGGTCTCCATGGACTGTATCCCAAGCACAAGGAATATTGCTCTCCGCTGGTCATGTGGTTTAGCTGCTTTGGACACGTACTCCTGGCAACAGCCATTTACAACTATCAGGAACTGCTGGCCGATCAGAGTAAGTAGCTCATATTGTCTCAAGCTCAACTCCAATAGTTATTAACAGACTTACTTGCCGACAGTCAGCGACATTGTCTTTGGCTCAATTGTGGAGACATATGCACCCTGGCTCATACCCTACACCGAACATACTGAACAGGCGGCAGGTGCTGCTGCACATTGGATACGTCAACTTAGCCCTGATCAGGGCAAAATTCTGTTGCCTTGGAGTGAGCCGCATGCGGACATCAGCAAGCTCATGATTAGGTCCTTTGTGGCCAATATTTTACAGGTTTTTCTGTATTTGCCTACATCTAGTAAGATACTGGAGCATGTGTTCGCTTGGTATGTACATCACTTTGCCCAGGTTAATGTGGCTGGCCATGTATTGGCGCCCATTCACGAAGGTCTAGCCCAGCTGCCATGGGAACGCTTCCTACCGCCTGCCAAGCACATTGAATTGCTCTATGAGAGCTTGCAGCGCTTTATACCCCAATCGCATGCAATGCTCGGGCACATCTTCATCAGGATTGAGTGGAGCAAATGGTTTACACAGATGCCACAGAAGCCGCAGCCGGTGGCCATACTCTCTCGTCTTTTTGGCATCTTTATCAAAATGGCCTTTGAGCCAAACATTCACATGCATCCGAATACAAGCAAGATTCTCGAGGATGCCATCAAGCAGCCATGGCACCTTGTCGAGTACAGCGAATTGGAGCAATTGCTCAAGTGGTTTGTGACTAATGTGGAGCCTACCATTGTCTTGCAGCTACCCACAGAAAGCAATTACGCTGATCGCGCCGTTCTAGAGTAGGTATCCTAATTATTCTTGTATAACAATCGTTTAAGTAATCTTTCCTTTATTACAGTTTGATACGTGTGGCGTGTGCCATGCTGCCGGAGAGCAACACACAAGGCACAGTGATGCAGGCAACGGCGAGGCGTATGTTGTACACGCGCTCCATGGTCCGCATGCAGCGCACATGTGGCGCCAAGCTCAAGAAGCTGCTGGCCACTAAGGATGGTGAACGAGCTTTTACCACAGCCTTTCTAAAGCTACTGCAATCCATTGATCAGGCAATAAGCGGCTGCAACGAGCAGCGCACACCACAGGAGCAGAGTCGCGAAGCACTCAATCTTATGCTGGAGCTGGTTGCGCCAACGCAGACGCAAGGCGAGGAGATCTCCAAGTAAGATAGATGTCAAATTGGGTCATCTGTTATTTTTTTTTTATGTCAGTTAACATTCGGTTTTGTTAAAGCCTTCACATACAAACTCTGGTACGCTGGCAACAACAATGTCCACCGGCAAATCCAGTCATGTGCGCCGCCTTACCGGCCATTGGGCATCTAAACACGTACATCTCATGCATCTACACGCTGTTAGAGTCCAGCATTGAGTGCTATTTCCGCAAGTCAGCAACAAACGCACCTTGGCACTCGCCCAGCTGGCAGGGCCTGTTTGAGGCACTGCAAATGTCGCTGCCAAAGCTAGAGCTGATGCCAGTCATGCGTGGTGGTTACTTCTTTTCACTGCACATCTTTGTGCTCTACAAACTGGAGGAAATTCAATCGGATGGTGAAAAAGTGACGTTCCTTCAGGACTTTATACAATTGTTGGAAAGTCAAAAAACCAATCCCCAAAACGAACCGCGCATGGCGCTCGTTTGGGGTCTCATTATTTCACGCGGCTGTCAGCTGCTTCAGACATCTCAGCATGTCAAAAAGCCGCTCTGTATGCTAGCACGACAACTGCAGATAGCCTCGACAAAGGCTGAAGGCTGGAGCGATGGTTTGCTGGGCGTTATTGGTCTGAAATCGGAAATAATTACTAACAGGTAATGAGAAAATGTTTATAGTAACTTACACAATTCCCATACTCTCCAATTATTATTGCAGACGCAAGGTGTTGACACGCTGTATGGCATGCATAGTCTATTCGCTATTTCCCGCCAGTCGTGACTTGCGACTGCCTTGCGAGGAGTACGAAAGCGGAATGAGAGAACTGGCCATGCTGTTGGCCAATAAAAAGTTCAATGATGAGAAACCGCTGATTGTTAGGGCCGTAAGCATTCTTAAGGAGCAGCCATTGCCAGATTTGCGTGCGGTTCCCCATTTGATATGTCGCATAATCGATGTGTTCTATGAGGAGAGTTACCTGACAACTATTCCGGAGGTGTGGGACTGCGATTTCAAGCTTAAACCAACCTAATATCATTGTGGCAGCCAGTTGTTCTATTTTTCTACTGATTATAGATATAGATATATATTCATAAATGCACATACACAATACAATTATACAAACAAATTTGATAAGGAAATAAAGTGATACAAGTTTTTTGCTATTTTGAAAATTGCAAGCAATATACATCAGTTGTTTATACTTTTATTTCATATCTTATTGAATAAGTTTCTAGCGAACATAATTGAAGCTATTTGTTTAAGCATAATATCATTAACAAAGCCGAAAATGAGCGCGATAAACGATGGCGCGGCATTTCGAACGATACAATTTAGAATTAAGGAATACGAGTATAAATATTGATCTAAACGAAAGATAACAATAAAATGCATTTTATAAAGGACTGACAAGTAAAATTCCTACATAATTATATAAATAACACTTAACTTATAAAACTAAACGTGCGAATAGGAAACGAATAAAACGTTTAGTCATCCAGAGCAAAATTTGACAACTGTAGATGCTGCAGATTGTTGCGTGCCTCAAAGTAGCCAGTGTCAGTGGGGTTGTCTGGTGTAGGCACAAACGGTGGCTCCATATGCCCAATGTTTTCCCAATCGATGTCGGCAAACTGACGCATCTGCTGCACCTCTTTGGCGGCTGGGCGCTCCGCGGGCTCCATGGTCAACATCAGCTCCACAGCCTCCATAGCATCAGCCGACAAAGCCTCATCGCCCTCCGGCCATTCAATATCTACAAAAAGATATAAGATAAGTACATGAAGCAGAGGCAAAAAAAGGTAAATGATATACTCACTCTTATTAAGAATGTTGTCAAACACTTTTTGTGGCGTTTCGTCGTTGAAGGGTGGAATGCCAGTCATAAACTCATAAAAGCACACGCCCAGCGCCCACCAGTCAACGGCCGGACCATGGCCAAGTTTTAGCAACAGCTCCGGTGCCAAATAGTCTGGAGTGCCAAGGATGCGTTCGTTCGAGACACGTGCGCCCCGTCGCACAGATTTGGGTGTGCGAAACGGCGTATTTATTTTGGTATTTTTGGGTGTCTTGGGTGCACTACCGCCACCGTGATTAATAGGCGACATTGTTGGATCGTCGGCAAGCTTAAGATGGTACTGAGCACTGGATACCTTTTCCACTACTGCATGCCCTCCCTTCTTGCTATCAATGGACAGTGGCAGGGCGAATCGTGTTGCTTTTAATTTGCCCAGTAAGCCCCCATCGCGACGTGGTAGCTTCTGTGACGAAACGGGCGTCGAGAAGACTACATTAGCAACACTGGCCTCGGGACCCAGCAGATGCTGCATGGGCATCTCGTCGTCTGATAAAGAACGCACCTTGAGTACGCCGCGTATTGGCGAGCATCGTGCTTTGCGCTTCTTGGGTGTGCTGCTGCCGATGTTGAGTATTTCGATTTCTTGAGTAAGGCCAGTGCTGGCGCTGGCGTTGGCGCTAGCATTGCTAGAACTATCCACATCCATGCCAGACGACACATTATCTGATCGACTGACAAGATTGATTTTACGCTTCATGCCACGCAGAAAATCGGGTCTCTTAAAATGCTTGGAGAGGTTGCGGAATGGTGAGTTCATGCGTATGCCACTTAGTTCATTGGCGTTATTTGTCACATTGTAGCTGAAAGAATGCATTAGTTAGAGAACAATTGATAGCAAGAGTAGAAAGTAAAATAAATACCTGCGTGAGTAGTCGGAGCAACTGTATTCCTCCTTGGACTGGCTCAGGTTATCTGTGTTCCTCTCAATGGAAGATGCGTTGCTCTCGCTATTTATATTCAGATGACAACTAGAGTTATCATCACCTTTTCGACTAGACACACCCGAGTCCTCTTGAAGCTTGGAGTTACGATTACGCTGCTGGATACACATAACATAATATTAGCATCATTTTGAAGTCATTAAAATTACACAAAAATGTTTAAGCATCGAACAGTTGGAATATTTCAACCACCAATAAGTATATACTTTAGCCCTTAAACATCATAATTATTAATCCCTTAACACACACAAATGAACGAAACAAACAGAGAGACACACGCTCAGGATCTAACGCACCTCGTCGAGCGAACGCCTGCGCACCATGGAACACTCAAACAAGGCATCGTTTGCACTTTCCAACTTGGCAAAGTCTTTACCATCGCCATTGGCAGCAATGTTGTTCTTGTCCTGCTCGGCCAATTTGCAGCCCTTTTGTGAGTGAGGATGAAGCATATTTATAAGGCGCAACTGTTTTCGCCCAAACGTAGGTAACTTACCTGGCAATTGACCCGCGCACTGGCGTTGGCACTGGCGCTATCCAAAACAAAAACCACGCGTCGCTTTGTTGTTGTCGGAGCTCCGCCCTCGGCAGTTGCATCTAGAGGCGGTGAGCTCTTGCTGATTTCCGTTGACGTACAGGTGTGATAGGAGGATGAGCTGCTGTCCAAAAGCTGAAAGAAGAAATTAGCAAATTAATCAAAATTGAATAATAGTAAATTTATTAGAACTTACATAGGTATTAGTGGTGCAGGTGTGCGTTATCGAGACGTTACCCTCCTCGGCCGAAAAAAATGGAGACACACCGGAGATTTTGCTATCGCTTGTCTTTTCGGCATCGTTGAGGGATGTATCTGCCTCGCTGTCAGATGACTCCATGATAAGGCTGTGGTGTTTGTTCATGGCCTGCATTAGGTGGGAGGTGCCGGTGCCGGGAGCCATCAGAGCAATGCTGACCACGCCGAAATCATTTAATTTCTTCTCAGATCCAAAGGATAAATGCGAAGTTAGGGACAGTAGTTGGCCCGGCGTGCGGGCATTCAGATTGGGCGAACAGTTGATAAGATCGGATATCTCTAGGTCGCGACGCAATTCAATTTTGCTTAAGCCAAAATCGGTCAATTTCACATGTCCAGTGGCCGAGACTAGCATGTTGTCCGGCTTGATGTCCCGATGCACAATACCATGCTGATGCAAATACTGAAGTGCCATTACCATCTCGGCCACATAGAAGCGGGCGGTCGGCTCATCAAAGTAGCCATACATGGCGAGTAGTGATTTAAGATCACCCCCAACCATATACTCCATGACCAGATATATGGAGGACAACGATTGCAACGAGTAAAAGAGACTCACACAAAACGGTGAACGGGACAGAGCCAAAGCGTTGCGTTCGGTTATCACTTGGGAAACCATGTTCTTGTTTATCATCTCCGATTTGCGCATCACCTTGATGGCAAACAGTTTGTTTGGATCATTGTGCTTGTAGCCGAGGAACACCTTACCGAAGGCTCCGCGGCTAATGGGTTTGATGATGACAAAATCCCGAATCGTAGGCAGCTATAGAGAGAGCGAGAAAAAGAGAAACATATATTTTAAACGTGTATTTGTTTGTGTATAGAATACGTCGTCGAATAACGGCATGTCTATGTCTACTTTGTGTGGGTGTGTATTGTTACTGTAAATTTACATTTACCTTTGGCATTTTGCGATTGGTTCTCTGATTTTGTTGTTAAGATATTTATTTTCTCCAGTAGCACTTCGTTTTCAAGTACGGAGCTAGTTTTCTTGGGCGTTTTATAGTCAATTTGCACCTCGATTTGAGAAGACGCTGAATCAGCGTGTTCCATGTTATCCTCTCTATGTGTATTTCTCGATTATCCTTCGTTTCGATTCTCTGGCTACCATTCGCGCGCAAAATTTTATTGAGTCAATTTTATTGATGATGCAACGTGGTCAGCATGCACACGTCATAGACGAATACAATGCAATTGACAATTATTGATTTAAGTAGCATTTATAAAAATTTACAAAGAAATATTTTAAACAGCGCGTCTACACATTTTTTAATTGTAGTGTTGAGTAATAGCTAAATCGCAGGGCTGCATTTTTTGAGCCAGTTGGCAGTCCCAAATCTTCATCTTTCATTCCAAACAAAGGACCCATACGCTGCTCATAAATTTAAATTATAAGATAATAAAAATGCAATTTGTAATTAAACAATTTAAATATTTAGTGTTTAACTTTTATTTGTTTTTTTTTTTTGTAAAATCGAATCATACATCTGAAAAAGTACACAATTAAATATTTTTTTTTATGAATTGCGCATGTTCAGTGAATTCAAACAAACATCTGTAGATATAAGATTAAAAAATTTGGTTGTTAAAAATATCTTTATTTATCAAATAATTGAAACTTTTATACATACATACGTTTGCCATTTTTTTTTTCTTAATAATACGAATACGAACAGAGAAATCTCGAAAACATATTAATCTTACATTTCTTGTACACCTAAGGCTACATATATATATATCTTATGTATGATATATATATTAATATGTTTGTAATGTTCTTTTTATTGTGTATTAATTTTTATCTTACGTTTTATATGAATACTAAGTGAAATTGGGGAACGATTTGTCGGTGCATAACTGCGCCGCCCTCGGGCACAGATATGTAGCAAGAAATCGCAACGATTTGTAAATAAAAGGGGGCTGCCCATGTGCAATGCGCGTGGCTAACAATTCCAGCAGTTCGGAACAGAGGCAGCCAGCGATGACACGTGGGTTTTTGGTTTTGGGCCCAATTTAAGCTGCTTGCTCTTAGCGTGTAATTTTCGCAAAAACACAATTTACAAAAGAGGTCAATCACAACATAAAATAAAACTAAACATTATAAATCCTTCAGACTAATGAAAAGTGTTGGGAAGGGTTTGGGATTGAAGCAATATTCCAAATTGGGAATTGCTTACATAATGGCGCAACGCGATCTGTTGGGACCCTCACAGTCGGCGACATCCGTAGCTGGCAGATTGGCCACTGCATCCTCGCCTTGATCCTCAACTTTGTTTTCATCATCTGCCACATCAGCCGCAGTCCCTTCGGGAGTTCCATTCTTTTTGGGTGTCTCCAGGCCAGCTTCCTTGCCCACAGTTACATCTTCGGTGTTTGATGATCTGTTGATCTGTTGCTCCTCCTCCTCCTCTTCCTGAATAATTATACCTGAAACATTCTGCACATCGCCACCGCCCTCCTCATCATCGCCAGTCGGTGGGGTTTGCTCTAGACGCGAAGATGGAGAGTGAATGGTTGCCCTGGAGAAGCGCGAGCGTAGCATGGCGAAAGGCGATGCCAAGTTCATGCTGAACAGATCAAAGCGTGCACGCTTCGGCGGCGACATTTGCACATCCTGGGCAAGATCATTGGCCGACTGACTGCCAGACAGTGGCGGGGGAGTACGCTCACGCTTGCGACTGCGCCCAAAGAATGAGAATGAGAACGATGAGCTGTTGGGTATCTCGGAGCCAACGGTGGCATTCATGCTGGTGTTTGTGCAACTGGAGGTGTCCAGATCGCTGGTATTGAGGCAGCGATAATTGCCCATCCGTCCTGGCGTGTATGTTGCAGCTGCACGAATACTGCGCCGTCCGCTGATCTGCGAAAGGTTGCGGGCCACGGCGACCGTCGGCGTAATTGGTTGCTGCTGTGAGGCCCGCTCAACCTCATTTGCCTGCTTGCTGGCGCTGAGGAAGCCAAAAAGATTTCGTCCTGGCGTCGATGTGGCCGTCGGTTGTGCGCTAGTAGCTACGCTTCGAATGGGCGAGGCATCCACAACCAATGATTCCATTTCAACATCCTCCACAGCTGCTGCAGGTATTTCCTGCTTTTTTTGCACTGGCAACTCGCTCGGCTGCGGCTCAATGGGCGACTCTTTCGGCTGAGGCTTAATGGGCGACTCTTTCGGCTGAGGCTTAATGGGCGCCTCTTTCGGCTGAGGCTTAATGGGCGACTCACTCGGCTTGTTGGTCGGCTTCTGTTGGCTAGACGCACCTGTTCTGCGCGACGATTTGCGTTCCGAAGTTGGTGTGGTGGGAACGGCAACTACGGCGGGTTCGTTATCCAATTCAATGATCTCGGAAGCGGCTGCTTCATTCTTGGTCTTGGCATCAACAGCAGCTGGTTCTGCTAATTTAACCTCACCTTTAATAGGCTTAGGCTCATCTTTTGATTCTGGTTTGATGGAATCTTTCTTATCAGCAAGCTTTTCTTTAGGCTTCTGGTGCTCCTTGGCGACGGGGATGGAGCTGCCGTTTTGCCCAGCCTTTGCATTTCCATTTGTGGATTTGCTGGAGCCATTCTGATTTTTATCATCATTAGACACCGACGACATAGACGAAGACGATGTGGTGGAGGAGTTTGCCGCCGGGGGTCGATGCTGATTGATGCTCGACTTCTTGATAGATACAAATGGACCATTGGCTAGATTTGCTTCATTTTTCTTGCCCGTGTTACTGTTCTGGGGACTGTTGGATCGTCCATTGCTGCCAGCTGCTGCTTGATGTAGCCGGGATAGAGAGCCAGCACCGGCGCCGCTGAGCGACAGTGGAACGCGTCGTCCACCTGCAGTTGGGCCGCTTCCGCCCCCTCCTGGTGCTCCTATACTGTTTGGTTGAGCCATTTTGCTTAACATTGAATGATGGTCGATGATATCCTTTTACTTATTCTGCAAAATAAAAATGAATACAAATAAGATACGAAAAGTCAGTGTAATTTTGTGGCTCTGTTCGTTTTGTTCACACTTGAAGTGCAACGAAATCGAAAAAACAAACAAACAAAACAAAAAAGCTGGTGAAATCTAAACACGCTTCATATTTTATTCAAGAGCAACAAGCATTGCGGTTTGTTTACTTAGTTTTTTTATTTGTAATTGGGTGCACACACAACAGTGCAGTGTCGCATTCCTTTGGTTGGGCGTTGGGCACCGAGAGAACCGGCTTTTTACGGCATTTACCCCACTTACCACAATCGCAGTTGCTGCTGTTTGTTGTTGCTTAGCACTTTTCAATCACAGATGCTATTTTGTGCTTGAATTTCCAGTTATACTTATACTTTTTTTTGTTTGACGTTAATCTGTTACGCTTAGCGTTTTTCGAATGTGTTGACAGTTTCGTGACTAGGTTACTTATTGCCTGACACAAATTGTTGCACTGAGCTTAAGTAGGAAAAGCTGAAGGAATTCAGGTAGCCTGCTCGGGGGCAAAAGGGCAGGCGCTGGGAGTAGAAACACTACCTGCGACAAGCAGCTGCAGTTTATAGGGAACATCTGTGCGCGGATAAGTCGCCATATTTATTAGGATTTGACAATAATAACGTATAGGTACCATCATTAGGGCAGTGCCCCGATGAAAAATCGTTCCACTTAAATAACTTAGGGCCGTGTTACCCCCGATACATTCTTAACTGGCTTCCGGTAAATATGCAGCCAAAAGCAAACAGTGCTCGTTCAATAGTATGAACTAAATAAAAATAAACGACTCGTGGCTATATATTGTACACTTTAAGACAACCTCACTGTACTTTTAGTATTTGCACAAAATACACGAATAATTCTCTGGTAAAAATAAAATGCCGGTCGAAGTGTGCTAGAAATGCGAAAAGAAAAATAAAAAGTAGAAAACGAAATATTCACAACGAACACAAATGTCTGCCGTAACGGTGATTGAACACACACTTTGTGATGTCCCCAACGAAAACGAGAAAAACAAACTGCAAGTTCAAATACCGGCTAGAGAGAGGACAAGTGCTAGAGAAGGGAAGCTGTTTAGAAATTGTAGTCAGCGGCTGCAAGCGTTTTGTGATTTTCTTTTAGAAAGTGCAAGAGACAAAATCGCGTAAAATTCATCAACTTAGATACATACATACATATGTACATACACGCACATAAACACACGATGCTACAGCGAAATGCAAAAGTCTGATGGCAATCAAAACACAAACACATAAGCAATACAATAATAATACATACACAAAAGGCATACATATGCATGTTAAATGCATGCAGTTACATATGTGCCAAGCCCTCGCGCACTCTTGTTTTTAGGTTTTGTTTTGGTGCTGCTTGTACGCAAGGAGAGTTTATTAAACTCAACTACACCAACATACTGCATATGTATGTGTGTCAGAGAGCGTATCAGCATAATTGAGCGGCTATATACATACAAACATACATGCCATTGTTTGTATTTATTTATGTTCAATGTTTATGTCTCCAGATAGTTTGATCAGACAAAAAATAAGAAACTAACAAATTTTCCTCACTTAAGGTTCTTAAACAAAGGCACATATACTACACTTGGTATGCATGTATGCATGTGTTTAAAAAGGCGGGCCACAGTGCGCGCCAAAATATTGAGCACTGATTGCGACAGCATACAATTTATTTTTTTCTTGAAGTGTGTTGAATCTTGAAAATCAATTTTATTCTTAAAGTGATAAAATAAAATATAAACTAAATTAGTTGCTAAATAATCTTTGTATTCTATGCTATAACTTCCATATTGCCCTTTACTTTTACGCTTTGCCACCACTGTACCAGCAGGCTCAATTGACGGGGTTTGTTTTAAAAATGGCGGAGGCTGCAGCAACGAACGATAAAAAATAATGTATGAAAGTGGCTACATACACATTTTTTAGTGCAATTGCACGCGTCTTTTGTGTTGGTATTCAGCCCACCAACACAGATATTGTAAGAATTCTGATTTGGTTGTTTAATAAATTGCACTTAATTTGTAGGTTTTTCACTTTGCATTTGAAGCCCGGCAACTGTGCACATTATGTCTACACCAAACTCAAATCCTACCACAACACAAAATAAATAAAGCTGCACTTTTTTTCCAATTAAACAAAATTCTCTCATTAATGTGAGTTTATATACTAAAAAAAACAAACCTTTGCTTTATTTAATATAGCAAAATCCTTTTAGAATTATCAAGCCTTTTTTATTTTGCAGCCGAAAAGTGTCTGCGGATCCAAATTCGCTACCGACGCTACTGAGAAAAAATTAAACACTAACGCGCGATATCAAACAGTGTGACCAAAGTTGAACACAAATTTCCCATTATAGTAAAAGAAATACTTCTTTAAAAATTTTAGGAATTTATTATTGAAGATAAATCTTTATGCAACTTAATAAACTGTACTTAATAAATTTAAGAGACGACATGCATTTGGAATAAAAATAAGCTTAATATATTATTTAACATGTTTTGTTTTAGATCACATTTTCGATAAATTTCCCTTTCTAAAAACAACGGTTAGTTATAACATTTAGAACCTTTAAATGTTTAATGTAAATAATAGAAATGAAAACAACTCCATTATTAGCTGAATCCCAATAGTTATTCAGAAAAACAAAAGTATTTTGTAGATTGTAGCATGCGGTCACACAGGTTTTGAAGTTAATCGATTATTGAACAATCGAAATCCCACACGGCAAATAATAAGCTCTTAAAATTAACTCTACAATTCAATGAAATCAGTGAGAAATTAATGTAAGTACTCAATAAAATGATGATTTGTGGTTGTCTTGTATCCAAATGATAAGTGTTTTGTATTAACGTTACCTACTTTATTGAATTTTCAACAAAACATGACGCATCTGGATACGCCTATCATTTATGCCGGACACGCATACATGCAAACAAAACATTTGTAAAACACGCACACACTAAAACACACAGTTCGTACAAACACAAACACATAAAGAGAATATAGAGTCAAAATAGATACGAATTATTAGTTGCCACAAGCAGCAAGTGCACCTACACACAAGTTACGGAAGTACATCATGGCGCAGATATTGGAAAATCAATTATTCGCTGCTGCGCAGGTGATTGAGCAGCAGTTGGATCAAGAGTTTGATCGCCTCGACAACTTGGACTCTGACGATTTGAAAGTGCTGCGCGAGAAGCGGATACAGGAAATGAAGAAGTTGAACAATAAAAAGCAAGAGTGGCTCAGAAACGTGAGTTATTATTGTAAGCGTCGTGTTTGAAATGTTGTTGTTATCACTAGATGCATATTGCAGGGTCACGGCACATATTCGGAGCTAGCCGATGAAAAGGAGTTCTTCGAGGTTTCCAAGAAATCGCCCAATATTGTGTGCCATTTCTACAGAGACAGCACCGAACGCTGTCGCATCGTTGACATGCATCTCAAAATACTCGCTGCCAAGCATGTTGAGGCGAAATTCTGCAAGGTGAATGCCGAGAAGACACCGTTCTTGACGCAACGCCTGCGCATCAAGGTGCTGCCAACTATAGCATTGATTAAGGACAGCAAAACGAAGGACTTTATTGTAGGATTTAGCGATTTGGGCAACTGCGATGACTTCGCCACTGAGATGCTCGAATGGCGCATCGCCCACTCGGGCGCCATTGAGTACAAAGGTGATCTGCTGCAGCCTCCAGATGTGAAACGCAAGCCCTTCATAAATCGCACACAGAAGACAATTCGTGGCGGCTATGACTCGGACGATTCAGATATCGATCTGGATGACTAACGTGGCGCCTACAGCAACAAAAACACAAAAAAAAACAACAAACACACTCAAAATTCAACAAAGTAAACAAATTAAAAGTACACTTGGCTGCTTGGCAATTGGTTGCGCCTGAGAAACTCAACAACAAAAACAACAACAAATGGGAAAAGAAAACAAAATGAAAACAATCAAAACCTAGCACATGAACGTAGAAATCCAATTAGGCATACTTTTAGCGTTATTTATTTAATTGTACAATTCCAATCGAGCTAATAACTGTTACTTATAACTCCTAACATTCACGTACTCACTGTGTGGTTGTCTTTGCTCCCTTATTTATAATTACACCCTAGTGCCCCTTACTAAAAGCCTCTATCCTCGATAAAAATACAACATATGTTATGCGTTCAAAAAGGCCTGCGCGCCTTTGGCACAATACAATATGAATAGTTATAGATGGATAAAGAAGAATACCTACTTACATGCATGCATATAAAAGACAAAACCTGGCATACACACATATACATACATACATATATTTTTAACAATATTTGACATTTATGCAGAGATGCGTTTCCTATTGTAGAAATAACTCAAACTCACAATGTACAAGTTTTTTACACTTATTTTTGTAATTCTACAAATAGTTCATCAAACATGAAATCATCTTCACATTAAATGGCAAGTACGGAAAAAAACAATAATATTTATCAAAAGTAGTTTATTTAAAATACCTTTTTGGTATACATTGGGAACATTTTGGTGTAAAAAAAAACCCATTATGAGAATCCAAACATCCTAGTATTCTAATACATAGAATAAACAGGCTTTTGTCGTAGATCGACTCGACAAGTATGAAAGAGCCAGAAAACAGTACAGAATATGTTGCGAAAGCAAGACAGAATAAGTTGCGGTAAAGTCTACAAACTGAACGGTAAATACAGTTTAATTTTTACGTTCCCTTTTGCTCTGCTTTTCGGCAATGTTTTTGCTCAGGCAAACGCGTGTCAAGAAAGGTTTCGATAGTCCCAAAAAATAACAGCTTGCGAAGCGTCATAAACGCTAGAAGATTCTGCAGCCAAAAAGTTTACCTGCTCCGCGTATATAAAGGACGCTGCAAGTTGAGTTGCCTCAATTGTTATGTGATTTTGGCACAGCCAACAAGATCAATTTGCAGTTTGATTTATTTATGATTTTACAATGGTTCTGGATACAGATGTGCGCCACGTTGTAAATACACTTATGGATAAACACAGTTACGAGGAAATCGCACATATGCTGGACTGCGATGTGCAAAGCGTGAAGAGCTGCGTGACGGGAGGCGATGATGATAATATACCGAAATTGAAGCTGAGACCGCTGCCGGCGGAGGAAAACAGCCGGCGAGAAGTGGGACGCCCGAAGGTGTTCGAAAACCGACGGCTGATAGAGCAGCTGCTCCATGAGAATCCCAACTACACTTCCATTGATGTGCAACGGGAGCTGCTCAGTCGGTTTGGCATCGGAGTAACTCGCCGCACCCTTCAACGGCGCATCAGTGAGATACGGGCAAGCATGCGTAAGACGCCAAAGAGAGCAGTGTTAAGTGCAGCTGCGAAGCAACGGCGCTTGGAATGGGCGCTCGCTCATAAGGACTGGACCATGCAAGATTGGCGCAACATCTTCAACATGGACGATGTTAAAGTGCAGGAAAAGGGTTCAGCGCCCAAGGAAATATTCGTGGACACCTTGGTGGGTCCGGAGTGCCCGGAATGCAATGATCTTAACCTGCTGGAACAGCTGATGGCTGTTATTGAGCCAAAAATACAAACGCAAGCACCGCAAAATGTGTACGAGTTCCGATCGGTTCTTTACGATATTTGGCACAGCGATCAGGAGCTGGTAAACAAGATCAATCATATCTATGAGACGATGACATGGCGCGTGGCGGCTGTCTTATCAAATGGCGGCAGAGAAACCGACTTCTGTTAGCCGGTTATTATTAATTCATATATAATTTAGTATGCATGTATGTAATACAATATCATTATATTCGTATTTCGATAGTTTATATGCGGTTAAAAACGCATATCGATATGTTTAAATCGATTGTCTAACATATCGCAAGGCCTTGCCTGCTACATTTGGTACAAATGTACCAATTCTGGTACATTCAATGAAATTCAATGAAACAAATAAAAACTCTTTTAATGTAGTATTAGCTCAAAGGCAACCACACATTTATTAAACATTTCAGCTTAAAATAACATATGTTTGTACGATATACAATTGATTATA
The DNA here is from genome assembly GCA_018901835.1 of Scaptomyza graminum. NCBI lineage: Eukaryota > Metazoa > Arthropoda > Insecta > Diptera > Drosophilidae > Scaptomyza > Scaptomyza graminum. The sequence goes on from JAEIFL010000303.1 coordinate 5,639,993, forward strand.
ATAATAGGAAAAAGGTGTCATAAATAATTTTCTAAGAAACTAACGCGCTTGGCGTTTACATATTAAATGGGTAAAAGCACAATTTAACTTAAGTGCGAATTTGGTAATGTTATTTTCAATATGCGAAATTGCTAAAGGCAGATTTTCTTTTGCTAAAAAAATAAGTACTGTGATAAATATATTCGACCATGAATTATGAATCATGTGTTGTTGTTGTAGGCACATTTTAGTGCAACTTAATTTTCGAAGCTAAGTTAGCTCGATAGTCTTTGGAGTTTGCTGGGCGACACTAGCACCGCTCCCGGCTGATGCTGTTGTGCACTTGAGATTGCATCAAATATGCTTGTCTCGGAGCGCTGGTACTCACTGCCAATGTTTTCCAGATTCAGATCGGCGTCCAGCACAATAACCTGCAACACAAGAAAATAGAGCTTATACATTTTTGAGCCAATTACATTATTTTGATATAAGTCAAAAATGACCTTGCACTGCTGTGGGCGCCGCTGATGTATGAGCCAATCCTCATGCAGCTCATGCAATTCCTGCAAATACTTTAGCGGCACGCTGCTCTCTTCGGATCGTGCACGTTGCATTATCCGTTCATACACGACCTCAGGGGAGGTGCGTAGATAAATAATAAGGTCAGCCTGCACGTGAATTGACTCTTCAATGAATTTATACCACTCTTGCAGGGTGTTGTACATGCCCAGCTCCAACGAGCCATTGCGGTACATATTCTCTACGAAACAAAAGCTGCCAAAAAACACAAATGAACTTTATAGCGTAAAATTAATTGGTATAACCACTTACCGTGCACTGTAAATGGAGCGTTCTATGATTTTCAATTTCTTGTCTGTGGGTGCTGTGTGTGCCTGGAGCATGGTTAATGTGACATACGACTGAAACGGCATTGCCCATTTTTGTGGATCCTTGTACATTTTCTCAAGCAAATTTACACCGTTTACATTCCGCCACTTTTCCACTGGTTCGGTTATCAGGCTGACTTCGTTCTCATATTTCTGAAAATGGTTGAGGAATGTTGTCTTGCCGCTGCCAATGTTGCCCTCAATTAGCACCGTAAACGGTTGCGTGTCCTGGGCGAACTTGCGTCCCATGCTCGAGCATGCTTTTGCGGTGGCCATGAATTCAGAAAGGCTCTGATCTGTCATTAAAAATGTGTAAGTGTTTATATAAGAAAATCTTATCGATTTGATGCGTCAGTTTATAAGTTATTGGGTGTTTTTATGAAACTGCCCAAAGAAAAATGCAACTGTACAGCGTGTTGGGTACGCACGAACTAACGATCGTCACGATTTTGCCAAGACAAAGTACAAAAAAGCGGGAAACATGCTCAAAAAAGGCGGCATTTTGTAATGTTGTTTGTTTTGTTATGTTGTTTCTATCAGCTGTTCGATTGGCAATAAAATGTTATGTAAAAATCGATAAATATGTGAAAATTATTTACATATATGCTTGACGACATTTGGCAAGGCCTGCATTTTAGTAAACATTTTTAATAAACTTAGAAAACACCAATTGTTACATATGTTATGCGCAGTTTTTTGTTTTGTTTTATTTCAACTAAGTGGGACCGTAAAGATTAAGGCTCAAAATACTGTTTGACTGATTCAAATGCGGCACGTTTTACGACATCTAGTATTAATCGGATAATATTTAATATAACTGCTCGTTAGAAATTTTATGTTTTAAGAATAACTAAAAATCACATAAAAAAACACCAGTTAGCTATAATAACTTCTACATTCCTTAAGTAAAATATGATCAGCTGGATAGATGACAAAAATCTATCGATACATATCGTATACTAGCTGAACTCGAAACAAACTTTAAATGGTACAACGTTGTCCACAGTGGCCACATTGTTTGCTATATTATAGAAAGCAAAAAATAAAATTGGTCTAATTTTTTCATAAATTTTTTCCTTTAGATTCAACAAGAGTTTATTTTTGCTTAGACGGTGACAAACAAATAGGTAAGTCAATATATCGACTAACTGAGAGAATTGGAAATTAATTTGTTCACAGTAAAGAACTACGTGTAACAATCATTAAAGAATAATTAATTGAATAAAATTAACACTTTGCATTGACTTCAACTGCAAGTAAAATGGTTCATGAGGTGTGCTGCGCCTGCCAATGGAAAAACACTGACCAGTGCTTCAAATCGAGAAGTGCACTGTGCACCTCCCCACTCTCCTTAGTGTTCCCACGTCATACCAGCTGACTGCACTTGACGACCACACGAAACTATTGTTGGTCTTATATAAAACTTTAATTGCTTCAAAAGCTCATTCGAGCGCTTGCTTGATGCTTTGTGTTGTTGTTAGCTTTCGCCGTGCATCTACCCCTCCTCCCTCCCACTTCAATTAAAAACTAATAACGTACATATGTACATATATGCGTAAACAAATGCACGTACCCTAACAAAGAGGTGCAAATATCGGCGGAACAAAGGTTGATTGGTTCTAAAAGTACACTCGATCTTCCTTATAGCGATCCTCAAGAGGACTACAGAACACATCGTAATTCGTAAGAATAATTGCAGTGGTCGGGAAATGAGCTCGTTATGTAGAAAACTATTATTGCCATGTGGTCAATTTCGACTTAAGTACATATATTACTGCCTTTTCAACTCTTGCTTCGGATGAGTAATGCAAATAGTTCATATAGTAAACACATTTCAAACGATAACAATATTCGTTTTCAAAACTTGAACTATATTCAGTAATCGTATATATATTTTTGTGTTGTTTCATAGCTCATTCGTTTGGAGATTAAACTAATTGCAATGGAGGCTAATACAAATCTGCCGGAGCGCAATAGCTTGGGCAGCGACAAGGAGACGGCCAGCTCCAGTGCTAATGGCAATGATTTGGACTCAGGTGTGCCCTCGTCCGGGGAAATGGAAAACACGCCTTTGGCGCAGAGCGCTGTCGGCGACGATGATGATGAGGATATTTTTGAGCAGGTGACAATGATATTGCGCAAGCGACGTGGCTGGGGACAACAGGATTCGCTTAGCCACAATGGGCTCGATTTGGATTTGCTTGAAGACGACGATGACGAACTGGTTGAGGAGGATGATGTCGGTTGTCCATTGCCCTCAACGCCGGAGGACACTCAGCTCATTGAAGCCGAGGTAAGCTTCTTTGCCCTGCCCTGCCAATAAAACCCAGTCAATCAGCTGTGCAAAATTAATTTGCGCACAATAAACTGCTTCATTATCGCTGACCCAAAGGGACAGCGGTTATCGGCATTCAGCGGTCCATGTTAGACATACACACATACATACATACAAACGTGTGTACATGTTTATGTCCGTATATTGCTATTCGTACGTTGCAATGCGATCGCTTGCCAGTATTTGAAAGTCACGACCGCTTATCAAATCGTTAGACCTGGAACGATAGGGTTTCGTTGGCGAAGGTGCGCAATATCGACAAGTGCCTGCGTTGCTTAAAGTTTATACAATACATAAAAGTATTTGTAACTCGTATTGCTGTTATTTGCATCAGGCGCGGATTAGGAGTTGTGTGGCGGATTTGGGCGCTTGTTGCCGACGAAAGTGTACACTAAATACTGTAACAGGTGTCACGCATTTAAATCAATTTGCGTATGTCTGCAAGTTTCACATGTTCTTATCTTATCGATGGCTTCGTTTGCCGATTTTACTAGTTCCGCCTAAAAAAACGTACAGATTAAACTTGAACAACTTAGTTGGCAATTGCCAAGCGCTTCAAAGTGCAAAACTGGCTTTTTCGTGCACCGTTTAATTTAGTTTAATATATATAAATCATAATGGCACAACCGCGAGTCGAGCTTAGTGCTGTGGTTACTGTGAGTGCATCTCTGGAATCGTATAAGAAACTACCCGATGAAGACTCAGCTCAAATTGAAGAATGCAAGAACAATGTTAGTTTCGTCGTTCGTATTGTAAATTTATTTCTAAGCTCTGTTTTAAGTGTACCGTCAGATTATTAAACTTATATTATGTATATCTTTTAGATGACAGAAGTTTTAAAAGCTGGTGTGCTCTCTGACGAGATCGATCTGGGCGCTCTGGCTCACAATGCCGCCGAGCAGGCTGAAGAATTTGTGCGCAAGGTAAGCTCTCGGCTCAAGCCAGAAACAGACGTTATAATGAATTTCCTAAAAATTTGTGTACCTAATTTCATTCTTTACTAAACACAGCTCGTTTTGTTTTTCAATAAATGCATTAATATATATTTGTTAAATGGTAACTTTTCATTCGGAATCATATGAAAATCTGCATGTTCTTGTACATCTTTATGCTATTTATAATCCATTTCTTTGTTCAAAGGTCTGGGAAGCGAGCTGGAAGGTATGCCACTATAGAAGCTTGCCCAAATGGTTGCAGGACAATGATTTCTTGCACCGTGGACATCGGCCACCTTTGCCTTCGTTCCGTGCATGCTTTAAATCAATATTCCGTGTTCACACGGAGACTGGTAATATATGGACGCATCTGCTTGGCTGCATTGCGTTCATTGGCGTGGCTCTGTACTTTGTATCTCGCCCAACCGTCGAGATACAATTTCAGGAGAAGATCGTTTTTGGCGCTTTCTTCATTGGCGCCATCATTTGCTTAGGATTCTCATTCGCTTTCCATACATTAAGTTGCCATTCCGTTGAGGTGGGAAGACTGTTTTCAAAGTAAGTTCACATCAATACACAAGCTGCACATTGATTTAATTAATTTTTATTTGTATTACAGGCTGGACTATTGTGGAATTGCACTACTGATAATGGGCTCCTTTGTACCATGGCTCTACTATGGCTTCTATTGTCATTATCAGCCAAAGGTGATATATTTATCGGTTGTTTGTGTGCTTGGTTGCCTCTCCATCATTGTTTCGCTGTGGGATAAGTTCTCGGAGCCGGCCTTGCGTCCACTGCGTGCTGGGGTATTCATGAGCTTTGGTCTATCTGGCGTCATTCCGGCCATTCATTACAGCATCATGGAGGGCTGGTTTAGTCAGATCAGTCGTGCTAGTCTCGGCTGGCTTATACTAATGGGTAAGCAAAACATATGGTTCATTAAGGCAAGTTTCTTAATTAATATAATTATTATTTTTTCAGGCTTACTGTATATACTCGGCGCCTTGTTATATGCTCTGCGCGTGCCAGAGCGCTGGTTCCCCGGCAAGTTTGACATTTGGGTATGTTCTTTCTGTTGTACTTTGAATACTGACATTAATTTCACATATGTTTTTGCAGTTCCAATCGCATCAGCTATTCCACGTACTTGTTATTGCGGCCGCCTTTGTGCACTATCATGGTATTTCTGAAATGGCCATGTATCGTGTTACCGTTGGCGAGTGTACAGTGCCAATCGAGCCGATAAATTTTTAAAAGCTCTAGCGAGTACCAATTATTCTAACTTAACACACAATCATATGCGCGTAGTAAATTTCATACACATAGAAACACACACACTCAACCCTCAAAGACACTCATCAAAAACCTTTCGCAGTTTAACAATGCAGCCATTATTTAAGCGTTTGGCTTGCACTTGTTTCTTTTTTTCGGATAAACAGCTTAAATTCTAGATGAATATATGGAATTATAAAAAACGCATAATACAATATACTTAGAGAAACACCGTTTATTATAATCAAATGAAATCTGAAGTAGAATAACTAATACAAATAATAATTATTTATAAAAACTTCTTTAGTTAATTTTATTTTACAACTTCATTCGAATAGGTAATGGATGGTTGGCTACTTTTTTTTTTTTGAATCTGTAGTATTTGCGATGCAAAAATAAATTTATAATGCGTTGAACTCAGGGGTACGATAATTGTTAAACTTTTTTGGCCAGCTAAATAGTTTTATACTTTAAGCTTTCCATTTGCGTATAAATTTTGACTTAATTTTGAATTATATAATGGAAATACAAATCGTTATTGAATATTTGATTTTGTTAAATAAAAAATTTCTTTAGAACATACGATGTTGTGCATCTATTTTAGCACCAAGTTCGATAGTAGGCAAAAAATATTATAATCGCTTATATTTTATCAACTTGATAACGCGATTCAATAAATTGTACAAGACTTCAAAATCTATGTGTTTTTTTAATGTACGAGATTTCTGATGGATCTAATATGTTGTGAAAGTATTGTATACTTTATGCCCACAAGGTAATTTAAAGTTTCGAAAGGTTTATTTACAGACTGTTTGATGTACCTGTCAACGCAAGTGGGAATTTCCTCATCTAACGATGTTCTTAATTATTGTTGATATTATTGCCTCACCTATAAGGCGCATCTTAGATTGTCATATCGAAAACTTTTGAGAACCGCAAGCTGTCTTAGTAGATAAGTTAGTTTATATGTGTTTGTTTTGATCTTGGACTCGAGAGCGAGGGCAACGCGCTGCCTGCTAATGACTGGCAAAATTTGTCTTAAGAGTTGACTTTGACCCGCTGGTTCGACTCGATCAACTGTCTTAACTACGTTTCTTTTTTACCATCTTTTGTTCTACTTCAATTCATTGCCTTTTATTCGATGCCAGTTGCCCAAGATTCCGATTGATCATTAACCATGTGCATATTTATAAATACTAGTTTTGCCCTTTCGATCAACTGGTCGAGTTATAAGTTTAAATTATGCAATGATTAAAGTTCTTGCTAGTGCTGTTAAACTACTAAATAATCGTACCTTTTAATAAGCTCTTTGAATTTCAAGTTCACAACTAATAAATTCCTTTGTCATTTGTATACATATGTAATAAAATAAGTCAATGCAAACAAACGGAAAAAATCGCATTGATTTGTTAATAAGTCATAAATTAGCCAGTCGAATCGTTGTCCCAAAAACTTAAAACATTATGCATTTATTCATTTAAAGTTGCTGAGTAATAATATACAGTTATTTTATAAATTCAAAATAGATTTTATGCCCCTACAGGTTAACTTATAGCTTTTGTATTTTAAACGATTAAAGCCGTTGAACTTTTTTATCGTTTTCGTTTTGGCTTGTTATTGAGCTGAACCTAAGATCAAACTAAAATGATGTATGTTCGTATTTGTATGTATATATGAAGATGTTGCTATATCATATCTGGGACAATCTGCACGGTTCTCTTTAGCATGGGCGAACAAAAAACATCTGATTTGATTTTCTATTCTTTCCCTTACGAATTCTGAAAGTAAGAATATTAGCTTATATTAAGCAGAGTCTGAATACTCTGAACATTAAAAAGTTTTTTGAGATTTTTGACTTACTGTTGCTGGTATTGTTGTCAGACTTTCACTTTTAACGAAGATTTATGCAATTCACGCAAGCTAAAAATTTGTTTTCATTTTATTTAATTTGATAATTAGTGGATCGGCGTTACTGCTCTTTCAATAGGTATCACAGTTAAGGTTCGTTTTTTATCTGGTCTTGCTCTTTCGATGTATTCATATTGCCAAGAACGTCATACACTAATTTATGCTTGCCAGGGTATTTCATTTTCATCATGTCATGGCTAAATTATTCTTAAGCGAGATATAAGGAAGTTGCATAGAGATCTTCAACGTGTAGTTCAATGTCACAGTATCTTTGCATAGAGCTCAAGACCCTCTCTCGTTTTCTTATTGCTCTGTGCTTTATTAATGGTTTGCCTCAGCCGATTTTATGCGTACAAATCAATAATACCGGCAGTCAGAGGCAACGGTAATCAACTCGTGTCTTTGAAGGTTGTTAATATAAAAGTGTTATGGTCAAGGCTACCAAAGCAGCCACTTTATGTTTATAAACATACATATGCATGTATGTGTGAATGTATGTTTATGTAGCTGGCTAATTCATTTCCAATCAACACATCACTTGCCTCTTACGTATTTCCCCCAATTTGCTTGCTTCTTTTTTTTATTTTTGGTTTTGTGTAGTACTCAAAACACGCAATTGATGTTACTTATAAATTGAGTTTTAATGTCTATTGGCACAACCACGGAAAAGCAAGAAGAAAAGTAAATAAAAGGGTACAGAATGTTTTTTTCTGTGTCGCATCGGATAATGAGTCGATTCTTGCACACATTAGCTCGGCCTAGCCACATCAAAACCCAATCAAATGTAAACTATTATGTTGCTATCTTGTCAAGTTTGAAAACATTTAAAGCGTATAATAATAGAAGTAAAAAAAAAATAAAGGCATATCCGTATGTGAAAAAAACTCCTCTATTCGTATAAGTAGTTAAGAGAGCGTACAAAAATCAAAAATCGGCTGACGTGCTCAAGTTTTTGTCTTAAGTCTTTTGTTTCCCTTGTGCGACATTGACTAGAAAAGTTGAAACATGCAAATGTTGTTAATAGTTGTTAGATTTGGTAACTTTTTGTAGATTTGAGATTGCCGGTTGGGTCTAGGTCTGCCAAACTAATTGAACGAATAGCTAATCCTATTAGTATTTAGCTAAATGATGCTACGAACTGTACATTTATAATATTTAAAACGCACTTATTATAAATCTTGGGCACGCGTCATAATTCGTTCACTTGAATTATCAATATACCTTCGTATGATGTGCGCAAATTGTTACCAAAAGTGTGACTATACCAGCTGTTTGTCAATTGAAATGAACCGCATGTACGCCATCCCAAAAACAATTTTGTATTGATTGCTGTGCTCAAAAAAGACGCGCATGGCATGCCTTTAAAAAAAAACACATCGATTCACCTTCAAAACTGCGGAAGCTGAAACGTAAACAATATCGAATTTTGAGGCGCTGCTGCTGACAAGAAACTAAAAAATGTCTGAATGAATGAATCGCTCATGACTCGAAATTAAAAGTAATGCATGCAGATTTGTTTTTATAAAAGTTGTGAGCTAGCGGACACATCAATCAAGCAGCCCAAGCAGCTAAAGAACAGCAATTTTCATCGAGTTTTATCTCTTTTGTCTGTCTGGCAAACAGACCAATTGAGTAATTAACAATAGGGACCAAGGCAACGGCTTCGAGTGCCATTTAATTTGTTGTTGGCTCACCAAATTGCAGCTTGTGCCGCGAATTCAAAGCGAAATGCCTGTCAGAGAGTCAGTGCGTTTCGAGACTGGGCGCAGTTGTGAACTTATTTTTTTTTTGCTTGTGTTTAAAGTCAGCTAGGTGCTTGTGCATTGTTGTAATGGTTTTAGTTTGAGCACTCATATTCGTACTCGCGCCTACATAATGACACGGTGAGCTCAAGTTCCATGATGACGTTGCTAAAGTTACAAGTGCCAACTGAAGTTTGGAATGCCTTGGTCTGTCTGTCTGTGGTTTCTGCCAGTCGTTGATGTGATGTGATTTGGTCTTGTGGCTGTGGCCTTTTGGGGCCATTAAATTGCACAATCATTTTTTGCACACCTAGGCGGGCCCAGCCAGCATATGGGCCGTTGGGCTGCCTTTTAGGCGTCAAAACTTGGCTAGTTGGTTGATAAATGGTGGAAGTGGAGAGTTGGGAGCTGAACGATGGCATGCATATGCATATATTAATACGTCAGAAGTTATGCCATATCCAATCAGACAAACGAAAACAAAATTACAGTAAAATTATAGAAAAACTCTTTAATTACAATGCATGGCTACACGATAATAAAAATTATTGCTTGTCAATAATAATCCATATGAATGTACATACATTTAACACTAATCACCGATCGATAATTAGCTGTTTAGCTCACCGTCACTGATTATTTAATGTCTAATCGAATCATAGAACACAAGCCCTTAAAAACATGCAACAGGTCAGCATAAAATGAAACACACACACTTAGACAGACTCTGTCAGACAGTCACACAGACACGATCACCTGCTCAACCACACACAGAACTGTTGTTGATTAACACATACCTACATACATTCTCGATTGTGGTTTATTGTTGGTATTTTTTTTATTTTTGTTAAACGAAAGTTGGCTAGCAGTTGACAAGAGGTTCGGCGATTGGCGATCGGCTTCGGACCTCACCTCGTGCGAGCGATCGAGCGCGTATCAAAGTCGTTGGTGTCCATAGGTGTGCGAGTGTAAGTGTGTGTGTGTTTCGTCTCGTGTCTGTGTCTGCAGCAGTGCATAGAAGACAGCTTGTCGCGTCCGGATGTCGATTAGTTTGTTGCCGGCGCTTTAACCGCATAGTAAGCGCAACAGCGTGAAGTTGGCCCCACTGGCAAATCTGATATCCATTTATTTGCTGCTGCTTTTGTTCTAAGGCGTCGTTGTTCGCGTGTTCTCTCCAAACTGTGACTTGGGTGTGTGCAAGGATATTGCCTTTAAATAAAAAGTTCGATCATTTTGAAAATCTGTGAATTTTTGTGTATTTTCAATAAGTGCTGTGTGCAGTATTTTGTGCCACAAAAAATATTAAATAAATATTAATTCCTCTTTAAATCGTCGGCAATACAATATAAAGGCAAGTGTTTAAGATCTACCGAATTTATTTAACAACATGTTGCATTTAATATAATACTGCAAGAGATGCGTATAAAATGCCAATAATTGAGCCAGTTTCTCTTGTTGTTGTTGTCGGCTTATTACGAAAGAGTCGCGCGTGTTTGTGGACCGATTCCGGGGGGCCCCACATGTAATATGTATTGTATACCAAGAAAAAAATAAAAAAAACAACAACAGCGCATCTTCGAAACCAGCTTACAACACCATAGACAGCTTGTAACATACATAAATGTACATATATAATATGCGGATAACATATTTGTTGGGCTCCCAAATCGTGAGCTGCAGCAAAGTCAATCACTAAAGTCAATCACTAAGTATATGTAAATGGCTTTGTGGCGATTGATCAACTTGTTGTTAATGTTGTAAATACATACAGCTATTGTAGATGCGGCTACTGCCAATTTTATAAAACTACGTGATATAATATCATCTCCAGCGGCAGCAGAAGAAATCTCTCATTTTGATGCAATGTGAAAACTCGGTCAAGTTCGATGAAAAAGGAAGCAGGCAAATGTGCTAAACAACAAAATATATATATGTATATGAAATTGAAAAAGTTGGCGACCAAGACTGTAACAAATTTCTCATATATTTTTCGGTGAATCGGCCGAACGCCCTTCAAACTGGCGCTGACTGCGGATGGTAACGCATGCGCGCAATTTGTTTATTTGTGATTTTTATAGTTGTTGTCTTAACGTAAACAACCCGAACCAACATCAGACCGCAAAAGCACCCAACGGGCTAGTCAAATTATCTTTATATCACACACAAAAAAAAAATATAAATGAGAAAAATTTCCAAAATTTCTGGCAAATTAGTGGTGCACATCTGTTGGGTTGGGCAACTGCTGCACAGGTGCTAGCAGCTAGGCCGAATTTTACGAGGGAGTTACCTTTATTGTTTCGGTTGACAATCTCATACTCATGCGAAATGTTAGCATTTTAATTTCAAGTACAATTGGGGTCACATGCGTGGACAGTCACACCTTTGAGCAGCAGAAACCATCTAATTTTCATCTTTTTGTTTGAGTTTCTCTAATTTCTTAGTGGTTGGTTCAAATCGCTTCGTTTGCCCAACAAGCCATGGTCGCTGGTCAAATAAAAATTTAAGAAAAAATTGTTGTTGTTAATAGTGGCAAGGTGAGAAGCTAACGAGAGCAAGGGAGCCAGAATGACAGAACGTCATGACAATAATGACAGCGACAAATATTGGAGGCCAGAAGTTTTCGCGCTTCGCCAGCGGGACATTGCCTAATGTTGTCCAAGTGTGTGTTCACACACACATGCAGCCATATATTGACATTTTTTTGTTGCATTTTACGAGTGACATGACCAATCTGTACACCCTTGGTATTGAGCAAATGATTTATCAAAATTCATCAGCAATAATCTAACACAATAATAATAATAATGCTAGTAATAATCATTTCAGTGATAATGACTGTTGATCAAATGAGTTAGTATTAAGTGCTGAGTGTTAAGTGAAAATTTCACTAGAGTTAATTATGACTGTGATTTTCCCTTGAATCAGTACATTTTTATTTTTATTAGCATCGGCTCGAACTATTTTTTTGGCGTCTGGCTCCTAATAGGAAATTTGCCCACCCTTAGGATACAAATAATTATGTGTATATGTTATTGCTGAACACTTGCACTCGCACTTAGCTACTTTATTTTTGCAATTTTTTTGTGAGCATGTGTGATGTGTGTGGCAATTAACATCTAATCAGTTTTAATTTACAGGTATGGCAATTTATTGCTAGCCAATTTTAAACCAAAGACTCTGGCAACGAACTCTAAACTTATTGTTTGTATAGGTGCTACGTTAATATTGACAATTATTTGCATTTTTGTACAACGCAGCTGATGACTTTAAAAAAATAAATTGAATTGAACAAAACTCTAACTAATAGGGCCCCTACAGTGGAACAAAAACTTATTGCAGCTTAAAGATACCGTTCACCTGATTTGTAATAATATAATTTTAATTAAGCTCAAAAATTAATATCATTATTATTTACAAACGCCTCGAATATAACTAGTAATTTTTTAAAGGGCACAATGTTTGCACACACAATTAATTTAAGTTTACATTCAAATTGTTTTGAAGGTGATAAACAAAAATCAGCAATTCCGGATTAATTATATAGACATAATGACAATATAAATCTAAGCCAGGGATGAAAGTCACAAAACTGACAAAAATACATTCTCAAATAATCACACAACAAGGTGCAACTAAGTAAGGTGAGCTGCGATTAAGCAAACAAACTTCTTATATTTTATTTATGGGGTTTTAAAGCTTCTTATGCTAAGGCCCCATAAAAATGTACAAATGAACTATATTGTGCTCAGCCAACAGGAAGGCCTCGAATCATAGGAAAACTACCAGCACATGTGGTATGCCATTAAGAGCTTATGTTGCTGTTTAATTAACAAGAAATAAATGCGTTTAGATTGTTGCATTTTTCATACGCCTCGCGGAAGTGCTTTAAACCAGACATCGGTTATTGAGCATTATTTATGAGTGCAAGATATATAGTCAATTTTGCTATAATTATTATGACTATTTCTAATACTCGTCTAAATCGCGGCAACTAGCTCACGTACGCACTAGTTCAAGGTGATGGCTGCGAGCTGTGAACACAAAAACAAATACCAAAGAGTAATTGCGATTAAATTCGAGTATCAATAAAAGCCGCAAAATCTGCATAAACATGCCTGCTAATACGGACCCCCAAAATAACGATGTAAATATTACAGCGTAGTATTTATGTTTGGATATTTACTATTGAAACCATTCACGAACGGAGGCTGGAGGCTGATGCTTAGTGCAAGAATTCATTTTGTTTTGATTGTGTTTCGTTTCCTCAAAATAAAAATCGTGTGACCTTCGCAACGATTTTAAAATGCGTTGAATCGCTGTTGTTGCTTGAGAACCAGCACCAGCTATTGACTGGCCCATTCAATCATATCAGATGCTGCCGACACTGACATTGCGTCTCTGACAGATTTATTTTATGCGGCGCACTTGGCTTTAGGGTTGGCGTTGATAGTGTTTGTTGTTTTAGTGGAGCTCAATGACTTGTTGATTTTAGATATCACCTTAAAAAACTCAAAATGTAACAACATAAATGCAACCTTCGTTATTGTCTCTTATCAATAGTTTAAACTTTAAGCTACGACCATATACTTAAATTCAAATGCCAAGCTCAGCAATACGTATACGACACATGTGCGCCATTTCCTAAACTGTTGGAATGTTGTGGAGAAGAAAAGAGGCATACAAATAGTAAACGTGCGCCTCTTTTGTGTGGTGGCGTTGCCAACGCGTGTCTAGAATTTATCGTTCGATATTTAAAGCCAGGTTGATTAGCGCAAAATATGAATAAACAGGACAGTGACGTCAGCAATTGTTTGGTGCGCGTAGTTGCCTTTGTATGTGTGTGTAGATAAATTTTATATTTATTTACATTATTCGAGTGCGTACCCAATTCCGCAATTGCCCTAGTATTTGATAGCCAAATATATACAACAACCTACAAAATTATTATATGCATACTACATTATCACACACACATACAGGCCTACACACATTCATGGTTTGTTTGCCACATTATGCAAAATTGGTGCAAATATTTATAGCGCATGGGGGTTTTTGAGCTCGATATCGGCTAACAACCATTCTTTGGCCTTTAGGCATCGGGATGAACAAATTAAAGAATTCATATGCAAAGCAGCGGGGACCGGCGGTACAAACACACACAAATAAGTATCCAAATCAAACTGATTTGCATGTGAACGTCGCTCATGTTTCGAAAATTAATAGCAAAATATATAAATATGCAAAGTTTACAACATAAGTCCGAACGCTGTTTGCTTAAAGCGAGCCATGAGCCGATGAATGTATCTAACAAATAGGATATATACATATATATATATACGTACATAAACAGACATTTGTATGTGCTTAAGAATCGAATGTCATTAATTCGCTAAACAGCTCTCAAAATACTTAAGGTGAATGCCAAAGTCCAGCCCGCAAATCGGAAAAAAACCTTAACTTTGAATACTAGTTTTTTGTAGATTTTAGATTGAACAAAGAACTAAACCAGCTGGTTATCATCAATAATTTTGAACCGGCACCAATAAGAAACCGAAAAATAGCATTATAATATATTCTACAAGGTGCAATAGTTTTTTTGTATCTCATCTTCACATATTATTAACCGAATTTATTTGAAAATTAACTTTAATGGAATCAGAATATTTTAGTAAACGCAGCTTTCTCCAAACTGTTAGAATCTTGAGTTGATTTTGATTTATTGTTGTAAATAATTTTACTTTGCCATAAAACAATGTCAGTAAATAAATGTGCAAGGGAAGATTTTGACACCATTCAATTTAATAATACCTTGACAAATGTTATTATTATTTTGTCACGATGTGTGTAACGCAACTAAAATAAATACATATATATTCTTTATTGCCATATCCGCCTTTAAGTATCTTTTTTGTGCTAATTAATATTATTGCTCATTCATATCGTCTGTTACCTAGTCGCCAACTAGTTTTTCAGTTATATGCTAATCCGTCTCGGTTATAAAACATTGTGCTTAAATGTACTGTGTTGTAAGATTAATATAGGCATTTAATATCGAAAGTGTTCTTAAGTGCAAAATAATAGAATTTACTATGCTAATTTTTCATGTTCATTAAGGAGTCTCTTTTAAAAGTGGGACTGATAATCGAAATGATGGACATTCAAAAATAAATAAAAAACAAAACGAAAACTGCTGTAGGCAAAGGTAGCACACATATTAATAACCTTATTACTCTCTCTCAAAAATAAAACAAGTTTCGATCCGGTTTAAAAATCATAAATAATGTGATAACAAAATTCTGAACTAAATGAGTACAATTGAATAGTTTGATTGAGGGCAGGGTAGTGCATAGTATGTAGTATATACATTAATAAGTAGGAGATGCTTACGAACAGGAATATAATTAATACAGTTATTATTTTATAAATGTATTTTTTGCAAGCGTTTGAACCAATACTAATACATATATAAGGCAAGTTTCGCTTAATGTGATGTGATAATTTAGGTAGACAAGAATGTTAAGGCTGAACAAATTAGAAATCAGATAGACACTTATTGCTGTGAAATACACATACCTGATTGAAGCCAAAGCCTTTCGGCATCTATAAAAAAAACTCACGTGTCGGATTGAGTTAAGAGCCGTGTTTGGCAGAAAAGTTCTCATTGGCATAGAACGATGACTGGACAGAAATTGGCAACGCTTTTGATCGCGCTTCGGTTTGCTTTGACACAACATATTCCGATAGTGACATGACAAATTTGAATGCAATGTCGACCGAGTTGCAAGCAACAAGCGGCAACTGAGTACGCTTCATATTTAGAACGTCAAAGTGCCAGCAACAACACACAATTTCTCACCAAAATTAAAGACACTTGTCATGGCACATATTTACCAATGATTTACGCCAATTGTGAAGAGCGCGGGTTGTCGATTGCCAAACGGCAAGCGCTCAAACGACTTGTGCAAACGGAATGCATTCAAATGACTGACTGATTCGATTTGCTCACGAAGCGAGCCTCCAAATCAAAACGGTTCAAGGCCACAGCAAGCTCAAGTGCATGCAAGCACCGACAGCAGCTGATTGCATTTGCAACTGCACAGTAAAATAAAAACCAATCTGCTTTATTCAATCTGGGAGATACCCTCTTTCCTTTCGCAGATAGTAATTTAATCGAATTAATTCTTGCTTTAAATTTGTGTTTAATCATTTCAATTTAATGAATGAAAACCGACATGTTTCGGTGAAATAAAATAGATCTGTGTGTGTCATAAAGGTTTCAAAAGTCACACATATTTATGCTTAATGATACTCTTCTTATAATCGCTGGCAGATGAGAAATTTGCAGGGCGTGTTTTTAAAAGTGAGTTAATCATGAGCGATATTACAACAACATGAACAGGCAATCAAAAATGCTTAGTCACTGCAACAGGCACAGGACTTGAACTTATTTAGCTAGCCAGTAATTGTGATATGGCTTACATGACGCAGCCAACGTTGCACAAACACTGTAGCAACAGCCAGAAGCAGAAAATATTAATGGAAACTGGTTTCTGCCCCAAAGCTGCCCGTCCTTGAACTATCCTGCTCCTGTTGCTGATGCTGGCTGTTGGGTTTTGCCAGTTTGTTTAAAAAAACTAGAAGACAATAAAAAATCGATGGCAACAACAAAAACATCTACACTAATTTGGCATATGAAATCAAACCAGTTCTGAGCCCCATTTATTTATTTTTGTGGTATCTTGTATCCCTGGCCGCCGCCTGTAATTTAAGCCATAAGTAAAAGCCCATGATGATTTTACATAAAATTGTGATATGAAAAGGTTAATTATTTTTAGCTGAGACCAGCAATCAGAAAAATTTCGAACTGCACTAAAAAAAAGTGCGCGTTGGTTGCTTTTAGTCGAGTTAGCAAAAATCAAGGCAGGGTTAATGCCACGGAACTTTCCGATGTTTTGGCTAATTTACATGTTTATAGATTAGCTAGGCAATTTGCCCTAGGTATATGTAAATTAATACAAATGTGTGTATATAGTGCATCGATTTAAAGGTTCCGTATTTTGTTAATAGTCTATATACTGCATATATTTGATCAATGATGTCGCAGGGGGCGAACGTGTAGGCGAGGCTTCGCCTTGACGTTTAGCATTTATGTGACTTGACGATTAGCGTCGATCAGTAAATCAAATAATAGTCGATTGGGTGGACTAAAGTGTGATAATATTGCAACAACTGATATTTGCTATCCAAAACAGAATCGACTAACAGATTGTTCATCTTGTTTCTTTTTTTAGTTGTCAGAATGTCGGTCAGACTGAACGAGACACAAACCATTGTTGACAAGATGGTCAACTTCTTTGTGGAGCACGAGGATCTGCGCACAAAGGTAAGTATTGAAGAATGAAATACATACCAGACATGGACTTATTTAACTTTCTATTGCACAGAGCTGGTTCCTTTCGAATGCACCGGGACCACTGTTTATGATACTGGGTGCCTATTTGTACTTCTGTCTGTATGCCGGACCACGTTATATGCGGGATCGCAAACCTTTTGAGCTCAAGAATACGCTGCTTATTTATAACGCAGTGCAAGTGCTGCTCAGTTGGGTGCTCTTCTACGAGGGCTACAAGGGCGGCTGGGGCGGTCATTACAACTTCAAATGCCAGCCGGTGACTTATGCAACGGATCCCATCTCGATGAGGGTATGCTATAACTATTATATACTCTTACATATTATATTTAATTGCCAATTTTTGTCTGACGCTACAAGAATATGTATTTAAAAGTCACGATTTAATATTTATCACTCAAATACATATTGGCAAAACTTGTTTTGTGATATAAGTTGTATTATGTGGATGTAGACAAGGGAACATTGCCGAACATCCGAACACAAATGCCCGCTTTTGCATTAAATATATTTTTTATAGATAGTGAAATTCGCATTTAATTAATAATAAATTATATAAAAGTTCGATAATAAATGTATATTCTTTGTAGATGGCTCGTGCTGTTTGGCTGTACTACATTGCTAAGATCACTGAGCTGCTGGATACTGTGTTCTTTGTGCTGCGCAAGAAGGATCGTCAGATTTCATTCCTGCATCTGTACCATCATACTTTGATGCCCGTGTGCGCATTTATTGGCGTCAAGTACTTTGCCGGCGGACATGGCACACTCTTGGGCTTCATCAACTCCTTTATCCACATTATTATGTATGCGTACTATCTGCTGTCGGCGATGGGACCCCAGGTACAGAAGTATCTGTGGTGGAAAAAGTATATCACCATTCTTCAGATTGTAAGTTAAAAGTAAACTTTAATTTATTGTTTGAAATTTTAACCGATTTTTGTGTTTTGTGCAGGTGCAATTCCTTATCATCTTTGTGCACACGCTGCAGATTCAGTTCCAGCCCAACTGCGATTTCCCCAAATCGATTGCGGCGCTGCTTACCTTCAATGCCGGCCTCTTCACCTACATGTTCAGTTCATTTTACGTGCACAACTACAGGAAGGAGGCCAAGCAGGCGGCACAGGCCAAACTGGCGGCACAGGCCAAGTTGGCAGTAAAACAGGAGTAGGGACACTAAGCCGATGTTTGATTTATTGCCTTAAGATCGATTCACGGAATCGTTAGTTAGGTCTTATATACATATATAGCCTGTATACATCTACTGTGAAGATACCCTAATGAAATGGGAGGGGTGCCGTACACCCTTTTAGTTGTACTGGGTTTATGTATATACATACATTGGATATTACATTTATTAGCTTTTAAGTTCGTTCTGATGTATTTTTAGTCAAGCGTTGAGAATGTGGCTCTTTGAACAGTCGCCATTGCGCAGTGCAATATAACTTTGCAAGTGCTGTATTGGCAAAGTTAAATAGAACCAAATATTATAGATATTATTTGTAGTTCATCGATATGTGTATGTAGTTTTTATTTTATTGATTGGCGTGCAATAAAACTTTAAGACATACAGCGGATGGCAAGACTCCAAATTGTCATTTACAGAAATTAAATTTGCCATTTTATTTTTTTAATTGTTTTTTTAAACAAGTTATGTGAACTACATATATTTTGAAAACAATAAATAAACTATTGTATTTGAAATTTAATGCCTAAAAGTATGTAATATAATCTGCAAGAATTATTAGTTTTGTAGCGCCCGCTAGATGTCGCTTTTGTGCAACTGAGTCAGACCAACAAGAATCTATAATATCTTGATGGTCAGACTGAAGTTGAATCATCTGGCAGTAATTTCCCAGTGAAGCCTCTTAGCCCGAATCATTTGTCATATGAACGTGATTTAAATACGTGTTCTTTTATAATTCAATAATACGTGTTCTTTTATGTAAAGGAGAGGCTTACTTGGATTGGAATTTCCACAAACAAATAACACTATTGAGCTGATTTGATTAGAGCTTCAAAATGCGAAGAATAGTTGACAAAAATTAATTGAGTATTAAAAACTTTATTACTAGAACTTAAACGTGATTGAGCATGAATTTAACGGTATAGATAAATTAACAAAATACTCAATTCGAAATGGCATACAGTCTGGCAATAAAAACAATTTATAGTTTCAGCCTCCGCTTAAAAGTATGCAATGATTATGAAGTATCTGAATGTGTGACAGATACATATGTGTGCATGTGAGTTTGTATGTGTGACAGTGTATGTTGAAGTTGCAGGCAAATTGAATTTAAAACTTAAACTCGCCTCGCAGTGTTGGCGAAAATGTGGTGAAGTGCAGACGCTTCTTTTCCGCTCGTTGGCGCGTGTGTCGATTGTTGTTCTCGTACTGTTTGTTGTAAGTGTAGCTATTATTATTATTGTTGTTGTTGCTGTTATTGTTCTTGCTGTTGTTGCTCTGGTTGCTCTGTTGCCAGGTAGTGCTCGTTTATAGGTTCCGCTTCGCTCAACTGTTGGCGTGCGCGTTTTTTTATTGTATTGTATTTAGGTTAAATTCGCGTTCGCGTGTGTGTTACAAAATATTGGAAAGTGTGCGAAAAATAAAATAAAAACTAAAAACATTAGCCGCGTTTAGCTGAAGAATTGCTTTTTGGTGACGTGACTTTGTGTTAAGGGAAATCTGTGCGATATAAAAGAAAGTGATTTTTCGTTTGGTGGAAACTCCAAACTGAATATAGACATCAAGTTGTATAAAAATAGATTCCATATGCAAATCAACATTTATGCACTTTTGTGTTTGCATGCATACATACATATGTATGTAGTATATCTGTTTGAGAAACGCTTACTCATGCAAACACACACAGATACGACTCACACATACATTTTAATGGGTTTTTCCGTTTGCTGTTGCCATCCCTGAAGATGCAAACGTTGCAGACTTTGCATAGCCATCGTTTCATCGCTCATCTGGCGTTTCCTGTAATGCCGCTTGGCAACAGCAGCAGCAAAAACAGACGCTATCAAAACAAAAACAAAAATAAACGAGAAAGAGCAAGGGAAAACCAAAACCAAAAGCAAAGTTGAGAAACAACGCATGGAGTTTTTGAGCTCAGCTGGTTTGAGCTAAGGGGTGAAGAAGTTGAGGCAGCGGGCAGGGCACACCTGAGTACAAGTGTGCGAGTGCCGTTAAACGAGATCTGTCAAAAACATTTGCGCGTACATACAAACATACAGACAACGCGTCAAAAGTATCTGTATCGCCTTGCGAATAAAAACACAAAGCGAAGCCAAAAACTCTCTCACACATGCAAAGGCAAATTAATACATATGTATCTACATAAGTGTGTGTGTGTGAATATCAGCATTTAAATGTGTCTGTGTCTGAGTACCTGAAATATCGCGAGAGCGAGCTTTGGCAGCTATAGCTACCTGTTGATGAGACTAAGGCAACAAAGGCCTCGACGCATGGCTTTGACTTTAGATACTACTTAGTAGTAGTATCGGCCAGTGCAAATACTTGTATCGTGTTTTTAGCATTTATACTAGTATTACTAAAAGATGCTCTCCCCACCCGACACACTGTCTACCGCCTCGTTGGTCCGTGCAGCTGTTGTTGGCCGCATTGCATAAACGAGAAGTGCTAATTTACTTATCACAATTTTGATTTGATTAAATTTTATCTAATTGCGGCGCACATGCGAGAATAGTACTAATCGCTGCTCATTGCAAAGTGCACTCAGAAAAAATATGTTTGGTTCTAAGCTTAGTTTATGTTCGCAATTAATATAAAGCAATGATAATGTACTTCGACACAAAAAATAAATTTTATAAATCGAATGTATCTTAAATTTAGAATTTGGGCTATATATTTATATATATACATATATTTTTCTGAGTGCACTTATGACGTACACAGCTGCAAAGTCAAGCTACATACTCATACAGTACACAAATATACATATGTATATGTACAAGTATATATAGCCGCACTAAAGTTTCCCATAAAATGCGCCACTCTGAGCACCAAAGCCAAAGGTGCGATAACACCACCAGCAAGCAGTAGAAGCAGCGGGAGCGAGCGTAGCAACGATCGAGACAACGTTGAGCAAAAGCAACTTGAGGAATATTCAAGAAAACGCCAACTCGGTTTTATGCCCGATCAGTTTAACAGAGAATCGCGTCGCGATCACAACGTTCAGTTTTCGAGCAGCTCGCGCGAAAAATCACGGGGCGTAAAATTAAATAACAACGCGTCGATCGACACGCGCCCTAACCCGAAATTTGGTATATTCCAATTGGATTTAATATCTTTTGGCTTTGATTTGGTTTAGGGTTTGATTCGATTTCTTTTGGCTTTGGCTGGGCGTCGCAATTGCTGATCGCTGGCCGCCAGCCCATTGAGACAAACATTATAAAAACAAACAAAACAAAATAATAATAATCGTTACACTATAATTACTTCGCAGTGTCGCTGAAAAACCAAAGAGATACATACTTATAAAGCGCAAAAACGAACTGCGTCAAAGTGCTGTGTTGAGTTAATTCAAAAAACCAAAGAACTGCGAAAATCAAAACAGAGTTGAAATATAAACAAAATACAAACACTGACAAAATGCTGAAAACAAAAACAAGCGACGACAAGCTGGACACGCTGCTCTCACGATCTGCAGTGCCAATCATCGATTTGGCTCATTGCGGTAAGTCACATATACAACTTACAAATATGTACATATAAATATATCAGTCGGGCTCAACATGTGCCACTGCCATTCTGGCATGGCTTGGTTGCTATGCACAATGGTTAATTAGCTGCAGCCCTGACTCATTCCTAGATAATTAGCAAAAGTTGTTTTCTCTTGATTGTTGTGTCTCATAATTGCAGTTTCTTAACTTTAGCATTTGTGCATCTGGAGAATATTTAATTATTTATTAGCTTTTGCAACGGACACCTGCCTCTCGTTACTTCCAATGGGTCAAAATACTAGCATAAACAACTAATAATAATAATTTACATTTAGCTTGTCAAGGAAATGTTTAAAGTTGCACAAGACAGAATGTTGCAAGCACAGCTGTTAAAAATATATTGAAAATTAAACATCTAGAATATAAGTGAAACGCATATTTAGCTTTAACATGTTAATGACCAACAATAATAATTTATTGTATTTAGTCAGGTTTCATGGGTTGGAATTATGGCCTAAAAAATATACACGCTGTGTAACATAAGAGATTGATATCGTATACCATAAATAACGATTATATTATATGCATGAATTTATTATTATTTGGTGTATTTTTCGAAGGTAGCAAAATATACTCCAATTTTTTATTATAATAATGGGTGTACATAGCGATAATGCCAACAAAGGCAAGCTCTGTTATAGATTATAATTGGTTATTTTTTGGCATGAACGCCCCGTTAAATACTGTGTTGTATAAATACAGTTTGGTTTGATTTTATTTTAACAGCCTCATTTGAATATTTGTGAAAAAATTAACAATAATCCATGTAGCATAACTTTTAACTGAAAATAAATATATTTAGTCACTATTTGTGTACTTAAGAATTATGCGTAGGAGTGAGAATGAGCTGATTGATAGATTTCTATCCATAAGCCTGAAAATTAGTATTGTTGATATGTACACAATTTATTTGATGTATTTATCACACTGTGTATGCCACATGTTTCGTATTAAGAAATCACAGCTCAAGTGATCGAAAGCCAGGGAATATACAGTACACCAAGTCATGCTCAATCGACCTTCGCTTAAGCACTTGACCTTCGCGGAACGACTTTGTTTCCAAACATTTCAGCCATTGACCCCCAAAACAAACTTAGGTAGCGTTGTAAGCTCGCTTGGAAGTTGTGCGTAGCAGTTGTGCCAACGGAACTTGAACTGCTCTCAAGCTCGAGAGGTTTTTGAACTATATAAGTACGCTGTACTCATAGTTTTGTCCAATGCCAGTAAGTAAATTAAAAATGCGCCTGAACAGTCCGGAAACTCAAACACAAAATGCATCACAATATTTACATTTCAAGCATGATTTCGATTTGTTTTGGGAACTTGATTTGTAATTTTTGTGAGCATTTATATTTGTTATGTTCGAGCACACATTTGGATGCGACTATCAATGCACGCGTTGCTGGGCGGACATAATTGCAGGGAGGCGTGCACTTGTTTGACAGCATTGTTCGATTTGTTGCTCAAACTGCCGTATATTTACACAAGCCGAGTAACAAACACTCGCACGAGCCACAAGCCACAAGCTCGCTTAGCCCGTTTGTGAAACGACGTCAACGACAAAGTGACGCATTTGGCCAGTGATGCCCAGCCAGCGAATTCCCAGCAGCGTCAACAAAACAAACCCGCGCCCACTTTGCCAATTGTGTCTACTTAAATTGAAATATGCGGCATCGTCACAGCAGCTTAAAATAAAACAAACAACAACATCAATAACAATAATAACAACAAGAAGCGACCGAGCTTTGAGTCTGATTATAACCAGCTTAAACCTGTATAGCTGTATATCTACAGACGTTCGTTTGTAAGTTTTCCAGCCAATGATGCTAAGCATCTATTTCTTGTCTTATTATGTTTATTTGACTGTATTTCAAAGAATGTGACGCATTCTGTTAGTTTGAGGGGATTTTTGATAGGCTGTAATGTTAATTGGCGTTATTTCAAGCGTTAATTCCGGCTAAACGCCCCATATACTGCGCGAAAAACTCAAGGAGTGCTTGCTTAATAAAAACATTAAGAGTCCACAAGGCTATAGAACTGAATGCGAATTTTAAAAGCTTAGTTATTTTTACCTTTTTTGTTCGTCTCAAGAACATTAAACATTTATGATTCTTAGAAACTTAATTCAATAACGTTGCCGCATTTCAGCCTGATTTCAAGTATAAAAACGTTTTTGTGTGTTTTTGAAATTGATTTCAATATTTTAACGATCCATTTTTGGTTGTAAGATGGGTGCACATCGAAAATATCAAAGAACAAAGCGAAATGATATAACTAGAAAGCGATAGCAATATTGCTTAAAATTCCAATCTGTTTATCCAGAGATTTGTTTTGTGTGCTTGAGTTTTAATGGAAACATTCCATAACAAATCGATTAGATGGGGCTATTATGCATTTTAGTCTGGCAGTTGAATGAACTTATGCGATTAACTCTCGCAATTTAAATATTTAGTCAGATTCCCCCCATAATCAATTATTTTGTCAGATACACTTTCAACTGCGCTCAATTAATTTATTAATAAATAAAATATGTTATTCGTATGGTCAGGCATTTATGTACAAACATACATATGTATGAATACAGAATTCCCCCAACTTAATTGATGCTATTAGGGCTGGCCGCGTTCATATAACTGTGTGTTTGTATGTATTTAAATTGCGCTGTAAATATTGAATTAGATGTTTGTATTTAATTAGAAACAAAACACAAGTTGATGTAACAATGCTCGACTAGAAAATACCCGTTAAAGGTATAAAGGTATGCACTTAAAAAGTCGTAGCAATTATTGGGTTTATTTTGCAGTTTTAGGCATTGTGTATTGTTACATTATTCTACTATCATTTATAAGAACAGGGTATAAACAGCAGGCGTCTTTCTAATAGAAAATCAACTCGTCAAATACACAAAGTAAAATATACACAAAAACAAAAAAACGTACATTCATCTGTTTATGGCGCCCCACGAACCCCATGCAAACCTCCCAATTAATAATAAATTCGTAAACACAAACAATTTGGCAACGGTTTAAATAGTGATGCCAATCAAAAATTTACAAATAGAAATTCAAAGCCAAATGCAATATCCGATAGATGTGTACGTATGTGTATGTGTATGTGAGGCAAGCAGCAACTTTCGAGGCGATGATCTTCAATTCGATTGCGACGATTGTGGCCTCTACATAATGCTTGACTCAATTAATTAGCCTCAATATAGATAAATTAGCGACAAGTTAACGACTACTAGCATGCGAGGAGCTGTGCAAAAAACTCAGAAAAGTAACACAAAAAAATGCTGCAAATTGAAAAGTGCTCGCAACACAACAGTTGGCGCCTAATTGAAGTGCATGCAAACGACAGCCATAACAATAACTACAGGGCACAGACAACTCCTCCTTTAATTCTGTAGATACATACATCTAATGAAATGAAATCGAAAGGCGGCGTTGCGCTTCAATTGATTCCATTCAGACTGACCTCTCTCAAAGCTACAATATATCGACGTCATCATCATGTCATGTACATATATTATGACAAAATTCCATAGAAATCTGTGTGTGTGCGTTGAGTGGAAAACGAGTGAAGCACGACACTCACTGATAACTACAAAGCGTAATTACTATTAACCGTGAATTTCCGTCCTTATCAGCTGAAAGAAGAAAAAACTGTGTGTCATGCTGTTGATTAGAATGTGAGGATGGAAAGGTGGGCGGCGTGTAACCAAATGAAATTGGCAATTATTTATTTATAGATTGTCAACGTATACATACGTGTGGAAATATATGCAATTGTTCGAATTCATTCATTTCTAGGCACTGAATGAACAATGAGCATTTTGATATATTCGCACGAAGACGCATTATAAAATTGCAAAATACCAAAGTGCTTCATATAAAATAATAAAAGAGCCATAACTCATATCTCTTGTTGTGAGGGAACAACAAGATAAGGTTTAGAGTTATATATATATGTATGTGGACTTTAAGCGGCACCGCATAGCTATTTTTTCACCATTATTTTTGTTGCATGCTTTTAAGTTCTCTGGTTTCCTTTTGTGACTTTATTGATGAAGTCATATCCTTGCGCTAGCCGCTTGACTTGACTTCCGATACGGGTTTTGCTCGCTTATTTTATGAATGTCGTTTTTTTTATTTTCACGTAATTTTCCGCCAGGGAAAACCAGCAAGTTGTCGATGTCGTCGTCGTCATCATCGTTATAGCTGTGGGCATTTGCGGTAGTGGCATTGAAATTGATTGCATTTACCTTTATTGCATTTGCTCGTATTGCATTTATCGAGTTTGATTGCTCAAAATGCATTTATATCATTGCCATTATAGCGGCGGCCACTTTGCGTCTATTTTGTTTGTTCTTATTTAGTGACATTTATTTTCTCGTCCAATAAGTATAAACTGATAATAGAATAATGGCACGTGGATTCCATGTACAGCCGGCGTGTGGTTTTTGTTTTGATCGAACCGGTATTTATTGGGTAGGTATCGTATAGCTAAGGTTTTTTCACACTTAAATTGGCCGCCATAAAAACGTTTTAAACTATTTTTTTTATGATTATTGATAGCAGCTGCCCGTAGCTTTTTTTTTTAGAAATTACAAGAAGTTTATAATCGCCAGCTACAAAACAATTATTCCATAAGCTCAAGTGGTTGGGATTATTCCCACGCTCATGCAGTCAGCAAATGATCACAATGTAAATTTTTTCCATATATTTCTAGGTATTGAGGAGGTTCCCGTTAAGTCCGTGGTGAATCGTGTGGGTCATCAGTTGGCGAAGGCGTTATCCGAAAAGGGCATGGCGCTGCTGGTTAATCACGGTATATCTGATGAAAAGGTAGCTTTATCTTGATTCAAATCTAGTATATTCAGTGCTCTAATGCTGCTTTGGTACAGTTGAAGACCGCCTGGGATCATCTGGATGACTTTGTGAATCTGGATCCGGATGTTAAACAGCATTATATACGTACCGATGGCGATAATCATGGCTATGTGAGTCCAGGCGTTGAGAAATTTGATGGCAAGACACCGGAACTGCGACATGCCTTCAACATATGCACACTGAATGCCCAGAATCTGCCAGAGGAGCCACTGCCCGGATTTGCAGATCACATCAGTGCACTGGCCACGGACTTCAAAGCGCTTGGCAGTTTTATACTGCAGGCGCTGGCCGTCTCGCTGGACATTCCGCACACATTCTTTCTCGAAAAGCACTCACACATGCTGTCCGGCGACCACGACAACATGACTACTCTGCGCATGCTTTACTATCCGCCCATTGTGGACGACGAGCCCGGACACAGTCAAAACGATGTGATCAAGGGACGCTGCCAATATAGCTATCAGCGTTGCTTATCAGATCAACCGGACTTTCGGCCTGAGCACAATCCCCGCGACGACATCAACGAGGTGGATGCTATGCAGACAAATGGCAAGGATGGAGCGATCTCTGAACACAAGCTGGCCAACGGTGAGGTCATACGTTGCGGTGCACATGTCGACTACGGCACATTTACACTGCTGGCACAGGACTCTGAAGGTGGATTGGAAGTGCAACTGCCGGGCAGTGAGAAGTGGCATCGTGTAGGCCACTTGCCAGGTGCCATATTGGTCAACTGTGGTGAAATCTTGTCCATTTGGACAAAAGAACGCTATCCAGCACTGGTAGGTGGAACAACTTGAAGACAGCAGTCACAAGCTAATCATTTAAGTTTTATTTATTCCTGCAGCAACACCGCGTTGTTATTCCCGAGCAGGAGCATATTCGTGCCCGTGGTCGTCACTCCATTGCATTCTTCTGCCATCCAGATAATATTACAATGATATCTCCCAACGATCTGCCTCAAATAGATGATGCACAAAACTCAGCTTGTCTCAAGCAGCGCAAGAAGTCCTTTAAGGCGGCGAAAGAGCGGTAAGCTTATAAAGTTTTTAAGTTGTTTAATATTTACTAACTTGATTTCTTTGTTTTTGTTTCCAATTGTTATCGCGCTGCGGCTGGCTATAAATTTCCTAACACATATATATAAAGTGTATACAATGCGTATCAGTTAATACAAAAAAAGTTTAAGGAAACGTACACCAATAACAATCACTCTCAATGACGTTGCGCCCCTACGTAAGATGCAAGCGTTCTGCTCCTTACACCTCCACTCGTCAATCTGTCACCTCCATTTGTCGTCATCTGTCATGTGTCACCTGCCTGAGGAGAGTTGCGTCGTATTTTGAAAAGTCGACAACACGCTTGATGTTTTGAACTTTTTATTAAATTTTATTATTATTATATACGATTGTAATTGCTTCATATCTTTTTAGCTTGTACCACCATATGTATTTGATATACATGCATACTATTTATATATACAAATACAACATACAAATACATATATGTATATGTTTATGATTTTAGATAACCAGAGTATTAATACAATTACACCGAAAAAAATACACACGCACATATTAACATTGACTTATGTAGTTCTAGCTTTAGCTCTAGAGTCTAGACTTCTTTGCATTTTATAAAATTTGAACATATCGCTTTTTCAAAATTGACCAAGACTTCTTACTATTACAGAGCGATTTGTCATCAAGTTATACAATGAATTTTTGTTATTTTTAAGATCGGTCTTCACTGTCAATTATATCCACAAGAATCAATTATGCTACCATATTGGATAGTTTATTTATTTCACTTAAATTCATCATAGTACATGTTTTGTTAATTTGTATTGGTTTTCATGGCATTTACATTTAACTTTTATTTGCTATATATATTCCACACACATATGTAGTTTGCGTTTGTATTTGGTAATTTAATTACATTGTCAATAATCTATGCAGTAGTTATACTTTTGGACATTTACGATTATTTGGCTTTGTTTGATGTTCTTGTTGTATATTGTATGGGGATTTATAATAATGATAACATACATGCGATCTCGCTTATATATTGTCTAAATAGTTTATACAACGACATACATAACTACTGCTACAGCGTAGAGATTAAAATAATCGTTAACTTGGAAACGAAAAATCAAACAAAATTAATCAGTCATTTAAAAAGTCACAGGCAAAAATAAGTTGGCGTTAGTTTTAGTTTATAACCATTATCATTGAATTATTATGCTTATCTTGTGTCAAGTGTGCGCACAATATTGCCCACAACTGTGGATCAATTCACTCTTTGTGTGTGTACTTTGGCAATAACTTAATTATTTACCCTTTTATTTGCGCAAAAAATATTTCATTTATTTATAACTAAAAGTCACATGCTCCACACTGTCAGTTAACATGCCAACTAACATTAAGAACCATGTTGATATACCGTATGTTGTTGTTATTGCGATAGCTTTTGTTGTACTTATTGTTAGCCAGCTGATTTCATCAATAGTACTAAGTAAGTATGATGCGAACGCTTAACTGTCTTTTTTAAATATTCCCCGCAATCTACAAAGTTTCTGGCTGTGTTCGTAAGTATTTCTCATTATGTATTAAAATACATACTATGCTTGAATACTTGAAATTTGTCCTGCTTACTGGAATTACATCTTATCGCGTTATTTATAGAATGCTATATTTAAAACGGACAATATTAAATCTACTGCCAGTGCAGTTTGAGCAACATGAACAAAACTTTGCACTTAAGCAAATGTGTTAGGCGTTCAATGCACTTAATTATATACATATATCCGCTATTCAAAGTATTAAAAGCTCGTTGACAAATGATACAGACGTAAAACAATAATAAATTTGTTAAGGAAATAATTGTTATTAGTGAGCAGACGAACTGTTTTAGTTAGGTTCATTAAACAGATTTTAATATTTACTAATATTAATTATTAAGTTTGATTGTGAACAATGTTTCTCTGTTGTGCAATCAACTACTTCATACGTCACACATAGACAAAGCATTATGCCTAATCTAAATCGGCTAATCAATAATATACTTTAATACGCCTTGCTTGTTACAACCACAAAACATTCCATTGTTTTTAAGTTTTAAAGTATACAAATGCTATCTATCAATCTATCTCGAAAAATCATTTAATCGCACTTCAAAAGTATAAAAAAAAAAACTTATCAAATATAAACCTCTTAATGCCACGCGTTTGCAATTAGTTGATATAACTATTTTATGTATGAACAGTGCCTGCTAATAAGGGCTATCAGCTTCTTTTTTCTAACTGATTGATAATTATAATTGAAATATGTAAAATGCTAAAAGGTCAAACATATCCCGTGAGGGTTTAACTAAATGCGAGTTACTTAAATTGAATTTCACGCTGATTTTGTGGACAATATATGGTCAGGTTCCAATTTAATTGTTCATTAGCAGCACACGTTTCGTGGGTGCCACTTCGTTTAATCAAACTGTCAAAGTTAAATAAAACAAATATTGGCAAAAAATACACGAAATCAGAGACTGGCGTGGGTGGCCCATTTGTCTATTGGGTTGAGCCCTTAAGCTGGCGCTTTAGATAATGATTGTGATTTGCAAAACAGTGCGCGTGTGTGCATAAATACTTAGTTTAGATGTACATATATATTATATATATATAAATTGTGTACTTGCAACAATTTCAAAGTTAGCGCAAGCAAAGTGAACTTGTGAATGCTTGATAAGCCCCACATTGTAAATAATTGCTTTGTTTGACTTCTACTTAAGCGACAGGCATTCGAAAAATGAAAGTTAAATTGGAAATTAATACAAAAGAACTTAAGCTTATAATCTTTTTTATTTTGGCTGATAATCTAAATGACATGTCAAAACGTGCTTGGATAAGATTGTCAGGGCATTTGGAACCAATATATTGAATAAATAAATTCGAGAAGTCAGAAAAATATTTACTGAAATCTTAACGTACAAATATGAACATCACAAAAATGTACCAATAAATATTTATTTAAATCAATCTGTATACAGATATGTATGTATTGAAAAAAATATGCAGTTAAGGAAACTGATAATAAATCTGAATGTCAATCCGACTAGAGCTTGCACACTTTGCAACTAAAGGTTAACTAATATTATTATAGTATTTGAGCGCCAACTACCAACAACAATTAACTAAGGCGCTCAAAAATGCGACGTGCTCAAATATAATATGTAACAGCTTTGTTTTGATGAGACTTTAAGTCACACTTTACTTCACTTTATTTTTGTTTTGCTTAGACGCTACGAGTACAGTGGCTACTAATAGACCCAGTGGATATGTTAATCATACGAGTGTATTGTGCAGTTAAACACGTGTGTTTATCAATTTAGTAGTTGTCTAAGCTTCATTTGGGCTAATCTATAAACAAGACAACGTTCATCGCTCGGTTTCATATTTGAATTCACACATTTTACCCGTCTACATGTATGTATTATTATATGTATGTTAATGGTACATCAAATGGCATTATATACGTATATCAAACATTCAATACAATATAGTATGTATGTATATATATTATAGGTAAGTAAACTTTATATAAACACTGCACTAAATGCCAATCAAATGATGCTAGCAAAGTTCTAGGAATTTGAAATTCTTTTCTGTTAATTCTTTGCATTTGCCCAACATCTTCGCATTTAAATTCAACTTGTAAATATTTGTTATTGTTGATTTTTTGTTTGTTTATTGTACGTATTCATATTTCAAATTTTATTTTTTGGACATCAATTTCGGATTATCTTTTATTTTGTTTTTGGTTTTAAATATTATTATTTTTCGTTTGAAGGCTTCATTTTTTTCTGTGGGATTGTCGTGGTCGGCTTATACCATTTTAACTGATGCTTAGCGTGGTCATAGATTTGAGCATATAGCTTTTTTTTTTTATCATATATCTATAGGTTACATATATAAGTACATACATATAGTATGTATATAGGCAGCTAGCATAGGAGGTTTAGGTACATACATATACATAAATATTTGTTTTCTTTTTGTAGGATGTACAGAGATATACAAAAGCACAAGAAGAGCTGAAAGTGGAAAAAAAGGACGCTGATTCGAAACGCTTTTAGTTAGTGTACAGCGGATGCAGTTGCTTCTGCTCCGGGCTGGTCATTGTGGGTGTAGCCTCCACATACTGTCGCGCACGCATCACATTCATATGGATCTCCGATGAGGCCGTGGAGTTAACATAGTTCGGCAGCTCAGCGGAGTTATCCCTGGCGCCGTTGTCCCTTCGAAGGCCGCCACCCGGTCCATTGCCACGTCCGGCTGCCGCCCGAAAACTGGCGCGACAATTGATGAACGCATAAGGACAGCAGCTCTGCAAAAAAGACACCACCACACACGCACAGAAGAATAGAACGGAAGGCAAACAATATGAGTGCAAATTGGCAAGAATGCTTACTACTACATACTGAAAGGTTAGGCATATTAAAACGACGTCGGGGACAGATACAGCGAGCGGGATAAATAGATAAGAGACAAAGAGACAGGGAGACAAAGTGACACACAGACGGTATTTTGGTGAAGCCATTGGGTGTGTGTGCTGTGAGTTGCTTGTTGGTTTGCTTGGGTCTGTCGCGTTTTGTCGGTTTATTTGGTATGTGATAGACGGCAGATGTCTCTGGCAAAGTTTGTACGTTTGTGTGTGAGTTAAAAAACAAGAGAGCAACAAAAAACAAAACGAAATGCAAATGAAAATATAAATGGAAAATTCCAAGTGGGATAAAAAAGTAAAGCCCGCATTCATTTGCAAAAAATATGAGAAACTCACAACATGTGTAAGTGTAAAAATGTGTGTGCTGTTAAAGAGAAGTGTGCAAAATGAGAAATTTGTGGCAAAGATGAAGATAAAAAGGAGGACATTTTTAGTTCAGACAAACTGTGGGCATTAAAATATGCGCATTTGAAAGTTTTGTTTGTTGTTGTTTGTTTGGCGACCGTTTTGTAACAGGTGCTGTTGTTGGTTTATCATAAAGATATAGTGTGTGTAAGTGCATATGTGTGTGTGTTTGGTCTACATACTCATTCGCATATGGATATATGTACATAGCATGTATAACATACTTAGATACGCGAAAGCTTTTGAATTTGAATATTACATTTTATTTTGCGGCATTCTTTGGGAGGGCTTAACATTTGTTGGACAACGTAAGGCAACGTATCAGTAAGGCAAAAGCCAGCTGTGCATTGAAAAGATGAGTTGATAAGATTATAGTGAGAGAGGCAGAGAAGCAAAGACTGATTGAGAGATAAAGATAGAAAACCAATTTACAATACTATGCGATTTGCCAAAACAAAGAGAGAGAGAGAGAGAGAGATACAAAAAAAAGTTTATCGAGCAACATATAGTTATGGTTTGAGCTTTATGTATGCATATGTACATATTTAGTAGATATGGTGTACAGAAATAGGAATAGCACAGGCAAGCAGAGCGTGCATAATTCAACAGGCAATTAACATTATCGCTGAAAATGAAAGTCGTGACATGGACAAGCAGAGAGCTTTTGCAGTTGCAGTTGCACTTGACAGTTAATTAATGTTGGCTGAATTCAGCTAAATATGAATGCTATGAAATATTATTTGGTAAAGCTATGGCTAAAAGCATAAATGGCACTAGATGCCAATGCAGCTCCAAGTTAACTCATATAGCTACCGAGATCTGCCCTTCTTCTTGTTTTGTCTGATGTTGCAGTGGCCATTGATGTTACTCTTGTTGCTGTTGCCGTTGTTGTTCTTTTTTGTGCTTTCCCGGTGTTGCATCAGCGGCTTTTGAACTAAGTCTAGGCATAAGGCAAACGGCGTTTGCAAATGATATTATGTGTATTTTTTTTTTAAAGCGATTTCAAATGCAATCCGTATTGATAAGAGGTCTTACTTTGCAAATTTGCATTATACAACAACAAAAAGAAATAAATGGTCCCGCCCCAAATACATTAATAAGCCTAAAAGCTTCCCACATCGAACTCACCTTGAGCGTCTTCTTGAACGCGGCCCTGAAATCACGATTGAAGTATGCATAAATAATTGGATTCAGCGCCGAGTTGAAGTAACCAATCCAGAACAGTATGCCAACAACAATTCTCGGCGTTTTGCAGCTATCGCATAACGTAAACGTAATGTACCTAATGCAATATAAATTAAATATAAACATACATATATTGTACAATTTGCTATGTAAAGTAGTCCAAATATGCTCACAAATATAAACGTTATGAGTATTGAGCTATTTTAAGCACAGAAAAAGTAAAGTTAATTAAACTTCTGATTTGCTATGTTAACATAATAATGACTCAGGGAACTTTGTTTAGAAGTTTTGCCCTATAGTTAAATAATGGTAGCTATGAACTCATTTTAACAAAGCAAAGAATAATTTCAAACTTTTCCATTAATAATAATTATGCAAAAACATGAAAAAAGTGAAGCATTACTCAAGGTGTAACGTAAAAGCAAACCTTAGAGATTGTAAACTTTATTCAACTTTATTTACTGGAAAGCAATCCAAATAGACCACTGAGAAGCAGAATAAATGCAATAACTAAAAGAAGATAACTTATATTAATTTGTTGGCCACTAGAGATTTCATCTATTTTTCAATAAAAAATAAAATCTCTTACACAAATAAAAAAGTATATTACATATAACAAAACAAAAATATAAACTTACAAAAACTTTTACACAGTAAGTTGCTTCACAAATGATAAGGAGTTCTGCCGAAATACAAAATGAATAGGAAACACAAATTAATACAACAAATAGTAGCAATATTCTGCCTGTCTATACGCACCATAGAAAGAAGGGCAGCCAGCACAGCAGAAAGGCACTCATTATGATGCCCAATGTGCGGGCTGCTTTCCGTTCGCGCCTCATGGTTGTTATGGTTGACTGCTCCACCTGTATGCTTGGTCGGGGCTTGGGTATTTGGCTAATCTGTAGATGCTTCTCCAGCAGCAGAGCGGCCACTTTAGATCTGCACGTTAAGCAAGTAATTAGCTTTAATTGCACTAAACAAATTAATTGGACGTACCTGTAGACCAAGCGCTCCTGACGGTCTGCCTCCTGATAAATTCGATAGTACATGGACAGCATGACAATGCCGGGTATCCAAAAGCTCATCGATGAGCTTACAATGGCGTAGGCTTTGTTCACTTTGAATTCGCATATCTGCAATTCAATTAGTTTTAAGTACATACTCATTGGTTAGATGGGTGTATTTTAATTCATATAAATCACACAATAATCACATTGCTAAACACATTAAATAAATCAATAAAACAATAAAAAAGGACCATTAGAAGCCACACATACGTGATAATATGTAAAATGCACTCAATTAACTTGCAAAACAACACACAATAAGCGAATTGTGGATGCACTGCGGAATTTGTGGTAATCGCCGGGCGCAACGTTGCGTATGCGTAATTTGATTGTTGGCACTGAAGTGGAAGCAATAAAAACGCAACGCAATTACCAAGCATATACATTAAACTGATAAAACGTATTATAACAACCAGAGAAGATGAAAAAGGTTCGGGGCCATCTAATCAGATTTATGCCAAGAGTCGCCTGCCAGTTATAAGCAACCAACAACACACAAAAGCAACAACAAACACAAGTTAAACTAATTAAAGCCCCAACTTGAATGCTAATGTATGCAAAGGGCTTTCAATGAGTCGACGCATTGTGTGGAAGTCGAAAATTATGCACAGGCGGCACAGACACAAACACAGACACAAACACAAATGTAATTACATTTATTTATACATCAGCATTTAGTATGGCGCAATGCTAACCACAGCAATACTAACAAAAACAACCACAATGACAACATCTGGCAAGAATTGTAAGGCAGCAGTAGAAACATCAGGTATTGAATCACTTTCACCGCTTGACAACTTAACAAATTTGTATATTTTGCTGAATGTATGCTGCCAGCTGGTTCCTGCTCCTTTGCCAGGTCCAGAATGTGTTCATGTCGAAAATGCCCAATAAAGCAGACTAAGTAATAAATAAGCCAACTGTCGACTGAGCGCCTAAAAAGGCGTAAAAATACTTCAGGCGCCCATGGCACATACATAAATCAATT
Organism: Scaptomyza graminum; assembly: GCA_018901835.1. Taxonomy (NCBI): domain Eukaryota; kingdom Metazoa; phylum Arthropoda; class Insecta; order Diptera; family Drosophilidae; genus Scaptomyza; species Scaptomyza graminum. The sequence goes on from JAEIFL010000303.1 coordinate 5,676,247, forward strand.
TTCTTTGAACCGTGCTCGAAACGAAAATAGAAGAGTGGGTCCCGAGTCGTGTTTACCTTACGTGACACGAGTACCTGAATGAAATTCGATGCGTAAAGTATGTTATCAATACTTTTAATTAAGAGTTTATATTTTCCATATGAATGTTATCTAAAACATCAAAGTAATCTCGGCGTTTTGAGTAGATAAATCTTTGTAATGTACGTTTCTTCTTAATAAAAACAAGGAACATCTCTCTCATTTTTGAACCTGAAGTCATTAGTTATTCTGTATTGCTCCTACATCTGTGTAGGTTAAATAAAATGTTGCTTAACAGACAAAACTGTGGGCGTGTGTGTTTGTAATTTGTAATTTCTGTTCGTGTCTTGTTTTTCAAATGCGCATCTCTAGTCTCAAGCAAAGCCAAATTGCCCGCAAATCTTGGCAAAGCGTTGTCAGAATTTATAGCGCACCTTGTGTCCCATATGCTGTGAGAGCAAGTAAAATGCATGGCTAGCCTCTAGAATAAAGCAAAAGCACGCAGACCCAGACACCACCGCACTTTCAGCCAGCATAAGCTCCACATGCTCTCAACTTGTGAGTTTTGATTCGATATAGAAAGTTAAATCAATAATGCAGGCATACAATTTTCGGTCAAACTTACATGCGGATTAGATTTGAGATATTTCCAGTTCTCGTTCGTGGTATACCAGCCAGAGCAGATGGGCAAAAAGGAAAGCAGCGCCGGCGACAGCCAAACCATCAGCAGCATTATAAAAACGCGACGATAAGTCATTATAAGTGGATAGTCCAATGGCTGCACTATTGCATAGTACCTAAAAATGAAGTGATATTAAAATATGAGCTGTACTAATGGTTGTTTGACTACTTACCTATCTACCGATATGCAACATAGATGCATAATGCTGGCAGTGGAGAAGTAGACATCGAAACTGTTCCATATATCGCACATTAAAGATCCAAACATCCATCTGCCCGATATCTCGACGGAAGCATTAAATGTCATGGCACAGAGTGCCACCAGCATATCGGCAACCGCCAGTGAAACCACAAAATAGTTTGTAATGATGCTACAAATTAACAGTAGAAAGTGGAAGATGAAGTTTAGAAACTCTACTGCATTAGGATGCCTCATGAATATGCCGACAAGTTAGAAAACCTTTACAAATTGAGTTTGGAGCTATGAGCATTTATGTCATTATTTTCTGTCGTATTTTCATATTTATATAGTTATCCTGGTAGATTTTTGGATTAATTACTTGTCTGGTTTGAGGATGGTGCGGAAAAAGTTATACTCATGTGACAGCAGTTTGTTTTGTGGCTTTTTAAGTGGATTTTTGAGTTTAATTAGTAAATTGATAATTTGTTTTACATCGCTGCAACCAACACATACATTTCCAACTCCCACCTTCATCAACAACAACAATAGCAACAAGCACCAACTCAATTATAATACGGCGTATGCGCAACGCTTAAGCTAATTGCAGCTTTAATTTCCGCAAATTTAAGCGATAGGCAATTACATTTTCATACTTCATTTTACAGTAGGCCAATGAACCAAATCCAGCCTCCAAAACGATCCCACACCATCAACAAACTTAATTACAGCCCACAGGAACCAGCCGAAGATGACAGAAGTCAGCCAGCTGAAGGCAGAAGGCAGACAGGATGGCAGAATGCCAGAATGCCAGAATGGCAACAAGCGGACAGTTTCTGTAGAGCTTTAACTACAGCAAAAATATACAAGGGGCAGGGCACAAAATTCCCACGTCAACAGCAGCAATAGCAGCAGTAGCAAAATGTACGAAATAGTAAAAGGGCGATGCTTTAAAGCCGATTAAAGGGTCTAAACTGGCACCGGAGAAGAGTAGAGTTGAACGGGCGCCGTCAATGCTAATAGGTGACAACTTTAATTAGATTTATGACTTGTCAATTTCATCATTTCACCTTGGGGGCGTTTGAGACGCAAAGTAACGATTTCTGATGAGTTTTTTTTTTGTTTTTGTTAATAAAAGAGGGTCGCACAGCACAAGGGAATTAAAAATGATTTAACTTCAAGATAAGTTAAAGACAAGCCATCATGTTGTGTTATTATTTAAGCTTCTACTACTCATTTTTTTTTACGTCTTTATATATTTTACTTGTCTTTTTTATTTGCTAGTAAAACTATTTTCTAAAAATAATAAAATCGGAAACTATAACAACACCTTTAACATTGCTTCTTTTATTGGCACGCTTGCACATCTCTAAAGTTGTAATCAACTTGATCTTGAGCCTGATTATGATAATCATATGTCTTAGACCATTTAATCCTTGGCCGAAAGCATAGCTTGTTTTAGTAAGTAGCACGTAAATGCTACCAAAAAGTTGGTTCAATTAGTTAGCCGGATATTAAGGCCTCCAGCTTAAAACGCACAATTGTGGTAAACTGTCTGTGTGTGGGTTGTTAAGCTTTCGAGAAGAGTACTTTTACGTTTACGACTAAATGGGGCCTAAATCATTGCACGACGATTTGGCTTATGGAATGCTGGAGTTAGCAACACACCTGTGACTTTGCAACAGAACGCTAAAGGAAACACACTAGAAGCACACACAGGGATGAGACCTAAGTACGAATGCATGTTGAGCATAATAAGGCTTAATTTGGCATAATGATTTAAAACTGCGCAGCCAGGCAAAACATTTAAAATGTGCCACACCCCAGCCAGCAACCAGCAGCCAGATAAAAATATGTTGTATACTCGACAATAGACCTTAGTACCCTCATTCCACTCCATTTTCATTCTTACCAGAGTCAGTCAGTTCCACAAGTTAAATGAGCCCCACAAATGTCAGATAGCTTGTCTGCTTCAGCTCTGGCATTTTTTATCTCTCTCTTTCTCCCTGTCTCTCTCTTTTTCTCTGTGTTGCGCTGTCGCCAAGGTGAACATTATTTTCTTCGCCTGCTTTAAGAGTTTTATGCCTTGACATTGAACGCCTTAGGCCTCTCACGTAGGCGTGACCGTGTTGTTGTCGGTCGGTTGCCTACGTGTGTGTGCTTTATGTTGCTTAAATGCCACCAACTAAATACAACATATGAATTTGAACCTGAATCACGTACGACATAATGAAGAGCTGCCGCTAACCCAGGTCATATAGGGTGACACCTACTACCACAACAGTTGTAACACGTAAATAATATGTCGAGTACACTCAGAAAATGTCTTAAGATTACCAAAATTTGTATCTTAATTATTCACAAATTTTCGAAATTTTTTCTAGATTTTTAATAAATATCAAACATTTGCTTTAAAATCATAAAAAATCGATGTTTCTGGAACTCTACATTAAATAAATGCCTTTTTTTAACTGATAAACGTGTCATTAAAATTTTCCACAATTTTTTTTTATATCTAGGCCAGAATATTTGTATGCTCGATTTAACTACCAACGTATCTGACATTTGACAGTGCCGTACATAAGTCTGTTAATTGAGAGGGGTCAAATAAATAAAGTCGACAAATTTCTTGGCACGCGATCTATTCAAAATTTGATAAATGATGAAAACAAATGGACGCAAAGGCGTACCGGATTAAAACGTCCCGCTGGCAAGAAGCCTCCAATTGTTTCACATACTGATACAAGAGTCTCCTGGCTGTGTCCTTGATAACAATAGCGCTTTGTGGCTAACAATTCGATACTAAAAAAAAAAAACCAGCACAATACATAAATGACAGTAACGGGAGCACGCTTGTTCGCTTGGACGGCCATTGTTGTTGTTGTTGCTGTTGTTGTTGGGTGTCAACTCACCGTAATTTCCGGTGCCTCATAACGGACACAATCACCAGCATGTTGCCCAGTATGGCAGCCAGTATGATGAAACCAATAATGAAACACTTGACGATGACAAATGTCAAGTGGGCGCTGCCTGCCGTCTCGCCAGCCGCTGCGGCTGCGGCAGTGGCAACGGCAGCGCTTCCATTGTCCTGCGCCTGTCCCCCAACACCGACCATGTCCATGTCGAACGGTATTGAGCTGCTGCCGCCGCCACTGCCAATACCCTCCTCCACATCGATAAGTCCATCGGCAACGAAATTTAAATAACTTGCATGCGAGGTGGCCGCTGCTGACACCGATGCGGATGCCTCCAGAAGCAGTGGCATATAAATGGGTTGTGATGGGTTCGGTTCTAAGCCGCTGCTACCGCCATCGGCGAGCAGTGCCCTTGCCGCCGTTGTTGCTTTTGCTGTTAGCTTGCGTATGAGGGTCATAGTCGTAGTAATGGACAATTATTATTGTTACAATGTGCTGTCTGTCGTCTCGTAGTGTATCGATAGTGCTGGATGGGGGCAATGCTGGCAAAGTTAGTCCTTGAATCCAATGCAATTATTGGCTTGCCACTCACTGCTGACTAGTTGTTGTTGTTGCCTAATAGTAGTAGCATTCTCATAGTTGGGAGGGGCACACGCTTTACGGGACATTCTGATTGTAACTGTCATTTGGCGATGTGGTTGTTGTTGTTGTTGGCGTTTCTGTTGACTGCTTTTATTGCTTGCCAAAGTCTGCAATTGAAATGATGTCAAAACGATTTATTAGTGCTCATATTTCATTTATTGCCGCATTGTATTATACATTTTAATTTTTGTTTTTTTTTTTTTTTTTATTGTTGCTTATTCGCTATCTTCATTCGATTTGTATCAATTTAGCATTTTTGTGTCAGTTTAATGAAGCAAGACGTGTCAGCGATTTATCTTCCATCTGCCTGCGAGGCGTACCAGCCCAGCCCCTAACCTACAAGCTATATGCCATATCCGTCTTAGTCGCCCACAATTTGTGGAACATGCAAATGTAAATAGGCCCCATAAACACCTTCCTAGTGCCTTTAACGACATTGCCTTAATTTTATATATAACCTCAGGCGCTTGGCTACCAAAAACAACAACAAAAAAGCTTTGGCTGAGCCTTTTGCCTAGCTGCGAGCTGCAAAATGAAATTGCCACCTACATAAGGATATAGGGTTTATTTTTTTGAAGGCGTGGGCGGCGCAACAAACGTAATCGCAACTCAACTCAACTCGATTGGCTTAATTTGCCATAAATAGCGCCAGTATGTCTGCTGGCAACAGATTTTATAATGGCGCCAGCAAAACGCGACAAAACTCACTTCCTTCCGCTTACCGACAGCTGTTGCCTGTCAATATTTTATCCTTATCATTAGCAAATGTCAACTTTCAAATAATCTACTACGTATTCATATTCGCGTACTCAAACTTTTGCAACGTACTTAGCTGCAGCGCTCGGATAACTTGTTAGTCAGCACAGATGGAAAATTTTTCCAACAGTTGCAGGGTGAACTTGAAGAAAAACAAAGCTTTAACTACTGCAGGTATGCAAACCTGGAGGTGGCTTGTTATGCACTCCAAATGGAAATCGAGATAAAGTGTGTAAAATTAAATTTATCTTGCAATTGAATTGCTTTTATCTTGCTGAACTTGAACTTCAAACAGCTAGGACTTAAATCCAAACTATTAAAAACACTATTTAAAACTGGTTTTGGATGATATAAAGATACATTTTCTGTTGTGAAAATTTTTGTCTTTATATGAAAGGACCAACAAAGAGGATGAGTGTAGACATACTATATCACCAATTGCTGTTGGCAAAATGTTGCAGCTTACAGTTATGGAGTGAGTGTGGGTAAGTTATCATTGATTCGCTTATGGTTGAGCAAACATTTGTGGCTTTGACTCGCAAGTCCCTCAAGTTAAACACACTGTAGATGTGAGTGAAAGTTAGCTAACAAAATAATATAAGGCCAATGGGATTGTGCTATGTGCTATGCGCTTTGTGTGTTCTCTACCTTTAGGTAAATGAATTTCGTGTCAACACGCATACAGCGACACTTACACACAAAAGCGCGAGCACGCTTTTCATTTCCCATTTCCACAGCTGAAGTGAACATTAAATCAATAACGAGAGGGAGTGCGATACAACAACAGAAACACAAATAAAAAAAGCATGAAAATCTTGAAATATGTCATGCGAGGCTCTGCTGCTTTGCCAAGTGCTTTTGTCAACCACATTGACAATGCTTCACAACAATACAGCAGCAAGAACATACATAATAGCTGCAGCTGCCTCTCAAGTGCCCAATGGCTTACAGGAAGAGCGACGAAGCGTTGGTGGAGCCAGAGGTAAGGAATATCTATGAAGTCGATTGAGATTGGTTGCCCTCCTGCCATTCGAAGCCCCAATACATCACTGCTCAAGGTAAGGACATTTCCCAACCAAAGACGCTAGTCCTTCTCAGCCTGCTGTCACACCCACTCTGTTATCCTGTTCCTGCCCTGTCCCTCTCCATAACACTGCCCTACTCCCATTCGCAGTGTCAGACCTCAGTTCCAGCTTGAGTCCAGGTCATTTTTGCACGACTCGCGTGTTTTTTCTTTCTTACTTTCTGTCGACTTTTATTTGTTGTTAAAGTATCTGGGATTTGGCGGCGTTTGTTTGCTTTTGGGATTCATTCATTTAATGTATACGAGAAGGTCACTGTACAATGGCATAGAATTGAGAGTTTCATTTCCATTTATAAATGTAACATGAGCTCGATGGCTAAGCTAGCTTATGGCATACAGCAATAAGTAAAAAAGCTCTTAGTGTTTTCATACGAAATTCATTGAATATTTCAGGTTATGTTTATAGTCAAAAGAGTTATAAGTTCTAAACAAAACTCAAGTTTACATTACATTTATTTTTTTCCTCGGTATTTTACATATATACGTCACATATCAAATTTTATCCGACTCAACAGCATTTCAGCCCAGTGTTCAGGGTATCGTGTTGGGATTTTAATGGGTCTGGTGGGTCAGTGGGTCGTTCACACGACGCTTCATTCATATTGTGACGGGATGTGATTCATTTCGTTTTGGGACGCGACATTGTTGATGTGCAATGGGGAATGATTCGTTGGCTGCCTACCTGCGTCACAAGTGGTGTAGGATATTTTCTTTTTTTTTTTTTTTGTGTATCTTTTTCTTTTCTTCTTGTTGGCTTATAAGTTATTTATTCGTACTTATTCTTGCTTATTTGAATTCGCCAGTGTTTATTTACAGTTGAGCATTGGGCAAAAGCCAGACAGGTCACAAAGTATTTGCTTTGTGCAGCTGAAGCTATTCAGTAACACACTCACCCACATATACCCTTACAACCGCACAGAGCCTTTCAGAAGAACTAAAGGCATTTTCCACGCATTAAGACATCAAATTTGTTGTTTGTGGTTTCTGGATTGTGGGTTTGCACTGAGGTCATTTCTGGACTCGACTGGATATTGGGCATTAATTACTTTCTTTGTGCTGAAATCTGTAGAAGGGTCTGAAATATATTTCGCTCCTTTATTCTGCTTTTAATTAAGTTTTTATTTATGCAGGCATAAGGAATTTTAACCAAATTTTTGTGCTTACGCTAATTGATTTTGCCTTTAAAGTGGGAGTCTGCACTTTAAACAAAGTACCAAAAAAGCGACCAAGTTGTAAGCCAGCAGCACTCGAGCTCGGTTCATTTATCACAGATGTATTAATGCGTCCGATAGCGACTTGGACACATTAAAATATTGCTTGGATCTTTGGTCAGATGCAAATTAGTTGAGTGCTTAAAGTGCCAAGGACAATAGGTGGAAAAGATGCTGGAACAAAAGGACGAATGCAATCGAGCGCAAATTTTTGGCTTAACAAAAACCACAAAATCGTGTCGAAAGCGTTAACAAATCGAATGCCAACGAAACAAAACTAATTGGGTGCCTTGAAATATGCAAAAAGATAAGCCAGCAGCGGTCAGCGGAGAAGAGAAAACCAAAAATAAAAGAAAATCTTTTTTATAGTGACCATTAAATAAATCAAATAACACAAGAAAATTTTTGACTGCCCTAAAAGTCTGAAAACTCACACAATCCCAATGCAGATTTGATAAATATGTATGTGTATTAGAGTGTATGACCTATGACCTTGCTATCGTTGCAAACTGTATCAGGCAAACAGCTAGCAGAGCGGAAGCAGCAGTTCAATTATTCATCTACCCACAAATTCGTTATTCGTTTTGACTTGATTATGACGAAACTGCATGCAACACGAAAACGCCTCACGCATGTTAAACTATACGGATAAGTATATGTATGTACATAGATTACACTGACCAGCTGTAAATTGCCCATCTCCTTGGCCTTAAGCATTTACATTTTAAATTGCAGCAATACGAGTATTTGCATTTTCCAGCCAAAATGGCCGCAAATACGCGCAACAAAATTTGTGAATAGTATTTTTTGTACACAATTTGAATTTCGTTTGCATAACCCACAGTCAAACACGCACACACAAAAAACAAAACTTGCCACAAGAGCAAATAGAGAGTGGAAGATAGAGAGAGAGAGAAAGGGATAGAAATGTTTGTGCTTGCATTTTAGCGGCGTTTTTACTTTTACAATGCTGGTGACGGCAACAACAACAACAACATCAACAACTAGCTTTGCTGCGGTTGATACTCATCTGAAATGCGAATGCCAACTGAAAAAAAGGCCACAGAGCATCATTGCAGCATACGAAAAATGTGCCTCAAAAATTCCTAAAGTTTGGAAGTGTACAAGTTTCAATTAGGAATGCAATTATATATATATATATATATATATATATATGTCAGGGGGCATTGCGATTCTGTTAGTTGACCTGATTTATAACGCGAAATAAAAAGGTAACAAAATCTAACAAAATTTGTCTAAAATACGAGAAACTTCTTGAGCAATCAAATGAAGTCAGTTAAATAATAAAAGTCTCCTAACTCCTTAACAGAGCTTAAGGAAACATAGTTTGATCAAAATTTAACGACTTCTTAGCGGGATTCAAGGAAGTTGAGCTTTATCTGCAGCAATCAAATTTAAGTAAACTCCTTATATGTTTGTTTTCAAGTTGATCATTTATTGAACTTGTTCAAGAAAAAGTAGTAAATGCAAGTTTGCAAAACAAATTCAAATCGTAATTTTCCACTCTTTGCAAGTTGCGACATTTGAACTTGATACGCATGGACGAGCTCACGTGTCAATGCCTAACCAGCACCATGGAACCAATCGCAAGAATAAGGGGCTTTCATCGCATGCTTTCATCCACGTCCTGACCCTAAAAAATATGTGTGCGTGCCATTAAATGTTTATGTACATACAAAGTTACTTCTACTGAATACTCAACATATTATTTATTATTCTTCAACATTTTTATGTATTTAAAACATACAAGACACACAAAATAAAGCATTGTGTGTTTTAATTTCATTTACTTTTAAGGCCCGCAAAGTTGAAAAATCAAATGCAAATGCAGCTTTAGTGAGCTTAAACCTTGTGCAACAACCTATTTCAATAATATTTATGCCATTGTTTTTACACAAGTGAATAGTGTGTTAAGGGTTTCATGAAGCTTCTCGCGTGATCAAATAAATTAATCAGCAATTACAATAAAAAAAACTTTGTTGGATTATATTGAGCCATAATTGTCTGTAAAATCATATTGTATTAATTATTACTAAAATTTTATGAGGTTTATTTAAGCACACGATGTTTCACATTCATATATGTAATACGCCTTTTTTGTGTATCAGATATTTTTCCAGCATATGCACGCAAATATGCGAATTATGCAGTTTTTAATTAATTTTGCCAGCTTTTTACTCCACAATGTTTTATTTTTTTTTCTACCTGGGAAAAGCTCATATTCATATAAAAATAGCAAAATTATCCTACCTTTTTCGTTTTATTAAAGAAATAAAAAGAAATGACAAAAAAAGTGTGGGTAATATACGAACGCTGAGAAGCCAAGAAATTGGAGCCTCGTTAAACTTGGTCGTTGTTGGAGTTCCGTGTGTCAAACGACCATCATGAACTTTACTCATCTGAGTAACATTGTGCATACGTCGCGTTGTCAGCCAGTTTGACCGGTTATATATTTTTCCATTGCATACTTTTGAGCGCTTCGTTTCTGTGCCACAGCGTAAAACTGTTGAATATTTCAGCGTATTTGCAGCTTTTATACTCAACATGTGTGAGCACACTGGACAGCGTAAACATATTTCTTTGGCTAACGTATCGTGTTGCTGTTGTTTTTACTGTTGTTTATATAATTTGTATTATAAATATTTGATTGGCTGCGTTGGCCTTCATAATTTATTCAACACGGAAATAAAAGTGCAAAAGAAGTCGACAGGACAAAACACTTCATCAGTCACATATGTTTACACACATGTCGTGACATTGTTACTACTGTTGCTGTTTTTATGGGCAATTGTTTAACTTTGTATAGCATTCGCTGTTGTTGTTGATTGTTTGCTGGTCTATGTTTATGTTGCTATTTTTGCGGCATTCGTGGTTAGGACCACACAATTTACGCACGCCCAGGGTCACATTAAAGCAAATTTAAAGCACCGGAAATTACTTGCAAAATATGCCGACCAAGCCCAGAACGTTGGAAATGATGCTGTTGACAATGGCCAAAATATACGGCCAAAACGTGCTCATAACGCTTTAATTGATATACAAGGTGTTGCATTGTGAAACGCCGCACACAAAAATATTCAGCTTACTTTCTGTTGACAGATTATTTTTGGGTAAGCATTCTAAAAATGTCAGAAAATGTAACGCACGAGTGCGTCATAGATGTCTCTTTGTGTGTGTATGTGTGTGTGTTGATATCAGGAGACATGGCCACAAGGGCAGCATAATGGCTGGCCCTGCTCATGTGTCTGCCGCACAGCGTCTGATTGTCTTCCGCATGATTTTGTGTTTTTCTATTTTAAATGCAGTGGTGCAGCAGTGTGTGTGTGTGTATGTTTGAATGTATGGAAGTGTGGCAAAGTGACATGGACTAGGCAGACATTTAATCGTACTTCAAGAGCCGCTGGCTTTGACTGTGAATGCCAAGAAGAGAAATGCAGAAAAATATACGAACAAAAGCATTTTGCTTTAAATGCCAACCTTACAATAGAAAAGAAGCATCATAAGGGCACAAACAATTGCATGGTGGTTGGTGGGGCAGACTTTACTGTACTTGCTGTTGTTGGTTCTTTTATTATGTGGGGCAATGCTGGCAATGGCAATGGCATAAAAAAAGTGCTTCCAGGGAAGTACTTTCCTCAATTGTTGTTACTGTTGTGCTGATTATTTGCGAGAGTGTGTGTCTATGGGTGTGTGTGTGGTGTGTTTACGTACATTTTAGTAGGGTAAAGAGGAAGACGGTCTTGGCACGAGTGGCTGCTTCTGCTGCTGCTGTTGCTGCAGACTAACTGCTAGCTGCGCAACCTGTGTCACATTGAATTTTTTCGTAGGAAGGTCGGAGCACCTGGCGTCTATCAGCCGCTCGCACACACACACCAACACTTTTTGGCTTTTGTTTTTTGTTTGGGCACACGACCTTGAACAGGAGCGCTGCTAAGACTGTCTGCACCTGATTGCACTTGCTCAAAGTGTGTAATACAAATAAGAACTTTATACACACACACACACACACAAGCGTATCTGGGAGAGACAAACAAAATGCGCTGGTTCATTAGTGTTAATTGATTACATGGCCCGCAGAAGTAAGAAGCGACAACAACAACAAAGTTACAGGCACAACATTGACAAACGAAGCGCAAAATTGCAGACAGCCGCAAGGCTGCTGATTGAGAGGGGGTTTCAAGAAGAGAGTGATGGTAAGCTTTGTTGGCAAAACTTTAGCTGAGCTGCAGTAGAGCCACAGCGAACTACTAGCATGATTATCATGAAATCACGTGCACGGCATGGCACGCCATGGTCTCGATTTCAAGTCACCCAACTCGATAGACAATGACTTTGCCCTTTTGCCTGCCGTGGGTTGAGGGCGACACGGGGCAACCTTCGTTTGCGATTGAAATTGACATTGCTTCCGTTGTGGGTCAGACAGAAGAAAAAAAAAAAAAAAAAAGGAATGTCAATTGCCATTTGCATTGCACATGAAATACGTTTATATTAGATATAATTATATAGTATGGGTATGTGAAAATGTGTGCTGACAAAAAAAAAAAAAATGTATCCCTACGCTGCGTGACTTGATTCGACTTTACTTTGGTCTTGGAGTCCTTTTGTTCTTACTGGCTTTTTATGGGCGCTGCGGAACGCAGCCAAGTACACTCGAGTGTGTGAGCTTCGGAGCTTTTAATGGCATTTTGATGCTTATTATAATTGCAATTTTGTATTTATTTTATTTGCATACACACACACAAACGCTCTCAAATCTACTCATGTGTATGCATTTGAATGTCTGATTGCCAGATGCCCCACAACCAGTGTTTTCCTACCCACCCCACCCTCGCCTACTCGGTAAGCATTCCTTTTCGCTGCCTTTTTCCATTTGCTGGCCATTAGCATCAATTACGCACATTTCAAAAAATAGAATTTGATTAGGCGAGTTTCGAATGAGTAAATGCTTAATTTTCATATTAGGCCCTGTCGAAGTTGAAGCCAAGCATCTTTAAAGCCAAAAGCCTCTCGCTCTACCTTTGCCTCACATTGAATCGACTTATGCAATTCTCTAATAGTACAGACATACTCACATATGTATGCATGTTTTTATGCTTATTCACTTGAAAGTTGTTTCATTTTTATGGCCTGATTGGACAAGCACAGCCTACGCAGATAGGCCGTAAATAACAAATTAAATAAGCCAAGATAACAGAGCCAAAAAAAAAAAATAAAATTCCTGGCCGACTTGTTTCCAAAATATTTTATATGGAAAAACTAAATTGAATGATGGCATTATAACTGCATTAACTCATATTTACAACAAATAAAATATTATTCAATTATTTATAAGTGCATAAAATTATAAAAAAAAAGAGCCAATGGCTCTACATAAGTATAAAAGATGAAATGGAATTAATTTAACGACCTTAACAACAGTAAATAAATCAAAGGACATATTTTCTTAGAATGATTCAAGCATGAACATGGTTTTCATTGCATTTTAGTGGACAGGTTTTGCAATTTCTAATATTTAGAGCTTCTTAAATGTTTATGAAAAAAATTCAAATTATGTAATAAAAGTCATTCACAAGCTTTTTGTTTTGTTAAACACTTAGTCTACAACATAATTGAGTCATGCAACAATGCCTAAAAACAAATTGATGTCTATAAAATATTAAAGCAGGTCAACATGTATCAAATGCTGTTTTTAGCTTCAACTTGCCTCGATAAATGAGAGTAAATATTAGAGCAAACGAACAACTTGGTCTAGGGTTAAATTCTCTGACATGTATTCCAGAATATTCTTTTTGTAATTACTACACAATGAAAGATAATATAGCATATGAGCTTTCGGATAAAAATTTTGTTAGCTAACGAGGCTATATGGGTTTTGTTTCTAACATTTATGAATATTTTCCGACTTCTCCAACGATTTGTATGTCAATGATTTTAATTGGATTTGCATTGGATTCGTAAAACATGTGCGTCAGAAATCAATTTCTTAATGGATATGCGCTCGATTAAGGTTTGCGCTTTGACTTTGACACGTTTAAGTATCATAGTCGAATCGCTTCAAAGCAAAAAAAGTTATTTCAATGTTTTACTTTTTGAGAACACTTTCAGTAAATTTAATAAGTAATAGGATTGTTGTGAACACAATCTAATTTCGTATCTATTGTCCAAGAAGCAATTTCAAGTTTCAATAAATGGCAGTTACGCCAGTCTGTGTCCAGCGTGTAACTACCCCTATCACGGACCTGATAAAATATTTAGGGCACAAATATGAATGCTCATATTGAATGCTTTTATATGGTGCACAATTTAACTTTTATTATGGTATATATAGTATGTGTGTATAAAATGCGATTTGGTCTTGGATTGTCGGCAAAGGTCATACCTAACTTAGCTCACCCTATCCAAAGACACCCCCTCCTGGGTGGTACACCCACCGTATCACCGTTTGTAAGGACTTTGCAAGGTCTGTCAGGCCATATTGAGCTCAGACACAGAGACAGAAACAGAGAGAAGCATTTTGTGCAAAATGCTTTAAAAAAAATACATATTTGTAACTTGGCTGACAGGCAATGGGAACGGCAACAGCAACGTCAACGGCAACAGAACGAGCTAAAGAAAAATCACGATATTCAAGCTTGAAAAGAAACAATACACGTACAAATACATCAATAGCTACCCGCTGGGCTGATAGCTTTTGCCTGATATTCGATTTGCGGTCTCCGCTCCCTGCAACCCAAACAAAGCAAACTAAGAAATTCAGACGTGAGCAAGCTTTAAACCAACTTGAGAACCGAAATAGAAAAATATGAGTAAGCGTGTGTGAGTCAATATAAAACGGCATGTGCAACTAAAGTGATTAAATTCATATTGGAAAAATGTGAAACAGACATCCATCCGAATGGCCAAATAGTGCCAGAATGGATGAGAGCCAGTTAGAAAGCATCGCACGATACATTCTTATAAAAATTGTCTGCTGCACACGCGCCACACAATCAGTGTATTAACTTCACACTCTACATGTGTGTGTGTCAGAGAGAAAGTGGGGGTGAAGGGTTTTCTTGTGAGTGCACCCGCTGCTTTTGGCCACGCATCATAACATGTCAATATACTTTAACTCCCAACGCCATTAAAGTCAAATGCTCCATGGGGAATTTTCAAGGTAATGGCTTCTGAGGTGGCCAAGCAATCCAAGGACCAAGAGTCAACCCTTCTTAACTATTACCAAACATACTCTCTAATGCATGTTACTGACAAAACAGTTTGTTGTTTGTCAAAAATTACCTACATCTGTTTTAAAATTAGTAAACTTTTATTGAAATGCCAAAAATTGGGAAGATTCCTAACCTTAAAATAATCCAAATTGTCGTCAAATTAACAGATTCGCTTTTAATGTTTATGCAGATTAAAATATGAAATAATGTTTCTTAAGAAATTTTTAATTGATAACTTAAAAAACAATTTCATCATGAGAGAAAAACTTTATTATTAAAAAATAAATTGTAAAACAAGCATAAATATTTAGTTTGAATGGAACATTTAAGCAAAATGTGTTTTTGTTTGCCCATATTGCAAACATTATTTCTTATAGGAAAAAATAGAAAAGCACGTTGTCCGGAAATAAAGAGAAAATAGTCTCGCTTCTTCTTGGTAAAAGAGATTAGATGTCATTTACATAAATTTAAATAAGTAATAAGAATTTCTAATGACATTGAAACTTTCTTTTGTTTCTTTTGATTTTTAGTCCGAATTTTTCAATTTTGTCGCGACATTTCTGCTTAGTGGTGAAAAGGGCCAATAAAGTATTTGTTATTTCCTTTAATAGCCGAACAGTATAAGGTATCTTGGTGTCCTATTGTTAAGCTTAAACTGCCATCAGGCTGAAATCACATAATGGCAGCAGCGACAGTCAACGTGAGTAAAGTGTGTGAAAAAAGGACGAGCAAATGTTGAAAATCAAATTTGCCAGCGACGCCTCCCGTTAAGCGATGAATCCAGGTGGCAGTAAGCGCAGGCAGCTGCCAGACATGCTATTATTCGCTGGTATACTAAAGCTGTTGTTTGTATTTACATGCAGGTGAGCGACATTTGTTTATATTTGTATTAGTATTTATGTATGTATTTGCATTTGTATTTGTATTCAATCAGCGTCAAGCGTGGCGCCAAAAACAAAAAGAGGAAACACGAAAAATAAAAATGAAAACGAAGGAAAATAAAAAAAATAAACGACAGACCAAGGTTTTAACAACAAAAGCCAAAAGCTGAGCAGCGTCTGTGAAATATGGGGGCAAATCAAAAAAAAAAAAATATATATAAAATAAAATAATGGCAGTGGGTGCTAGCGATTGCAGCTATGTGAGGGAGAGTGTGTGTGTCGCACAGGTGTGTATGTGTGTGTGTGTGCGTGTGAATGAATTTGCTGTCAGCCGATATTTGAGTTGCCATTTGCCAATGTAGCAAGCTGAGAGCATGCTTACAATATGATGGTGTTGATGGCTAGCTGCAAATACTTATGACATTGAAATGGCAACAACAAGAACAACAATCAACAAACAAACAAACAACAAAAACACACACACACCCTACATTTGAGTTAACGAACTCAATTTCTGTTTACTGACAACTATAAGTGTGGGCTTATTGCCTAATGAGTGCTGTTTTGGCTGTTGTCGTTTAGCTCAATATCATTAAAATGTCATCAATATCGCATACATATATGAACAAACATACATATACTTATATTGTACGAAAGAACGTAACAGATATTGAGTTGCTGGAGAGATGCTGTGTAACTATCCAACTGTCATATTGCCAACAATAATGATGAAAATAAATAACTATCTTGAAACAAGGGCAAGGGCTGCTAGCAAACATGTCCCAGACCTCATCGCTGTTGGGCACAAAACACAACTAGGACGCGTCGTCCTTCAGTGGACTAAGCTCAGCTACCTATATTTGCTCCATTTGCTCGTTAAGTTCATCGCCGTGGCCGTAATGAAGCTATAATTAGATAAGCGCAACAGCAGCAGCAGCAGTTAGTCAGTCAGTCGGCCTCTCAACCAACCAGATGCTGCTCACAGAGATCTCTGGTAACTGTTTAGACAGGCTGTCGTTCGCCAGGTTAGCTTCGGTATGTGTGTGTGTGTGTGTATGTGCCATTCGTTGGCCTTGTATTTTTAACCATGGCAAGCAGCGAAGTAGCAAATAAAAGCGTGCAGCAAATGTAACAATCGTTTGACTATCCAATTTCGAACTGAGAGCCATTGGTTTGCCCAACCAGATGGACACCCATGGTGACAGTCTATGGCCATAACGAATCTCCCATTGTTTGTAGCTTTGTATTCATGCTAATGTCTGCTTATCAGTCAGCACTCTCTCTCTACCTTCCTTTCTCTCTTACTCTCCATCTCTCTCTCTCTCTTTCTCTCTATTGAGTCAGTTTACGCGTAACTATACGTGTCTATTTGGGCGGCAGTTCGCAGCTCGCAAACATTTGGAACGCAAACACAAATGTTATATATGGGCAACAGGACGTATGCTTTATGCGAAATGAGCTTTGACTTACTATGTGTGTACTTAAAGTTTGACTTTAATGTGTGAGTTGCCTTACAGCTATATAGCGAAAATAAATATGACTTGCTTGCCGATTAATCGAAAAACTTTTTGCCCCCACAAGATCTTACTTTTTATAGTCTGTTTGATTTTTGAAAGCTTGCAGGCAATAATTTTACTTTTAATGTAAAGTACCTTGATTTGTAATTAAATATACAATTTTATTTGCACATTATAACAAACATGTGTAAGTGTAAGTTTATTTCGCACCTAAAGAATGTTTTTGACCAGATCCCAAATAAGTTACATTTTTTTAAAAGCAATGGGTTAATTCTTTTAAAACTTAAACCAGTTGTTGCACCCATATTAATAACATGTGTAACGCTAGTACAAAAGCAAGCTTGTTATCCATGTCATATTTTGCACTCGACAGCTGCTGTTGTTGCTGCACTGTGCACAGTATTCAAGGCTAATTATGTTACGACCCCTCCTAATTGACTGTGGCACTTGCAGTGAGCAGAGCACTTTGCTCGTAAGTCCCCCGGATCGACAGCTTTAAGTTGATATTGCTGTTTTGTTGCTAATAGCTTTGTTCGAACGGTTTCTATTGCTGTGTGTGTTGTGGCCAATTAAAAGCAGCAAGAGAGAAGGAACAGAACAGAACAGAAGTAAGAAACTGAACACTCAATGCACTGCAAATCAAATCAGATACTCGGTCGGATGCAAACATCTCATTCTGATTGGGTCAGCAGGGAATGATTCGCCAGGGCGTCTATTAATCAGGCAATCACTTAATTAACTACTTGAGATCCAACAATTCGTCGGCAAACTTGCAAACTTTTTAGATTTTTATTTTGTACGGCTTTTTTTTTTGGCAAATTTTTGCGATAACTGAAAAAGTTTTTAGGCCAAGTGAACTAACTGTGCAATTAAGTTGGCAGCGTTAAACGATATAAATGCGTTTATTTAAGTGCCGATGAGTGTTAAAAAGTTTTTGTTCCACTTTGCATTCAAACTTTATAGAACACAACCAATTTAAGACCAATCCTTGCGTTATTGGACATAATTCAAATCAAAGTTTCTATTGTAAACATGACCGATTTTTCAAATAAGTCCGTTGGTTGTTTTAGCCAATTTGATTTTCGATTCGAGCAAGTGCGCAGACAGGTGGGCGTCCAGTTGAAACCACATTGTGCTTGTGTTTGTCAAAGTTTCCCCAAATGTTGTTGCATGTGTGTGCGTACTTGTTTTTGTTAGTGTAAGTGTTTCGTAATTTGCCGAAAACTAGTAATAGCATTGTTAACATACGCAACTTTCTCATGGCTCTTTGACTGAATGAGCTTCAATTTCAATCATGTTAAGGTATACTCTGCGAGGGATGCAGCAAGAATGAGAGAAGCTTTGCTTTTAATTCACAATAAATCGAACAGAAGTACGTGACACTTGCCAGCTTAATTATAACAAAATGCGCTAATGGAAAATTCTCTCACATGCACAGACACAAGCACTTGTGAGCAGATAACCACGTGTTTGAGCACACTTCGCTACAAAATGATATCAACATTGAGTGTGCAAAAGTTAATTATTTTAAAGGTCACAGAATAAGAGATACTTGTACAAGTTTGAAACTATACAAATGCATTTGAAATGCGAAAAAGAAGCTGCAAGAAATATACTTACAAATTTTGTGGTTTATATTCATTTTTTTATGCTCTATATTCAATCCGTTGTCATCTGTTACCTTATAATCATATTTAGTGTTAGTGATAGTTTGATTGTGAGTTGGTTTATTTATTTACACTTTAGCTTGTCCTTAGACGCATACAATAATCAAAAATATACCCACCTATCTATTTTTGGATCTTGAATTGTAATCGTTTTGTTTTTAAGCTCACACTCAAGGACAAGCGCGAGCCTTGTGCTCGTTTGAGGTAATAAAAGCAAAATAAATTTACTTGGAGCTCGAAACTGCCGACGCAGGACACACACAAACACACACTTATGCTAAAGCAATGCTTGTTATCCATTAAAAGCATAGAAGGACTGTTTAAATTTATGCGTGAATATGAGGATATACAACAAGAACAACAATAATGACGACGACGACAAGAGCCCACAAGAGCAAAGCCACTTTGATAACTTGAAAGACAAACTGCTCGACGACAGTGGCTTACACACACGCAAAAGGACACTGGTGCTTAGGCAAAGGAACGTGTTAATGCTGTCGACGCTGAAAACGAATTGGGCAGGTGCCAGAAAGTGACGGCTCGATGAAGACTGGACTTCTGCCGACTGGCCTTTGGGGTCCTTTTGAGGCAACATGTCGTTAGCTTGAGGTATGAACTACTTTTACAAAATCCAGCACACAAAAAAAGATATTAAGATAAGGATATGAATAGACGCATTGATCCGCAAAACCTCTAAAAATTCATTTATTAAATGCTTACACGCTCATAAATGAAAATCTGCCCAAATGGAGGCTTTCAAGAGCAACCAATTGTTTTATAATCCCATTACAATTTATATATACAATGCCATCTTAAAATATTACGATAAAGGTATTTAAAACCAAAAACTTTGAACAATTAAAAGCCTTTTGGGCTCAAGACACACACAAGACAAAAAAAAACAATGACTACTTACCAAGATTTCTAGCAAGGCTTTTGTACAGACCCGGGCAGAAGCTAATGCCTTCAAGTTGTAAAACACTTAGCGGTGATTTTTATTTTTTGTATTCTTTTTTCAGCTTAAGCGGACTCACAAACACACAAGCAGTAACACAGCAGCAGCAGCAGTAGCGCCGGAGCTAACCACACACAGAGCTAACAACACAATTCGCGCCGTGCAAACTTTTAGCGTGCCAAAATTTAGTTGAAAACAATTTAAAGCAATTTAGGTGCAAATTTGATAGGTTTTTGGTGGAGTAGTAGCAGCAGTTGTAGGCCGAGAGTAGTAACTGCCTAGTAGTGGCGCGCACAGGTGTGCACTTGGACGTGTCTCGCTACCAACTTAGTTAATTAGCGAGTAGATGGCCTGCCAGGCTACTGCCAAGCGCGTGCACAACCGACAGGAGCAAAGGACAACGCACGACTGCGGCGCACGAACAGCGGTATGAACGATGACGAGGACGCCAACACCGACGCCACTGGTGACGAGCTAGGAAAAGCCGAACACCCAACACAGCAACAGCAGCAGCAGCAGTTGCTTTATGGGCCATTGGCACAGCGACGTTGGCATTAGTTGAAAGTAAGTAAAAATATGAAAAGAAGTAACAAAAATAGCAGCAACCGATGGCTGTGAAGTTGACAGTGACGGTGACGGTGACTGCGACTGCGACAGCGACAGCGGCGACAGCAACAAATAAATCGCTAGTAGATTATACACCCCTTGCTGCTCATCCTTTTTTGGAGCGCGCCTGTGTGTATGCTACAAAAAATTGACAGCCACAGCAGAGGGGACATATTTGCTGTTGTTCTTATTCTTGCTGCTGCTTTTGTTGTTGTTGTTATTGTAGTGGTTGGGAGGCCTCTTTCTTGGATAAGTAATTTTCGTTGTTTCTATTTAATTTGTGACTCGTGTTTTTCTTGAGTTTTTCTTTGGCCCCGCTTTTTGTGTGTTTGTTTTTATTTGCTTCTTATTAATTTGTTTATTTGCGCGAGGCGATGCTCATTTCACGAGCCCATTGACAGTCGGTTTGATTTTTAAACGTTACATTTTATATGCTTTCACACACACACACACTCAAATATACAGCCTGAGATAGATATTAGATAGCTTTATGCAGTGCGGCACGCCTCCTAACCTATTCAGCCCTACACGTGTGTAATTGTGTATGCTTGCGTGTGTTTGTGTGTGTGTGTATGTGTGGCTTTGGTGCTGGTGTGCGGCTTCCTGTTGCTTTGGGCCAATTTATGTGGGTAAGTTTAGCGCGTGCTGCGTTGTTGGGGTGCACTGAACAAAATTTCTAAGCAAATACTGAACAAATTTTAACAATTCTAATTTTAAGATATTGTGTGACGTTTTAAGAACTAAAGAAATAAATATTTATTTTGTTATATTTTTTCAAGGCAATATATAAATTATATAATATAATACAACATATTTGTCTGAGTGCAGCCTAAAGTTGCCCTGCTAGCCACATCATTACTTGGGCAAGCAAATCAAATTTGTTGCTGCTGCCAGCGTTGCATGCACAGTAAAGTCCTTTCCTCTGGCTGGCTCAAGACTTTTCTCGTTTCATTTTACTTGTAATGAACTTCACTTAATACGTCTGCAGTCATTTCGGCTTGTCGTCATTCTACAAAGCTGTTTTGTTGGCACTTGTGTGCTACTAAAAATGTAATGCTGCCCGCTTGTTGCTCACTTGTGGCAAGAAGTGTTGCGGCTTAAATAACCCATACGGCATACGTTGTACTGTTAGCTCGAACCACAAAAAAGATTATGCTGTACGTAGAATTTTGATTTACTGTTTCGAGCCATTTAATAGACCACAAAAGCTGCACAAAACTCCAATAAAAAAAAAAAACCAAGTGAAATCGAAGCAAACCAACCAGCAAACTGGCCACAAATGACACGACGTTTGGTGTTATATGGAGGTCGGCAGTTTGGGTGTAGTGTATGTTTGTTTGTATGTGTTTGTTGATGTGAGTGTGTGTGTAAGTGTGTGAATGTCACAGTAACAGCTAAATTGTTTGTACAACATGCATGTACAGCAAACATAAATCTCATTCTGGCAACAGCGACCAAGCGATTCAAACAGTGTCACCCACCACGCCCCAACACCCGCATAACCGGCAGCAGGGTAATTAAAGTCACTGCTACTCACGAATGTATGCGTATACTTTGTTGGTGTCGGTACGTGTGTGTGTGTGTGCGTGTGCGTGGTGCCTGCTCTTGAGCCGGCTTTAAGTTAACCGAGGACTTTATCAGAGTTTCTACAGCTTATTAGAGCACTGTAATTGTAACCAATGGAAGCTACTTAACAGTTAGAATGCGCACACACATACATACATACATACCAACATTTGTGCAAGCGTTCACCGTATTACCAAACAATTACACACTTGTTGCTTCATTTCGACAAACGTTATACGGGAAATACATTTATATTAGTATATACTCTGCAGAAGGCATTTGCATTCTGTCGTGTAATTTGTAACGCATTAAAGACTCTTCTTCCTGTTTAGCAACAGATTTAATCACACCAATCATCAGATGTGTACAAATGAATGCGAATTACATAACTACATACGATATTCTTCGCAATTTTGCATGCTAAGTTATTTTCGAAATAAAATACAACAAAAGCTTAAATATCAAAGCTGTTAAGTCGTCTCTGTTACGTATACCTTTAACAGAAAAGGTTCTGCATCCAGCTAAAGTAGCGCAGTTTATAATCATAGATAGTCGAGTCTCCAACCCAATTTGCAAACACTGTTTACCGTTCCATTTGAGTACACCAGCACCAGTAAATTAACGTTAACATAAAAAATATTTAAGTCGAGTTAGCAGTGCCATTTTAAGTACAAGAGAAGTTTCTTGATGCAGCTTGATCAGTTGAACACAAGTTCGCGTACGATTTAAATAAATTAATAAATAAATAGCTATTTGGACATTTCATCAACGCTTAATATATTTTCGACTTAATTCCATATTAAATTTTCGCAATCATTATTGTTATTGAACTTGAGGTCAACTCATTCTTTGAATTTTTTGTTGGCGCTGTAGCGTAAGCTAACAACCGTTAGGCAGCCATTTTTGCGTAACTTCTTCGCCGCGTGTTTCGCTGCAGTGAATTTTTGTTCGTTCATTAATTAAATCGGTAATGAATCAAGACAAAGAAATGGAATGCATTGTGTGTGGCACTCCAGCCGTATTGATGTGCCAACGTTGCGGAGAATCCTACTGCAGCGATGTGTGCCAGCATAAGGATTGGACAAGCCACAAATATGTGTGCACTGTGATGCCGTAAGTACATACATACATACAAATTCAGTATTTACATATGTACATGTGCATGTATGTATGTATGTATGTATTTTAAGTCGCGAGTAGCGCCCTTCATGTACATATGTACATACCTTCATACATACAAGCTTACACATGTACATAGATATTGCATGTGCTTGCCTTTAGATAATATAGAAATTGAATTGTATTTGTTTTAATTTTAGTTTGGATACTTTTTTCGACCATTGGTATATAACATTACTATATCTAATTAATCTCTTTTAGTGCACTTGTCGCCAAAAAGGGGAAATTAATGCTGACTAGGCACGAAACTGTATCAACCGTTAAAAAAGCAACAAAGCCTATGGAAGCATCGATCGAAAATGAAGCCCAAACATGCAGCATTGAATCAAAGCAGGAAAGTATATCGTTGGTTAAGTTGAGCCAAAAGTGGCGGGAATCTGTAATGCCACCAGAAAATAAGTTCTTTGAGTGCCGCGTCTCTCATATGGAATCGGAAGATGGCCCCATTTGGGTTTTGCAAGTGGCCAATACTGAGAATCTGCAGCGCCTAACTGACAACATGGCGAGCACCTTGCAGAATAAGGAGCCATGCAACTTCAATAAGCTGTCTGTGGATGACTTAGTGGGCGTTGCTATTGACGGTAAAATATTTCGAGGCCAAGTGCACGCACTAAATGTCTCCGGCTCTAAGTGCGCCAAAGTGCGTCTCATTGACTACGGATCTGTTATTAGCTGCAATGCGAACGATATTTATTTGCCCGTGCAGTGCATGTCCGAATACAAGGCGTTTGCGTTGCGTGTGAAGCTGCCCACCAACACGGGTGTGCAAGTTAACAAGGATCTCGAGTTGCGCCTGCTGGGCACCAAGTCACCCGATGGCATAGAGCAGGTCCAGTTAAAACCCAAAATGACAGTTCCTCTGAACTTGCCAGTGGAAAAGCTGGCTATCAATCCGGAAGTAAGCGTCGCTCAGATACTTCAACATGACGTGGCACTCAAGGAACCGCAAGTTGCTCTCCTGCAAATCAAACTAGTGAGCAGCTTAAATGATGACTTAAACGCTCGTCTGAACGATAAACCCGTTTCATCCTATCCTGGGCCATTTCCGCAAGAGATGCACACATTCTTTTTAGCGGCACGCACCAAACAAGGCTTTCGTCGTGCCTTTTTGCTAGACTTTATAGAGAATCCACAGACGTTTTTGGTCTACGAAATGGACGAGGGTCGCATTTCTGTATCCAGCGAGGTGCGCCGTATTCCCAGCGATCTGCTCGCCCATTCATTGCGTGTGTTTGCCGTCACTCTTGAAGATGGCGGCAGTCTTAAGCAGCTACTCACCCAATGTGGCCCAGACTTATGCATCAAATTCCAAATGGAGAGCCAGCAGGGAACAGACCATGAGAAGATACGTGCAGCCCAAGCAACCCTTTTTGCCAACAATAAGCCCGTGTGCGCTGTTCGCGCTAACACATTCCAGGGCCAGGTGACCGAGCTGGGCCACAAGTACTGGCGAGAGCCCATTGAGAATGGCAGCATAGTGTTCATCACCCATGTAGCTAGCTATTCAGAGGTCTGCATCAGCTCCGTGCAGACCAAAGAGTATGTCCACATTTTCAAGAACTTAGCTTCCAAGTGTCCAGCGTTTCAAAAGTCCAGCGATATTTCAATAGGAAGCATTGTGCTAGTTGTGCCTCCCAATCATGGCAACTACCGCGCTGAGGCAAGTAAATAATTATTAGTATTCTTTAATGTCTTTCTACCATAATTTTTTAACTGCTCTATGTTTTTACAGATCACTGGCGCTAAAAATAATAAGTTTACCGTTTTCAACATCGATACTGGATCTACTCATACTGTGCACGCCGAATGGCTACGTAGGTCTTGCCGATTTTTGGAAAATTTGCCAGTTAGCCAGTTTCGCGCTAAAATCAGCACTATATGCAATTTTCCGTCTGAATTTGTGCCGCAGAATACAGTTGCTGTGCAACTGCTGATAAATCTCTTCAACCAGAAGACAGAGATGCAGCTTAAGTTTGACGACCCTAATAGAAGCACTATTGATTTGCTCGATTTTTCGATGGAACCGCAGTCTCTTATGACAAGAATGCTGCCGTTGATTTTTACTCCGGCTGCCGTGGAGTTAAAGCCGGCTCTGAACCCACTTTCTGTAGATGAAGTTGCGCCAGAGCCAGTCAAAGAGGCGCCAAAACAAGACCTGGTTTCAAATAATGATTTGCCGCCGCTTCCCCTATCACCTCCCACTACTCCACATGAGGTCGCTACTAAACGTATTAAGCGATACTACGTTGATGATATAGAGCGACATCTTATACCGCTGGGCGATAAAATGCAACTTATGTTCCTAAATGTTGTTGGTCTACACAAAACTGGCTACGTAACGGGCTGTTACTTCTCCAATGAGGAAGAGGCAGGCAATTTTCAGCAGTTCCTGGACAAGGTGGCTAAGGTTGGTGCTAACGACGATACTCTGCTACCGGGATATCTGCCTTAGTAAGCAAAGCATTTTTAAATTTTGGTTCTATCATTTACCCAATGTCATAATTTATCAGCGTTGACGAAATGTGCCTGTGTCTCTTTTCCGAGGACCAAGCTTGGTACCGCGGTGTTTGCCAGAAAGTAAATGATCAGAAAGCTTCAATTCTGTACTGTGACTTTGGCAACTCGGAGGTTGTTCCGCTGGAGCGAATTAAACCTTTTTCCGAACAAGTCTTGCACGGTATTCATGCTACCAAGTGTTATGTAGATGGTAAGTTAGTGAAACAGTTGTAACTGGCTTATAAAAAAGTGTGTTTAATTTTTAGGTTTTGACGAGGCCAAAAATTTCTTGATTCTCGAGGAATACCTTTTCGAGAAAAATAAAGGAGTTTGCAGTGTTTTTGATGGACCAGAACCAAACTCGCGAAGAATTAAGTTTGCGAATTTGGACAAGATTCTGTCCAAAGAACTAATTTAATTTTAAAAACTTAATATTTCATTACTGACTACATGGATAGCGTCCAATTTCTTTAAACTATTCATTTATCGAAAAGAATTTATTTAATTGTTTTCCTTAAGGTATTGAAACCGAATTTTATGTTTAGCTTTATATGTCTCACATTTCATACCCAGTCAAATGAAACGAGTTGGGCTTAACACATTTAAGTGTTCCTTAATATTTAATTTTTCTTAAAAATTTATCAAATAAAATTAACAGCAAAATGCTGTTTGACAAAAACCAACTATAAGAGCATATTTGATACAGTACGACTTCGCTTAACGCAACCCTTGTTACACGAAACTTCTCGGTAATTGCAACACCCGAATTCTTACATGGCGTAGCAGCTGTTCAGAATAGTATAAATTCTAACACACCACAATTTCTCAGTGTTTTCAAAAAATAAATAAAATAAAATAAAATCCTTGCTTTGAACGCAAATTTATTTGTTTTACTACTTTAATTTTAATGGTTAACAAAGGCATCTCTTTTTGGAATTAGGGCTCGTGGCCAACAGATAATTGGTTAAGGTTAACAGCTACAACATCAATATTACATAATGAAAACAACATTCAAATATCAACCAAGTCGATTAAGATATCCGTCAACATTGTCATATTTCGCACAGCAATCAACCCGTTCGCATTTCGCCTCCAATCGCAGTCAAAATCCTTTTCATTTGCCTTAGGCGCGTTATATTTTATGGGTACGGGCTGCTGCTGTTTAATGCTGGCAGCATAATCCAGAATATCACCGCCTAAGGCGCGCAGAATGGCTTGCGGAGCACAGGTGTCCCACCTGAATGTAGAGCCCTTACTGAGTAAGTAGATATCAGCCTCATTGGAGATAACTTTAAGTGATTTGTATCCGGCTCCTGCTGAGGAGACCAATACATAATTTGAATTGCCAAGACGTTGAAGTACTTTGCTCTCCTCGGAACTAGAGACAATTCCAATTTTAGAATTGTACTGACTGCGGACATATTCGAAAGTGCAATTGTGCGCCTGTATTGTAGGCAAACAGACGCCCCAATACAATGAGGAGCTGAACTCGTGCTCATTCAGCTTAAAGCCAAAAGGCTGCAATACAATGCCAATTATGGGCACGCCAGATTTGCGCTCGTAGACGCCAATCAGTACGGTAACACAGTCCAGGCCCGATGAGACGATGCCTGAACATTCGGTGAGGTTGCGTTCACCAGAAATATACTCAGCTGTGGCATCTGCAATAATATTTGCTAAGCATTAAATAAAACTATTTGAAAATACAAATCAATCACCAATGGGATCAATCCAAATGCCTAAATTACAATAGTCAATAGTCTGCTCTGCTAGGTCCGGAACGTCAGGAAATTTGGTGTCATAGTTGATCTTCTTATGCACCTCGGCAGCTAAGGCTTCTGCTGCCGTTTGCTGTCCATCGAGCACGGATTCTAAACAAGCAGCGGTTTCGGCATCTGTGTCGCCAATGGCTATGGTAATTTTGTGTCCAAGCTTGTTGGTGAATTGCGTGGATTCTTCGCCTTGTATTGCCTCGCGCATAGCGGGAAATAGTTTGCCCACCTCATGTTTAATTGTTTCCTGGATAAGCACATCGGCTAGCGTCTTGAAGTCATGCTCAAAACGTTGATTGGCTTCAGATCCACTTTTTTCTTGAACGAGGAGCGCCAACAGTTCTTCGTTGGAGCGGCAAACGCGTGCAATGTTTGCCGCCTTTTCACCACAGTTGATAAGAACTCGAAGCAAATTTGTGCTCTCAGTCATTCTGTTATATTGTATGTTAATTAATATAGCATACTTTTAAATTTTTTGCCTCGCTTTTAAGGTTTCGTTTTTGGATATTAATAACAGCTGACTCGAATCTCATAATTATCGAGTATCGTCGGACCGCCACATTATCAAATCTATCGAAGTTGTGGCGATAGTTGCTCACGACATTTGTGGTCATGCCAACTCAACACAAAAAGTTGTTAACGGAACCGCTTAGTTTAAATTTTCATTTAAATTAAAAATGTCTGAAAACTATAAGTTAACAAATATTCAAAGTATTACGTCGGCACCTTTTTAAATACACTACACAAGTACAACATTACTTTTATTAAGTTGTGAAAATATTGAAGGCTTTCACAATTTTACTGGGACAAAATAAATTGGCAATTAAAAATTACGCACTCACCGCCCCCCGTTTAGCGTATGAAGACAAAATTATAAATCATACCAGAGAAAAAAAAAACATATTGTACGAATATTGAAGACCAGTTACTGCACAATTTGCACCCGATCTTATCGACGAACATTGCTAATGATTCGCATTAATGATGCTGCATACATCGAATCATCTCTTTCTCTCTCTCTCTCTCTCTTTCTCTCTCGGTTTTGCTCCCGCACTGCCGACAACATCTTATAAAATGAGACCATCAATCAGCTTGCGCTCTCCTGTCGCATCCCAGCAGCTTGCCTGACGCATTTGCATATAAATTGCTGCTAATGTCGCGCTATCAAAGTGACTGCATCAATGTGGCAACGACGACGCATTCCAGCAATTCTTCCGCCCAGCCTTGTCTTGCCCTGCCCTGCCCTTCACAGAATTGAATGCCCTACGGGGCCAGCGTTCATCCCAGTTATATGTGTATCGCTTGGCTTATGCTAATTTTCCCAGGCAACGCTCCGCAGAGGCCCGAGCAGGCCAAGCAATTGATGTTTGGATAACGTTTGACTTGATGACTTTGCATAATTTACGCCAGGCTGCCGCAGCAGCAAAAACAGCAACAACAGCAGCAACATGTTTGCTTCTCTTTGGGCTAATTTTTCACTCAAACGCACGCGTTTCTTATAATGTGTTAATATTCATGCGGGCAGCAACTAACACACACGCACACACACACTCACATCTACATACATATGCCTTGTTTTAGTTTTAGCCACTTTTTAAACTTTTGACGTTTCAATTTCGATGCTTCAACTTATAGCAAAGATTTTTTAGCTGCTGGCCATAATTTAACGGCATTTGTCATCTCTGCGGGCTTCCCTTGCTCTTTTTACTTAAAATAAAGCTCAAAATACTAGAACAAAAAACATTTTTAAAAAGGTATCGAGTATACCACAGTCGGTTGCGGACGACAAGTGGAAGTCCAATATTAATTGAGTAAAAACTGTATAAATTCAATTCTTTTTAAATGATGTTTCAAAGTTTTAAACAAAACTCTAGGTTAATGGCTGTATTCAACCAATTTAATAAAAGAAAATACGCTTCCACGCTTCAAATATTTATTGGCAACATTTTAAACAATAGTTCAGTTCTGAATGAAGTCGCTGGATTTGTTCGTAACAAGTTTGTCGCCTAAGTTTTTTGTTGTACTTTGGAACGCAGCAAGAAAAAACTTAAGCCAATTTATAATCAAATATAATCATTAAAGCTGCTGTGATGTGTTATACATCTCTACACATGTTTTGATGTTATTTTATTAGGTTTGTATGTTTTCTTTTGTTTCTGTGTCTTAATGTTTGTTGTACCCTGTTCAAGTCTAACAGCCTTTTAATTAATCGCTGAAGTTAAACAAATTCTTAATGAGTCTTTAATTAATCGCTGAAACGGAATGTAAGCAAGTCGACGCCTCTCTTGCGATGAATATAAATATTTAAATTTGTTGTGACTTGATTTCTGTTATGGCCACAATGTGGTTGTTGTTGCTGATTTTGTTGCTGCTGCTGTTGCGACGACTCCTCCCCTGGGGTGTTTTTGTTTTCTTTTTTTAAACGAGTTTCAACGCTTCTATAAATTTGTTTGCTTTTATCATGTTGTGTGCTTTTGACATGCTGTTAACTTGATTATAAAGATGCCACAACAAAACTAACATTGCCACAACAAAACTTCGATTACCTAGTTGGGCTCACAGTCTCCCCGTCTCGTGTTCAATGGGCGTTGCCAATTTAAAACAGCCAGGAAAAGACGTCGATATATTTGTCTTAAGCGATTAGCTAAGTAGATTTGCGCTAGAAAGAAGTGGATGACAAAACTCTGCTGAAACAGATGAAAGAGAGACAGAGAAGAGAGAGAGAGATTGCCTTTTGAGTGAATTGCAAAATGTCTACCCATTGAACATAGAACTTGTCTTTACCAGTTTTCGATTGGCGCAATTGCCAGCCGGCAGCACGCAGCAGACCGCAGATTGCACTCTGCACAAAAAGACCTGCACCCACTTGCCCCACAAAAGCTGCTTAGTCAAAACGTCTTTGATTTTTCCAATTTAATTTTGCAGCAAAAGAAATGCGCCTATAGCTGATATCTTTCGCTTTGCTGTCGTATCCTTGATTTATGTCTTGGAGAATATTTGCATACGGCTTTGAATTTACTTTAGGTTATTATATATTACGATTTTCATGAAGTAGTTAAAGCATTTGTAATACTCTTGTTGGTAATAGTTTCCATACTAACAGAATATTGTCTAAAGTAAAAAATACGCACTTTCATTGACAGCCATAGAATTGAAATGGGTCCAATGTATCCAAGTTATTGAATTTCATGATCTAGCATTTGACCAGATATCCAGCGGAAATACAAATCTGTTGACTAGACCACGTTGCATATAAATTGTATGCATTTTGCACAAACTTTGCAATTTTGCCACCTTTAACATTATTGTTATGATGATAAGCGAGCGATCGTTGGCATTCGAGCCATGTCCAACGTGCTGGGTTCTGGCTGCCTGCGGAGCGAGAGCACGTTGAGGTCTCACCTTTGGGCCAGCTGGGCCAGCAACTGTGAATGGAATGGGATTGTGACTGAGACTGGGGTCGGTTTGTCTGCCAATACAGAATCATGTTTAATGGCCTGTGGTTGGGATCCAGCATCCAAAACGCATCCTGCCTCCTTTTTGGCCATTGATGTTGTTGTTGGTGTTGTTGTTGTTGTTATGGTTAGTCGTCGTTATGTTTGCTGATCTTGGCGCGATCAACGCTTGTTTGGCTTTCCACCATATTTAAAACCATTTCATTTACTGCGGGGCCAGAGTGTGAATATAATTTAATGTGTGTGTGTCTGTGTTTGTGTGTATTTGCGATTTTCAATATCGCTGCTTGTACTTGTGCACCCCTTGCCCCCGATTTGGCGATATTATTTATTATGCTTGATTGGTTTTCAAGTGATCATAAAGTAAATGATCGTCGCTTTGGGTCGCGGACCTGGCCCCGTCCAGTCTGTGCCAATTGTGGCGCTGTCTGTTGCCATTGAGTTGGCTCTCCACTGGCGTTAATATGTAGATTTTGTTGCGATGGAGGCGTTAGTTGAAGATTTACGCGCCATCCAATGAATTGTGGCAGCTTCATGGGGTCCTGACCCTGTGCATAGATAGAGAGAGAGTTTGGGATAGCTTTATTTGCAGCCCGACACCTTGCATGCCAATTGAAATTGCCCACATCCTGGTCAACTCCCACCACACACACACACACATAATGCACTTCTCTTTCCAACAATTTGGCATTAACATTTAATTGACATTGATGATTGCGGCAGCAGACAAGTCTGAGAACGCTTGCAACCTGTGCAGCGTGCTTGGAATGTTAAGGCCACAGAAATTATTAAAAATCATATCGGGCCAGAGTGACAGCTGAGCTGCGTATGTCAGCCATGCCATGCTACTCACCCATAGTTGTAGCGGTCGTATGGAGTAGTACATATACGTAAGTAGTTGCCAGCGAGCTGACATGAAGAAGACATGAAGACATACAAATAAATTTGTGGCACTTGAAGACAGCCAGCTGGCAGCACAAAGCATAAGAAGGTGTGTTTAGGGCCACAGCCACTGAAAGATGAAAAGCAAAAGGGAAGTGACCACAGATACTAGTTAGGTTGCGTTTCTAGCGCCAATCTCTCAAAGTTTCTTCTCTCTAAGTAAATGGTTAAAATTAACGCCAGGCGTTTATCGCTGCTTTCAACTTTAAAGTATATGTGTGTATGTGTGTGCGCTCGAGTGTGTTGCTTTGTTTTCACTTGGCTTGTTTATTTGTTGTTGTCGTTGTTGGAGTGTGTATTTTGTTTTCGCTGCTTTAAATGAACGTTATTAAGAGATGTTTATCTCTGAGTGATTTATTTATTAAAAAGGCATTTATTAGCCACAGACAAGGCAATGCCAATGCCTGTGTGTTTGTATGTGCGTGCGTGTTAGCTACACTCACTGACACCTCCACATGGTCGACACACATTTGGAATTGACCATTTGCTTTGCTGCTGCGGCTCGTTTGCTTCTGGTCGCCTCGTCGCCTCATTTGAGCGGCATTAAAATGCAAAAGCGTGTTTGTTCCTGGAAAATACTGCAAAAATATAAGAAAAACACGTACCCGCGCACCCGGCCTAAATTTGATAAAGGGGGTAGGGGGTGTCCCCTGCCAGCTGTGTCGGCTTTTGTTGCATGCCTTTTATTTTATTGACTTGCATATTTCCACAATTTGATGTCTGTGTGCGTTTTTAATCACTTAATTAGAGAGAGAGTTTTTTTTTTTTTTAATTGTCTACTACTAGAAGTTTATGCAATTTATGCAAAAGGTGTGCTACAAGCCTCGCCAGTTAGCTGACTTGCGTGCCGCGCAGGAAATGTGACTTGCGGGCCAAGTTCGTGCCTTAAGTCATTTGTTTGAAGGTGGCAGAAAGTGCGTTGAAATGAGCTTAAATGTTATCTAGTTGGAGATTATGTAATTTCGACTTACGCAACTGTAAACTGCTTAGTCTGTTTTTTTCGTCACTTATAAAGGTTCATCACTTTAAATCAAACTCAACGTCATCTTTATTTCTACGAGCCCAAACACACCTTTATTAGTTTTGCTCTTGCAAATTTCAATTGCTCTCGGTTTACGGTAACTGATTGGAAGTGAAATTGGCACATATTTAGACATGAACAACCATTAACAATTGGCTAAACATAACGTAAACATTGACAATTGCTATGCTGACCACAGCCAGCCAATAAGGCTAATAAAATGGCAGCATGTGAGGCACAGAGTCGAGGCACGAGGCCATCCCATAAATACTTGTTAGTCTATCTCCCCTTGAGAACTTTGCATTCGTATCCATGCAGACAGGCAGACGAAGAAAAAGTCGTCTTAGTTGGTCGCCTGTTAATCACCTCCTCGCCTGGCTGGCCATGCATCATCAGCTCCTTAGCTTGGAGTTGGCATGGGCACGTTAGAGCGTGATAGCTTCTTCGTTTTGGTGTCGTAAGGAAGCGTCTAAATGATTCATAATTTATTCCCAGCTCTTTGCCTGTCGCCTGACCATTCTGGCCATTCCCATTCTCGTTCCCATACACATTGCCAGCGTCATTCAGTTGGCCATTCAATGCTTTCGTTACTTAATTTTTTCAACTTAACATATAGTGGCTTGTGCTTGTGCCTGTGCCTGATCGCCTCTTCACCCATAACCCCTACCACCTCCGCCATTGCCATTCACTTGTAATGCGTTTTGGCTGGCTAAGTGCGTGGCCGTCATCGTTGTAGTCGTCGTTTGTCTGGGACGTTGATAGTTGAAAAAATTACTTACAAATTACATGCGTAGCTTATGCCCCCGTGCCGCCTTCGGCTTGTTTGCTTAATGTGCTTTGTGGCGGGTTACGGGCCCAATGTCCAGTGTCCAGGCACTCGTCGTCGTCGCTGCTGGTATTAGTATAATGTCTTGTGGCCAAGTCGTAAATTGCTTTTCCTAATTGAATTCTGAGCACTGTCAAGACGAGTGACAGTCAAGTGGGTGTGGGCCTCTATCAACCGTGCAAGAATGGTTTTTTAAATGCAACAACTGTGTATGAATAAGCTCTCTGTTTCGATTATACTGTTCATGTAGTTTTTTGCGCATTTCTCCACAGTGTTCTCATAATGAAAACTTTTGTACATAGCTTTAATCTCACTAGCAGGTGTTGAATAAACGAAGGTGAATGTGCAACTACATATAAATAAACGTATTTATTGTATTGGCAATTATGCAAGTTAAATAATGCAATTTCACAATTACAATAATTATAATTGAGTTAACAAGCCTAACAAGGGGTCGACAGAGAGTTGAAGTGTCAGTTTGTTAAAGGGCTTGTAAGTTGGCTACACAGTTAGCGGAATTTCGCATGCTTTAAAATGCAACACGAAACATGGCCATAAAATGTACATATGTATGTATATACTTGCGTTTTGCTTAACCAAGTCGACAATTTAAAATGCCAATTTGCGCATAATACGGTGAACGTGAGCAAAAATCCTAAACAGAATAAAAGACACTGATGCTAATGTTGGCTCATTGGCCCGTTGATCAGTTTATTAAGAAAACATTAGCTTGGCTTGACCCATTTTCCCTCGGCATGCTAATCAGTGTTGTTAATGTTAGTGCATTCATATAAAGCTGCGACAGAGCTTCGGCGAACTAACTTAATTTTCTTGCATATGTAAATGCCATCTTTAAAGCGATGTTTATTACTCAGTCAATATTAAAATTAGCTTAATAAGATGAACTGACAATTCGAATTTGTATTGCCCAGCACTGTCACACTTTTTTGAGCTTACAAGATCTAGCAACATTTGTGTATAAAGCCACAATCAATTCGATGCAACTATCGCATATATTAATTTGCGTTCACACGCACTCTCCCCACTAACCTCGCGTGCTTAAAAGTGAGCAGTCTGGCAACGCTTTAGAAGAAACACATTCGCAAAGCAAATAAGCAAAATAAGACGCAATAAAGCAGCTCTGCAGATTTGCAACTTATTTGATCAAAATGGGTCGCGCTCGCAAAAACTCCAAGAAACTTAGTAAACGTAAAGCTAGTAAGAATGTAAAAAACGAAATAATACAATTTGAAGTGGGTGACTTTGTGTTCGCTAAAGTTCGCGGCTTTCGCGCCTGGCCCGCGCGTGTCTTAAAAGAAGAGGGCAAAAGGCACCGCGTCTATTTCTACGGCACTAACAACGTCGCCAAGGTTACAAAGGCGAAGATTTTTGAGTACGAGCCGAACAAGGTGCGCATGGGCGAGTCTAAGAAAGCCTACCCCCTGTTCAAAAACGCCATGAAAAATGCAAAATTTATGATTGCCAATCCTTCCAATGATGACGGCTACTTCCAGGCAAAGACCGAGTTAGAGTTGCAGGATTTAGAAAAACTCTCGGATAAGGATTTGCCGAAATCACTTGATAAGGACAAGCCTTCTTCGCCGGAAACATCTAGTTCGGGAGAATCTACTTCGTCGGAATCATCTTCGCCGCAATCATCTTTGTCGGAATCAACTTCGTCGGAATCACCTACTTCGGCGGAATCGTCGTCTTCGGCAGAATTGCCTTCTTCGGTAGAATTGCCTGTGTTGCCGCAAAAACCCATTTCACCGCCATCACGTGCTTCACCATATTCAAGCTACTCGTCAACAGATTCTGAATCGGAAAATCAGAAGAAAGCGCCCATTGAACACATCACCGGTGACTCCGATTAAACAAGATAAACAATGTTCTCATTTTGTTTGTTTGAATAAATGAGCTGTTTTTATTTTGTCAGTAGCATCTTTTTCGGTCAAGTAGCGTACATTTCCAGGCTATCACGCAACACGCTGCAATTAGGAATTTTTGGCGCTGCCATTTTTATCGAGTGGGCGTGTCTGCGGTGGTAATGGTTACTGCGTGACGCATTATGTCACTGGCAAAATACATATGTACATAGGTTCGGTTTCCATTTAATCAAAAGCAGTGCGACACGTTTTGATTGCCGCCCAAATGGCAACGCATTAAATGCTGCGCCATCAGCAAAAAATCGGAAACACCCCTGCACAAAATGAAATTATATGTGGGTGTGAGTGAGTTTCTGTTGAGCGGGCATAGTTTAGCTTAATGGGCATCGTAAAGTGCGCTGCCCATAAAACAGGCACAACCCAGAGCAAAACCGACATAAATGTTTTTCCCACCCTACTTTTAAAGATGCTGGTAATTTAAGTGCACAGCAGCAGTTGAGCAGAGGTTGAGAAACGGGTGCTGCTCTGGTTTCTGACCAAGTTCGATTAACATTAACAAATTATCGGCACTGCTGCAAATTAATCGCTGCAGTTGCTGCTGAATCGCTGGCATCTGCGGTGGCAGCTTCGTAAAATATTTGGGTTAACAAGGCGGATGCTGCTTTAGCTGCTGTTGTTAACCACAAATCAGATTCGCT
Source organism: Scaptomyza graminum (assembly GCA_018901835.1). Lineage (NCBI taxonomy): Eukaryota > Metazoa > Arthropoda > Insecta > Diptera > Drosophilidae > Scaptomyza > Scaptomyza graminum. The sequence goes on from JAEIFL010000303.1 coordinate 5,712,428, forward strand.
AGGCCTGCAATGAGATTTGGCAGCAGCAGCATCAATTTGCCTTGATCACGAGAGATTTTTGGGGTACTTTGTAGACTACTCCAACAGCTTGCAGCAGCTGCAGGCTGTTGATGCGCACGGAAGATCCAGCACCCAGTATCCAGCATCCTTGGCAACTGTCTGGTTGAATGTTGTCCTGTGTCGTTGCGGTTGACCTCTGGACAGATTTTTAAAAAGTCAACTATTTATGCATAATTCGGTTTTTGTGGATTCTACTTACCATCCCCTTGGCCCACAACCAATGCAGTTAAATGTCAAATTAATGTTACGACATGTCCAACAACTTCTGATGGCATTTGACAATGCAGACTTTGAAATTCCTGCAGGTGACGCAGTGCCCTGTAATTTGTTTGGCCGCACGTACGCTGTACATGATGGAGCATTGTCAGCTTGTGCCTGCCTGTCCAGCATAAACAAAAACAAAGCGCGCCGAGGGACCTGCAACTGTAGCAAACTGGATAGCCGACAGCAGGTGGATGGAGTAGGGGGAGTGCTTGGGGTTGGCGATCTGGGTAAAAGCAAAAGGTGTCAATGTGTGGGCATGTCGCACACGTGTGCTCAAGCTGCCCTGTGGCTATAAATTCACTTAGTTTATTTGTGGCAGCCACAAACAGACGAAAGACAAGGGGCAATCCATTGGCCAGTTCAGCGGAAATTTGGTTAGGAAATCAAATTAAAAAATTTGATCATTTATCAGTTGCATTTAAAAAGGGGTGCTACGTTTGGCCATTTCGGATCGGCAGAAACAATCGTTGAGCACAAATTGGCGCATATGTATAGTACAACCGTTCCAGGGTTGCCAGCACATAAATACATAATACATATATCGATTAGCATTATCACCCCGAAAAGTGGTTGCGAAAACAAAAGCATTCTAATTAAAATTCCCAAATGTGTCATGAAGTGTATTTATTTCTATACCATCAATCAAATTTTATGACACAACTAGCAATTAAATTTTTGGCAGGATCAATGGAAATAAAATGAGATTGAAATAAATCCCGACTGGATATTAGGTAAGCGCAGTTGGAATCAGTGAGTGATTGCCCATCAACGAAGCGCTGTGAAACATAGTTATTTTAATCGTTAATTGTTTTGATGTTAAGAATGGTAGTGAACCAACAAAACTTAATTTCAAACACATCGAAAATTTGACGATATATCGATAGCATCGATAGGCAAAATTTACGTATACCTTACAGCACTGATACACGTTTTTAAATTGTAAACAAACTACTAACTACACAAGAATAATTTATTGTAAGCGTCTTTAACTTTTAAACTCTTTCTGTTTGACTTTCTGTTTATTTCTTTGCTTTGTTGTGCAGTGTAAATATCTACCTACTTGTGGTAAAAACAACCCATAAATTTGATGGGCCAATCAAACACATACTGATGTGATTTTTATTAAGACCATTGTTGCGCATTGAGGGTGCATATGTTATTATAGTTGTTCATAAAGTGGATTTTTAGTTCATACCCACCCTGGTAAGTATACAAATAAAACTGCTCATTGGCTCATTTGTTACATTTTATAACCGTCATGTAAAGTGTCACATACGCAATCGATTCCAACACGGCAACATTGCAACCACAATGAATAATCAAGTCATAAATTTGTGTGCTTTATGATTGTGCTCTATGGGTCAACAGGTGAAATCGACACGATTCGGTGCTATCACGCATAATTGGATGTTTAGCAATTAAAATCACACACATGGTTACCAAGTATGACCACAAAACAAAAGCAGCAAATTCAATATGCAAAACGACTACTATTTTTATTTGCACTCGTGTGCACAGTGGGTGGCATTATCAATGGGACACGGTCTGCGTTTTATTCCGACGGTTACTTGACGGAGCTGTAAACTTTAATTGATTTGTGCCAAAAGCCTAACAGCTTTTTAAGTCGTGTGGACCGAGTAAGAGAGATAGAGCGAGAGGTGCTGTTGGAGCCAAACACCAAGCCCTGCTCATGATCACATGGGCTATTTAAGGAATGCCACAAATGGCAAATTAACATAAAACTTTGCAACATTAAATATTATACCTAGTTTATTATGCTCATATACTGTCATTTGTGGTGTTCTTTTTTTATGGTTACTTTGTGACAAAATTGATTAATGAATTAATTTATTTGTTTCGATTGCATATGGAGAACTTTTATGATACACTAAAATTATGAAGAATTATATTGATGTTTTTACATACATGTGAGTGTGAACTTGTATTTTTGGGACATGTTGCACAATCTGAGATTTTGTTTTGGGGTTGGCAGTGAAAGTGGCTTTTAGGAGCCATTAAATTTTGTCCATAAACATTTCTTTGTTTTGTTTTTTTGACTGACAGATAAAGTCGCTGTTATTGTTTGACACGAAGGTGTTTTTAATATGATGAACATACATTCATATATAAAGTTTGATTGGCTAGTAAGCGATTCTTAAAAGAATATATACTCCATATATGTTTGTTAGACTTACCGCAATAAATTGTTAGTCATCCTTAAATAGTAATGAGAAATTGTTAATGCTGGCCATGATTTGTTCAGTTATGTTTTAAGTTAAATTAAAAGCTAAATGCATCTTAACAATCAAAAGACAACTTTAAAGCACAATGACCACTCAAATCATAAACAAAGACAAATATTTGTATGATACGTGGCGAACATAAAATGAGTTCAAAAACCTTATAGCTATTATAAAACGGATCGTTAAATTTGTCCCTGGGCAATCAAAGTCAAATCACAAGCTGTCTTAGAAAGTGGACATTGAAATTGTTGTGAATGTTAAACAACTTTAAAACATTCTAAACAAATTCATTTCAGCACGCATTCAGCATTTACATAGTTATGTATGTATGTATGTATTTGTATCCACCACCACACTACATCAGTGTGTTCGTTTAGAAAATGTGAAAATGTTAACGTGCCTGTCGCGGTTGCTCTTCTAATTAATTGATAGCCCCATATAAATTTGTGAAAGCCATCGCCTTGGTGCCCACAATGAGTGTCTTTTATGAGTTTATAACTCTATTTACAATTTTGGGCATTCGCTTTGTCTGTATTTTGAGATTTGGTGCCAGTTTGCATTGTGTTTGTGCATGCTATGTTTCTTGTTAATGGCCGTTTTTAAAATGCCATAAAATTGCTTTATAAGCTCATGATATTAATAAGCACACCAATATTGGTCATTATAATAATATATTGAGTATCTAGCGCACACAAAAGCGCCACAAACGAGCTAAAAACTGACCCACTCCACAGGCAGGTCGTATAATGATAATATGAATGTTTGTAGTAGGTGTGAGAGACGATCTTTGAATTTGTTCAACACCAAGGCAACACCATCCGCACCCTGCGGCGCACATTAACAAAATTCTAAACAATGGACCTTAACCAAGATCAGGCCAGTTCAGCGAGCCGGAGCGAGTGTGGGGAGAAGGCACCACAAACATTTCAATTTGTATAATGAAATTGTGTTGTGTCTTGCCGCGCGGTTCTTGTTGTTCTTGCCTGCTGCTCTTGTTCCTGTTGTTGGAATGTTTTGAGTATCAAATTGCCGGCATTTGTCAACGGCGCGCACTGTGCAAGATTTCCATAAATTAAGGGCTTGTTAGATAGCCTGAGCATGGATACAACATATGGGCAACAAGTTTTGCTGATAGAACGGCGTGAGATTATCCGTTATCAAAGTCACTTCATTGGCTCATAACTAATTGTTCAGACAGCACAAGGATAGTCGCTGTGGGAGCCTTGATAAGATGTTGTGTTGATGTGTGTGTTTTAGAAATACTTCTTTATTTATTGCTACAAATTGTAAGAGATTATTTTTTTTTAAATGACAGGACAATGTACATGCTTGTGTATGAACTAAAGTATTCATCATCTTAGGAAGCGTTACTTTGAACTTTGATTTACGATGTCACTGTCACTTCTACTAAAAATATTAAAGTTATTATATCTACTTGTCATACTATATTATTAGTTCTGAAATCAAAATATTTAACTTCTCAAAAAGATGGAAGATACTTGGGATATGGCGGAGGATATGTTATCGGATGCGCTCGTTTCTAATGTCTACCGTGAGTTTTTCCATAAAAACAAGGAGTTGTTCAAAAATAAGGTAAGCTAATACATACTATATTCATCAACTAAGTACTACTCTGCCAATTTCACAATCAATCGTTTATAGATTGTATTGGATGTTGGTTGTCGCACTGGTCTGCTAAGTCTTTTGTCCTTTGAAGCTGGTGCTTTTAAGGTCATTGCTATTGGCAATATGCAAAGTGCCAGTTATGTGACTAAAGTTGTGGAAAAGTGTGGGAGAACTGAGGATTTTCTGCCCCTCAATGGCCACATCGACCAAGTTGAATTGCCGTATGGTCTAAAGAGGGTGCATATAATTGTTTCCGAGTGGATGGGGTAAGAGATTTTATCTATTGATAACAAACAACCAGTCTGTATCATTATTATTTTTCAGGCACGCCCTTTTCGCTGATTCGCTATTTAGTCAGGTGTTGGAAGCACGTGACAAGTGGCTAGTAAAGAAAGGACACATTATTCCTTGCATTGCTAATCTCTACATATGTGGCGTATCTCATAAGCCCCGACAGCAAATTTATAAATGGCTGCCGCCCGTGCTATTAACGGAAGATTATGTGAATCGTCAATCGATCATGACGGAAAAGTTCATATTGCAAAGAATCAACCTGAAAACGGCCACATATGATGAAGTTTTTCAAATCGAGTTTAAGATGCAGGCGTTGCGCAGGGGCAAGATATATAGCTTTATATTGTTCTTTGATATTGGCTCTATCAATGTCAAGGGTCAGATGCAAAAGTTGTTTGACACTGGGCCAGATGCGCCAAGAACGTATATGAAGCAAACACTTTTATCCCTTGAAGAAGATACCCTCAATGTTTTTAACCGGCAGCTACTGTCTGGACTCTTTATCATGACACTCAACCGTTGCACACCGCGCGGCGTCCACTTCTCGCTGGGCCCGCGCACAGGCGAGTAGAACAACGTTGTACTTAATAAAGGGTAATGCTGATGCGGATGCTGCAACTGATGCCTGATGCCGATGGCTGATGTCTGATGTATTCATGGCAATATTTAGGCGATCTTCTTGCAGGCAGTTTGCCTTTAAGGCCAACACGTCGCTCTGGCTAAAGGCATGCAACCAACTCAGCTCCCCAGTCCCTCAACGATCGTTGCCAGATCAAAATTTATGGCCGTGCTGCATCAATTAGGGCGGCAGCCCAACCAACGACAGCTACTCAAAAAAAAAAAACATAAAAAAAATTTACAAAAAACAATGGGTTTGGTGTTTTTGCTGTTTTGCTGACCTGATCGGTGTTTAGCTTTGACGTCGCAACAACGATTTAAAATGATGTCGCGCATAATTCACAGATCGAGTACGAGATCGAGGATCGAGAATCGAGTATTGAGTATTGAAAATCGGGGCGATCAGCGTTCACGTTTTACCAGACTCTGCGTCGTGCTGGGGTCCCTCGTCCTCTGTTCAGTCTGATCTGGTTTGGTTTGTGCCCCGTTTACAGTTAAGTTCTTTTGTTCAAAATCTCATAACTGATCGCTGATCGGTGCTGCTTGCACTTGGTTAACGCTCCATACAAGGCGCAGTACAATGGGCCAGCTCCTCATAGTTGTCGTCGTCGTCCTGCTGCCAGCACATACTGTAAACACAAATTCAATCTTTAAATGATATCACTCGTCTGCCTCTGTGAATCGATCTGACTGACCGCTCTCGCTCTCGCATGCTTAAGTGACATTTTGCGGGACTGTGTAGGTCTGTGATGGATTAGCATCATTTCGCCGTGAGGATAATGTGTCGTCTGCAATGATTTTGGTTGACATGTTTTGTGTTTCCTTTTATTTTATTCGGCTGCCGCCAGAGAGGTTTTTTGAACGCTTCTCGGAAATAATTATGCTGCTTTTGCAGCAAAAGTAACAGCATTTTTGTACAAATTGCATAAAAATTTAAATTGGCCAGCAAAAGTTTTTCAGTTGCGGCTCGACAAACCTCACAAAATTGCTTAATAATGAAATGCCAATGGATTAAGCGCAATTTGTGCGGTATGCGGCATGCGGCATGCAATGGGCTCACTGATCCGCTCCACTCACTAAATTCCACTCTAAATCTCCCTTTTTGTGTTATTTTCTTATGTTCCTTTTTCGCTGTGTGCAGTTCAAAAAAATTGCCCAACTCAGTGGAATGAATTTGCTCAAATTTTACTTTATTTTACACCTAACCAGACAGCAGTATTACTGTCTCTTTCTATCTTCTGCTGTTCTTCTCTGTCCGTTTCTTACGCACGCTCGCCTTGAAGCGTTTTCATTAAATTCGCTTAATAGCGCAGTATAATTTAAACAAGTAGTAACATAAAATAAAACTCACAGCAACGCATTGAAAGGCATAAAAAGAAGCAAATGATGCCAGGCAAAGCCCTGTTGTCAGTTCTCTGGCTTGGCTTGGCCTGAATCTGAGCCCCAGAATCCCCACAGCCAGAGTCCGAGTCCGAGTCCGGTTCGACGTTATGGCGCATGGGCGAGACGCCCGGCCTGGCCTGCAAGTGCAATAAGTTCGCTTAACGAGGGTTTAATTTATGATTTGTTATGTTTCCGGTTCGTGTTCGTGTTGTAGCCGATGCTAAAAATTATTGGCAATAAAGCTAAGGTGTGGATTATAGTTGGCTGGTAGCCCAACGTTGCAGCCAGTTAGCCACTGGGAACTCAAAGTTGGAGGTGGATGCTAAGATCGTAAGGGTTATCACGAAGTGGCAAGCGATTAATGATAGCTAAACAAAAATGGTAGTACAAAATGTATGTAAAATAATAAATTCGGATATAAACAAAAAAAATATGTATTGAAATAATTTGAATTTTTATCAATAGCTAAACCAGCGAATCGAATTTAAATATCTTAAGAACATAGTTCTTGTACTTGCATAATTACACGTATAGATATGTAGCACAGTTTTCTTTCTTTGCCACTAATAATCCCTAATCCTTTCACGCTCACTGTGCATTTGCAGCACCAAGCAGATCGTCGCAACGAGCCGACGAGCCAACGAGGCATGAAGAATGGCAACAGCAATGGGAGCAAGGGGAAACGAGGAGTTACGACGTACGTCGCATTGCGTTGAAAATCGATTTGTTTGGGTTGCGCCTGCGCAAACAACGCGGCCCTTGGATAAGAACGGATAAGAAAATAAGCAAAGACACACCAAAGAGGGACAAGAACGCGAAATGGTTGAAGCCAACGCCAACGAGTATCTGCTGGAACATAAATTACGCGACTAACAAGCAGCGCCCCGTGCAGCCAACCAACATAACCAATGCTTACTTGGCCGAGAGCTAAAAAAGATACAAACCCTCGGACTGCCTGGGCCTGGCTGGGCACTTGGGAACACAGTGCTACACTGGTCAAAGTGAGTTGCACAAAATTATAAATGAAAGCGGGTGTTGGATGCCGTTCACAGAAGAGCAGAGCAGAGCACACCAACGCCAGCATCTCAGCATCAGAGCAGCAACTGCATCCACGTCCACGATTAGGTGTAGCAATTTGGACGGGCTGCCTGTGATTGAGACTGGGGCAGTGTTCGAAACGAAGTTAAAAATCAAATTAGCGAATGTGTTGAAAATTAAAAACAAATTCACGGATAAATTGCATCTGCCAGATACGCAATTATTATGAGGGTAGACAGGGCACCCTGGCAAAAAGGGAGAGAGAGAGTGGTAGCGAGTAAGAAAAAGAGAGAAACGTGAACTGCGACTGACTTATGGACTGACTTGTCCAGGCCAGTCCAGGCCAGTTGTTTAGCCTCTTGGCTCTTAGCTCTTGAAGCTGCTGTTCTGGTTCTTTGACTTTAGCTTAGGCTTTTGACTGTGTGCTGTTTGCTGTGCGCTGTTTTTGTGCCCTCGAGGTGTTGCAATTTGACGTTTTTTACGCGCGTTTTTATTCCATGGAAACTACATAAGCAACCGAGGATGAAGCAGCAGCAGCAGCAAAAGTCACAGCAGACGCACGCAGAGCAAATACTTGGCCTTAAATGGTTTTTGGCGAAAAACATGTCGAATTAACACGCTCAGTTGCTGTTGCTTTTGCTGTTGTTGTAGATGTGGCAGCTGCGAATGTGGATTAAGCAGCAGCATCATCAACCTTATGGAACAGCTACATGCACCTTCAAGTTCTTTTTGAGTGTGTATATTATATTTAAATGCTGGCAAATTAGCTGAAATTTTCATATTATTTTGTTGTTACCAAAAACACAATTTGCATTTGTGTGTGTATGTGTGAGTGTAAGTGTGTTTGAGGGTGCAAGGTATATAATTAGTGTAAAGTTTTTGAGGCAAGCAAAAGCCCCTACCGAACAGCAAAAAAGGGGTCTCAGCTGGCGCCGTCTGCGGCTGGCAAATAAATCGCGCTGCTGTTGAACTTTCAGTGCCTCCGGGGTGGAGTGGAGGTTGGCCACAATCCCCAGTATAGCCAGAGACCAAGACTCGAATGGCACTGCCAAATGCTGACACAGAGTTGGACTTGGAGAGTCGATGCCCGTCACGCCCCTTTGGTTGGTTGTCCTGGTCCTGTGTGTGCATTGCTGGCAAATGTTCTCAAGGCACATTCACAGCAGAGCACAGCACAGCATTGGAGTTGAGATCGAGGCCGAGACCGACTATGGGTCTGTGAGCGCCGTAAAAAAGGGCGCAAATTTTATGAGCGCATCGTTTAACAAATGAATTTACAACCGTGCAACGCCCAAATGTCTGGCGTTCAAATTCAAATTCTTTGGCAAAAGGCAAAACAAAAACAAAAACAGAAAAAAATGACATGGCCCAAAATGAAACTTGGCACTGACCGTGAGTTACGTGGCACACGGAGGCGTATGCGCTATATTCGAGCATAAAATATGTCTGGCATTTGGCCAAATGATTTAAAACAAATAGCCAGGCCACTCATCCTTAGCCACATTCACATACTCATCTCTGTCCCCCATCTCAAGCGTTCACATATCATTCGCTGTTGTATCCACCTGAGTAAGTTCAGGTTATCGTAGCCAAGTTACATTAACGCTTTCATTAGCCCAGTTTGTGCTTTGTTGGCCGCCCTTTATTTTGAGCTGCATTTTAGTAGCGCTCATAAATCGAAGTCATTGCCAATTGCTAACTGGCAACTGGCAATTGCCAACGCGTTGCTTTACTCGTTAAACGCAGTTTAATGAGCTACCCAAAAAAACATCCCAAAACTTACCTTGCAACCTTTTTGCGACCAGCTTCTCGGTGCGTGCTTGCCAACGGGCCCGATCAGCGTTTTGGGTAATTGTAATTGCGTCGGCCTGTCAATAAGTCTTCATGAGTTTCAATAAGGGAAAGCTTCGACGTCTCCTTGCACTTATTATCCGTTTTGAGGCCTAATTTGTAAACTGCCATTACCGACACGATTCCTTCCAACCGATTGCCACATGATGCTGGTAATTTGGCAACTCGTGAGTGGTATACATATGTAAATATCAGTTGAAGTCCCATTAAAGTCTACATTGTTCAAAAGCCCAAAGACATTTCAGCGCTCTTAATATTCCATACATTAAATCGAAGGAACATTCTTTTTCATTTTTTGTGTAACCTGACCAAAAAATTTAAACCACAAAATCTTTGAAAAATATAAAAAAAAACATCGTATATTTGTAGATTTTTAATCACAGTTTTTAGCGTAATCGAGTGATTCTCTAACATAAAATGATTTGAAATAAAATACTAAGCACACAGGCAGTTTTAAATTGGCTGCGATTTTTTAACTTCGTGATAGCTGTGCTACTATATTTTCAAGAGACCATACATATGTATTACCGAAATATATGTTTCCTGCTATAAAAAATATCAATTCGACGCTTAATGGTGGCTTTAACGTAAATGTCGTACCTTAAATAATGCCATTATGCGTTTAAGAATATTTATAGCACATACAAAATATATGTTAAAAATTATTGTTTTCAAAAAAGGAATAAAACATTCTATAATTATGGTTGATTAAAATGTTAATTTTAAAGAAACAAAAAATCATTATTATAAAACTATTCCACGTTAAATATATCAACTCAAATCCTTGAAAAAAATAAATTGACTACTCACGGTACATAATTTTTACCTGAAAACTTACTTATTTTTGCAATACACACGATAATCGCCAAAAATTTTTCACTTTTAGGCTAAACCAAATTTAAATAGCTCATGGGGTATATAGTGATCCTGCAAAATATGTTCCGAATATGTGGCTCAGCTGCTGCAAAAAAAACTTATTAAGAGTGCTGCGGCAGTTGGCTGGCATTGAGTGTCACTTCTGGGCATTGGCATTGTTTGCTTAAATAAATGACTTGCCATTGTCGTTGGATATAAATGTCAAAAGGTTGCTTTTGACACCCTGGCAGCGGTCAAGCGGCGACAAGCCGACAAAAACTGAACTGTGCAACACAATAAAAGTGCTCTGAATAGTCAGTCAGCCAGTTCAGTTTGCCAGTTTTGCAAATGCAATAATGCCAACCCCTCCAGCGGACATATTCAAACCGATCATTTAAGTGTCATTAAGCGAGCAAGAGAGAGAGAAAGAGAAAGAGAGAGAGAGAGCGAGGGAGAGCATAGAAGATTGGGAAGAGGTGCAGCAGCTGTTGTCATTTGGCAAGAACAGCTTCTGGCCCATTCTGCAACTGCAGGCGCTGCTTGATTCCGTCACTCGTTGCAGGCTAATGGAGGAGTTTGAAATTTTGCCGCCCATAGCGACTGATCGCTTCTGATTGCCAGGCGACGATCTTCCGAGTTGGGATGATAAAGTTGTTGCAACGATCAACTATCAACGATCGAGTGGGCCAATTTGTTGGTAACTCGTTTGACGTGTTTGTCAATTAAAATCAAATTTGATGCCATCTAAAAGCCAAGTGGATAAGATATCCTATGTACGTTTATGCCTATCATTAACCACTTAGGCGCGAGTGCAATAACATTTAATCAACCAATAAATTTGGTGCAATTTATCAAAAACTACACAAAAAGAAAACAAAATGAAAAAAAACAATATGCAGACCAAAATCTTGTTTCTCCAAATTGCCTCTAATAACCGCAATCGATCGTTATTTTTTTTAATACGAAGATCGAGGACTTGAAACAGGAACTCAGACTGAGATTCAGGCGGAGACTGCGACTGCGACTGCTGTGTTGGATGCGTGTCTGTTGTGTCTGCCATCGACGAGTCTGTGGCAACAACGGCTTCTCAGGTAGTTCACAAGTAACTGCAAATTGCTGCCGTCGATAAAACTCAAATTGGTGGCAGCAAACCTCGCCGCATCCGCGATCCTGCCCCCAAAACATCGCAATCGATCGCTGAATTTGCCTAATGGCGACGGCCACTCAACACAAACACCGAGCGGGTGCTGGGTGCTGGTCTGCAGTCTAGAGTTTGGAGTTTGAGCCAGAGCCTCAAGGTTGGGCCTGGGACGCATCTTGATCTTCAATCTTGCTAGCGCTGATTGACAAAGAGGCGATCTCTGTCGATCCAAAGACCTTGGTCTCTCTCTCTCTCTCTCTCTGCCTCTGCTCCTGTACTGGCTTCCCCTTCGTAGTCGCGCTGTTTACGCGCGCATTTAGCATGTTGTAAAAGTCTGATGGCGTCCATTATAATCAATTGGCCGGGCTCGTAAAATTAAATGATCCCGCAGGAGAATTAAGCGCCAATTACGCGCTGCAAAGGCAAAACCGAAGAAGAATATGTTGCCGTAGCCGTTGCCGTTGCCATTGGCGCTGTGCGTAGTCTCAAATTTGGGACGCAAGCAGACGACGACTTGCAAAAAGCAGAATAAAAAGCAAAAAAAAAAGCTAAAGGAAAAAAAGTTCGCTGCCTGAACTTAATTGCAGCATTTAAGTTGTCTTATTGATCATAATAACTCCATAATGGCGGAACATGTGCGTACAATATAATAATCAGACGGGCAGCGAGTGAAAATTGCAAACGGGAAATGTGAAAACAAAGCAGACAAAAAGTGGTGGGGGCATAGTGGATCGGGATCTCAACCTGGAAGCTGCTGCAACAACAGACAGAAATAAAGACTAAGAAGAGAGGGAGACCAGAGATGATGATTGCAAGGGCTACACTAAAAAGTGGAGCAGGCACTCCATCTCGATTTTGATCTCGATCGCGAACTGGCTCTCATTTGCCAGTGGCTGCTGTTGTTGTTGTGGCAATGATAGTGTGAAAGCAAACAAGAAGTTAAAGTTGTATCGATGTGGAGCTGCCCCCTTGCTCGTTGCACAAAACTGTTGCACAAAACTGATCAACTTGTAATGGCAAATGTGCTTAAAAACTCAACTCAATCAGCTTAATGGCCTGACAACTTGTAACTTGTAACTAGCTGCATGCAACTTGAAAGCTGACTGCTCCGCTTCATGGCTGATGCGAATGATCGTAAGTGAAGAACTGCGAACCGGCGAAGATTTTCCTTAAAGACAGTTGTTTTTGGCTGCCTGCCAGGTGGTTTCAGTTTGTTGGAACATTGTACGGAAATTGGTGCATTGCTGTTTAAATGATCGTGTGGATAACATGAATGAAATCAACAACATAATGCTTTGGGTGCCTTTAAGCTAAGACAATCTTATTACGTTGTATGTTTTTCATATACAATTTGTAATTAATATTCACATAAAATATTTTTGCAACCATCTAAATTTTGGGTACCCCAAATAAATTGAATTAATATATCAAGTTTATCACATGACAAAATTCAGACACATGTTCTTGTTATCAGTTGTGAATTGAATTTACATACCACCGCAGGCACACACACATAAATATGCATTCATACACACGCACACCCCAAATGATATATTGCAAAAGTGTCACACGATTAACGAGGCACAATCGTATTACAATTGGATGCCCCTCACTTTATTTTTGCACGGCAAAAGTAAACCAAACATAATAAATTAAGTCATTTAACATAATTTCGCTACCAGAGTAGAGCAGAGGCAAAAAAAAGAAGCGAACTCGATGCGACGATTGCAACAGCTGCTAAACGAGGGGACACAAAACGCATGTGCCAAATGCAACAAACTACGGAGGCAATTCAAAAGCCATAGACTGATCGCAAAATGCATATAAGCATATACAGGGTAGAAGTTGTTGTTGTAGTTGTAAGGGGAACACACATGGCACGACAGTGGCTTGACAATGGACAATGGAGTGTGTGGGTGCAATCAACATCTGAATTGGGTATCGGGAGTTGGGTAATTTACAACGCTGCCTTTGCGCATTCGCAGTCGCAGAAGAGCTGCTCAAGTGTTCGATTTAAGTGTGTGCGTTCGTGTGTGTGTTTGTGTGTGTGAATAGCGCAACTAATTTTCAAAGGAGGCCCAACAAAAGTGCAATAAACGCTGTCCACTTAGTCGCACAATGGCGAACAACAAAAGGCGACAACTGTGGGCGTGGCACACAGCATAACTCTCTATATATGCCCAATAAAATTGACTCTCGTTTAATTAATGGAAATGCAATGACTCGAAGTAGTGGCACATTCTTCTACCTTTTGCGCTATCCGTGTTAGGGATCTCTTTCTGCAGCAGCTGTTGCTATCCAAAAGGAGCTGTGGCATTCATTGTCTGTCTGCCTGCCGACTTGACAAATTTATAACAAATATTCACGCGTGCTTTGGCAGGCAGCCCTTTGTCAACTGCTGTTTTGGCCATATCTCAATTATTGCCATTCAATTGCCACCGAGCAACGACAATTTCGTTTTTATTCTCACTTTTTTTTGCGTTGATTTCACACGAAATATCGACAGCTTAACACAAAAAAAAAACTACAAATCTCGCAGGCTCATCCTTGGTTTTTTTTTTATGTTCTTTGTTTTGTTCGCTGGAAGCGATTGCTTTAGGTTTTGGCAAACAAAAAAAAGTTGGAATAAAGAAAAACACTCGCATAATGGTATAACAATTAAAACACATTTTCGAATTGAATGCCTTGGCATTGTCCTGGCAAATGATCCTGTTGTTGTTACCCTTATTGTTAAGCTAGTTTCGTTTGGTTTGGTTTGTTTTTCTTGACGCAGGGTGCGATTTCTATGGAATTAAAGCGTCAAATGCGCCAGTCATAACAAGCCGCAGTCACAAAAGTCAATAGGCTACCCCAGCCCCTTGCTACCACTCGCTCCATAGAGACCAAAGTTAATGCCAAAGAATAACATTGGTGAAATTAATTTGCACGCCTCGAACATTGGCTGCGAAATGGCTAAATAAATGCTGTTAAAACTGCCGGACAGGGCGTTAATTTCATTTGGATTTGCATGCAAGCCTTCTATACATATACAATATGGTAACTGGTTTTTTGGCCAGTTGCCTCCGCCCTCCCCTTCTGCTCTCCTCTTAAGCGTTTCAGCGAAATCTTAACGATAAAATGCATAACAACTTCATTCACAGCAGGCGATGCCATAAAAGTGTTTTAAATCGTGTTAATAATTTTGTGCAGCGTTTGCCTGGCCAAAATCTCTGAATTGCGAAGAGTCCTGCTGTGACCGGCATGTCGTCCGCACACTCTCGCCCAGCCTCCCTCTTGACCCGTTGCCGTCGTGTCTCCAATTGGACCAACGTTGCATGTTTTGTATATTCGTATTGGCCATTTCATTTGCAACGTCGATTTTTGGTTTTCTCTCTTGTTCAGTTTTGTTTAAAGCGCGTTTATTGCACTTTCATCCCAATCCTGGAACTGGCTGCCCCCTTGGGCCATGGCATCGTCTATTCACACCTGCAGTCCAACGCATAAATTGCGCCTGCTGAAAAGTATCTGCAGGCTGCTCAAGCTCCATCACGTGATCACTGCAATTAATTATAATTTGTCGTCAATAAGCATCTTAAAAAAAAGTTTATCAGAGATGCATAAAATTTCAGCAACAAACTTTAAAACTGCGTGTTTAAGGTAGAAGAAGGTCTTAAAATTATTTATTCGTATACATCATAAAACATTTAAATACACCTTAATTATGGACTTTGTCTTGTCTTTTTTTGAAGCCACAGTCACTTTGCAGTGTGTCGAAATGTTGATGATGGCCAATAATGATTGACATGGGAGCTGCTAAAAAAACAAACTCTTTAAGGCAGAAAATTGGCATTATCACTGGCTTGAAATGACTTTGAGAGCTGTGCCAAACTAAAACTTATTATAATCGTGCAGAGAAAATACGCTTTCTTGTCACGAAAAGTGTTGAGTGCATTAAATAAGAATGTTTTAAAATCAAATTGGTTATAGTTACAGGTGTATGCATATGTATAGAGTATTAAACCATGAACCGCATAAAGCGCTCTTAGGTAAACCGCCTTTTGAAAAGGAGAAAGTATGTCAATATGTATTATACTAAACTAGTACGTTAGCATTTTAACATATCGTTTAACTCGCTATCTTTGCACAAGCAATTCTCTCTCGTCATAATTCGTTCAGTTTTTAGGCGGAACTGCCATTTATCGTGCTGCCATAAAGCTGCATATTTCACAATGATGAAAACCCAACATTGGGCGCTGGGGTCTAGGAATAATTTATATGCCCGTAATGTGATAATAAGCATGCGCTGATATCCTGCGGAACTTTCGCAACCCAGAACCAAAAAACCACAAAATCGAACAAGTCCAAGTGGACCAAGAGCTGTGGCTACGGTTCAAATGTTAAGACGCTTTTCGTGTTGCAACTCAATTGCTCAATTATTAGGTGTAGACGACACGGGGGATTGCGGTGGGTGGTGGGCGACGAAATCTTTAAAATTATACAGCTGCGTTAGGCGAGTGAAATAAAAGTCCATTACAAATGGAATCAACAACTCATTGCTCATCGACATTCATAGAGAGCCAAACAGAGTAAGCGAGAGAGAAAAAGAGGGAGAGAGTGGGGGAACAGTTGTTCCCAAGCAACACTATTATCAGCTGGATCACAGTATAAGCTACGAGTGGCTCCCCAGAAGAGCAGCAATCCCTGTTTGCTACAAATCTGGCCGGGGCTAGTACTTGGCGATAAGCAGCAATTTTCCCGAAGTGAACCCTATTAAAATATGATAAATTGCGTCTATTTTACGGAGTTGATTTTAACAAGACAATTTAACAAGCGTAATTTAATATTTGACAGAGTATCAGAGCACTCGAGACAGCATGCTATACAGCTATCTCGCTTCAACCGCAATACACAAAATGGAAGCGACCATGAAAATGATGTAAAGTCTCGTTCTCCTTCTCAGCTTTCTGTTGTTGTTGTTGTCGCGTTGTGGTTGTTGCCCGACGAAAATGTATCTCACCCTGGGGAACACTTAAACGCCAACCGAAAAATTGCCTCGGTTGGACTGTAGCAATGGCAAAGGGAAACGGACAGAGGCGCTGACTTTAGCCGTTAATCTCGGCAAGCGCTGATGTTGGTAGATCTGGTGGTGGTGGTGGTGCTTGTGCTGTTGGCTGTGAACCACAAATATGCAGCACACGGGGTGGGTTACAATCTAGAGCCGGGGTAGGGGCTGAGGCAGGTATTGTGGATGGATATGGCATTGATGTTAAACATTCTAAATTAAGTGGCGCGCTGGCGATAAGGTAATTGGGGTGAAATGTGAGCGCCGCATTGTGTGTATTTGGAATGAGTGAGTTACCAGCTCGTTGAAGTGGCATGAAGTGGCAGGGGATGCAGTGTATGTTTGTGGCCCGGAACAGCGATACAACAAATGCTAATCACATTTCTATGAGTTGAAGTCTCAGGGACATTCACATAGATATTGTTAATGAAGTGATTTATGCTCTTATTGCATGAGTTCCCATTATATAGTTGATGAACTTAATTAAGCAATTATCACAAATCTGTGATGACGAACCGCAAAATTAATTTCGTTTCGTATCTTAAAGTCAAAGATTCATCAACGGTTTAAGAGCTAATCAACTATATTATTATTGCTATACTGCTATGCTGTGGTGATCACAAATTGAATGTTTCTCTTTTTTGTACATCGTTGCAGTTTGGCCAAACAAACTACCCGAACCACATAAGCCATATTGTCAGCATACAGATCCATGGCCAGAAGGATGACCAATTAATACAATTTATGACCTGCCTCTGGGCTTCATACTAAATGGCCACAAATCAAAACTGATTATAATTAATCAAGTGTTTTATGGCTTGGTAGCAGACTGAGAAGGGTTTATGCCAAAAAAATAATAGATATAGAACTGGAGTTTGATTAAACGGAATAAGTTGATAATTTATTTTAAAGTTGATTTATTTTATCTTTTTGTGCAATTTCAATTAGCAAAGTTATTTATTTCAAATAAAACCAGTTGCTATGTCAACTAGCTTATTTATGTTTCGTGTTAAATAGCCAATCGATTGCTATTTTGAAAGCATTACTTTAAAGAAACAATGGCTCTAATTAAGCAACTTAACTCAATTTGCGGATAGCTTCAAACCGCATAAATTTAATGGCATCAAGGGAACTCACAACTTGCCGCAAATAACAATTCTAGATAAATAAGTTCAGTTTGTATATTTCAAGTGGCTTTAATGTGTGTGAGAGTTGTGCGAGTGGTACTCGAAACGTTGACAGATAAAAGTTCAGCGAACCGCAAACAAAACAAGAGAACCCAACCAACCAATGGGCACGCATTGTTTAATGGCTGCCATATCGTCGCAATTATTTTCAAATTGTCTCGTTAGTTTTTCAAAATGCACAGCAATTACAATTACCCGCAAGATACTCAACTCATCCACTTGGAGTTACGCATCAACACACACCCATATAGGCTAGATCGGACACACACACACATATATGGTAACAGGAAATGCGCACTTAAGTAGACTGTGAATAGTTTCTAATTAACGGTGACAACGGCGTAACGGGGTTGACGGATGAACAAACTGACTGAATGACTAACTGACTGACTGACTGGCATATATAGGAAACACACATTCATAGAGGATAGAGGCTCAATCAATCAAACCTAAAAGGGTTGAAATTAAACTGATTCTGTTTAACTCTAGTAAACTTTACCCTCATCCAGTAGTCTAAATGGGGTAAACTTAAAGAAAGATAATCATACCCATTCGTTCTTAGCACATTATGATTTAAATTACACAACACGTTGGAAGCATTTAAAAAACCGTTTTCAATATGGGTGGTTAGATTTGTTTAGGCCGCCTCACACGACGGCTGCCGTAAGCCGCATGGACTAAAGAGAAATTCTTTAAAATGCCATTATCGTAGCTTAAAAATTGTATAGATTCTCGACTGTAAAACTGAACTGTAAGGCTTCTGTTCGGGCAATCACTTGAATTGGTATCTGCATTAGAATTGAAGTGGCGGTCAGCCAAAGAGAAGGAACAAAGATTGGTAAATTTAAATGCCGGAGACCGATAAATTTTTAGGTGTTAGAAATGGGCTCTGAATCGTGCACTGCGGAACTGGTAAAGCTTATAAGCCGAGCCGAGAGTTTGATTTATAGCAAAATTATAACGCATTAAGATCAAAATATATATAGAGTGGCCAAGCTGCTGGGTTTCGACTCGAAAACCCCTACGATTGAGCTGAGTTGAAAAGCGAACCAACTAGTTTGTGACATTTTAATAAATCGCTACCAAACACAACACGAAGCGGAGCGGCGACAATGTCTTAAGCCGATAATATTATTAACTCTGTGACTTAAATCGAACGTTTTGTATGTTTTGGAGCCGTTTATCAGCCGGTTAAGACTCACAGCTTCCGACATTCCAACATCATTCGACTTCGCTTCGTGTGTTAATTTAAATCAAACATTTAATTTAACTCGTTTTTAGTTTTGTTCATAATTGAAAAGCGACTTTGCGATTGGGCGTACAACTATACATATATAGTTTGCCCCACCTCCATCGCCAAAGCCAGTGGAGCATTTGATCTGTGATTTCAGTTAATTACATAAACGCACACAGTTAATGGGTAGCTAGGTGCTTCAGTGCGTCTGTAATGATACCTTAAGGCATCATCCAATTATTAAATGAGCACAAAACCGAGCACTTGCCATACATAAATTAATGAACCACATTCAGTTTGCTTATATGCTTGTAATTTCCGAAGCTCTGCGACACAATTATCTAAATTCTCTCTCTCTAGCATATAAAATGGGGGAGAGATTTATATCCGCATGCGCTGGAAGTTGAGGCAACGCCCCAAGTTATCTTAGCAAAACTCTAAAAACCAGAAGCTAAACAATGTGGATGCTGTTTCATTTCGCTCTCAATTCCAGAGGCTGCGCAGTCTTTAAATTCCCTAAAAAAATATTATATGCTTTCTATATATTTGAGTTTTAGTATATTTTGTGTATATTTAATAAGGGCAAAATGCTTTTTATTAGCACTGATGAAATACTCTTAAAAAAGTTTTCATTTTCTTTGTTTATGTGTAAACACAATACTACATATAACTGTTAGCTAATAAATTGTTCAGAGCACGTCATCGTCAACCTCATTTTCAGTGTAATGAGCAAATTTGGAGTGAAATCCAATCCGTTGCTGATTACATACGTTTTGCCTTGCTTGAATGACAACGCATTTGGTTGTTTATGAGCCATAAAATTGAATTTTTAATTTGGCATAAAATTTAAATATCCTTAACGCAAAGGATACTCAAACTCACACACACACACACAAACACATGGCGTACGCGCCACTTGAGTTTATTTTTTTAATCTTTATGCTCCCTGCTTTTGGGTTGATTGCCATAGCAAAAGGACGCATAATTGCATAAGTAGCATGGGTTGCATTCGCTCCAGTTGAACGGTGTTTTATGTATTTGTTTTTCGTCTGCCGAGCTACTTGTTTTCGATGGGAATTCTTGGGAGCACTTGAACGTGGACCACACAACGAATGAAGTGATAAACTAATTGCTCGGGAGTGGCATTAGGAATGGGCATGGATGCCAGCTCGTAAAGTATTCAAAATGCCACCAGCAGCTGAGCCATATTCTCATTGAGTTTAATGGCACATTAAGCATACGCCTCTTTGACATACAACTTTTCACCCAGATTCGATCCGCTTGAAGCCGTCAAGCCGTCCGTGCGCCGTTCGTTTACGATTATTTCTCGCAATCTCATTTACATGCACACAAAAACACAGAGAGAGAAACACTTTGGGAACACACATTAAATATTTCCTATAAAGAAATAATGCTCAACAACAACAATATTAGCAAACCTACAAAAAAACCAAAAACATTTTTATTACAGCTTTAAGAATTAAACGAGTTTTTTTTTTGGGGGCTTTGGAACGCGTTTAAAGTTTTCAACTTGGCGGAACAAATTTTGTTAATGACGCGCGATAAACCGAAATAAACTAAAATTGTTATAAAACGCAATTTTATTGTTTGTATTTGTTTTGTGTTTTTGGCTTTTGGTTTTTGGGTTTTGTGTAACGTTTTGTGGAATTTTCGATTAATTTTGTATTAGGCTAATTCATTCTATTTCTCTTGATTGCTTGTTTTTTATGGCTTGAAACATGATCTTAAACACTCGCTCCCTTTTGTTGTGGCTCACAATGCATCCTTAATGACAGCAAATTAATTTTGAAGGCCTTTTGTGTTTAGTTTCTATGCATACGTATAAAGATCTATTGTGCAAATTTGCCACATAAATCATTATAATATTATTTATATATAACTTTAAGCTAAACGCTTTCGAATTCTGGGCGTTGGCGCTGTCTTCTTCTCTTTCTTTTGTATATGTTTTATTTTTCTGTTGGACATAAATCATTTTAATTAAGCGAGAGTCTCAACGGTTTCAGCAAAAGGTGTCTAGAATTTCATTGGGGAGTGTCGGAAAGTCCAAAGGAAATACTAATTATAGGAATATATATTTATTCAAATACTTTTTGTATATTTTTTGTAATGCACACGCAGCTTAAAGCTACAATATTTATTTGCCTGCCTTCAATTATAATTTTTTTTCAATGCCATGCTAACAACCCACTTAATACAGCAGCATCCCTGTTCCAAGCTCGTTTTGAGTTGCAAATGCACAACGACAGCTAAACAAACATTAGTCACAAAATTGCCTGCCAACAGGCGAAATGAACAATATCTATCTGCCATAAATATCTCTGGGGTGCCTGTGCGCCACACACAATTTGTTGCCGATTCACCCCACCCCCCTCCCCCTGCCGCTTTCAGTGCAAGGAGTCTGGGGTTCATGACGACCCGGCTGTTTACTTTCAAAACCGTTTGCCATGCGTAAATGACAAACGATTTTGTGAAATTATTATTGCCATTGTCATCGGCGCTCGGTTGGCTGATTCCGCCTCTCAGACTCCACTGTTCCCCGACCCTGTACCTGACCCCAAAAACCCAAACACTTTCTCATTTTCCACAGCCAGGCTGTCTGCTGTTATTGTTGTTGTTGTTGTCACACTTTACGCTGCTCAATTTAGCAAACAGTCAGCCGTTGACGTTATCCTTCCGCCAGAGCAGCAGCCAAAACCAATAAGCCACCAGCAGCATCAACAGCAGCAGCAGCCACCATCATCATCCAGTTACATTTACCGCCATCCATGTTGCTAAATCCCACAGCAATTGCCTTTGGCAATGCGCACTAATCCACCCAGCCATTTACTACTTTACGCTCCCAGCCCATTATCTCCCCTGTCTCTCTCTCTCCCTTTCCCTCTCTCTCTCTCTCTCTTTCACTCTGACATACACAGCACGCACATCCGGTACGCCCTCCCTTCTCTGGCCAAACTCGTAGTGTATTTATTTTATAACATTGCCAATCAAGATGGCTGCGCAAACATAATCGCAATGGGGACCCAGATATTGACACAGCGTCGAAGGACGAGAAGGAGAGAGTCCTCATCCCTACATCCCACATCCCAAGCTGGCATGTGGTTCTTGTTTGCATTTCAGCAGCTTTGGCCCCAACTCAGCCCGAGGATCAATAACACATTTGGCTCAATTCCGGTACTGGCAGGGCTTGGCCTCAGACTCTTTCTCTGGCTCTGCTATAGCCTTTTGTTGTTGTTTATTTCTTTTGCAAGCAATTTCATCATTTTGTGCGACAGTCTCTCTCTCTCTCTCTCTTCTCCCATCGTGTGAGTACTTTATCCTCTACTCTGGCGTACATTGTATGCTGTGTACATGTTTTGTGCTTATGTCCTTTTCAATTTGTTCAATGATTCGCAAGCAAATTGATTCCCATTCAATTTCGCACCGTTTCGTATGCGACAATTTCGAGTTTTATTGGACTTTCCCCTCTCTTTCTCCCACTCTCTAGGTTTTTCTCTGTTCACGCCGATTTCGACCATTTTGTTGTTTGTCCCATTTCGGTATCGTTTTTATATGTGTGTGTGCGTGCTTGTGCATATCCTTTGTGAAAATATAATAAAATTGTAAATTGGTTTTTGTTCATTTATAGCTAGTTGTTGTGCATCCTTATCGATATTGTTATTGGTCAGCGTTTGTGGGTTCGGTCGAAGGCAAAGGGTCGATTCGTTGGGATCCTGTTTTGTGCCTATTGACCTGCGTAAGCAAAACTGAGATTGGTTCCTGGATGTCAGGCTGTCATGTAATAAATTAATTGGAAACTTATATAATTTTACTTGTGGAAAGGGTTTATTTTGATAAGCTTATAAAGCTTTAAGTTTGTTATTGGAATGCCCCATATTTTAAAATAAACGAACCAAAAAATACTACTCGAAAAGCAGCAACAAGGATAGGTTGGAGAAAGTTAGTTAACCCTTTTATTGCTCTTGTAGCGCATTCGAGCACATAAGTTAGAGGCAATTGGGAGTGAACTCCTGCTGCAATTGAAACTAATCACCAACTAATTCCATCTACCAAGTATGTACATGCTCATAAACATCTTTGCAACGAACCACTTAAGAGCAACTGTCCAGTTTATCTGTAAATGTATCTGTATCTGTTTTCCAATATCGGTGTAATGCAGTAGTGATGTGAGTGAAGCTGTGGCCAGCAAGTAGCAGCCGACTACCAAGAATGTTTGTCACAATACATCAAATGGCAGCGGAATGACACAAAACATGAACGCGTCACTTTCCATCACTCCAAAGTGCCGGAGCCGACGAAAGCTGCCACTGTCAAGGCGACTGTGTCTTCAACTCCAACTCCAACTGTGAGTGCGAGTGCGAGAAATGTCAGCCAAATGGTCGGCTAACAAGGTATGAAAAGCAAACGATGGAAACAACCAGCTAACCAGGCATCTAAACAGCCAGACAGTGTGACGCAGCTTCTCTCATACACAGATAGATAGCCTGAACCTCAGATTAACTGCGAGCATGCCCAACTATTTGTGCACATTTTAAATGGGCCGCGTTGCGGTTGCACAAAGCCATGGATCTTGGGTACAATGCACTATCGAGAAAGATATAGAAGAGAGAGAGAGAGAGAGAGAGAGAAGGGGAATTCTGGTGACACTCTACAGACGTCGCTGGGTCTGGCCTGGCCAACAGTTGCCTGCCTTAATCCGCCAAGCAATGCGGCAACAACTCCAATAATGATGATCACCATGATGATGATGATGATCGTGACGATTATTTGTGGCTGTTGCTGCTGCGGCTGCTGCTGTTGCTGCGCCCTCAGATACAACACATATACAAACAGTTTTTTGTCGCAGCAATCTTGTTTGACCAAAAACGACTAACGAGCTGAGCTGGTAAGTCTGGTAAAGAGGTAAAGGCAGAAGCTGAGCGACTGCCACAGTTGATATTGGAGTTGGCTTGGGCTCTTTTGGGCCTCTTTGAATCTGAATCAGTTGGCATCATTAATCCTTTGCCAGCCAGCCATGTGCAAAAAGGTACACAACAACTCTGGTTATATTGGCAACGCCTTAAATGCGAAGAGGCCGCCGCCTCGTAAGTTGTCATGTTTTTGTCGCTTTATGGACTTCTAATCGTTCAATTCTATCAAAAAGCTTACGCACTAACAAACACCCCAAATCCAGTTGAACGTTTTCAGGCCCAATTCAGTTTCAGTTTCAGTTACAACTACAGCAACAACAGCAAGAGCAACAGTCACCAGATTAAGATATTTAGATTGGCCCACAACACAGAGACGAAGCCAAAGAGGAGGGTACAACAACTGAGAGCAACTTTATTTAGCACCTTTACGGGCTGAGCTCACGGTTCCACAAGCGCTCGAGGTGACAATAAGCCGCAAAGTCTGAGTCTGAGTCTGAAGCAAAGAAATTGGATTCAATTTTTTGCCTTTTTTGTGCACGAGAGACAAGACCCGAATTGATAGAGCAGTTCAATTCAACAGCAGCACCAGTTCCCAGTCCCATGTGCTTCAGTTCGTTCCTTGTGGCATTTAATGTGCGAATTTGTTATTTAACTTGGGGAAATACGCAATTGTCTTCATCTGACGATGGATTTGGGGCCTTTTTGGTCGAGGTGTGAATTGTGCATAAATTGTGCGAACGCTCCAACGATTTGAGCATTAGATACATTTCTTTCTTTTGAGCTACAGTGATTGACTCTTTTGAAATTGATTTAGATATCTGTGAGTCTACTTTTTAAATTGTTATGTAAGTATAGTTTTTGCGATTTGATCGCCTTTTGACTAGGTAGCTGAACCGTTTTTAGAATGTAACACAATACATCAGGTGAAGGGTATTTATGGCTCATTTGCATTAGGATGGATTTTCAAAATTGAACAGGGAACGTTTCAACATTTGCATAAGTAAGTATGTAGATCTATTCAGATCGAGATGAACTTTTGTAATTAATGACAAATTGGCCATTAAACACAACATTTGCATGTCAAACAGATCAGCAAACTTCATAAGCAACATTTTGTCATGTTTTTTTTTTTTAAGCTGGTCGCATAAATTATTTTATTATAGTTTTGGTTTTTGGCGGAAGTTTCCATTGTGCGCTCGACTGAAATAATTAAATATTAAATATGATTAAGTTTTTGTTGTTGTTGTTGCTGTTATTTTCGTTTTGGGCTACGACCCACGCAGAGTCATAAACTATGGACTTATGGAGCTGGGCAATGCTAAACGGCATTCAAATATAAATAAATGTCAAATTGTGCACGCTTCGCCATAATCATACGAATTCTCTGACAGGCAGCCCAGCCTTTCTATAAAGTCTTTTTAGTCTCTCGCTCTTTTCCTCTCTTTCTCTCTTTCCAACTGCCTCTTTCTATCCCTTATGACAGCGGCAAGCTTAAGCCGCTAAATGCAAATTAAAGCTCATTAATCGCACAGAAATATATTTCGAAACAGCGGGACATTAATGTGCTTCGCACTTGGCCAAGAATCCCAATACACGATTCCAATGCTCAACTCGTTTTGCATAGAAAGTGAGCTGAGATCAAGACAATGTTGTCGGGAATTGAAACTGGCATAAGGGAGCGGAACATAGTGTGGAGGGGGGTAGGTAGATGGTGCAGACAACATTGCGAGTGCTCGTAAAACATGCTATGATTACTTTATTAAGCCAAATGTTTCATAAACAATCGCCATGTCGTACATAAAAACCGAATCCGATACTCAAGCGTCTGCGCGGGCGTTTCTCTCTCTCTCTTTCTCCGTCTCTGTCTCTATCTTTGAGACCCAAATCCCAGCTCTAACATCGACTCAAGCAGTGTCTCCCCTGATTCCAGATGGTGACGAGCGGGACGTAATCAAGCGCTGAGCGCTTTGGTTAGATAAGTCACTTAAGATAAATCGCTGCGTATGCGTGTGTAGTCGTTTAGAAATTATGGGTTTCAGATAATGAAACTGAGATACAAAATACAATATACAATACACCGACTGCCATATACAACACTCAGTGTTTGTTTGTTGTTGTTGATACTTTGTTTAATCGGCTTGTTTTTCTCTAGCTGGCTATTTTAAAATTCAATTTTGTATCTCTCGTCTCACAGAGAATTTAACTAATTTTATTAAATTAAACATTTGTTAAATTTTGCTAAGATTGAAATTCGAATCGAAGATTTTTCTTGTTAAAACTAACCATTTTTAATTAAGTGGAAGTTTAACATAATTAATTTGGATATCATTTAATGAGAGCTTAAATCTATGGGAATTTTTTCTTAAAACTCAAACATTGATTCTGTTATGACTCTAAGAGTTTTAATCATAGAATTTTAAATGAAATTTTTACTATTTTGCTTGGAATTAATATAAGTTTTTTTTACAGGCTGCGAATCTATAGAATCTGTTGTTGACTTTGTATTTTTAATAATTCAGCATAAGTATGTGTAACAAGCCTATTCTTGGCATTAAAAACTACATATAATCCGGAGACATTGTTGAACCCCACACTTTAATGTTTCATAAACTTCACATGTTGATTGACGATCCATTGCTTTGTTTATTCAATAAGCACGTTATATTCGTTTTTTTGCAAAACTAATTGACCATTATGGGCGGGGCGCGATAGATACTATATGTAAGAAGAAGGTGTAACAAACAAAAATTGTCATCGACCATCGTCACTTCATTTCTTTATAAGAGGCACTATTGTTGTCTGTTCTTGTTGGTTGTTTGTTGTTGTTTGTTGCCTGAACGTCTGCTTTGTTTTATTATCATGTTTAGCCATCTGCCCCAGCAACGGCACCAACAATAGCAGCAGCAGGCCACGCTCATTGTCACCATAGTGGCCAACATAGTCGTGTCTAGCGACAAATTTAATGACTTACTTAACCTCATTGAGAAAGAGTTGCAAAGTTACTAATACATATGAAAACAAGCACACTCACATACAGAGTATACGCCTTGTTGCTGCCACAACACAAGAACAGCAGCAACACAAGATCCACTTCACTTCTTCGTCGATCCAGCTCGCTGCCATTTACTGAGTTGGCTTGGTAACTTAGTATTTTTTAATGACTTAATTTACGTTCGCAATAGGTTCCACCTTCCATGTTTATTGTTTTGACTAAGTACACATACACACACACACACACAGTCAAGCTGCAGACGTTGCCCTGTCTTTTATTTGATGGCTTTATAGTTCGTCGTAGAGCGTGCGACGCCCTCGAAACTCAATTCGCGCCTTATCGTCCGCTTGCATCGTCGTCGTCGTCGTTGCCTCAAATCTTGCCCGGCTTCCTCTTAAACGTGGGCTGCGCGAATTTGTGGCCAGCTGCTCTAGAGGAATGGCCTCCATTTGTTTAAGTTCGTTGCAGCAGGCGGTCCACATTCACAAATTCACATATGACTTGGAAAGCAGAGCGCACGATAGCTTCGTTTATAGTTAATTTAATTGGGCAATTTCATGAAGGTGTTGGTGTGGTTTGTTTTTCCAACGGTTCAATAAGTGTCCCTTCGGCCAAAGCAATTGGCAAAATTTGTTATAGATAAGACAAAGTAAACCCAGATCAGAGGGACTCTTACAAAGAAGTCAAATGTGTAGAAATTCATATATTTAAGTGAGTTTGAGTTTGCTTGAAACTAAAATGAAGACGATGTATGAAAGAAAATCTACAGAATTTTAAATAATTGAATCAATCTTTAAATTTTATTTAAATTTTTCGAGTTTCAGTCCTATTAATTTTAATGTTTATTAATTATAACACAAAACATTTTTCATTGAATTTTTGTGAGTTATGGCTTGTGTCCGTGCTAAAACATCAAGTTCTAGTTTGTGTTTGCTAATAAATTTTAACTCAGTGTTCTAAATTTTAAGCTCTCTGAACATGCGAGTGAGAATAAAGTCATCACGTTGTTTTTTTGGTTCCGTAACGTTTAATGGCGTGGGCCGGTTCAAGTGTTAGCTTACGCGGCGTATGAGTTATGCGACATTCGGCGACACTGAAAACAGCGTCGTTACGGGTTGAACAAACGGAACAACAGTGCGACACTTGCTAAACGATAAGCGGTAAGCTTTGAAGTAAGCTACATAAAAGTATTGACAGCTAACACGATGCTAAATTAGATGACACTCGCTTATATGGAGCGATTCTCGAGAGTTGTTTGCAAATTAAGCATCCACAAAAACAAGAGCAAATTCAAAGACTGGACACGTTGACATTTCAAGTTCAATGTCGCATGTGAGGAAATGTATGTGTGTTGTTGTATCTGTCGTCTGGGAAATTTGTTAAACACGCTTATTAAATTCCACGCCCGTTGCTAAGCGAACAGAATGAAAGTAGATGCTGTGGCTGTGTTTTTTTTTCCTGGGATGACCCGAGAATGGACCGAAAAAGCGTGTCGCAAGTCATGTTATGCGCATGTAAACCAATCTAAATACGAATATCTCTCGAATCGCTGGGCTGTGTGTTTTATTGGGCCAGCATCTCAAACAAACAAAATGCATTTAAAAGCAACAAAACTTCATTTCAGATATACTATGTATGTAGCCAGGCCACGGCCCAGGGCTCCATCCAAACAAACATGACTTGACAACTCATCGAACATTGAACACGTTGTAATGTGATACTTAAATGCTTGATTGGCTCGTAAATATTTTCACTATGTGGCCCAACACAGAACACCCCACACTCCCCACCCCGCAACATCAAGTACCAAACTGCGATGGCGAGGTGCTGTCGATTCTGTTGTTAACAATCATTTCTACAAAGTATCACTTGGGTTTGCTGCTTTGGTTTTTTGTTCTTTTGGTTCTTGATTCTTGTTGCTCTCTAGTACCTTAGCTTTTTTGCGCACCCTTGCGGCTGTTTGACAAAAGCGCCAAATCTTGCACTAAAAACACACCAAATACGACTTCAAAGCTATCGCTGCGATCGATCGGCATTGGCGCGTTGACAGTACCACACGAAAGGGGAACCTAAAGGGGAACCTAAAGGTACAATTGTAATTGTTGTGTGCAGGCCAAGCTTAAGCTTCGGTTGGGGTCTGATGCCTGTGCTTGGGGCCACACAAACATCGTCCGCGTCCTCGTCCTCATCATAATGTTAATGTAAATGCATTTTAAATGGACTTGCGTACAACATTTTTTTGTTCTCTCACAAGACCTCAAGTCTTTGGCATTGTTGTTGTAGCTGTTGTTGTTGCGCTTTGTGTGTGGACAGTTCGACAAGCTGTTTGCAACACGATGCGGGCCTAGCGCAAAAATCATAAAAAACAACACAACAAGACAAACAGATACACACACAATACGCACATAACGATTGTATATCCATACATACTATATTGCCATATGTGATCACATGTCGTGGCGTAAAATGCGACTTTGTGGCATTGGCAGCGAACAAAACGTTTTAAGTGTCTTACAAATGAAATGTGACAGTTTCGAATAAAAAATAAAAACAACCAAAATTAACATAATTTAATCAACACTAATTCGCGCTTTCAGTTTCTTATTTTTTTTTTATTTTTTGTCAGCTTGTAGATTGACAGTTCTCTCCACAGAAGATGTGGGTGCCCTTAAAGTTGCTTAAGAGCTGCTCCGATACATTCTCTTGGGCGGAGTTAAGAGCTCCGTTGACTGTCTGGATGGATGGTATTTCCGCTTGGCTAATTGCCGGTCTCAGTGTCTGTATCTGTGTTTGCCAGACTCATTAATATTCCACAAACATACGTGCAATCACAGCCTCGGAAACAGGATGCTGCCTATCAATAACAATCAGGGGCTGGAACACTGCATTAAGAGGTTGGGGCTGCACTTTATGAATGAAAACAAGGCAGTGTTTAACAAACTCTAAGAATTTGGTACAAGTTCATTAAGGAATTTAGTTTATTTTTTTGAATCAAGTTGATTCTAATCGATCTTTCTTCGTAAACTAGAAACAAAAAGTGTGAATGAAGTCAATTACGACAGCGAAGGAAAAAATATTGAATTATTTCAAGGGAAAATGCCAGGCTATAAATATACAAACACAGTGGTGTGACATGGAATCAGTGAATAGGCGTCTGAAGGAGTCTGAAGGTTTTAAATCAGATGTAAAAGGGGTTTGGAAATATTGTTTTTAACCTTATGTAAAATGTTATTAGCTTAAAGTAAGATTGCTTAATTAGTAGTATTAATTTTCTCCCTAAACTTAATAGTGATGATTTTCAATATTCAATAAGTTTATAGCTTCGTATTGTATCGTTATTTGTAAGTCCCTTCTTTATATAATTTTCTAGCAACGCCACTGCACTAACCTGCAACTATTACAACTTCTAACGATTGTATTTTTTTCTGGCTATTTTTTGTGGAACCCCTCTACGTCACGTACGCACGAGATTCTGTTTAAATAAAGCCACATGCACGACATATTAAACAGGCACGGGCTGAGCTGAGCGCCGGCTCCCGAGCAGCTCCGATTTGTTTAGCCAGTTGGTAAGCGAGCGCACCAAATTGGTTTATGACTTCCTTCCAAGCCAGCCAATTGATGGGCAGATAGAGTTAGTGCAGAGATCTTTCCTAATGGTAAGTAACTGATTTAAAGCCTGTTGCCACTCAGGGTAACAACAGCTGAGTCAGATAGCGAAGGCTAACATAAATATAAATGAACCAGTCTGTTGCAGTTGGACAGCTGAGATAAGATCAATTATGTTAAGTCACTTGGCGTTAAAATT
The DNA here is from genome assembly GCA_018901835.1 of Scaptomyza graminum. NCBI lineage: Eukaryota > Metazoa > Arthropoda > Insecta > Diptera > Drosophilidae > Scaptomyza > Scaptomyza graminum. The sequence goes on from JAEIFL010000303.1 coordinate 5,742,988, forward strand.
ATGTTGACGCATGTTTACCGAAATGTTTTAACATTCGTATAAACAAGTATAAACGATCGCAGTCACATCTATTTCTTGGACCAGGCTCAGGCGGCAATTATGCAAATCTCTTGACAATCATTAAAAGCTTTAAAACGCATTAGCTATGCGAAATGGTAGAGGGCAAGAGTGGCGGGTAGGAGGGGCACACACAAAACCAAAACCTCAATAGCGCCAACGCTGTGTGATCGGAACGCACCTCTAACCCAATTTAAACCGACTTATCGACAGTAATAAAAACAAAATACACAACGAACTCAAAATTTATACACATGTTGCGATCGATAACGCCAACGCCTCATTTGCATGCAGACTCAGAAGGCATGGTGTGGCTAACAGAGGGGTGAGCGGAGAGGGACAGTTTGGTGCGAGAGTATCTGTTGAGTTGTATGTATGTTGCTCTCTCAGATCTGAAAGATAGCCAGCATGTTTCTGCGCGACACTTGACATTGTCAAATCGCAGCTTAATTAAATAATCGATCTTCCAGCTGCCCAACCGATCGATAGATGCTCTTGCTAATTTGCAACAAGTCTAAGACAAACAGCATGTGGGAAAGTTGTGGTGATGACAACAACTTTCAGCTGGTACGAGGCAGAATTTAAGCTTTATCTCAACAAAAACAAAGACGTAGTGGAAACCGTTATGGAGCCTAATGAGTGGCATTTATCTGCGCCAACAAATCTCAGAATTGTTTAAAAAGAAATTAAAAAAATGTATTCCCGCATGTGCTTGTGTGCGTGTGTGAGTCAGGCTTTGATTTTGGGGCTCCTCATAAATCATGCGGGCTCTGTGACATTATCACACTAATAAAATCGCATGCAAAAGCCGCAAAGTCGCCAACAGCCGATCAACAGCAACAACAACACAAAAAAACAACAATAATTTTTAAGGCTGAGAGAGAGCGAGAGAGACATTTACAGAAAATGCACGAGGCTGAATGACAACAACAAATGATGCCCGACGCTTTTGTGGACATAAATGTTTGACATTAATTGAAATTAATATTAATTTCATATTTATTGTAATGCCAGTTAATGGCCAATGTGGATGCTGTGTTGCTTGCTGTTGTTGTTGTTGTTATATGACTGTGGAGGCGTCTCTCTACCCTCTCTCTCTCTCTGTGTCTCATGATCCCTCACTCTCAGTGAATGACTGATGAATTTGCATATTTTGCTAGCCATAAGACGCTGCATGCTGTGAGCAACTGGTCCTCAGATGATGCTGCTGCTGCTGCAGCCACTTGCCACTTGCATATATGGTCAACGGAGCTCAGCATGACAATTCGCATGAATGTTCGAAGTCAATAACTTAATTTGTAATCGCAGCGCATTAGAATTTAAGTAACGCGTAATTAATGTTACAAGTCATGGACAAAGTTGGGTGGGGGGATTGATGTTGCAGAAGAGGGTGCAGGTAAGGGATTGCAGTATGCCTCGAATGCAAGTTTTATTTATTGGGATCTAAGTGATTTCCGATGAGATTGCGTCCAGCTCTAGCAGCAAATTCAACGATTGAGGCATCATCGCACAGCAGGTGGGAATATCACTAAAAGAGTCAGATGGAGAGAGAGAGAGAGAGGAATAGAGAGATACGGGGTCGGGGTTCGATCTCCTGTTGTGTATTGCCTGGCGCATCAGGTGAGAAGCGCACAGCATCCAAATGGGTTTCACTTTCCTTATACACACAAAATCATACACGTCGGCTTCGGTATTTTGGGTGTGATATCATTAGCTCCCCTGTAGTCCACTTGAAACCTGTTTCATTGCATGTTTGTTACCTGATCGAGGTATACCTACCCCCTCGCTAATCCCCTTCAAATTCTCTCTCGATACGCTTTAATATGAAATTTATATTATTAGCGTGAATAAAAATTGCTGCTGCCGATATTTGCGCATCATTAAAGCCATCAAATGAAGCCAATTAAAAGTCAATAAATAATACATTTTATGAAAGCAATCAAATCTCGCTTCTACCTCACCCTCCCCCTCTCTTGATCTTCCACTGTCTCAACTTAAGTTATGCGCAGCCAAAAATTATAAAGTTTTGTTAAAACTTAATTAGTCACTGGCGCGAAGGCACAAAAACGCAAAATCCGCTGATCCGTATGGGTTTTTGGTGGATTGGCAAATGAGTATCGTTTTCGTTTATTCTCTTGCTGTTCGAAGAGGTTCTTCAATAAATTAACAGCAAATAAAAGGGGCAAACAACAGAACAAATTTATTGGACATCTCAGCCTAAAGGAGAAGAGCTAAGATTGTTGCTTTGCATTCAAAGAAAAAGAAATAAAAGGTCAAAATGTATGGAAATAGTGTTCCAAATGAGTTTGGCTAGCGATTAGTGACTTTACAAGAATTGGTTTTAAAGCAAGTTAATTTGTGGAATGTTAACTATACTATTATTGGGGAATATTGCATATTCATAACTTAAGCTTATACAAATGACATATTAACACAATATACCCATTAAATTGTTGCTGTACATTTTTGTGCATATTATCATTGCTAATGCAATGTCAATCTCATATTTTATTGCAGCGATTTAAATAACAATAATAATCTAAATGTAATTTTATTGGTATGTTTAATGATCGTAAATTTAAATATCGAATATTGTCGTCAATGATAGTTTAACGTTCCCATACATATAAAAATAACACTATAAAAGTGATAGATTCTAACAGATACAAATCCCTAATAGGCAAAGTAGTTACCCTATGCCCAATGTACAATGATTATGGTGTATGTCAGAAGTGATTGGTTCATTTAATGACTTAATTTCTAAGCAGCTTGTTAGGTTTAGTTTACTGTTGGGTTCTATCACCTGCCCATTTGCTTTGGGCCTGGGCATGGGTCTGAAATCACATATCAGCATAGTCAGTGCAGCTAGCCACCCGCTGTGTTATTTAAGTGCCACATTTCACATGAGCAACTTTTAAAATTATTTACATGCAGCAACACACAGCAAAGCAACACGAACACAGAACAGAAACAACAACAACAGCTTCAACGCCTTCTGTCCAGCACCCGCTTGGTGTCTTCGGTGGGGATTCTGTTGCCGTGTGTTTTTGCCTGAAGAGCTGTACAGATAATTAATTGATTAAAATGTTTTTGCATATTATGGCCCGTATCATATTTCACATAAATGAGCGCATTCAACACGCTAAAGTGCCAAAGATTGTACGAAGCCAGACTTGCAAGAGATTAGAGCAAGGTGTCCATCAGTGAGAGACGGAGAGGGAGAGGGTAAGGAAGAGGCAGAGAGAGATCATCTGTTGCGAGGCACTTGTTGCCACAACTTACCACCTAAGGTAACCAAATGCACCATTGTGGCGCACACTCATCATCATGCTGCTCATGATCTTGATGATGATGATGATGTGGATGACGATGATGATGCTGGTCTATAGTCTGAAGTTTGGTCTAGCCAAGCGCCGCATGTGGCAGAGAAGCGATTGCAGCGGACTCCAAACACCGAACAGGGTGTTTATGGTGATTTAGTCAGTTATGTGGATCGTAAACATTTTTGATAGCTAAATTTAAATAAACGACAGATATTTGTTGCTGGCTGCTTTATGAGCAAGCGAGGTTCCAGCGGGAGATGGAGTTGATGTCGCAACGCGAAGGCGCTTAGTCATTCTGTGAGTGTTTTTGTGTGCGTTGGCCAGGTCGACAGAGAGAGAATTTAAATTAATTTTATTGCATTCAAGTTTTTGTGTAGTTGGCGCGCGCGCGGTGAGAGAAAATATCAAATTACTGTTGTAATATATTTGAGATTAATGTCAGATCTGTGGGCCAAGAGATTTTGTTACGTTTTACTTTTATTCAGTTGGTAAATTGGCTATAAAAGCGGGCCAACAACAATGTGGGCACGATAAATGCAGTCGATAAACAACTGTGGAAAACGAGCTAAGAAAGCGACCAACTGCCATTTCTACCTCATCATCGAAAGAAAACGATACGATACGTCTCATCTTGTTTTCCTCTCTGCTCAGCCGAAACATAAACATCAACATGAACAAAACAAATATTTTGTTTAAATTTGTACGTTGACAAGCGTTTTAAATGTCAGTCAGAGTTGCAGTCCCATAATTGGCTCTCATTTTTGGCAATCAATTCGTGTTTATTTATTTGGGAAATTGCCCCGATACGAGCATGTAAGTAGGCTGCTTACCTGCCTCAAAGAAAAGACTATAGACTATAGAGGTTGAGCTGAGAGAGTCAGCGGGATTTTCGCAGTGTGTTGTTTGGCCTAAGGTGAATCCGGTTGCAGTAATGAATCTCTCTTGTCTCCCTAGAGCAGACCGACTCTTACTAAGCCCACAACATGCACTTGTGGCTTAACTTTGGCAATCCTGTTACTCCGTTGGACTTGTGCTTGGACTTGGGTCTGCAATTTCTTTCAATGAAGCTAATCCTGAACTGCAGTTGCCTTGCTAGTATGTGTGTTTTCAGCTTGTCATTGTTTGTAGTCGAGTTAGGTGCTGGGCAGGATTGGCAGGGTTGGTCCAAAAGGGTTGCTGGCACGCCCACGCATTTATTTGCATGCCCAGGCATTGACTTATGCCTTTTGTCACAAGCCCTAGCCACAAGTCAAACTGACAGCAGCAGCAGTAACGACAGCTAGCCTGCTCGAAAATTCATATTTAATAAGCACATAATGGCAATAATCATAATTTTACAGCGAACTTCGGCACAGAGCGAATATCAGCGGGATGCCCCTAAAGGGTTTCCATAGGCTCTGACACAATGCGCAGAAACAGCTATAGCTACAGCTACAACTATAGCTATAGAAACAGATACAGAAACTGAAACTGGGAGGCGTTGCGCACATTTAATTAATACGTTTGCCTAGTGCATAGTTTCTAGCCCTGAGCCTTGAACAGATCTCTCGCTCTCTTGCCTCAGTGGGCGTAACAACAGATGATTAGATTTTCTTAAAAATTTCAACTAAAGGGTATCGCTGTATGCGGTGTGTGATTTGTTGTTTCAATATTCGAAAGTACGCAAAGCTTCGTTTAGGCTCGGGCATCGGCAATCCTTGTCTTTCCAAAAATTCAACGGAAGCCAATGGCTATACTTAATGTTGTATTTTCGCTTGTGTTGCTTACAAAATGAGTTTAAAGCGGAGTTTTCAATGGGTTTTGCCCGTTTATGTTCTTGATAAAATAAAAGACTTAGGCAAGAAACTTCCCTACATAAGAACTGTTTGCTGGAGAGACTTATACGATTTTATATGATAACGTCGTATAAGTTGAAAAAATAAGTTTTTATTTACTTTTTATTTAGAATTCTATCTTGATTATTAGTCAAGTGCAAGACATAAATTTTCTATTCTTTATCATTTCTTTTAGTTCATTAGCTCTTAGAATTTCTTGATAATTATATTGATTTTGTTGTAGCGAATTTTTATTGTTCCCACAGTAACTCTCTAACGGTTTGTGCTCATAAAAAAGAAAAACAATACAAAATACAAACAATCAAGCAAGCAAACAACAAAACGCACCAAACCAACCACAACAATTGCTATGCTCAAGTGCCTTAGGGCAAATCACGCAAAACCATAAGAGGAGAGAAATAATGCCTCAACCCCAGACCCATTTGTTTAATTTCCAATTAAAAAGAGCAAACACACAACACACACACTCACACTAAGCACACGCACACCTACGCCTACGCACAGCAGGTCAAAGTCGATGTCCGAGTGCGAGTCGAAGTCAGATCTCGCTTGGTAGCATTATCATCGTCGTCATCACGACATGCCTCGATCTTGTTTTTGTTGTTGTTGTTGTTGGTTGCTTGACAACTGTTTTAGAAAGACAGGTAGAGTCAGAAAGGATCTGGACACTGCGTGTGTGCAAACGCCTGACACTTTGGCCCTGTGGCTGGCCAGTCGGACCGATGCAGTTGGTGGCTAGTCAAGCGTTGTGCGTGGGCCCCGTTGAAATGAGTGCGATGATGATGATGATGATGAAGTGAGGTTTGCCGTTTCCCGGAAAATGCCACTTGTCAATACATAGGCCCAATGTCCCATTGTAGCTGTTATCTAAATTACGCCAAACAAAACAGCAGTTGCCGTAACGAGCACAGAGAAAGAACCAAAATAAAAAGAAGGGGAAAGATATCTGTATGCGACTGGGCCAAGCCCAATTGCTTACTGATATTTTGTAGTTGCCAGGGGTGGGCCCTGTTAATGTTATAATTTGATTTTAAAATGATGTTAATCTAATATCTGTGGAAAATGTCAAAATAAAGCGTAAGGCGCATCAGCAACAACAACAACACAAATACACAGTATCTCATGCATGATTAATTAAAAGTCTAAATATGGCTTCCATTGGTGCTAATTGAAATGCACTTGCCGTGTTGCTCAATTTCAATGAATTTTCCATTTTATTACGAAATACGCTGTCAAAATTGTATTGGAGGCTCTTGATAATCTATGAGCATTATGTTGACAATATTTTCCTGTGAATTTCATGTCTGTGGTTTCAATGCTCGTAAGTTATACGTAGTGCAATTGAGGAATGTCATCATCAATGCTGGTTAGCTGCCACTCACGCATTGGGGCGTGAATACCTTAAATATATATTTAATTGTTTGATTCTCTGCATAATTTCTCAATAATTTTACTGTCTCTTTGTCTACCCCTCTTCATCAAACTGCCATGGCTGCTGCTGGATAGAAATTATTTTAGAATTGCTGTGACAAATGTTAGGCGCTGACTGCATTCATTAATTTCGTGGCATTAGTGAGCCCAGGTCCCCTTCTAATAGAGTGTGAATAGAGGAGTGCGACTCGGGGTGAGTGCGTGTGGGTGTGCATTAGTTATGCAGTGGCCAGCTGTGTGACGAATTGGATATTTGGTAAATAACACATCTCTAATATAACTCTATAAAGGCGAAAAATCTTTTACGTGATAACAAGTGATTTAGGCAACAAACTTTCTCATATGAAAAATAACTTGTTCTGTATGATAAAATTATCTGATGTCATTAGACTTTGAGAAAAACAAATCATAGAGCATAAGTACATAATAAACAAATTGGAATACGATAAAAACTAATCGTTCTTGTTATTATTTAATTAATTGCTCATTATTTTATGCGAGTTTTAGAATTTTACGACTAAATTCAAGCTTAATTTATGAGATGCCTTCACTTATTTTAACTACAAGCTCATTAAAACGCGCACAAATTATATGCTTGATTCTTAATAAAGTCTCAAGGTTGTGTTTTATTAGAATACTTCACATTTCCATGCACTTTCACGTGTGATTATACTATGACGTAGCGCTATTTATTTTTCGCATGCTTATTACGCTAAACTGTTAAATGAAAATAATCAAGATAATATTGCCCAGTTTCAGATTCAACTCAGTTAGTTTCAATTGAAATAGTGGCAGTTTTTTTTAAGTACCGGCACCGCCACGAACAAAGTATTTGAGTGGTGCTGCCTCCACCACCCGCTCTATAATTTAAATACATTTTACTCGCATGGCATAGCTGATGCACATTTGTTGGCAATATGGCAATTTTCATAATGAATATTCTAATTGGTTTTTAATTATACGAAGAACGCTTCGTGTCTCGTGGCTTGGAAATTTCGAAATGGGCTAATTGCAGTCGTTAATTGCAACATTAGACGCCCCAACCACATACACATACACACATAGTGCAACAGGTGGCGGCAAATGAACAAACCCACAATTAATATGGATAGCGAGTACACTGAACTAACCAATATGTGATGCAGGGAAATGGCAACACGCAATCGACGCATTTGGCGAAGCTCCACTGTGTGGCATAAGGGGCAAAGAGTGGCACTGTATGATAATTCAATAACGAAATGCATAATTAAGCTACGACTTGCGGTTAATTGATTGTTTATTCAACTTAATTTAGTCGGGGGAAGAATTTTTAGCTCCAATACCCCTTTGAATAATGCATTGGAATACGGGAAAAATGCAAATGTTTGACCTGATCATGTGGTGAATAGACACACCTTCGATTGTTGCCCCAAAATAATCATTAAAACGCTGCGTGGGCGCCAATAAAAACACTAGCAGATAAAGTTGCCATATTTATGTGACTAATTTGAAATAAAACATAAAACATAAAACTCACCAAATAATATTAAGAGACTGCGATGCCTATCAACAATTAGAAGCAGCAGAGACGCCCCATGGACCCATAAGAGAGATATTTGAGAAATTTGACGCTTTTACGAGCGCTCTCTACACATCGGACAGGCAGCATAATGTCTCTCTTTGATATACCAAATTAAAGCAATGGACAATGGCCGGGAATCTGGTGATAGTTTCGGGTATTTTGCATATAAGATAAGATATGATGCGGCGCTGTGGCAACTGGCGCCATGAGGTGAGCAAACAAGTTATTCAGGCAACGACTAGAAAACAACATAATTGAGGCAATTAGAAAACATCAAAATATTGGGCCTGGCCGAGCAGAAAATTGTTAAATAAATAAATGCTAACAAATTTTGATCTTAATTAAGCACTTGAGCGCTTAGCTGAATGTTGTTTATGTAAAGTCTAGGACGGGCACACAATAGACAAGTGTACACAAATACAAATGCTCTGAGAGTCTTTGAGGGCACAATGTAATTAAAGCCAACTCTCAAGCGCTCAACAGTGACACAGCAAATATTGTATGGAATATGGAGTAGAGTGTAGAGGGAGCTGCAACCAACGCCCACCTTATGATCATTCAATTAAAACGCTTAGGAATTATTATTATGACAAACAAATGTCGAGAGTTTTTTTTATTTTTTAAATGATGCCAATCTCTTTTGCTAACCGCAGGAAGTTAACCAGAAAAAAGCGGCCCAAAAATAATTTTTTTTAAAAATTACAAGCAATTGAAAGAATATGTGATCAATATCTCTTTCCAACTGGCGGAAGTGAATTGAAAAATTTCGACAAGCGTGGACAGCCGTGGAATTGTTCAAAATGGCCGCGTTTTTTGTGGTGTTCGGCTAGCAGAAGTTCGTCGCCTAAGTCTTTCGTTTAGACAAATTCCCCAACATGGACTTTAAATTAATTACTTAATTTAACACAACACGCGGCCAAGCGACACCTCCGATGACATCCAACAAGGGAGAGAGAGAGAGAGAGAGAGAGAGAGTGAGAAGGAGAGACGTTGACAACAACAGCATCGCAAACATCGACAACACAAAGCACTAACATTGACAATTTGCCTGCAGTCAGAAACCTGTTGTCGATCGAACAAACAATCCTTCGGGTTGAGACTCGAAGACTGAGACTGGAACTGGTGCTGGAAGATGGGGGCATAACAGATTAGTTAGCATTTCCCATATCAGGGTAATTATTGTTAAATGAGATAACGATCTTGTACTGCGTTGACATTTATTTATTTTCCTTAATTTCGCAGTATTAATCTTCTTGGAAACACACATTAAACACACAGCACACAGCACAGCGCAAAAGCACAGCAGAAATTTAAATGAGTAAAAAAACAAGAAGAATACTAACACACACGCGTTGTGACACGTATGTATGTGCTTATAATGATCATTAGCGGACCATGAAAATCGATGGCATGGATTTGGCTTTATTGGCAAAATGCAATGGAACGAAGCATTCAACCAATTGACAATTTGCATCGTGCAGTCAATCGATCAATATCCAACAGCAACAGCAACAACAACTTGAAGTCGGTTAATTAATATAATAAGTATAAGCAGCAGTGGTAATATCAGAAAGCTTAACATAATCAAAATACTTGGCAATTAAACGAACATGTGAACGAACAACAACAAACACCTTTGTAGTAGTAGATGCTGCTGAGATATTGAGTGAAACCCCCAAAAAAAAAGCCAAACTCAATTAAAAGCCAACAAGCAGAAATAAAGCAATATAACAACAACAACAACAGAAACTACACCAACTATGGACAGCTGGCAACGAAAACGAGAGAGAAAAAACAACCAACAACCAAAAAGAGACGCAGCTAATTTAACCAAATTGGATTACTTAATAAGTTTATTGGATAAATAACTTGGTTGTAGCAACAACAACAACAACGACGCACAAAACCATAAAGTGAATGTTTTGTTGTTGGTGTTGTTGCTGGCTTTTGGGGCGCGCCACAAGCGTACAAACCTTTTGTGGCATTCAAAAAAATAAAAAATAAATAAGCCACGGGGCAAAACAAGTTGTATATAAAAATTGTGGGTTAATTTCTGAGAATTACCTAAAGATTGCCCCAACAGCTCCCTCACTCTACATGCTCTCCTCTAATGTGTGTTGTTCTACAGAAAATATTTGAAATGATATCGTAAAGAAAACAAAAATAAGAACAACAAGAGCCAAAGATAAGCTGCAGCCAAACAAATGGGGGCATGGCAGTGAAGAAGAAGGCTTCCCAATCAAGTGGGCGTCTGTAATTTATTATTAATTATAATCAACTTTTGATAGACAACAGTCAGAGAGCCCAGCCTGGGCTATCCACCTATCTCGGGATCAAATGTGCGTGCTACTAAACAAACATACGCCTTGGACCTCTCTCTAGACACAAATGTATTTAACTCGGCCAAGCACTTAATTTGTTGTTTGTTTTATACGTAAATGCGATATATATCAGTTTTTCTTTCTGTATGTATGTATGTGAATGTGTGTCTAAGGCATGTAATTTGCTTTAAGGGCTCTCGGATTGTTATAGTTCTGACACTGATTTATGCATGACTTTGTTGGCTAAGCTCTGTGTACTCAGTTATTCAGTTATTCAACCAAATCATAGGCCAGACGCCCCCAAATCAGTGCATTTGACAGAACAGCTACAATTTAGTGCTGTTAACAGCTAGTAATTAGACTCGATATGACTGTTAATTGGCCATATCAATTGGCCTGGCTCTTGCAGTTTGCCCCATGCAATTTTTATTTTTCACTGCATATTCATAAGATTCGCTGTGAATTTTGTGAGAGATTGTTATATAGCTTTTCGGTTTGTTCGCATAAATTGTCGACCAATAAACATAAATTTTGATTTAAAAACCATTAGCACACCTCAAGTTAAAAGTGCCGCGATGTCAATTCCAGAGAACCAGTTATGGGTATGCCTCTTCACACCTCTTACAGTCTGAGCACCACCTGCACCACCCCCAAGCCTGCCTCAAAGGCAGTCGTTTCTTTAGATTTAAGCTGAATGGAGTCGAGCTGCGATCAATTAAATTCTACAATAGAACACGATTTGCATTTTAAATTGTGCAATTAAAATGCTTATGAAATCTATAAAATCGCTAAATGCATTTTATGGCCACCTTCCTCTTACCCAGCGATCACAACAACAACTACATAGCTATGGTAATGTCACACGTTAATTAATTAGCAGTGCATAGTTTAACGCTCTTGTCGTGAAAATAGATGAGCCTAGAGTCTTCAGGTTGCTATAGATACGGTAGATATACAGTAAGGTTTTAACTATATAATTTTGCTATCGTTGTTGTTAGCTCGACAATGAACTTAATGGCTGGCGCCTTTCTAAGTAAAAGCTGTTTTGGCTGCGAAAGCTTAAGGAAACTATTTTCACAAATTTCTTAAAGTGGCAATTTAAGTTGTTGTCGCCCCTTACTTTTGGATCGTGGCTGTATTGTTTGAAATTATGTAAATGTGTATTTGTAAAAGGAACTAAAAAAAAAAAACACAATGCCGAACTTTACCTTAAATGTTAACTTTCCGTTTGTCTGTTTGCCGTCGGTAAGAGCTGTTAACTTTAGTCCATGCGAATAAGATTTTCAATCGAGCTTATAGCTTTTACCTACAAAAACGTATAGTCTTATGATGTCATATGATCTTTAAATATAATTTATTATCAAGTATTTGCAGCTTTATGTCGACTTAAAAAGTAATAAATACCAATTTCTTACCAATATTATTAAAATATATCCAATAAATTATGCTGCAAACTTTTAACTTTATGTTAATATTTGACATTTTCTCGCCATTAAAAAATCATTTAAATTATATTTTTATTCTTGCATGAGAATATTTTGTATTTTATATATGAATATTTTCTTAAGCATTTTGGTTCTTATCAAATAAAACTTACAACTAAAGCAACTAAAGAAATTCTTGATATACTACGTGCTGAGCTGCTGAAAAAACGATTGCCCGATTTGTGCAGCTAAGACTTTATATAAATACAATCATGAACGTAACTAGATAGGTTTCATATAAATGCTAGGTTGATGTACAGGAATTATATAAAAAGTGCAAGAAATTCGCTAATTAAAATTACTGTTGTGGCGCACAATATCATTTTCTGAATTCAAATATATTTTCAAATAATAAAATTTGTACAATTTGATCTCTCTATTGTTTTTTTTTTTTTTTTTTTTTTTGAGAAAGATTTTTTAGATGTATTTCTTCTGCTAACTTTGAGCTCAACTCAACTCGTTTCGAAGATCGCTGCCACGCCTTTGGATTTGGCACATTTAAGGAGGCGTGGCTAGTGGCTTCGTATTCATACTTAATACTTTTGTAGGGAGTGTATTTTCTGTGAGAGATGCTTTCATATCCGTTTGCTATATACACTAAGCCTAGCGCTTTTATTTTTAAGAATATATCACAAATAACTAATTTTAAGAGTTCACACACACGCACACTACTCATTCACACACACAACGCACAGCAACTTTGGCGCTTCTTTTTTTCTAAGTAAGGAACTCACGGCAGGAAAGGAGGCAAGAATCAAAATTAATGACTCGCATCGAGGTCATGTTCATCATCGCTAGCACACTCGTCCATTTCCATGTCGATGAGCTCATCATCATCCTCATCTCCACTGCCATTATGCATGTGTCGCTCTGACCCAGAGCCGCCTCCCTTCTCATCCTCTTGCTGCATGCGTTTGTGTTTGGTGCGCCGGTTTTGGAACCAGACCTTCACCTGCGTTTCCGACAGATTGAGGGACTGGGCAAGTGCCTTACGCTCTGCACCAACAACATATTGATTGCTCTCGAAGGCGTGCTCCAGTTTTAGCAGCTGTGACGGCGAGAAGGCTGTGCGAATGCGCTTCGGCTTACGAAAAGGTTGCAACAGGAAGTCTGCAAAAAGTGGAGAAGAAGAAAAAGGGTTAGTTAACTTGCATACAAACTCTGACAAACAGCTTAATACTTACTTCCTGGAAAGCGATGTGGAAAGATGCGTCCATGGCGACTGAGCAGCCATGGGTACAGTGGATAGCTGTCACGTGGCATGCCTGGGCCGCCCATAAAGGAGGCAGCGGCATGCGGAGGCAGGCCGGCTTGCAGAGCTGCAGCCATTTGGAACTGTGCGGCGGCAATCAAGTGCGGATTGTGCTGAGGAGCCAACTCCGGCGGTGTGTTTATGTACGGTGGCAGTGCCTTGATGTCCGGCATGCCCGGCTGTCCAGGCTGCGGCGGTGGACCACCTGGGCCCATGGGAAAGGGGCGTACTAGACCGGCGGGTGGCATGCCCGGCATCATGAGCGGATTGTGACCATTGGTCGGACCAGCTCCGGGATGCATACCAGGTTGCTTGGCGTAATTTGGAGGTTGCTGCTGCTGCTGTTGTTGTTGTTGTTGCTGTTGTTGCTGCTGTTGTGGAGGTGTGTTGTGCGGACTGCTGGCCAGCAAGGTGGGTGACAAGGAGGGCTGCGACGACTGTGGTGACACAGATTTGGGCGGCGTGTGTGGCGGCTGAATGCGCTGGGCAGGATTCTCTGAGTGCTCCGAGCCGGGTGGGGCGGGGGAACGTTCGCGCTTGAGGGAAACAGCAACATTCTCGCCGCCGAGCGGGGAGAGACGGGTCTGCAGCGGACTAAGGCTGTTGGCGATGGTGGCATTATGATGGAGACGCTGCAACAGCTCCTGGATATCATGATGTGACTTTGGTGTGCCGGGCTGATGATGTTGCTGCTGCTGCTGCTGCTGGTGTTGTTGCTGGAGTAGCAGATGTTGATGCAATGCATGCTGTTGGGCTGGCGAGAGATGCGGATGCGGATGAGGATGTTGATGCTGTGCCATGTGCGGTGGCAGCACGTGCGTGGCATGATGTGTTGGCGGTGCCATGAGATGATGCGGTGGCGTCGGCGTAGCCGAAAGCAACGTTATTGCAGCTGGAGGCGTCTGTGGCGGGGAGCCGGGTCCATTGCGATCCGGCTGTGGACTGCCCGGCTGTTGTTCGGCATTGCCTCCAGAGGCAGTAACCGTCGTCGTTGTTGTTGTTGCATCGTTGCCAACGATGGAATCAATGCTGAAGCCGATCTTCTGCTTGGGCGTGGGCATCATGACGGCTGAGGTGGGTACCGGCGGAATCATTTTAGTCATAAATACGCGCGTTGTTTGTGCGGGCGGCGAGGCGGCGATTATTAGTTCGGCTATCTTGGCGGCCTTTGTTTATTTGTTTGTCTTGAATCGGCTAATATTTTGATAGTAATTGTTATTTCGGTTTGGTATTACACTTGGCGCAACATTAGAGCGCCGCACAGCACTTAACACTTGCACTTGGCTCGCTTTGATTTTGTTATTTGCGTTAACCCTTTGGCGACGGGGCACGTAAACAACTTTTTACCAGGCGGGGGGAATAGAGAGTAAAGAGATTTTCAAGTTTTTGCGATCGACGCGCTCTTAACGTGTTCACTCGACGACGTTCACAGTCTGAATAATCGAGAGACGCAACGCAGCGGCACCAAGTATACACAATGGGAATTATACGCGACACACGACTCACGCTCTCTCGTTCTCTCTCTCTCTCCTTCTCTCTCTGTCAGTCCACCACTCTCCCTAGCTGTGTCTGTCTCTCTCGCTTTCTCAAAACAAAAAACAAGTCAAACCGGTCTGAGCTAACGCGTCACGGCTTCTCTGTGTTGCTCTTGTTATTGCACCCTCTGTTAAGCAACAGAAACAGAGAGAGAAAGAGCGAGCGTGCACACCAACTGGCCAATGAGCGTTGCACGTTTGCTAGCCATTGCACTCTTGCCTTCTTGTGGATTTTATCTGGCCACGCCATGCTGTCTCATTATCTGACCGGGTCAGCTGTACACTGGAGAGGCGTACACAATTTAATTCGCTACGTTCTTTGTGTATTTGTAGTTGTGTGTTTGTGTTTTTCTGCATATGGCTTCCGTTGATTTCTCTGATGTTGCTGTTGCCGTTGCTAATGGTGGTTGTTATTGTTGTTGCTTTTGCAATTGCTGCTCTTTTTGTTAGCATTGTGGCTGTCTCTGTGTAATTTGGCCTAAACTGCCATTCATAGTTTTTGTGGTTAGAGTTCTATGTTTTTATTATGTTTGAAAACAAGTAAAATGTGTCCAAATGCTTTAAAAAGGAAATGTGCTACGCTAAGTTAGTGGTTTTTCTAGTATAGATTAAGTTCTTAAGCTATATAGAGAAAAGTTTCTAAAAGAACATTTATTTTATTTTAAATTTATTACCTCTTATACATCTGTCGATTTAAACTAACCCCTTTTCCACTCAGCTTATGATTTTGGTTTGCCGTTCTGTTCACTTTGAGGTAACACCCTGAATGCTGATTTGCTTATAAGCTTTGCACTATGTAGTATCTACTACAACTTTCGTTGAGACTAGCAAGTTGGAATAGAATCAATCAAATTATAAATTCTGCACCACAAATGCACTTCAAAATTTGTCTACTACTAATAAATCAAACTATCCACACTTTTTTTGCGACATTTTTATAT
Organism: Scaptomyza graminum; assembly: GCA_018901835.1. Taxonomy (NCBI): domain Eukaryota; kingdom Metazoa; phylum Arthropoda; class Insecta; order Diptera; family Drosophilidae; genus Scaptomyza; species Scaptomyza graminum. The sequence goes on from JAEIFL010000303.1 coordinate 5,758,728, forward strand.
TACGAGCATAACGCTTACCATTTAAATGTAAATTTTCATTGGTATATTTTTAGTTTATTTTTTTGTTGATTCCTTGGCACAAGTCAAAGTTTGCATATTTTATGTGCGATCGAAATTCAAAACAAAATCAGAGCAGCGCAACACATGATGTCAAAGCGTGAATTTATTTTGTGTGCGAGACGCAAATATCAATTAGTAATCAGTAAATAATTCACACAAATAATTTTCACACTTTTTAGTTGTGCTGGCTCTCTAGGTTGGGCTGATTGTTTGCCGGAGGTTATCGCTTCTGAGGGCCACGCACATAATTTATGACTTTCGAAATGAGCAAATACTTGAATTTCGAATTTTTGTTTGTGCTGTTTCATTGTTGCTGTTAGATTCAAATCAAATTTATGGCTAGCTAATTAAGTCAAGCACATTGTAGTCCCCACCCGAGTAGCCCCATAAAAGCATAATTATACAGCCTAATGGGATTTGTTAAAAAATAAACAAATTATGAAAATTTCACAAAATTTAATAGCCTTAAATGCTAAAACGTGCAAATTATTTGCGATAGTGTCAATGTCACAAACTGAACAACGTCTTTTATTTTCGCATTAGTTACTTTGCAATTAGTTAAACGTATGAGACACCAAGTGCTTAGATTCACACGCCCACTATGGGATATCGGGGACAAACACTTCAGAAAAAAGAAATATAACAAGTAAACCATGACCAGAACAAGGACGAGTGCCTGCCGCTCACCGCAGGATCTGTGCAACAAGAGCGCAACAATTGTGCTGTTAATGAGCAAATAAAGATATCTGCATGACCAGCAACAGCAGCAGCATCGTCAGCATCAGCTAAATAGATGTCCGACTAACCAGCTGCCTGCCCCGAGCATTAACACCCGCTGAGCACCCAATTGTACAGGAGTTTGACAGTACTCGTTGTTAGTATACCCTGCAAACGAAAATTTTTGTATTTTAACTCAATTTAAAATATAAAATTAAAATGTGAAAAATTTTATGAGTTTTCCAAAGTATTTTAAATAGACTTCATATACTAGTTGACATTCAATATTTTATAGATAACATTTACTGTTTCTAATAAATGTAGCCTTAACTTAATAATATACCACAAAATTCGAAATAAGTTACTAAACTTACCAGCCTCTAAAGCACTTGTGGGTGTTTGTTCAAATCGAATGCCATTAATTTAAAAGCATTGAAAATAAGATGCGAATCATGTCACCCCAATTTAACACACTTTTACGAGGTATCAGTTCACGCACAAAGTTCGCACAGGCGCTCCTGTGACTGCAATGAAAACCATAAAAAATGCAAGACAAGGGAACCAAACAAAACACAAAAACATAAAACAAAAACGTATTTATTAGATGGAAATAAAAACGATGAACAGCCAGCCCCCGAGAGTACAATGCGAGCCCGGCCGAAAGGTGTCAAAATCAACAATTTTCGAGCTGCAAACAGTTCCACAGAAAACAAGGCGCACAGCATGATGCAATTTTGACCTTCTCGCTCTTAGCTCCCAGTTAGCCAATGTCTTCTGTGCTGCTCTAACTTGATACAGCAGATCTGTGGCACAGTAACAATTTTTCGGCTGAAATGATGATGAAAAAATTGGAAGAAAAAAAAAATCATAAGCAACAACAACAGTTTCACTTTTGCCTAGCTGCTGGAAAACAATGAAAAACGTGGCAAATTTCCCTTTGTTTAATTTAGTGGCAAGAAATTGTTTGAGTAGACAACAAGAAAATAGGAGAAACAAAAAACTGACTTTAATGATGATGAGTTGGCGATTAAGAGAACGCTTCAAAAGTACTTCGAGTGCCCCTCAGGAGTGCCACTAAATTCATTCGAATTTTGTGTGTTTAATTCTCTGTTTTCTCTATTTGCTGTTGATGTTTTGTCTTTTTACGCTGAAAATGGCACAATTATATAGAAATCACAATATTAAACACTTACGATTGTACCCTCTGTGTGTGTGTGTCCTGGCATTTAAATGTAATTAATTTACACAGTCTTGATTGGAATTTAAAAAAATTAGAAATTTGGGATTCCTGGAACTTGAGTTTAGATCTATCAATTTCACAGTTCTCATAATAAGTACATTTTTCCCAAAGAACCTCTCATAATTTGAACGCTTGTAAATCCACGCGGCTCACAAAATTATGATGGATGATATTGTGGTTGCATTTTCACGCTTGAAAACCGTAACTGGCAGGGGCGGGGCCAAATAGAAGCCAAGAAAAACTCAAAAACTGACAGCGCTTCCAATTCCAAATGATGATAAGCATGTGAGGATCAAAATGTGAACCCTATATAGACGCGGGGGCGCTCGCGTGTGGAAGGGGTAGATCAAACGACTGGACAGCGCTTGGGCATGTTGAGTTCTGAGAAAAACCTATTACAAGGTAAATGCCAACGCCAAGGGTTAAGGATCAGTATTCAATATTTCGTGCACGGCACGTCGAACGAGGCCAATCAAGAGCAAACCCAAAAGTCGAGTATAATAACTACAATGGCCATAAAATCACATTAAAACACAATTTTTGGTCAACTACTGCGAGCGTTAAGGGGGCCAGTGCCATAAAACATTTATATCTAATCCTTGACAATCATAAAAATCACAGAACACAGAACAACGACATGACAACGATAACACCAATGGAAAATGGAAAATGGGATGTGCTATGAACTGTCAGCAGCGGCAAACATTGCTTTAAATTGTCGGAAAAGTACTCAACTACTACTACTACAACGAGCCGCAGCAGGGAAACCCAACCAAAAGAAAACAGTAGTCAGAGAAATGTCATAAAAATGTCTAGCTGGCTCCCACTTTTCAGTTTTCCCTTACCCCATTGCCCTTCGGTCGGTACGTGTGCAAAACATTCTATACTTTAATACAAGAGAACCTGGCATTTTTATGACACTTTCCGCAACGGAAAAGGACTATCCCTAACCCTAGCTCAATCCCTTACCCTATTGCTATCCTTTTGGCCAACCGAATAACAATGACAAGAATATAAAGAGCAGTTGCTGAAAATAAAATCAAAGTAATTTTTATAGCTTTTCACCGCTATTTTTTTGTAGTCATTCGTTCTCGTTACGTTGTACTTGTAGTTTTTCCTGCTCTGCTTACTACCCTATTTTGACACGTATGTATATTTTGGTTGACAGTCACTTTTGTTCGTGTATCATAATCGTTTGCCTGGATCAGTTTAGATGAGGCCTTATCTTTCAATTGGATTTATGAACCGGCGACATAGCACAAAATAATAGTTCTAGTTATAGTAATCCTTGGTCTTGATCTTGGACTAAAAGAAATGCTATAAGATATTAATACAAAAATATTTATATTGAATGGCAGAAACTTTGTTCTTCTTTCGTGCGAGAAGCTTCCTTGTTAAACATAATATTATGTTCTCCTTCCATATTTCTTATTGCAAAAAAAAGATTAAACTTTTCCCGTTCTATTTAACGCTTCTATTCTCAAGTGAACTTCTTTTTACTTCAACTTTTTGACAGTCACCGACTGATGTAATTTGTCGACAACATTCTTCCCATGAGGAAAACATTTTACAAATGATACGCCCACACTTGTCAGTCACACCTTGAACTCCATCTTCCATCCGTTTTCCCCTTTAGATTGTACATGCTTCAAGCATATCATAACTAATGATGACACCCAATAAAAAATGCCAACAAATGTGTAAATTTGTAAAAATTTACAAAATTGTAAATGTAAATTTTGTGAAAGCGGCAACAACTTTCATGAATAGGAATGGATTTAGGGATATGGATAAGGTTGAGCGATTTGACGAGGGGCGCGTCAGGGATGAAGACAAACGATAGAAAATTTGTGCATGTAACTTGAAAATGTCGCACATAGAACAAACACACAAACAACTTATATAAAAAACGAGCACAACAATGATAATGGAATAGAAAATAAAAATGGCTAGCCAGGGGGTTGAGGATGTGGATGAGGATTGGAATCGCGGGGCGCATTGCAGATGACTCAATTTACACACAACGAGCTCTGTAAATTGCGCCTCATTTCGTGCGCAATTTTTCCTTTGACAGTTGGCCAAATGTCAAATGTGGAAACTGAAAAACAAGGAAAGCGCTGCATAAATGTGTAATCTGTTTTTATATCTCGCTCTCGCTTTGACTTTTTTTTTCTGTTTCTGTGTCTCTTTCTGTCTGCTTTGCAAATTGGCAAACCTAATAAAAGCGAAATTAGCGCGCCAAGCAGCCGCCGCCCCAGGACACAATGACGCTTTTAGATGGGCCGCCATTTTGTTGGCAGCGAGAGTCGTTAAACAAATGAATTGCCATAAGCGCTGCCTGATTGCAATGTCACTTTAGATGGGTTTTATAATAAGCTGCGGCTCCTGCTTCCGAGCAGCTGCCTGCTGAGAGATGGCTTGGCAAAGGCAAACAGCAAGCTCGAGTAAAGTGCTCGCAACCCAACCCCTTCTAACAACAATGACAACAGTTTGCACACTTTATGAGGCGCATCATTATAAGGCTGCCATGGATGGCATCCTGCTGCCGCGTCCTGCGACTGCCATTATTATACGCCATTTAAATAATATTCGCTTTCATGCTGCGATGCTGTCGCCTGGCACTCGCCGTCTGGCACGTTTTGCAACCCCTCGTTACCAACCCATTGTCGAATGAAGCCAATCACCCCAAAAACATTGCACAGTGTACTAGTCCAAGTAGTCTATGCCATTTTTCTCAGGCACATAATCAGCGCACATCATCAGCATTTGATTGCGACAAATAATGCCGCTACTTTGTGTTGCCCGTTGTTCTACTTTCAGGGGTACTTTTCAAAATGGCGAAATGAGTAAAACGTGCGCTCGTGTTAAATTAAAAGGATTTGTGTGTTGATTAAGTGCAGCAGCAGTTGTTTGTGTAAAATGAAAAGGGGTGCAACGATCTCGCTTTGATGGGAGAATTATATAGTTGGGAATTTCATTTGAGTTTGATTTAATGCCAGATGGAATATGACAGGTTTGAATAAGTAATGGTGTTTCAGCTCACTTTCAAGCTAATCTGCAACAACGGCAAATTGGCTAAAAATATTCTATGTTACCTTAGCAAACACACGGTAGCCGTCGTTCAGCCACATCTAAGCCTATCTAACAATAAGATAATGGAACATATATGAGCTTCATAGCCCAAAACAAGAAGCCGACAGTAGCTGCAACTGTAGATGAAACTGGATCAGGGCCAAATCCATCAACTGCAGCCAATACAATGGCCTGGCACTTGAGTTGTGAACATGGACTCAACTCTGACTTGGACAATGATCTAAAGAAAGGTGCTCAAAGTTAACGGCAAGCAGCTGATGCTGATCACTGATAATCTTTGGCGATCTCAACATTTTGATCTTGTTACAAAAGTCAGAGCGGCAAGCAAAAAGACAAACACGCGGGTGTTCCTAGTACGGAAGACAAAAGCAACCATTCCCTACATATTTCTTCCATACTTGCATGATGCATAGCTCTGAAGCGGAAAGAGCCAAAAAGTTAAGCCACAAACATACAAGAGGATCAAAACGGATTTAAATACAAAGTGGGAAATAATGAAGTGCCGCTTCACATAAGGGGAAACATCGGCAGAAACTGTAGCAATATTTTCAGGGAGGGTTTCATGGATGGACGTACGAGTCGGATCGTCTCGAGTCGTGGCGAGGCGATTTGAGTGCGTGTTGCCTTTTGGCTTATTAAAGTTATAATTAAAATATGCGTGTGTTTGTGTTTCGCTAACTGACGATCTACACTCATCATCCCTGATGTGAGCAAGATCCAGTTGTTCAACTACAACATTTTTTCCAATGAATTCAATTATAAAATTTCATTTATATTTTCTTTGTATTTGCATTTTAATAGATTCACACATCTCAAGCACGTTGCTGAGCACGAAACTACAATAAAATTCATATGTCATACAGTGGTGTAGTGGTTAATGAGTGTACCAGGTAATGGAGGGAAAAATGAATCTAGTTTTAGGAATTTACAATATTTGATACTCGAAAATCACACTACGCCACTGTGCATATTACCTTTTTTATTATAAAGACCCCCCGTCACATCACTTAAATTCATTAGGATTACGAAACAAAAATGAAGAATAGTACTTATTCAACAAGATGCCAAGATGTCAACAATCAGAAAATAATCAGTAAAATGATGCACCCTTCAGTCGCAAACAATAGTTGCCCAAGTTAAAAAGGATAATACAACTCATATTGCGACCATTATGAAATTATTGAAAAGATGCCCAAAACAAGAGAGCGAGAGTTCATCGAAATGCTCAACAGCCTAACATACTTGACTTAATTTAAGCCAATTTAGTGCCCATTGAGTGAGGGGATTACATTGGAAGAGGATGCGAGTGCATTTTCAAGCCTTAATTGTTTTGAGAAAAACGTCAGTAACTCAAACACATGCGTTCATACAAACCTAGATATATGTACATAAGTACAGAAACACACATATGCGGCTTAACTTTTGTGCCAAGTGGAACAGAACACCCGCAAGTCGCTGACTTTTCTTTGCACCACTTGCAACACTTGAACCATATAATCGTAATCCTGGAGTGTTCAGTAGCCGCACAGTAGCCAGGAGTCGGCATATCAGAAGTGCACAAATTTGCGCATGCCATTATGTAATTTGCCCTGTCCCTAAGTCAGAGTCCGTGTCAGAGTCGGAGTTTAGCTGCGAGTCGGCATTCTCTTTGTGATGCCCCTTCGGGAACAGTTTCTTTGTGCCACTTGCCGTGTAACTCGATTTGTGCTACTTTCATAGGCGGCTGTTTGATGTGGCCACCACGCCCTTGAAATTGCCCATCAATGCAAATGAAGTTGCCTATAAATACGATGTTGTTTTGGTTTTATTTAGTTTTTATTTTTGTCAAAAAATTCTAATTAAAGAAATTCTGTATTCTATTGAAATATGTTTTATTATAGTTAACTGGCCCGACAAAGACGCCGACAAGCAACACTTGAGCTTGGCGGCCCGTGCCGCAGACCTCAAATCCAAATCATAGGCATTAAAATGCCTCCACATAGTGGGAGCTGCTTGTAGTTGATATAATAAAAAAAAAGTTGGGGTCGGCAAAACAATTCCATTGCATTGATTTCAATTGGTGTCAGTGCACGTTGCGGTATTCCGTAATGTGCACAGATTTGTTTAAAGTCTGTATATATTTTGAGAGCCCGTGGCGGCTTTGCTTTTAATCAGCTGCCTGCCACTTGCCACAGACCGCACACACATGACTTTGGAGTCCAAGTCGAATTGAGTCGAGTTGTTTCGAATGCCTAATTAAAATTGATTTGATTTCTCTGACACTTTTCTCTGCTGGCAAATCAAAGCGGCATTGTTTGACACGCCACTCAGTCAGTCAGTCAGTCAGTCAGTCGATCATTTGTTCAATCGTTTCAATTTCACATTTGATTGATATTTTCGTTGAAACCAATACACTGAGAATGCTGCTGCACGCTAATTAAGCCAGCCGGCGCTAAGCTCATAATTGTACAAAAGCCTCGAAACACATCGTAGACACCATGCCTTGTATGCTGGACTCCAGCTGGAGACCGAGAAGAGGGACTGGGACTCGCGGTCCAGGCAAGCATTTGGTTGTCATCTTGGCCATATATCTTGTTATAGCCACGGCGCATGCGCATCTCGTCAATTAGTTTGGCTGTCAAAAAGATGATGAACTCGTTGCTTGATGAGGGTTTGAACCTTATCTCCCTCCCTCTCTCTGCCCTACGATTCTCCTGGTCCACTGCTGCTGTCCACTGACTTATCACAGTTTCAAGCGAATTACGACGCGTCGCAGTTTTTTTCCCTCTGTTATTTTCTGCTTTTGTTTTTGTCTGTTTTTTAATAGTTTTGGCAGTTTGGCGCGTAGTTTTGGAAATGCCTGAAATATGAGTAATATGAGCTGGATTTTTGAAGAGTTTCAAGTTTGTTACGTGTGTGCAGATAGGCATCGATATAGCCGTGTTTATAGGCCACACTTGGAGTTTAATATCTATTCTCTCTCTCTCTGACTGTGTGTGGTCGTCTTTCTGGCGTCATGTCGTTGACATTTGCGACAAATGCCCTGACGCATGTCAAGTGTCTGTCTATGGCACTTAAACCGCAACCTGGTAGCATCTGTAAGTGTATCTGAGTGTCTGTGTGTGGTCTGATCTCTTAGGTTTTGGGGGTGGTCCAGCATAATTGCACAAGCTTGTTACATGAAGATTTCTTTCTTCAGTTATGTTTTGAGTCAACCACTTGAAAATTGGAGCCACAATGACTCAGGCCATGATCAGTTGGTTGATAAACTTAACCACACATCTTTGTAGTTAGTCACATTTTTTTAAACCAGCTAATTAAGGTCGGCACATAATTTTAATTGTGTTTTTCATAATAAGGAATGTCGGCGCTGGACAAAGACTTCCGTTTTATTGTCTATAATCTCTGCTGTGGTTCAGTAATTTAAAATTACTTGCTGATAAGCGATACAAAATGTCTTTTGCATAATTGGCGGCAGCATTGCTTTTTAGTTGTGCTGTTTATTTTGTAATGGAATTAAATTTTATTACATGAACAAAAAGCAACATCAATATGAAAGTGCGCATTAACAGAGGTCAATTCTGAGTAAAAAAGGTCACTCTCAAAATCTATACAAACAACATTGTTTCCAAAATTTAAGCTGGGAGCGACTCTTTGCATTTATGATTAGTGATTTGTTTGAACAAAAGTTCAATTTGATTTGTGTTTAATTATGAATTTCTTCAGTGTTCACTGTGGGAAAATAGAAAAGCTGCAGCCGCAACGTTTGCTGCCTTTGATTTATTTGAATTATTTTTAGGAACGCGGTGAAATGCGAGCGCCTCGAGATCGTGCCCCAAAAATAAACACTATTGCTGCCCCACTGCTCCACTCAATAGCATAAAGTAATATTTGTTTTTGTTGTTGTTTTTTTTTTGTACCCTATGCCAGGTCGCATTTATTTATTTGTTTGTTTTCGTTAATTCTGTATGAAACATTGTCGGTTAAGCGACGTAATTAATTACAGATTTTATTGCCACGACTTGAGGCTTGGCTCACGAGTACTCTCAAAAGTACTGTGCATAATATTGGTAATGTGATTTATATGGGAACACAATGTAAAGATCTTTCATAATGTTGTTGTGGGGTGGTTGTCTGTTGAAAGTGCCATAAAATGTTTGAGCTATTTGAAATGTTCGATGAAATGTGAAAGGTAATTTCTCAATTTGATTTTATGATCTGGGACACATTTTTGGTCTAGAACATTTTGGATATAGCTGAATTCATTCACCTTAAAAAGGTGTATGGGATATTATATAAAATAACCTTTACATATGGGAATTCACTTTTTTTAAAGTTGTTAACTTTGGCAACTTTCCAAATACATTTCAAGAATACGTTTAAACCTTAAAGGTTCTTAAATATCACTGGTAATAAAAGTTTAACTTCTGTTTAATGTAATTTAATTACCGTTCACAACAAGTGAGCTATGTAAACTCTCTCTTAATTGCCGTCAAAAACAACTCGCTGGCAAAGTTTAGCTTGAACTCCCGCCAACCTTTGCATCGTCATTCGCAGCAGTTGTTGAGCAATTTGCAGACAGCATTTTAAGCCAATGCCAGGCAACTACTAAAGTGCAAAACACATGCAATGCTGGCTAATTAAGGCTCTGGACCGAGCCGGGCCACTGCATTTGAATAAGCAAAAACAAAATTGAAAAAGAGTAAGACAGCAGCCAGGTCGGACTGTATAGTTGTATAAATGTATTCTTTTGCATATGTGTCTTGGACTCTGCCGCGCCTCTTCACGGTAGCCCCTAACGGAAGCCATACTTCAGCGCTGGCAGCCCCAAATCTGACAACTCGCATCTAAGAGATGCGACGACGAGAAACTGGCAACAAACAAACAAGGCAAACAAATGGCAGTAGCCCATGCTCGAAAGCTGCAAAGCTCCAATGCTACAGCTCTCTCAGGAAGTGGGCTGTCGGCGGAGGACGGAAGACGCAGAAGCGACAGCATTGCTGATACGCCCCGTGGGCCGTTTGCATATTGAAAGCAATAAAAATTAATTTTCGCATGCTAACAGCGCAATCAAAGCAAAGTTGACAAGCATTTACAAAAGGCGGCTCATCTGGGACGCGTTTATCACCGAAATATTTCATCTCTGGGATAAGCATCACAGTTAAGACCATGGCCCCGAAAAATGCAATGTGAAGATGTGAAATGAAAAGGTGTGAGGCGGTCTTTAAAACCGTTTGTCATCGCATTTCCGCTGAAGAAGCGTTCCTCTCACACACACTTTCCCATTCTCTCTGACTCGTTCTCTCTTTTTCTCTGCTGCTGGGGCAACTGTCATATCTGTGGGCATGCGCGACAGTTGCTAATTAGTCGCATGAATGAAATTGAAGACCATGCTCGGCTCACACCTTCACGGACTGCTGGCTACGGATTGGGATTCGGATGCGGTTTAAGTTAGATATGATTGTTGTCGCAGCGGCTGCTTTTGTCGTTTGGTCGTGCGAAATTTTAATGGTTCTCTTTTTGCTTTTGTGCTTTTGAGATGCTATCAGTGAGTTTTTATGATTGCCCTTTTGCTTGGAGAGGTGGTTTTTTTTTTCGCTTTAAATTTAATTAGGTCCACAGTGGCCTTTATGCTGTTTACACTTATGCCATTGGTTTTTTCATTCGGCACAAGTGGGCAGCCGAGTTAAGTGAATCAGTGGAAAGTTGTGCTCGAAAAATGGGGCAAGGTGTGACTTGGCCAGGTGACGAATCTAAGCTAAGCAATTCAAGCGCAATGAGTCAAAGCAAGTTGTCTCAAAGAAATGCAAAAACTTAAATTTTATTGAAATGAGTCAACTTTGATGCTTAAGTCAGTTTCTAAAGCATTTACATTTTTATAGCACCCAATTAAAAATCTATTTAATGCCTCTTACGCACAATGCTCGACAATCGCATTCTGTTGTCCATATTTACTTGGCACTTGGCCAATTTTGCGCTTGCGGCTTTAAGCGAAATGCGCTTTTAATTGCTGGCCATAAATCAAAATGCTGGGTGCAGATGCTCTAATGCAATAATAATTTATAAATGCATGCGCCAATTGAGACTCTTGTGCAAAACGAATTTCGAATTCGAATTCGAGCTCGCACACACGAGTGGGATGCATAAATCAGTTGATTCCATTTCGGAATCCGTTCGGTAGCTGTTCGGTTCGTGCAGCGGCAACAGCTCGTAAAAATGCAATTGCCAATGATGTTGGGCGGCCATTTTGTAAATCTTTTGCGCGGGTTATTAATCGCCGCTGTTTGCATTTGCAGCAATTTATTTATTTATTTATGGTCAGACTGGTCTGTTCTCTCTCTCTCGCTCTCTGAACGCGATTCAAATGACACGCATTCAATTACCATCGAATGACTCAGAAGCTCAACAGCCACGCGGTACAGCGCCCGGAGCGGGTGTTTGGTGGTACTGGTGTTGTTGGTGCTGCTGTGGAATGCAATCAGCTTCAATCACACTGCAGCCCTGTTATATTTATCGCCTTAAACGAGCATAAATTGTGGCTTAAAAGTTTCCTAGAATTGTAAGTCAATGAAACTGAAAAGTAGGCAGCGTGGGTGGAGATGCAAAATATCAAGGCATCTAGCTTTGCACTGAGAAAAATACTCGATTAACAATGTGAGTAGCAATGGTTTATAGGAAGGTGTCTTCGTATTGGATTAAAATGCTAGGTAAGAAGCAATTGTTGGTTTATTTATCAATAATATATATATATTGAAAACAATTTAAATTTTATTTATTTTATCTAGTTCCGTACAACAAAATCCCTTACTTTTTCTTTATTTCTCGCAGTACATAGTACCCCAAAAAAAAAGATCAGTTATCAATACCAGTGGCGTTTAATTAAAATTATACAAATGCCAGTGTCAAGTCAATCGCCGTCAGCTCATACCCGATGCCTCCGTCAAATCCCCGTCCCTCCCCTACTGCTGTTTCTATCACTGTCTTCCAAAACACGTTAACAGCCCAAACGTGACAACAGCAGCGTTGAGGACAGCCCACAGTTGAACACTCAAAAACCGTCGAACAGTTGCATTTGGGTCCTCAGTGCTTACATATATATTTTTTTGAAGTGATACCTAAATGCCTGCTTGGCGTGTTGGCGTTGTCTCAATTGTCAATTCATAAACGACTTTTGAGTTTTCTTTCGATTTTTGATTTATGCCCATGAATCTACAGCAAATGTCACTGCGTTGCGCAGAGGTAGGGGTTAGGTGAGAAGGGAGGGATCAGTGCCTGCCTGGCTATTGAGGCAGCAATGGCCGCCTCAAATTGAATGTTAATATATGCAGTTAATAAGTTATTTTTGTTGATATTATATGGTAGCCAACGGGCTGTCAAAACTCACACAAGCAACTGTCAGCGCGGGTAATTGCCCAGCGGCCCACGCGATGCGTCTGGCCTGGCATATTAATGGGCTCCAATCGAACAGGCCAAAAAGCGGGAGGGGAAGCAGAGCGGGGTGGATTGTATAGTAGGGAGGGAGCGAGCGGGTTCAATTGGAGACAAAGTGACGCGCCGGCCATGTTTAGTGAGTGGCTGACAAGCTAATTTGTTGGGTAATTGCGCGATTTTTGACAAGCACAATGCCTGCGACTGTGTGGCGTTGCCAGATCGTCAGCTGTGAGACATTTACATTAAGTACAACAAGCACATGTGGCAGCACCAGCTACAAACTACAAAGTCAACAAACCGATGCAAGCCAAGTTGGCCAATTTACTCCGCAAGTGAAATTACGGCCAGGCAAGGCAGCCAACCCAGTCTACTCTGTCTGAATCGTCAGACAGATTGACATTAAACAAGTTGTAATTCGATACTTAATTGACGCCTGGCTCGTAAATTTGCAATTGCTTGGGTCCGTCCACTCAGCAGTCCCTGGTCCAAGGTACACACAAACACACACACACAAGCACATAAACAGCGATCGGGCCCAATTCCAATTAAAGAAGGCCCAAGGGGCCATCGCAATCGCCTGTCGAATTGAGGTACATATGTAATGCAAAAAGTGAGAATATTGCCCACACACCAAGCACGCCGTTTGAAAGGGGATCAGAATATCGGAGGGGCGGGGGGGAGTGTCCCAGGTTCCCCTTGTCAAGTCTCAAGTCACATCACTTGCCCACTTGACCTTTGTGTCGGTGTGTGTGTGTGTGCTGTGTTTGAAAATGTAGATGGCCCAGTTTTTATTTGCCTTAAGCCCATTTGTTTTGTTATTTTTGTTTTTTTAAACGCGGCCCATGACAGTTTCATAGTACGCAACTACAAACAACCTATCCAACGCAACCCAACCCAACCCATTTCAACCCATCGGGAAAATAAGAAGACTTATTGCACTTTTGCAATAAATTGTGGCCCAAAAACTGTAACTGTAACTGTAACAGTTAAGTATAGCTGGCGCTTTTGGCGCAAATCATCTAGCCAAAACTAAAATGAGAATCATAGCCGGTCCGCAGGGTTTTATGGCCCACTGTAATATTAACACACACACAACGGCAACAAGAAAGCTTGGTTAAGCACTCCCTCGGGTGCGTGCCACATTGGCTTTCTATTGAGAAGAAAGTGTAACTTTTACTCGCTGCTGGGTCGATTTTAAAGCAATAAAAAAATGTTTTATGTTTTTGGCGCACATATTTTTGCGTTTGTTGCTTGATGCGGCGCTAAAACCAAAATTGCTTTACACCTTTGCAGTCAGGTGGGTTGAGAGTCTCTCAATATATAAAGTTTACAATATGGTACTTACATTGGGACGCTTGATCGGTCGGTCGGTGGGGTGGGGTGGGGCGACATCACCGTTATTGTGGCAATTTATTTTTTTGCAAATTTTATAGGCTTTGAAATTTGATTGGGCTTTCGGCGCAAGCCTCCGATTACCACTCGTTTGGTAGCAAAATATCGAATTACAAATGTATTTTACTTAGATTTTTATGAGATTGTCGTGTCAATCGATTGGTATGTGAATAACTACTGTGTGCAATTCCAAGGAATGTAAACGATTTGCTGATTTGTGGAACTTGATCTGAGTTCATTGCAAAACTATTTCAACAACAGTCAAACAAAACAAGATTAAACAAATGCCTTTGACTAGTATTAAACTACATTTTAGTGGGCATGAGAACTCGCAACTCTTAAAGCCCAATCCCTAAGCCAAATCTCAAAAACTTCTTTACCCACTACAAGATTTGATAACTGATAGAAGTCACGGAATGCAAACCACACTCAGAACAATTGGAAATAATTAAAATATTAGTTGTGTGTACAGTGTAGAATTTATAATAATTGTTTACAATCAAACATTATTGAGCAAGCACAGCACGGGACAAACAATTACGTTATGAGGCACAGCAAATATGGCGACGATCATAATTAGGAAGGTTGCCCTTTTGACAGCGATACTTCCGTTAAAGTTGTCAAAACGCATAGGCCAACTGCATAAGTTGCGGTTACTGTAAGTAGAGGGAGTCACTCAAATTGGTGAGGTGCCGCTGTCGAAGTTGAACATGACAAACGGGCAGCGAATAATCGATAGGAAGTTTAAACCATTGTCGAGCCCAAACAATGCAAGCAGTTCAAGTACTCTCAAACAATGTTTTACAATGCCTCCGTCCGGGTAACGCTAATGGCCGGAAAGTCGCCAACAATAAACGGCGACACGTGGGCGCTGATAAGGCTCAGACTAAATCTGGCTCTGTCTTGGTCTCTGTCTCAGGCTTGGTCTGGGGGCGGATGTGAGCGATTTGGTACAAAGCTTTTGACGCTTTCCGATTGCAGATGCCAAATTGCAGCGGCAAACGAGGCACAATTTAATGTCTTAATTAACTGGCAAGCGTCTGCAAAAGAGAGTTTCAAAAGACTTCAATTGGAGTCGTTTGTTTGGGCTGGGTTTGAGCATCACTCGCTCTACGCTTATCTATAAATGGTAATCAGTAATTAAATCGCCCGACTCACTCAGCGCACGCGCCTAAGATTCAAGCAGAGGTTAGATTTAGAATCGGCAGGGGCTTGAAATTGGGACTGGGATTGGGAGCAGCAGCGACATGTGATGCGATTGCTGGCTTTGCTAGTCTTTTAAATGTTATCATGTGTTGATTTACATGCGCATTGTTGTTGTAATTTGATTCGCTTGTCGCGCCATTGTTGATGTAATGGGTGTGTGTGTGTTTGCTTTGAAGAGAGCTAAGACTGTTATAGTTTAAGCCGGGGGGATTGGCGTTTGGGCGATTGAATGCCAACGATATGCAGCAATTTGAATAAATGGATGAGGCTGATGACGAGATGAAGGATCAGCGATAATCTGGCACTGCACAAAAAAGAGCTGACTAGCGCATTAAGGCGATGAAAAAAAGTTATAGGCCAAGAAGTTAACTGAGTTCCAAGTATCACAGCAAGAAGCGAGCTACTCAAGCAGCTGGAAATTATACGAAAATTATGAGAACTCAAGCTTAAATAAGATTATAACTAAACTATCTTATATTTTAGAGCTTAAACAAAATATGTATTGGTATTATAACTTTGAATTAATAATCACTACCAAGTAAATAGCACAATTTATTTATATAATAATTTATTTTGCTGGAATTTCAAATGGAATTTTAATTAAGATTTTGTTAATTCATTTTAAGATATAACTACACCTTTAAACGTTACTCAACTCAAAAATAAATAAGGAAAATCAAATTCTGCAGATATTTCAGCCATTATACAAACTTATACAAATCCGATTGCATAACTCCAGGCTAGCGCTAAACAAATCGCAAAAAAGCCCAAAAAAAATTACAGCTAACAAAACGTTTTATTGTAATTTGGCATTGTTTTTGCTGTTGCAAATACACATAAAAAATTTTAATTTTTTACGACTTGAAAATTGCAACATTTAACAATAAATCGAAAACTGAAATCGCAAAAGGGACGGCTGCAAAATAAAACAAAAAAGAAACAAACGTAACAAAGGCAGCAGAGGGTCAAAGCAACAACAACAACAACAATAACGAAAAACAAACCGTAAAATTAAAGCGCAAAATGCAAATAAACGAAACCTAATAAAAGCAATTTGTAAAATTAACTAAAACGCTTGTGCGCCCTCTTAGATCAAAGTGTAGAGTAAAGCGTTTAGCGGGGTGTGTTGGCTGGTAACTAAACAAGCAAAGCTGTGCTAATTTTTTGTAAATAAAACTACCGATCTACCGATCAAGCGATCAAGCGATTTGCCAGCCACACCAGCAACCAGCATCCAGTGCAAAATAAAACCCCCACTTGGAAAATCAACTGTGAAAATCAGCCACAAACTATACAGAAAAAGAAAAAAAACACAAAATTCAGCAAAAACACAAACTATAAACTGTGCCAAATTGCTGTGGCTGGAGATCGTGAGGCGCAAGGCGCAAAACAACAGTTGCAATTCAAACGGAATGCAAATTCAGAGCCAGTCCCAATGGTAATTACCCAGTTCCAGCCAGCCAGCTAGCCAGCGAACAGCAGCAACAGAATAACCAACGAGACCCCAAATACAAAAAAAAAATATAGCATTAGAATTCATCTCAAGAGCTCAGCATCACCGCATGTTGCTGCTTGCTTATTAAATTTGTGTAAAGCTGCACAAACACATACACACACTCTTTTTGTTGTGTGTGTATGTGTGTGTCTGTACAAGAGTCACGCGTTGAGGCGCTGTCTGTGCCCCTCTTGGTCATCAGAGAGCTTTGCTGCGCTGATTATTTGCTTAAATTGCTGCTAATAACATGACGTGGTGGCATTCAAAGAGAGATCGCCCCCCAGTGCTCCAAGACGCCCCATTTGCATGCAGAGCGAGCGATTCAAGCAACGATCTTCAAGACTCGACGTCTGTCCATCATTTGTTAATTTCTTCATGTTTAGATGTGCATGGTGGTGCACGGTGGTGCACGGTGGGTCACAGTGCAGGGGTATTTGAGACGATTGCCACCGTTTGCCAGAATGCGAATGCGAATGCGATTGTCTGTCTGTTGGCCCGGTTTTTCGTATGGGTTTCTCAGGCCAAATTGCAGCAAAATTAGTTGGCTTGTCTATTACACACACAGATTTCAACTGCAATTGCTGAGATGCAACTGCTGCAACTGCTGCTGCTTCTGCCAGAGAGATGTTGCATGTTGGGGCTGCAATTGGCAAATGTAAATGGCAAATGGTTCGGTTAGTTGCTCATAACTGCAGGGTATATAACACAGATATATAAATGTGTGTGTATGTGTACATGGAAAACTGATCCACTTGCCGCATGTGGCAATTATGGCCAACAATTACACATCCAATCATCCAATTGCTCCTGCACCTGATCTATAATTTGCATATGGCCAGTGAGTTACTTTTCACAGCTCGCGGCATCGTTTTTCGAAATTCAAATGCAATGCAACTACTGTATCTGTATTTATGTGCGTCTGCAACAAACTCAAAGTTAATGAAAGAATAATAAGGCTGGGTGACACTGACACGGCGTGTGGTCAAAATATCAAAGTCAACACTATGCCACAGGCAAGAGAGAACCAAACGGAACAGAACATGCAAAATGACACACAAAAGTCAACGAGAGATATCACAAATAAATAATGGAATGGAATTTCACGGTAAATGCAACAACAGCTCACAAAACAGTTGAGGAATGCAAACTCATATTTCTGTTATTGCTAGAATCGGGGTACAACAAAGGCAGGCAAAAAGTATGTCACCTACTTAAGGGAAATTCTTAAAATAAATAAGACGGCAAATCATTTTGTTTGTAGTGTAACTTAAAGAAGCACAAAACGAGATTCGGTCATGAAGCTATAGAGATTATATAAGTATGCTTCTACAGATATGCTCTGTTCAATTCAAAAATCATTAGTAGTTTTAAATAATATTTTTAAGCTAGCAAGTATTGTTTTAAAAGTTCCTTGCTTCCATATTTCCAACAGTTTGTGTTCCTGTATATTATCGAATATACATTTTGGGAGCAGGCGAGCAATCACATCTCAGCTCAATAAGGTATAATACATTCCTTTAGGGATTACGACGGCTCATTGTCATAGGCAACGACAAGTTCATCTGTATCAAAAGTTATAAGAACATTCAACTTGGCTGTCAACTTTTTTGGGCAACGGCTGGCGTCTCCAGTTAAGCACAACTAATGAGCGACAAGCCCAGAAAAGTGTCAGGCAACACCCACAATGAACCGCAAAGAACAGAATCAAAAACAAAAACAGAAACGAATCGAAAACACAAAACAAATTAAAGAAAACATTTTGTAAATGTCGAAAACGGAGAATTAATTAATTGCCAGCCAAAATAACAAAAACAACAGCTATTACACAGCACGTGTATCTGTTTATTTGAAAAGTTGTAGCCTTGGCATCCCCCTCAGAAACATGCGCCCCAAATAAATCAAGAGGAAGAATTGCAGTGTGTTTTTCTTAAGCAAGTCGGATTTGGTCTTGGCGCCATGCAGCTTAACCATAGCTAAAGATACAGTAAAAGATACACCGATACATTTACAAATTCAGTGCCTCGGTCTGTCTAAGCTGACTGACACTTTCTTCAGCCTGGGAAGCTTTAACCGTTACACAAAGTTGTTTGTTTGGGGCTAATCTCACTGATCGGTGTTCGGTGATCAGCATGGCGCTTGCAGAGATTATGATGAGCGCACGATTCTCTAGTTGGCTCTTGGTCTTTTGCTCTTGTTGAGGGCAAAAGAGATGATGCTGTTGCATGCATTCGTGCGCTACGCGAGTGCAACTAATTGCCGCACGTTCGCACCCAATTAGCGCCAACGAGTTGGGCAACAAGGCAACAACTAAGTGCAGCTATCAACACTTGCAGCTGCATCTTGTAAATATGCATGGTTTGTGTATCTTATAGATACTTTGGCATACCAGGAATTATGATTGCTGAGTATGTTTTGCTTCTCTCCGAATATTTATTGATTTACACGCGTCAAAATATTTGGCGGGGTAAAAAATAAAACTCAAACGGTGGCCTTAACCATTAAGTGGGGGGTGTTGACAAATGTCTTTTGTGTCGCAGGCACACATAGATACAACTGCAGCCGAATTTGCTGCCAACCGCAGACAGCAGATCGTCGCCCTTCACTTAAACAAAAAATGACGAGGCGCACAGTGGTACAAAACTTCTTTATTATAGAATTTATCTAAGAAACCACTTTGAAAGAGGTCCAAAATCGTACAAATAAATCTCAGTCAATATTTTTTATGTTTTTTATTTTTTATTTTATTTTTTATTGCATTGCATCCACTGTGCAACGTCAGCGACAACAATAGCAGCTGCTTGTAATTTTCACGCGGACTTAAAAAAAGGAAAGGAGAAAACATTTTTCACTTTACGTTGTCTTACGGGGGCGTTGCCAAAGACGCAGGGCGCGGTAACACGAGTGGGCTACCATTTGTATCTATCAACGCCGTCAGAGTGCAATTTGCGGTAGACACAATTATGAGTTCAGTTCCAGTTCGAGTTTGAGTTGCAATCGAAAGTCAATGCATTTGCCCGCAATGATGAGTGAATATGAATGAATATATTAATGAGCAGCGATTTGTCTATGCACTGAAATTTCACACCCACCCCTCCTTCATTTTCACCCACCCGCTTTTCAGCCCCTGTCACTGTCCTGCTGCCCATTTATGTAATGGCAAATTCAAGTGGGTGAATAATGGCCAAAATGTGTTTGGCTTTTATTGGTTTGGTCTGCAATCGTTTAATTAATTACGAGTTGCTTTCAATTTGGTTATTTATGAAACATTTTTAGAACTAACCCAACGTCAAATACTGATATATAGTACATACATTTCTTGACAAGTTATAATGAAATACACTTCTAAGAAATATAAAATCCTCGATTTTATCACTTTAATAGAATTTTTTATATTTTTTGTTATAAAAATATGGTTTAAGACGACCAAAACAGAGCCGATAAATGTCAAATCCCCAGATCTCAATAATAATGTATTTATATTTACTATAAAACGAGTGAAATATTTGCATTAAGCGCCCCTAGTAAGTGCAACATAATATTTTGGATCGAGCAACAGAATCCAGATATAATACGCTGATGCGCAGATCAGGACAAAGTTAGTCCAGCTGCACACGGATCTGAAAACTTTACCAGATGATCAAAGTTGATCAGCGTGTGTTTAGTGCGGCAAATCCGAAACTTAGCTTGGAATTTGTGCGCCCGAAAGCCAGTTGAAAATCCAAGATCAACGCTGGACTAGCGTTTGGCATGCGAAGAGGATCATACAGGATCTGCGGATCAACAAAATCACCGGATAGCGCATTTAATCCAATTAACGATACTGCGATACTCGCGGCCTTGCCTAAATTGTGGGCGGTTGAATGGCTAAGCTAGGTTGCAAGGCAGGTAGCCAACTGCCGCACTCATTGTGATCGCTTCTTGGAATGTTTTTGGTCCCTGCTCGTAAGCCAAAGAGTTCAACGCAATGTGGCAGGCAGCCCGAGTTGGCTGCTGATCTTGGATAAGTTGATTAATTAAAATTTTGCTCAGCTTTCAAACGATGCCCATTATTTAATGAGTTTTATGACAAGCCCCTGGGTGTGGCAAGTGGCGGCCTGACAGAATGAGTGGGCTTCGTGAGCTTCACATTCAGTTTCGGGGGAACTCATATTTGGATTCGAGGCGCGACAACTGCCGCAAATTAGCGCAATTCGCGTGGAGCGTGGGATGCACGCCAAATATTTTATTAGCTCATTATGCAAAACGAATTGGCATTAATATTAAAAAAAAAAAAAGAGTGAACAAAGCAAAGCCAATGGCAGCTAAATATAGTATATGAAAATCTCCAGCGATAAATGAACAACTTAAAGAGCCATAAACGGCATTCAGAGAGTTAAGAAAAAAAGATATGAGAGAAAGAATAAAATTAGTATTTATTAAATCCTAAGACAGAGGATGAGCGAACAATAATAGAAGTTGAATAAAAAGACACAAGATTAAAATGTATCTTATTACCATTTACAGCCGAGAATAAAAAACATAACAAAAAGGTTTATATTATATAAATTTAATTTTATTTATTCAAAAAACTTAAATTATCAAAAAGAAGGAAAAACGTTTTGTTGTTTTTGCTGCCTTTGATAACCTTTTCAACCTTCCGTAGATCTATTCTAAATATTCTGTTCGGCACTTTAGGTAGAGCCTCGCGCCGATTGTGTGTCGATTGGTCACGCTGATCGCCGGAAAACCGCATTGAAATTACGCCAGGACCTGCCCAAGTTCCATAATTGCGGTAATGCCGATAATCTGTTGCTTCTACCAGCCACAGCGGCTGCAAAACAACTACTCTCTCTTTCTCCCACTCATCTCTTCGGTAGCTGCCGAGGTTTCCATCGCCCATTGCCTGTTGGTCTGCACATTACGAGCGTTTAATCCCATGGACCGCCCACTCATAAAGTTGAGTCAGCTTCTAATTGTTTGTTGGCCCGAAAGGATTGGCAATGGGCCCGAAGCGAAGCGAGCATCGATAATTGGATTAAATACGCGACGGCAAGGAACTCTCGGTGATCCTATAGTTAGTCCAGCGCTGATCTCGGATTTCCACTGGCTTTGAGGCGCACAAATTCCAAGTTAAGTTTCGGATTTGCTGCAACTAAACAGATGATGCTGAAGCTGCAACTGAAAACAGCAGATCCTTTAACTAAGCGCTCAATTGGCTGCGATACAAATCCAAAATATTTATTTGCATTTAATTAAGTCGCAAGCTTAGCGACGGAAAATCGGAAGTGGAAAGTATCAAAGGCACATGCAGAGGTCACGCGGCACATAAATTCGCGCAATTAAAATTCAATTAAAATTTCTCTTTTGCAACCTAAAAAAAACAAAGGGCCACCAAAAAAATTATGGCAACCCTTTTTTTGGCAGCGCATCTCCAAGGCAGTCTGGACGAAAATTTTAATTAAATCAGTGCCACGTTGTCGTTGCCGTCGCACCAAAAATGCTCAATTATTAAAACAAATAATGCCAATTAGTTGTGTCAACATTGAGAGTCGCCACAACGCTGACAGTCTGCCTGGAGTCTCTACTGATACATACATATATACTCCCAATTATGATGCGCTAAAGAGCCAGTCAGGAGTCGTGGGGTGGACAGACAACAACAACAAAAAGCAGCTGCTTTAATTGACACTCTGATGCCGCCGCCATCATCGCCATTAACTGGCCCCCACAACACACATTGCTGCCCCCACACCCCCCTCCCCAACTCACCACTCCACGCGCAAAAGTGCACAGAAATCAGAGATGAGACAATCGCTGCCTCCTCATTTGTGCGTCTAATAAAAACGCTAACGAGACACACATACGCACACACACACACACCCATATGAGAGTATTGCTTACATTAGCTCAAAACTCTTAGGCGGCGCAATCAATTCCCTTTTGATTCCAAATTCAAGTGCGGGGGGGAATGCTGCATCGAAATATATATGTACATACGTACATATATCCATAGCTGTAGAGCTGTTGTAACTGTTACTAGACAGTGACAGAGACAGCCAACCAGATATGACCATTCACTCACACTCACTCACACACACAGTGTCCCATTCTCTCTCACTCTCCGGCAAAGCCGTGCAAAGTACTCGTGATAATGAGCTCCATCTCGTTGGCAATTATTAAATGAATTGGATTTATACTTTGTTGCCGGCAGCAGCAGCAGCACCACCACCAGCAACAACATCAACAATAATAAAAACAACAAACTCGTTAAACTGCCGCCCCCTTTAAACAGTTAAGCTCTCTTTCGCTCGCTGCCTCTTTCTCTGCCTCCTTCTCTGTTGCTCACTCACTGAGCTGGCCAGCCAATGGCAAACGTTTGCCTCTTTCTGTTTTATCTGCGCTGTGAGTGTGGAACGTGGAAATGGTTTGGTTTGTGGAACGCATTCGGCTAGCGCTGCAGTTTTACATGGCTGAACTTTGTATATACATATATACATACATATGTACACAGTTACATATGAACGCTATTTATATACACTTTAAAAACACACACACTTAGCTTAAGCTTTCATTATGTATCCTTTGTCTATATTAAGTTGATAATTTAAATTGAAGTGGCTTTAATTAGTTGCAAAATGGACGTGTGATTTTTCGTTCGTTTCTTTAACTTTTTGGCGCTCTTGGCGCTAGGCGCGTAAGCAAACGAAATCAATGGAATATCGCAGGCAAATAATGAACAAAGTTTAATGATTGCTGTTGGCCATGGCTTTGGTCACATTTCAATTACGTACAGCAAAAAAAATAAAAATATGCAACACGCCTTTTTCGCCATTGGCAATGCGAAATCTGCATGAGCCCAACCAAAGCAACTACTAAAACGGCGATAACCTTTTGCCAGAGAGCGCCAAAACAGCAATGGCGTCGATGATGATGATGATGATGATGATGAGGAAGAAGCAGAATCGTTGCAGGCGCAAACTCATTGTCTGACTAATTAAATGATTTATCCCGAAACGTGAGGCAGCCAAACACTTTGCAGCAGGCAGACAACAACAACCACAGCAGCAGCAGAACAAGAATCCAGCTGGCAACAAAAACCAATTACAATTACCGCACCCAAAGGTGCCACAAAAACATATCACACACACACACACACACAGTCAGAGACAAGCTGCACAAATGCAGCAGGAGAGGAACAAACTGAAGAACCAGAACATAATCTGGGGAGAGTAAGAGCAGCGACGACAGTCAGGAAACTTTATCTAGATGCATACAAATCCGCAGCACAAAGCTCACGTCAATTTATTTGCCAGCCTCGGCAGTCTGTCGAGATGCTCGACAAAAAGAGACCGAGAGAGAGAGAAAGAGGAGCTAAGCTCTGGAGGGCTCCCTATACATATGTATACAAATATATATTTAACTATGTATGCCAATGCCAATGATGACGATGACGATGTCGATGTTGGCGCTGCATGTTTTATGCCTCCTCTGCAGCTTTAACGAGGTGTTTATTTTCACAACTCTCAGGGCCGAAGGAGGATGCTAAGCTGTTTGTATCCATGTCTCCTAGGAGTGTAAATGTGTATGCGTGCGATTGCAGCAGTTGCTCTTTATTGAAGGTGCAGAAACCAACGAGGGCCCGCCCATTTTCGTGTTGCCGAGTCTTGGGGAGCCACAACATGATGAAGATTCGATGCCCGATGACGATGCACTTCGTGCATCATTTTCTGCACCAAGCAGGGGCAATAGGCCAAAAGGGATGCTGGCCAAGAGCGTGAGGAGCCAGCAAAGCCACTTTGACTGCGGAGCGTCTATGAATAAAGGCAATGATGTTGACGCCGTCGCAGAAACGTGAGTACTGTGGTTAAAGTTTCTTTAAATTCGCATTTTATTTCAAATATTTTTAAAAATTGGTATTTAATACTAAACACAAAATTATTTTAAAAATCTCTTCTCCTTACAAAACAAAGAACTCACAAAAAAAGGAGCCACATGAGCAATAATATTTCTTTATTTGGTTCATTATATTTTTAAAATTTATCTGTGATTTTTTTCTTAATAAAAAATAAGATAGCTCCATGATTTGTTTTATTATTAATTAATTCATTCAATTAAACACCGCTCATAATATAACCGTAACAAAAGCTTACGTTCGTTTCAATAACTTTCTGTCTTACAACAACCACTGTGCCCATGTTGCTCTGACTGCCCACTTTCCAATAGCGCCTCACACCACCACCAACGACCAGCACCAACACAATCAGCTCACACAGTGTGCTCTCTGCCAGCAGCAAGTTAGGCACTAAAACCACAAACGCTTTAATGATGCTGTTTTGTTTAGCGCAAATTGTTTGTTTCGCTGTCATAAACTGGTGCGAAAAATGGCCAAGCGCTGCCCCGCGGAGCGCGAGAGCAGTGCCAAAAGAGAAAAGCAGAGAGAACGCAAGAGAGAGCGCCAAATGTGGACCAGACTTCACTAACACACACATGTACATTGTGAGTTTTGGTTAGGGAGCAGGTTTTGTGAAGCGGTTTATTTATCTGCGCTGCTTTGGCGCATGCGCCAAACGCCATGGGGGCAAGCGAGACAACAACAGGGCGACACATTTGCCAGCTCCCCGTTGGAACGCGAGCCGCTAGGCCGAAAAAATAAAATGAAGCGACAGCCAGTTTGCTTTTGTGATTTTCTGTGCCCGAGACACACAATCCGCTCGCGCGTTTAGCGGCAGCCGCCACGCGACCGCAAAATTCACGTTTCTACAAAACACTCAATACTCGACTCTCGATTTGCCGACGCCCCCACCAGAGACAACAACAACAATAACAACAGCAGCAATAGCAGCAGCAGCACCAGCAGCAGAGCTGGCCATTAGACGCCTTTAGACGCGCTCGCATAATGCTAATGGCGTTGACAGTGCTCATCAACAACGCGACGACCGCAATCGATGTCGGACGTAGCCGTCAATTGTTAAGTGAAGTGCGACGGCAACGCTTCAGTGGCACCACCGTTGAATACGCGCTCCAGTTTATCAATGTCAACGACGGATGCCAATCGTTGATGCATTCAACTTAACTATTGTATCAACAACTACTGTTTATGTGCTTTCTCGTGTGTGTTTGTGCATTTGTGTTTGTGTTGACCGCATCTGAGAACGGATCCCGGATCCCGGACCCATCATCAACTGTTTGTCCCTTGTGCGGTATTTTCAATTAACCGTCTCTCGATTTGTTTGCCAAATGGTCACGTGCGGTAGACAAGCGTTCAATATGCTGCCGATGGCGCCGACGAATCCTTTTGTGGTTTCCGTTAGCTCCGCAACAGCAACGTCCGCCCCAGCAACATCAGCAGCGCCGGGCTCCACCGGAAGCAGCAAGCCAAAGTTGGCCTTCAGCATTGACTCCATTGTCGGAGCGGAGTCGACCCCGCCAGCAAAACCACCACCGCCACCGCCTCCGACGCAACGTGTTAGCGTCATTGCATCGCCAGCACATGGTGAGAGTCCAGTGGTGGCTTCACCCACATCACCCCCAATTGAGCGGCGAACTCCTCGTGGTTTCATCTATTGCCGGCGACGCGTCTCTCTGGATGATCGTTCACGGAGTCCACCACCGCCGTCGGCTAGCCGATCCCCATCACCATTGGGTGCTGTTCCTAGCGCGCCCATTGCGCTTCCCGGACTTATTCGTCCATTGCCGCTGCCACCAGCTCAAAATCTAGCTTTACTTGGCGCTCCATCACGCACCACAGACAGCGTATCACCCACTGGCACGGCACCAAACAATCCATCGCCGGTCAGACCCACAGCAGCGGCTCCACCGCCATTCCTTGCTGCCCAGTTTCATATGGCCGCCGCTCTGGCGCACCATCATCAACAGCAGCAACAACAACAGCAGCAGCAGCAGCAACAGCATCCTCACCATCCGCAAGTGCCAACGGGACCACATCATGGCCCACCTCCGCCGCATCTGATGCCTGGACATCCGCTGGGCATATTTCCAGGTGGTCCACATCCTGGTCATCCGCCGCCCCATGGGCATCACCCATTTGTGACTGCTCCCCATCTAATTCGTGATAGCTATCCGCTGTATCCCTGGCTACTAAGTCGACACGGACGCATCTTTCCACGTTTCCCAGGCAGTAAGTACTCACGAAAAAGCATTTGAAGCGTCAAAAGATGTTTTATTCCATTATTGAGGCTTATATCTTTTTGTTTTATTTGCATCTCAATGGCCATAAACTTGATTTTAAGCCAAGAGAAAATTTGTTTGCCATTTTGCATCCAAAACTTATTTTGTCCCATGATAAATTTAGAATTTATCAATAACTTGAACACGAATTGGATAAGTCTACTTCATAGGTAAAATTCTTAGCTGCAAAATACAAATACATCAAGACTTCCAGTAAAGGGTTCTTTGTAAACTTGGTTAAAATATTTAAAATAAAATATGTAGTAAGAAACAATTAAACCAAAACTAAGATCAAAAATATTATTTTTTACGGTATAAAAAATTTCCCTGGCTCATTTAACATAAAAGTGGCAACATTCTCATTAAAAAAAAACATCTAACAACTTTTGCATTTTTAATTTGTTATTCAGAGTTAATCCATTATAAGTAAGTATAAGCCAAACCAAAACAACGTTTAAAGTATGCAGAAACTGGTCAACAAGCTGCACAGAACTAAAACAATTAAATTAATTACTTAAAACAATCGTGCACAACATATAAAAATCAGCATGCATTACGTTCAATATCCACGTGTAGCCAAACCCTTTTAAAATTAAAAGTTGCAATTGGAAACTAACTGAATATAAATAATCTTCGAGTGATATTTTCTAAACCACGCAATAAAGCACTTAAAAGTAGCAACTGTTGTCGTTGTTCTTGTTGTTGTTGGCTGCACCTTATAATTAAAGTTAAATAAGCAAATTGCAAACATTTATTACAAGTTAATTAGACGTCTATCAGCCTCATCATCATCAACAGCAGCAGCAGCAGCAGCAGCGGCAGCAAAAGCAAGAAAAGGCAATGACCATTTTGAGTATAGGGGCAGGGGTAAGTGGGGGGTTGGAGATTATGTGTGGCAAACAGAGCCAAACCAAACCGAACCCATTTTCATAAGTATTTCTCAAACAAATTACATTTTAATTAAATTGTTTAAACAACATTACACACATCGTTAGGTCAAGCAGCGTACCTAAATGCCCAGCCAACTGTGTGTATGCATGTGTGTGTGTGTGTTAGTATGTGTGTGTGGACTCAAAATAACCAATTAATGGCGCTTGAAAGCGACGGCGCCACTCACTGGAGAGCAGAGAAAGAGTGAGCCCCTACGGTGTATATGTAACACAGACATAATGCGGTAGTAAAAAAAAATATTTGAAAAAAAAAATGTGCAACGAGTGAAATGTTAATGCGTTTTTAATTGAGGTTTTG
Source organism: Scaptomyza graminum (assembly GCA_018901835.1). NCBI lineage: Eukaryota > Metazoa > Arthropoda > Insecta > Diptera > Drosophilidae > Scaptomyza > Scaptomyza graminum. Next base: position 5,786,756 of record JAEIFL010000303.1, read on the forward strand.
GGGCATCCAAGCAAACACACACACACACAGACAGAGAAGGACTGAAAAGCAGCACAAGGCAAAAGTCAAATTCTCATTTACCAGTTACCAGTTCACATTTGCTCGACATTGTCGTTCTACTCCTCATCCACTCATCCATCCATTTGCAGAGTTATATCCCAAAAAACCGCATGCACCTCACAAACACTGTCATTTATTACTATTATTATTTAACCTTTTTATGCTGAGTTCTGTTTGAATACTTTTTTTTTATGTGTTGTTTTCGCTCTGCTCTCATTATTACAATTTGAATTTTCATGCAGCGCCATTTCTCACATGTTAAGTACACGAAGTTAAGAACGTTTTTTTTATATTCCATTTTTTTTTTGGCTCAAATTATTTTCGGCACACTCACACGCCTTTCACCTGCTTTCAACGGACTCTGTTACGCCTTAATTATGTTGTATGATGTTCCATTATAAAAAGCAGGCGTTGTTTAATTTATTTTTTTTTTCGTCAGCGTTTTTTTTTTTTTTTGGTTTCGGTATCGTTAGTTAAGTGCTGTAATTTTCGCTTGATTTATGAACGTGAAAATGGAAATGTCAATGTTTCGCATAACGATTTCATTAATTGTTATATTGTATTATGGAAGGGCTTAAGGTGTAGGAAGTGAAAGATCATGATAATAATGATGATGACAGCTTAATTAGAGCTGTTACAACCAACTCGAACATAAAGCGAGCTGTTTTTATTCTCGTAGTTAAAGGATTGAATAACATATGAATGAAAACGGGTTGCTAGTAATATACAGAGAATTTATTTCTTAGAATTCGGTGATAAACCTTGACGAAATTCTTCCGATTTACATTTCACTGAACAAAAGTCAACTGCAAATAAATATGTAGTTTCATTTTATTATTCAACCCCTAACTATATAATCTGTATAATCAACTACGTACTGATGACAATTTTATTTATTATCACGACGAATTCTTAACTGACAGAATATTTGATTGCGACTTTTGATTGTTGTTTTAGTCTGTGATGTCAATGTCCTGCGGGGTAATTGCAATTCCTGCAACGATTGCCAATAAATTAATGAAAAAATCATGAAAGCATTAAACTTAAGCCGATACACAGTCAGAAATAAAATAAAAAATAAACACATAAAAAGTCGCAATTGTACATAAGTGATAAATAATAAGGTGAACAAAAAAACACACACAAGCAGCTTCGATTGATCAGTGGCTGGGGAAGGGAGCTGAAAATGGCAACTGAGCCAGCCAGCCACTTCAATCATATTGCAACAAAAACTAAAGTATATAAATGACAGCTGACAAGGGTGTGAGCAGCAGCAACAACAACAACAACAAAAGCAAAAGCAAAGCGGACACATCAATTAATTGTCAATTGCGCGTTTTTTCGCACGGCGGTTTCTTTGTGCGCCATAAAAAAAATAAAATAATATAAACTGATCGAGAAACTCAACGAGCAACCCGCGCAGAGTTCATTGAGAGAAAAACGTTCGATGAGTGGAGGACAGGACAGTCTATGAAAAAATAATTAAGTGGCCATTGTGTGGCGCACAACTATCAATTATAAGTCGTGCAGTTGTTGCTGCTGCCACAGTTGCAGTTGCAGTTGCATCTTGTTGCCGGCGTTGTTAGCTGTCAAATGTAACAAATGTCAGGCAATCGGTAGGCAGCAGCATTAAATAAAAAAAAGTGGATCACGGCAAAACAGTTTGCGGGCAATTGTTTGTCAAGTTCGAGGCACACGCATCTCGCGCCGAACTAAGTCGCTAGCATCTGTCAGATACAAGATACACACTCACACACACACATTTATGAAGTGTCAAATTGACAAGTTCTCGCTCGCTTCTTGTTTGTCGTTTGCTCTTGTTGTTTTGCCAGGCTAAGCACTAACAAGATAGAAAATACAACCAGATACACAAGTTGAATTCATATGCTCTGCTGCCTGAGAAAGGCCTGAACTAATGCTCTGGCTTTTGTTCTGTGTTTATTTATTTGTTGTATTTGTTTGTATTGTGAGGGATTTAGCTTCTGCTGTGTGTTGCGCCCTGAGCTAAATATCCCTGTGCGCTGTGTTATCCTTTGCCAATTTGCAAAGTCAATATTGATTTTGTAATGTGACAAGCTAAAAAGAGTTTCCTGCAGGTGATGGAACTTATAGATTAGCTACCTACTTCTTACCTAATCATTATAATTATGGAAAAGCTGGCTGCTGTGTTTCGATTCGTTTCTTTTCGTTGCAAATCTCAGCTGCATCTTGAACAGTAGCTTTTATATCCATAACCATATCAATATTCAAATTGTGGCTCAATTGAAAATTTGCTAACTCCATGCAGCATCACGTGAGAGCTTTCGAGCTTCGAAACTGAGAAGAGTCCAGAGCCATAAGCCACTGGCTTATTCCAGAAATCGTGATAAACGTCAAAATATCACGTTGTGCGAAAGGGCCCCCAAGCTTGAACAATGGGGCCATGTCGGTGCATCGAAGGAGGCGTCGTTGGCGGCTTTTGTCGACATTTAGGCGCGCTAAAGTGTTCAACTTGGCGTTCAGCCGAGGACAGAAACCATCCAGGTCCACATCCCAGCTCTGACTCTGGCGGCTTCTGCGCAATTGTTTCGCTTATCAGCGATGTTGAGACATGGCAGACACAGCGCCGACGCCGCCGACAGCAGAAGCGGCACGATCCATTGGCCTTTGTATTGTACATTTTTTGCTTTTTATTTTGGTTGTGTGTAGGTTCCATGTCTGGAAATTTGTTTATTGTTTTGTAATGAGTTTGCCCAGGTCTGAATGTGCGGCATCTTTCAGGCTTTTGCCGCATTCGCGGAAATCATAAGCAGCAAATTGAGGAGACCATGTCGCCTAATTGGCAATTCCACCACCACCAACACCAAGACCATCAACAGCACCACCACCAATATGAATGAAGGCAAAACCTTTATGCGGTTGGTGGCTGTGTGTGTGTGTGTGTGTGTGTGTGTGTCTGTGTTGCCAGTAATTAACAAATTATAGCGCCAATTTTATTGTGCTGGTCACGCTGGCACAGCCATTTCGTAAAGGCGGCCATGTTTGTATTACTCTCAACACCCGATGACAACCCAGAAAACAAGCTGCGTCACGCTTGGAAAAGCGCTACAAAATTTGAAGTCAACAGAAGTGTGAAAGCTATAAAAAGCAAAAGATTAATAGCGGCGTTCATAATTGCCAATACTTTAGTAAGCCACTTTAGTAAGTTTTTAAGTTGTTTAATTAGCTTTAATTTTTTGACATGTTAGAAATATGTTTCACAAGATGATAATTTATTTTGCAATTCAGCTTTTAGCAACTTTACCATTTTTCTATGTTTTAAATTTTAAAATTGTTTGAGCTTTAAAGTGAATTTAGTCGAGCTTTGTTGATCAAACACACATTATAAATATCCAAACGATATTTGAATGTCTAACATCGTTAGCTTGTTAAGAAATTATGTAAAAATAAAATTCATTTAGAACCCTTACTGAGCCACACATCTATCTTTATCTACCACCTTTGCAGACTTCCTGCTCCAACCCTTCCGCAAACCAAAACGGGTTCGAACCGCATTCTCGCCGACGCAATTGCTTAAGCTGGAGCACGCCTTTGAGGGCAATCATTATGTGGTGGGTGCGGAGCGTAAGCAGCTGGCCCAAGGACTAAGCTTAACTGAGACGCAGGTAAGCAGAAACAGCCCCATTCCCATTTACAACCCACAAAAGGGCGGGCTAACCCTTTCGTTGGCTGTGCTTAATGCGCATCAAATTCAATAAATTCCTTGCCCAATCGGACCGACTCAACCCCCTTTTTAGCGGGTGCAACCCCTTATGGCCGAGCGTTAAGTGATTGCATGTCAGCTGGTCGTTAGCCCACCAAGTGCCGGGAGTTACCAAGTTATTAGCGCTAAGAGGAGGCAATCCAAGGGGTGGGTACCTCTGGGCATAGCTGGGCGGCAGGCGCAGGCAGGCAAATAGAATTAAAAGACTCGTTAAACTTATTTACGACCTACTGCAAAGGGTTGAGCTCCCCAATCATTGCACTGCACTTAACTTAACTGAGAATCAAGTACTAAAGTTTTATGTGTGTGTTTCTCTCGCCCGGGCAGGTCAAAGTCTGGTTCCAGAACCGTCGCACCAAGCACAAGCGCATGCAACAAGAGGGCGGCGACAGCAGCGATACAAAGAGCAACAAGGGCAGCTCCTCCGGCGGCGGTGGTGGTGGAGGCAGTGGCGATGGTGATGACGATGCCAAGCACGAGGGTTCGCAGCACAGCTCTACGGATGTGGAGGACGAAGAGGACATTGAAGAGGATGATGAGGATGAAGTGATCGATATGGATGACTATGGCAGCGATCTGGATGCCGAGGAGCATCAACGTCTGCGCGAACAGTTCCAGCAGCAAATTGCACAGCATCAGCAACAGTTGTTGCAGCAGCAAGGTGAAGCAGCTGCTCTGACACCACAACAGCAGCAACAGTTGCTGCAACACCATCAGCAACATCTGCAGCAGCAGCAGCACTTCATGCAACAGCAACAAATATACTTGCTAGAGAAAGAGCGGGAGCGGCAAAGGGAGCGTGAACGGGAGCGAGAAAAGCAATAGAAGCCATATTCATTGAATTGGCCAATTAAAACAAAATATGTGTCAGCGACTTTGAGTTCCTTTCTTTTGTAAATTACCTAATTTAAAGTGTATAAATTAATTTAAAACATTAATTTAATATTTTATGATACTTAAGATGTGTGACTATAAATGTGTATGTAAAGAAGCTAGAAAAAGAAAACAAGTAAATACTTATCCAACGGAATCTTCCTTCTCTATTTGCCGAGGAAAATAGTTTAAAATGGGCGGAAAAAAACTTTTTTTTATTGCAAATGGAAACACACTATCGAAAATCGTTTAAACATTTTTTCATCATTTAAAAAAAAAAGTATGACTTCGTATTTGTTCAACAACTTGATTGATTTGTTAGGGTATAATGCATGTGCATGCATTGCCATTGATTGGATCTAGTTGCAGCCCTTCTAGCAAATTGTATATAATGATAACCCGACCATAATAAATATCGATCAGCTGCCAAAGAGCAATCAGTCAGTCAGACAGTCAGTGAGCAATCCATGACATGCACAAATGCTAACAAGCGCCCTTATTGAGTTGTCGATGTGGATAATGTTGTTGTTGGGTCAAAATGCTGGCAAAGCTAAGCACGTTGTGTGCTAAACGTTGACAGTAAAAATGCAATCAACAATTACGAATTACGAGTTACGGTCTCATAAAGCGGCCAAAAAATAAACGTCAGTCAATAACGGAACGAAGAATTGATTGGATGCCAAAGCAGACTAAGACTAAGACCCCAAACGAGCCAACAACCATGCAAAATTGATATTAAAATGCAAACGATTGACTATAAAAATTATTTACTACTATATATAAATAAGGATTGAGCGCCCCGGGCGCGTCGTTTCAACTGGCGCAATATGCATATCGAGCAAGCAGCTAATGGCCAAGCAATTTGGCGTCATTTAAACGTGAAACGTGAAATAAACCAAAAAATTAAACTGACAAAAACCGGAGCAAAAAACAAAAATCAAGACAGACAGACAGCCAGAAGGAGACAGCTAGAGAGAAAGGGAGAGCGAGAGAGATCGACTCGTGCCCGGCAGCTAACCCAAAGTACAATATAAATAAATTTCGTTTTTGATATGGCAAATTTCGTCCGAATGTTGTATATGTAAGCGAGGGCTTCCACTGAAAAAAACTTAAAATTAAACAGTGCAAAAACCGCCAGACAAAAGTTCAAGGTAATTGCCGTTGTCAAAGCAGCGCAACGGAAAGTGGGCGTGACCCGTGTGGAAACTTGGCCAACAATTTATGGGCCACTTGAGTACAAGCAAAGGGTGTTGAGGTTGCACGCGAGCAAGCAGCTAGAACTGGGTGGCAACAAAAAGCGGAACCCACAGAGACTTGAGCACTTGGAAGGAATACTTGAGTCTGTCTACGGGGTCGACGAGTGCCTGGAAATTCTCGTATTTTGCATAAACGATGTGAGAATTACTTAATTGCTATTAGAGTGGGCTGTTGTATGGAAAGCAAGTGTATGGGAGAGGCGTTTCTCAATGGTGAAATTTATGAGCATTTAGGCATAAAAAAAACACACACACACACCCAGCAACAAAAGCCAACAAACCTAGAGACAATGAAGTTGTCTACTGCAGTTGTGGCATGGCCCGAATGGGAAGAGGAAAGTGCAGGTGCTGTTGGATAAACGGAAGGGGTAACTATTATTATTACAATATGCATATGTACATATCCTCTTTGGGTTTATGTCAGTTGCTTTGTTGGAGGTACTTTTTTTTCTAGCTACATATAAATATAACAAACAATCAACAATTTAAGGGGGAGGGGAATGGGAAGGAAGATGAAATTCTATAGCAAATATAAGCTTTGATTAAATAATATTTTAAGCCGCAGTAGTAACTCTTCTATTAAGATATTGCTGAATAATTAAAAACTTTCGAATATAAAAAAAGTAAGGTTATGTAAAAGTCAAATCGGAAACCATGAATAAATTAAAGGAAAACATTTGCAAAAGAACAGAGTATCTAACCTTATAGTCAGCTAAAAGTAAGTAGCAAAAAATATGGCAAAATAAATGCCTCATACTCATAGTATATTATTATTTATAAGTTGTAAGCATATATGCTTAAATGTTTTGTAAGCCCAAAGAGTGTGGCAAAGTATTTCGTTTGATTTTGGCGTGTCTACAACAACGGCGACGACTTTGAAAACAAATTTGCGCAAATGAGCCGGGGGAAATGAGAGGGGAAATGGCTTTCAGCCAAATCAACAACCAAACCGTCAACTGGCTGAAGTTGCCAGCCAGTTGAGGCAGGCACTTGGAGCATATTAAGGGCGTCATTAGTGCAGCAGGCAGTGCAAATTTGACAACAGCAGGTGAACGGGGAATGAGTATCATAGTGAGGGAAGGAGGAAGGAGAGCGGGGAACCAAGTCTGATGGCCTGACACATGCTGCAGTGCAGCGGACGTGCCGGCGACAGCGTAGGCGTCTCAGTAGTTTGGAACCGTTGTTGTAGTTGTTGACTTTTGCTATTTAGCGGCCATTTGTATGGCAAGAGGTGGCCAATATGCAAACGGAATTGCAGTTTAAACTGCATTTGGCGCATTTTATGAGCCAGCCCGCAACGTGGGCGGTCCATTGGTTTTGGTCGTCGATTAATAAAGAAAAGCATGGGTAATGCTCTTGGTACACATACAGGTACAGGTACAAAAGTATTACTTTCTTACTTTATGCTATTTTTTGTGGCACAATTCGATATCGAGCAATGCCCCAGACCCCGTTTCGGTCATAAATCAGCAACAGACGCAGAAAGAGAGACTTCCAAGACTTGGCACCTAGGTGCCAACGGGATAGTTGCACTTTTGTGGCGCCTCTTGCCGCCACATAAATTCAATTGAAATGAGCAGAGCGCCGCCAAGACGCCAGCTTTAAACTCTGGTTTTGGGTTGAGTTGGGTCTAGGTCTAAAATGCCCAGCAAAGGCGTTACCCATTTTGCAGCCTAGGACCAAGGCGTCAATTGGCAAATTGGATTCCATGACAGCCAAGAGGAAAAGTTAATTTGCAGCAACCATAAATAATACAGTAATCAAACTTGCAACTGAAATAAAGTGTTTGAAAGGTGAAAGCTTCCAGTTTGCCAGTTGGAATGTGATCAGCACTTTGGCTTGGAGATACTCATTTTAACTGGTGTCAATTGGAAAAGACTGATGACTACGTTTTTAATGCATTTTTAATTGCTTCAGGCAAGAGTTGTTTCCATTTAAAATATAAACTTCAAGCTTTCAGGTACTTTCAAAAAGTATCCACAAGGTAACCCTTTTCTCTTGCGTTACAATGAATAAAATATTTGTATAATAAATTAAATAAAATTAAATGCAAGTTTAACATTTAATTAATAGTTAATAAAGTAAATTGCAGCGTTTCAATTGCAACTAAAACAAGTAATTATAGTTCTTATGTAGTATGTTGTTGTTGCAATTTGCATAGCCTAACAAATTATAATTGTACATAGTTTATGGACATTTTGAACAGATACTAATTTGCAGATCGTGTGGAAAATTGTTGGTGGCGCGTGCATTTCACTCAAAATCTCATGACAAAAAATGCACATACATAATGTAAGGCGCAAATTTTTCGAGCACGCCAACGCAGCAATTTCAACGCAACAACTACAACAATAACAAATTCAATTTAATGGCTTTCGGCTTTATTTGAAAACTCATTTTCTGGAAATTAATGAGCGCTCATTTGGCGCTCATTCAGCCACGCCCACAATGCGCACGCAAGGCGCGCAGAGAGAGCCAAGCTATAGCCAGAGTGTCCAGAGCTAAAGAGCTTTTGTAGAATCTGCCTTAGTTATATTTATAAATTAATGACACAAGACAAATGGCAAACGATTTGTATTAAAAGGCGCTTTCAAGAAATTGGGCGCCGTCCTCTCTAAATGAGTTTTGGTTTAAGTATTTCTCTTCTTCTTTATTTGCTTTTTTCTGGTCAGGGGTGGTCCTCAATAGAGCAAACTAAATGATGATCCCGAATGGGTGTGCAACATGAAGACACTGACGGATATTTTTAATGTGATGTGCCCTCAAATTGATGTAGTTCAAGGAGTGGCAGTTTTAGTATGCAGCTTTTTTTCAACTTATCAATTATAATTTAAGCACAATTGAAATTTTTCTACCCTTTGCCGTTGAGTAATGATGATGATGATATGTCGGTGTAAGCGGTCAATTTGGTTAACTGGATCACAGAGCATTAAAAGCCAAGAATAGCCAAAATAGTTTTATGTTTAAAAAGAAAAATTTCAAAAGTAATCAATTAAACATAATTAAATTAAGAATGTTTAATGAAAGCAAAATCTTGCTAAAACAAAAAAAAATGTTGTTTAACTCTCCCTTCTAAAAACCAAACCTTTTGAATACTCTTACAGCATAACATGCGAGCATGGCAAAGTTCAAGTTCGAACAACCTGTTTGAACAATTAGCCAATTAACCTTTGTCCCGGATTGCTCACAAGGAGCTCACAATTGGCTATATTAAAATCAATAAGCTTGTTTGCGATGTGGGCGCTAACACGCCCCCATAACATGCGGCAAGCTCACTTTAAAAGCCATTTCGCATTGTCGCCGTCAGCGGCTGATGTTACCAAACAGCGGGAGGAGGTTTCTGTACAAAGGCTTAATGTGGGCGTGGCATGGCGAGAATCGCAAAAACTTTGACTAACACAGTCAATAAATCTAGGCAAAAGTTGTGTTGTAAAAGCGACGTCGCGTTGGGCAACTACTTTAAAATAATTAGTGGGTGCAGCCCCAGCAACTAAACTAAACTAAACTCAACTGAACTGCACCGAACTGAAGTTAACGTTTTGTTGAGTTTGCGGCTCTGACAATCGACCAAATTATGGGGTCGCATTCCCAATAATCCAATGCACTGAAGGTTGCTGCACAGAAAACCAAGTTTGAATACAATTCAATTAAATTTAGCGCAGCGTGAGGCAAAAATTTAATCTCGGTTTCTTCTAACTAACAAGATCTTACTAAGAGCTTAAATCTTAAGAAAACAATCAAGATCAATATGTGCCTCACTAATTTTTCTCACTGTGTAGAAGTAGAGGTAGTAAGTGCACCTGGCAATTCAGCAATCAGCAGTAAATGTTAAATCACAATAGCAGCTGGCACAATGGGTTGCTTATTAACACTTTTGTGTCTTTTGTTTAGTTTCTCAGTTTTAATATCCAACTGAGGTGAATTACTATATTGTTAATTCTGCGTAATAAACGACAAGAAGTCTAAGGTGTGAATTCGACTGTGCGGTTCTCGTTTTATTTTATGGCCTGTAATTTTATCAAAAATAAAATGTTCAGCCCTGCAAATGCTGGTTAAATAAACTTAAGTTAATTAACTGCTGGCTGGCATTAATTTATGCAACATGATTAATTACACCAAAAAACGAACTGGCAGCAGGCGTCTTTTGGACGTTGTTGCAGTTGCAACTGGCCCTTGGCCATTGGCCTGTCTGTCAGTCTGGTCAGCTACCGGGAGGCAAGACGCGTCTGTCTGTTCCATGGTGCTTTGGTGGTGCAATTTGCACGCATTCTTAGTGGGCACCACAGCTGCGCCAACCAGTTTAAACGCCATTGGTCATTTGCAATAGCAACAGCAACAACTGTAGCAGGAGCAACAGCGCCAGCCATTAAAATGACATAGAGCCACAGACAAAAAAAAACACGCACGAGGTGCAGATTCTGGGGATTCTGTGGCTGTTCTTTCCGCAACAGTTGGTGGTGAACGGGATATGCGGAACTCGCATTAGCCACTGCCACAAATACAAACACAAGCGTGTTGCTGCTGCTGCTGCCGGCTCACAATTATTTAGCCAAACACATTGCTAAAACCAGAACCGACTGCTGCTACTTCCACTAAAAGCTTGCATCTGAAAATGAAAATGTGTTAATGTGCGGCACAGAGCCGCAACAATTAAATTCAAATTAGCACAAACACAAACAGAAAGCCATTAGTCGGTAAATTAAATACGTTTATTTGTTTTAATTCACTGTTTGTATGCACACGAGCAACAGCAGAAGAAACAGCAACAACAACAATAACATTTGTGTGAGCGCATTAACAAAAATAGTTTTTCATATATAATCACTCATTATTTAAGGTAATCAATTTGCTAATTTTGACTGGCTTAAGAAACGTGTCAAAATGTCGTATTTAATTATAAAGAATGTTGCGTCTAAACATAACCACCGCTTGTTTAATTCAAACTAATAATTTGAGCCACAGATTGTTATTAAGGCAACCCTGCAGCTTGGAAGACCTTCGACAAATATAACATATCGTTTCTTTGAAATTAAAAATCAAATAGTGCTAGATTCTAGTTTATATTGCTGTTTGAGCTTTTTACTGGCTGAAAGCAACAAATTCTATAATTAGCACACTTAAGTCTTTATCGATGCTGCTCTTGAGCCCAAGTTGTTTTTTTTTTTTTTGACTTTACTTATCTAGTCAACAAAATTCGCAAAGGCAATAACATTGCATTGCTGGCCCGTCCCTTTTAACAGCTTGCAAATTTATGTCTCAGCTTAAGAAAACACTAAATGAGTGCCATGCATTTTTTTTATCACACGCAGCAGCAGCGACCAAGTCTTGAACAACGGTCGTTCGAGGCCCAACAACTAATTAGACATGTTAAAGAACTTGTTCAAGTGGTTGTTGTTGTTGTTGGCTGTGCTTGGCATTAAAATGGTAACACCCGACCGAAAAGCAAGCAAGCAGCAAACACATTTAAAAATGCTCAAGTTAATTAATTGCGCAACGAATGCATACCAGGCAAAAGGCAGACAGACAGGGCATAGGACACGTCGGTAACGACCAATGACTTGATTTTTGCAGCACGATAGGAGGCAAAAGGGGTCTCTCTCCTTTTGGCCTGAACTGCATGCGTTTCGCTTTCATTAAACAAATATCCAAACACTTTTGCCGCTGATGCGATGACACTGATTAGCATTATTCCAACAAGCCGGCTGGGATTCGAGAGATTCGAGACCAGGACGTGATCCCAGACGTTTTTAATTTTCATTGGGAGCGGCAATGGCGACAAAAGGTCTGCCGAACAACTGACTCGGTGTGTGTGCACAACCTGCCCATGAAATTGTTTCTCAGTCGATTTTGGCACACATTCTATAGCCACAAAATATTAAGGGATCTAGTCAAGAGTGCTCGAGCAGCAGATACTCTGTTATCAGTCATAAAATATTTAAAAACTTTATAGGTGGCGAAAGTTTGCAATTGAAGTTTTGAGTTTTGCAGGCCCAAAATGAGTTGGCAACAATTCGAATTTCTCCTACGCTCCTTCGGTTTTTAGCTACATATAAGCAACTTCATTAGGGCTGCCACGCCCACAACGAGAACAGCAACAAAAACAGCAATGAGAGATGATTAATTGATCAGACGAACGATGGAAAAACATTCGACGGCACAATCAAATTAAGGCAGCATATAAATGTGAGCCAATTATTAAAACTTAATTTTGATGTAGACACCATCGCCAGACGATTCCCAATTTCACAGCCTCCTCAGCGGCACCAGACTAATGAGCAACATGCACTTTGGCTGCCAAAACGAATGTTGTTGTTGCTGTTGCTGCTGCCTGTGAGCTGTACAACTAACTAATCAAGCTGTTCGGGCTGCCAAGTTTGATGCATTTCCCAAATTGATGCCCCAGATTGATGGGCATGCGGCGCTGGACATTCGACTCTGACTATGCGTCTCTTCTGACATATGCAAAACATTTTGTTGAACGCTAGCGGACAATGCCAGAACAAGGTATGCAAACCAATGAGCTGAAAATGCAGACAAATGACTAACAAGAAGGTGAAGAAGTTGCCAGTTAAAATTTCCGAAAATCAACCTTGGCGACTATCATGCGATCTACAATTATGGTTAGCAAACTGTCAGATATAACTTAATCTACTTACTATTATACAGTATTGGATAATTGATCGACTTACTCGATTTTTGCAAAAGAGTTTATCTTTACTTTTATAAAGCTAACATTCTTTTTCCATTTAAGTATTGCTCTGAATAATATTTATATTTACAATCGATTTTAATCGATTTACTTACAAACCCATTAAGGCAAACAATAAACATCCATAAAATTTACATGGCTCCTGCCTTAACTGATATGCCCCAAACAACTAATAGTGTTTGTAGCGCAACGCAAAAGTAAAATAAAGATATTCAAACAAATTTCAATTTCGTTGTTAGGCCAACTTGTATTGAACTGCGCTAAATTAACCGCAGGCATTCATTTCAGTTTGTTTCGTGTCCAAAGCGGAGTTGGAGTTAAGATTCTATGGCCAGGGCATTTTGATGAGTATTGATGAGTTTTAATAAATTGCTGATGAGTTTTCGAGCGCGCTTGGTTTCCCAAGCACAACTAAAAACTATACAACAAGAAAGTAGATAGAAACAGATAAAGATACATAGTACATCTGGTGAATTCGTCTTCTTCTACTTACTTGTTTTGGGTATCTGTAACGACTGTGGGCACATAACAAGCCTCAACGCCTTGCAACATTTTGAGTGATGCGTTTTTGAAAGTGGCGTCGAATTTCTCAACCGTGAAGCGCCATGCAGAGCAGCGGTAATTGAGACGCTGATGCTGATGCCAAAGCTGTTATCCCAGCCACAAATATAGAAGAGAGCTTGTGGAGTGTGGTGCAGCGTGGTGCATGCTGCATGCGGCATGGTGCGTGGTGCAGCCGTGTAGTCGTTTAATTGCCGCCATTATTAAACTCATTTATCGTGTTTTAATTTTAACGTTGAGCTTCAGCAGAGAGCACCAGCACCAACAGCAACAGCATCAGGTGTCTGACGGAGGAACGGAGCATCTCCACTTTGGTTATCTTCTGGGCACCACTTCACTCTCTGCTGCTCAGCTGCAGATGGTGCGGTATAATTAGTGTGGCAGACGGTTACGGCGGCGACTGCAGCTGCCATGATTTGGCGCTGATGCAGCAATTTACAAGAAAATTATGTTGTTTGCTTAATTAATAAAAGTAGTTTTTAATAGAAAGCCATTAGAGCTAACGAAAGACTGAGGCAACAAACTTGGCTGCGTGATTAATGAAAATGTGCGACAATCTTGGCCAGGAAATCATGCTGTAGAACAAAATTATGTGCAAAAAGCTTTTTTACTTACTTGACCAAATATGACTATGGCGAGTCTTGCCCAGAAGCAACTCCTGCTTGTTCGAGTCATATTTATGTTTAACTCAAATTTTTCATTAATTTTATTTATGTAAGGATTTTTGCAGTTCCTAGCTTGTTACTAACAAACTGCAGTTACACATCTCTTTCGCCTAAGCAACCCTTGACCGTTGGTTGGCCAACTGCCAATTAGGCAATGAACAACGTGTTGGCCAAAACTAACTTAAAAGTCATAATTAATGGTCGCATGTCACACTTTCGAGTTCATCGGAGTTAAACCTGAATTACATCCAACAAGTTTTGACTGTAGTAGTTGTATGTGGATGACGTCCGCCAAAAACTGTCGCATATAAAATCATATAATTAACATAATCATAATCAACAAAGTATAAACGTTAAATTGAGGCTAATTACTTTATAACCGACACTCAACTGCGAAACATCGTCCATAACCATGATGAAAAGACGGAAAAAGCAACAACATGCTCACTTGTGGCAAACTCGTTTCAATTATGGGGAATCAAGCGGTCTTGCGAGTGCTCAACATAGGAACAATCTCAACCTCAACCCAAGCCCCCTGCTCCATCTCTAGACCCGGCCATAACTGGATGGCAACCGGATGGGCCAGCAGTGTGGGACAGTGCCACATGCGAATGAGATTTGATTTCATTTTCGTCTAAATGAAGCTATGACCACGTTCCTTATGTCTGATCGTATAAAATGCAAGTGTGTGATTGTACTCTAATACAAATGAACAAATCGTAAATGAATGCACTGCAAGAAATCTTTAACTTGATGTTTGAGAAAAGACATTTTTATAAATTTGTAGTCAATTAAATAGATTTAAATATAACTATGGATAGTAAAAATTTATTGCATCTATCCTCACAAAATATCATATTTTTATTCTTTTATTCGCAAGCTTATTTTCTACTGTGGAATTTGGTCAGCAAATTCAATTGCCGGTAGATGGAAAAATGTTTGTAAAGCAAATCTAACGCACACGAAGATAGTATGGCGGCTGGCTAACAAAGATAAAACGAAGCAAAGCTAACTGTTTTAAATTTTTATGACAAGCTCATGAATTCGTGTGCAATTGTAAATGCGCCATATAATTTACAGATTATTATAATAATTACTGGTTACTTTTTCAGTTAACATACAAGCACACCGATTTATTAAGTTTTTTTTTTTGTTGTTGTTGCAATTGCGCGTGGTGGGCTACTTTGTTGTTGTTGTCGTTATTATGGCTGGTCGAATGCCCACTGTCTGTAGAGTTTTATTTGCAATGCTAGTTGCTGGTGTTGTTTTTGCTGTTGCATATGTATAAATGGCAAGCAATTAGATGAGATTCCAGATTCAAAACTGATTTAATAAAATAAACATTTTTACGCTTAAATTAGGTTTTATAATTAGGCAGCAATTATTAAGCATTGCTTAATACAAAGTCAGTTAATTGGCTACTCAAGACAAATTAATATGATTTTTGAGAGACTTAGACAACGAACTTTAACTGTTTTGAAGTTTAGTTAAATTAACAGACAACAACTAATAGTAGTTCATTAACAATTTTAAAAAATTTCTATCTAAAACTCTTACAAAGTTTAGCTACATGATTTAAAAAATTCGTGTAAATAATATTGAAAAAATATTTTATTTTAAAATTGTTATTAAATTTTAAGAAAAACTTTGATTTTGCAATTTGTTGTTTCTTATGAGTCATTAATATACGCCATTTATTTTGGTTCATCTCATAACGCCAGGGCCAATTGTACCTTATGGTTGCAAACTTCAACAAAAATATAACAAAAGCTGAATTATGTTTGCACTGGTCATAAATAAATTTGGAAGTGAAAAAAAACACTAACAATCTATGGTCGTTCCAGGGCCGGCGCGATAAAAATCGCTGGCAATTTGTTAAATTTAACGATTTTTGACTCAAGCAGGCGAAAATTGTTCCGAAAGTTGAGCAGCCCCAAAAAATAAAACGGCTAAAAACGGCCAGCCGCCGCCTCCTGCTTCGACCGTTTTATGACCAAATAAATAATTAAAATGATGCGTGGTGTTAAGTGCCACCACGTCTCACAAAAATCCAGAGCCAGAATCACTGCCTGAACAACAATAACCAATGCAAAGTCCGAGCCACACGCAGCGTGTTCATTTCTTTTGAAAATTTGTCATAAATTTATAGCTTTCGCGCAGCGTACGGGTTCACTGTGCTACAATACTACCTCTCTGGCACGTACGCACTTTGACACTGCCCCAAACCGGGCTTAATTGCTTGTCATGTGGCACACATTTTCAACGCAAATTGGCCGTCAGATATGCCAGATTTAAAGAATCGTAGTACCAAACAGACCACACAACGTTCCATTATAGTGCCGCCAGAAAAAACTGTTTGCCAAATTTCATAATAACTAAACCTTCTAGACCCAAATGTTTTAATTGCGGTATGCCCTTTGAACCGGTTCTTAGTTGTCGCAATTAAAGAGAATCGCGTTGGGTTTTTAATGAACTATCTGTGGAACATTAAACTAATATGCTTTATGGCACTGCTGCTCGACTTCTGTAAACCAAATGTCACTTGTTGCAGCTTCTTGTCTTTGGGATCTTCGAATTTCTGTGGTCAACATGTTTTTTATGATTATGGCTCGTTAAAGCACGGTCGCGATGTCCGTCGGCCTTATCACTTTGTATCGCCAGGTCACATAAAAAATAATTATCTTCACTGATCTACGGCCCAACTCTATATCCTTGTGTTCAAGTAGCAAGTGGTATTGTCTAAGAAATCGGTTATTAGGTTTCCAAGAAAATTTTGACAAAATTGTTTAGCTTAGTTTGTATGGGAATCGACGGTAACATTTATAGTTGCTGCAAAAAGGTGATGCGATGAGTTTGTTGAAAGGTTCAGATATATATTCTTGGGTATATCATTTGAACAACCAAATATTAACCCAATAGAACCACAAGGAGAATGCTTTTCTTTAATATTCCAAACATATTAGGAGTAGTCTTTACTACTTTGAAATTTTCTCAATGACATTCTTTTAAACTGTGCCACCTTGATAAGAAACAAAACTAGCGAAATATGACAAAACACTTAGACAACATTCTAATTAAGCCAGAGCCAATACCAATTCAGTTCTGGCAACACACTCAGATGCCAATGTTTATGGCTCTATTAGCAGGGGCTTCTCATAAAGATCACGCAAAGGCCACCAAATGCTTATAAAGTTTACTACCTTCGACTCCAACTGATACTCACGTATAGAGTCATCTCATTCCCTTTGTTGTTGCTGTTGTTGTTTGTATCTGCTGTCTTTTGCGCGTTGAGAAATTCTTTACCTTGCAACATAAATAATATTTTATTGGCAATTTAGTTGCGAAATTAATGTGCATACAGTTGGCAACTTTGGTAATTTATGCAAATAAAACGATCGTAAATTTGGCATTAAAACGCTTATTAAATGATCGTTTATTAGCCAAGGCCCAAGCCCCACTCAGACACACTCACACTTAAGCAAAGGATTAGCTTGCAGCGCCCCTTTTTGTACACGTTTGTGGCATGCAACAAGGTTGCGATTTGTAGCAGCCGTATAAATTAAGTGATTAACCGAATTGTTCTTAAATCTTAGCAGCTATTTACAAGATTGATATTATTTACGATTTCTGAACAGAACGAGAGTGAGTGCTATTGATATATGTATGTATGTACACACTAACATACAAACATATGTATCTATATGTTGGACTTGATCTGTTGCTCATTTTAGGCTGCACAAAAAGTGTCTATAACTTCTGGGAAATGCTGCCTGGCTGGCTGGATCGCATATTGTATAATGTATTAGCTGGAGCATTGTGTGTTAATTTGACAACGACATCGGTCTGAAATTCCTTGGGAACGGCAGCAGCCACAACAACAACAACAACACTTTGCCGCGATGGCGACAAACGAGCCTTGTTGCTGTCAAAAGTCAGAAATATAACCATATAAAATCAGTCGGCATGACCATTGAGCTGCTTCGCTCCTGTCTCAGCCTTTCCCTCACTGTCGTGCCCATCATCATCCCCATCATCGTCCCCATCGTCATAACAATCATCATCATCATGGTGAGCGCAACAGGATTAGCAAAATTATTGCGGCAACAGCTTTAAAAGATTTCTCACTCTCTCTTTCCCTCACTCACTCTCACTTCTTCTATCTCTCTCTGTCTTTTTTTTCTCCTCTCCTCTCTTTAGTCAATGAAGCTGCGATCCCAGCTGTCAGCGCCTGGAGTCCTCAACTTATCAGCTCGCCATAATCAAACTTTGCTTCTTTGTTAAGTATTTTCAGCACGTTTATTTCTAATAGAATTTCAAAAGAATGTTAATGTACCCTAAAATGATAAGAAATTATTTTTTTGATATGGATTAGTATTTAATTTACTTTTAACTTTTTTATTTACAAGTTTTAAATTCAAATTCCCATATTTTTAGCTGATGTTTTATACTTTAATGCTGTTGATACTACATTTTATATAAATGAAATTAAGGTATGAGCTTTATTTATAAAATCTTTTGATTTTAGTAATTGATAATTTCATTCAACAAATTGATCAAATGTCTCTTGGAGCTACAAACTTTTTTTTATAAAAACCTTATAGGTATATACGTTTATTTATGCGTGAAACTGACATACAGCTTTCTTGAGGCATCTTTTGTGATGCTCAAGTTTGATTGGAACTTTAAAATGTCCCATTCATAATCTTGGAGAATCCATTGTGTTTTTGTTAACGTATTCATTCAGAAAATCAGTCTTACCTTTAGCCACTCATAGCAAAGGCTGTTGGACATATTTTCAGCGATGATGATGATGTTAATAATGATGATGACTCAATAATTGAAATTTATCAAAATAAATTAAGTAAATCGTCTTTAAACTTAAATGCCACATTAATTACAACGTCTTAGAGTATAAGAGAGAGATGCATTTAAAATGTGCTTGACAAATGAGCCACCAATTTATAACAAGCCCACCGAGCAGCAAGTCAGCAAAAGAAAGAAACGAAAAAGATTTTCCGTTGTCTGCCCACAACACACAAATTTATCACAGCCAGAGATAGACAATGAGACCGAAGATCGATTTAGCGATCCAGCGGGACTTTTGTAAAAGAGAGCCAACCTTTTCAATGTCACAACTGAGGGCAATAAATTGTTCAACAATTTACAACTGGCAATTCATAAATTTATTAATGAATTAAGTTATAAGATAATTTACAGTTGATGCTGATGCTGATCGGAAACGCAATCTGCTGAACAAAATGATCATCACTGCTGATCGCTGCAATTTATCAACAAGCGGGGACGTGGCCCAAGACCCGAGACCTAATCGAATTGTGGCCAAAGCAGAAGCAGCACACAGCGAAAGCAAAAGCAAAACGCAAAGGCACAAACTACAGTGAATTCTCGGAATTGAGACGGGCAAATGGGCAAAGGTTGCAAAAAATACAAAAACAAATTTAAATGAAGCTGTGGCAGGATCGAGTCTTGGAGACTTGGATGTGGGATCTGGTATCTGGTATGGCAAACTGGCTGCAGTTTGTCTGCTGGCTTATTGCTGAGCATTTCTAAAAGAGGGGGCGAGAGAGCTGCACATGATTAGCTGGTTAGCTGGTTAGAGCTGCGGTTCCATAATCGTTATCAGCGGCACCATCATCGACAAACACAGAACAACATTCAACGACTGAGAATGAAGCTGAATTTTGCATTTTGTTGCATGTACAATGTAGTTTTTTGTTGCTTATAAATTGGAATTTAAAATTAATTAAGTTGTCGTTTTGCGCTTTTATCCAATTTATAACTAATATGACACCGATTATACGAAATATGTTCGCTAATTAACGAACAAACACCGCAACCAACAGCAACATATAACTGCCTACCTATCCTACCATCTCTCTTTCTCTCTCTCCCTCTCTCTTCCTCTCTGACAGTAACAGTCATCTAACTGGCCAAGAAACAAGGCAGACAGACAGGCAACAGTCGTCGAAGAGAACTTCTTCTTTTCCAAGCCCGACTCCTTCTTTGAATCGTGTCCGCGTGCTCGTAATCTGCTCGCTGAAGACGCGTTGTAAATTGTCTGACAAAGCTTATTTTATTAATTTAAGCCATAAGCGTTGGTCTCGTGTGTTGCTGCAGCTTTGGCTTGTTTGTTTGCAGCCCCTTACGTATTTTATTTAATTTTTTTTTCCTCTTATTTTTTTTTGCATACCGTGCTAAGGCAAGGCATAACATCGGCAAAGCAGCGCCAATTTATTGCGCATCGTAAAAAGCCGTTTGCGTTTTAATAAGCCATGCCAAACACGCGGCGGCGGTTGTTCCGTTCATTCGTTTAGTCGTTCTTTTGACTGTTTTGAAACTGCAGTTGTTAGCAAAAGGCGTCGATGTTGACGACGTTTTGGTCATTTGACTTTGAGCAACACAACCATTTCGATAAAGGTAAAACCGCAGTCTAAACTCTCTCACTGCATTCCTGGGCATAACGAATTTCGAGTTTTCTCTCTGTAATCGCGAATGTGTTTGGCTTGTTGGTTGGTTGGCTTGTTTGTTTTGGGCAATTGGGCAATTTGAGTGACATTGGTTTATGGTACTTTAAGGGGACGCATAACGGCATTTAATGAACAGCCAAAATGGTTAAATAAAAATGAGTTTGGTAATAAATTTTATTATGTTATTTCAGCTTAAGACATTGTCTATATAATTGAGTTATTACACTTGTCAGTTTTTTATCACTCTTTGTGTGTGGATAAGGACATGTGTTTGTTAGATGAAGAAAGATTTAATTTGTAGTTCCTATAATGAACAGATTTTGATATGTGAACAAGACGAAAGCAATGACAATTAGCAATAAAAAAGAAATTTTGTTTATTTTAAATTGTTATTTCTCAAAAATAATCCCTATCGACCAACCTCCTTAACGTCTTCATACGGAGGCTAAGATCGGAATAATAAAACCAAGAAAACCCTGGAGCCTCCTTGCAAAGGTGCACCATAAATTGAACCTGATGCTAGATTGAACCACAGCTGTTAACCCTTGCCCAATACTTAGCTGTAACATAATAAAAATAAATATGTCAAAATTAAGTAAGCAGCCACAAATTCACACACCACCACCACTAGTCAACAATAACAACCACAACAACAACAAACTTGCGATAAGCTGGGCCGCAATGGATGAACCACAAACAAATGCAGGATCAGCAAACAGGCAGAACACGAACAGAGAACTTTTCATTCTGAGAGTTGTATGAATTTGTATGTTCAAGTTGTTGGCGAGTGAGCGCGCATAAAAAAAGGCGTTGAAATCAGTAAAAATAGCCATGGCTAAAATATACGGCTGCCTAGGTCTGCCTGGTCGGGGGCGGAAGGCAGGTCTGAGCAAACAAGGCATTGGGCATCTAGATGAGGCCATAGGACTTTTGAGGCGAGCGGAGCTAGAAGGGAGTTGGTACTAAGGTCGAAAGAGATGGGCAAGCGAAAATCGTTTACAAATAAATCAGAAAGCGATAAATAAGGATTTTGTCTCGTAATAACTCAGCGGGAGCCATTTAACATGCAATCATAACGAATCGATGCTGAACGCTTTAGCGAATACCAACACCAAGAAGTAAGGTGCAGGAACAAGGAACATTGAACGAGGAACAAGGGACAAGGGAGGTGGACATGGGCCCAGGGCTTGCTTGGCGAGGCAGCAAACACGCTTTCACACCAGGCAGCCGAATGTGGCAAGTGTGTGTCGAATTGTTGTTGACTTGTTGCAGTTGTCGCTGCTTCTGCTTGCTGTTGTTGTTCTTGTTGATGTTGTTCTCGCGCCTTGGGCTTGAAAATAAAGTTGCAAACAGGCACGTAAACTTCTTATGGCTTGACCACAACGCCTGATCCCTTGCAACACACAATGACAAGGGCGTTCTTTGGGGTTTTTATGAGCGACGGGTTTCAGTTCTCTCGTTCGTTATGCGTTATGCCCCTATCACACAACATACCCAAAAACATGCACTTCGCTGCACTTCATAACTTGCACAAATGACGCTTCATACCCCATCCACCTTAACCGATAGCCCTGACTGAGTAAGCAACAACAAGTTCGCTTAATTATGTTGTAAAACAATCTGCCGTCATTTGCGCCAGCAAGTACCGGTAGTTCTAGCTCCTACTAGTCTAACGCATCCTTCGCTGCGAGGGAAGTAATTAAAATTATGCCCTCAACAATGGCTGCCAGACACGCCAGCCACGAGGCGAGCCTACACGATTTTCTATGACTAATTGCGAGAAGTGTGTCACAGGAAAAGCGGCCCACTAACGATCCAAACGGACAAGTCTGCACAAGTCTGCACACCTGACAGGTGAACTGCCTGGCCTGAGCTTATGGGGTCAGGCACGCATACGTGAACGTAAAGGACTTATCTCGATATAAATTGCAAACTGCAAACAGTTAACCTGGCTAACAAGAAATTAAATTTCATTACGCGCGCATAAGTCAATTTGCCCAGCATGGGCAATGGGGGTTGGGTTTCTAAGTTACTCAACATTTTACAGTGGGTACAAATAACAAAAATCCTTTAAAAAAATGACAAGCCGGAAAATGTAAAAGGCAAAGATAACAATAGCAATTGTCTTTGGCATGTAAACTTCTACCGTCTGTTAATATATTTTTAGAAGTTCTTAGAAATTAGATTTGGTTAAAACCAAATCTTTTTTCCGTAACATCAACTTTAGCTTGGCTTACCCAGTATAATTCACTACATATTAAGTATGTTTGCACCACTGTGCACGTAGCTAATGAAGAGGTGGTAATTTATATGGCTATATTCACCTGTTCCTAGACACGTTTTAATAAGCCAAAGACTGAGCCATGAATGGGAACTAAGCTGAAGCCAAATGGAGACGTGGACATGGCTAGGTCTTTTACATGGCTTTAACTGCCTCTAGCTGGCCGTTGCCTGCTAACTGCGAGTTGCAGCCAAGTGCAGGATTAATTAATTGCCTACTGCTGCAGTTGCTGTTGCTGATGCTGATGCTGATGATGTCTGCAGCACACATGACGTATACGTGACACTTGAGAAATGTTCAGCCGTTTAATGTGCGACATTTTGTTTGTTTTTGCCAACTGTTAACAACTTTTGGCATATTGCAGGCTACGCTCGAACCTAGCAATTGCTTGAATGCCAACTATTTTTTTACCAAGAGGGGGGAGAGAGAGAGAGAGAGTGAGCGAGAGAGACTCTGCTTTGCATCCAAGTTATAATGATGAGGAACATTGAGTCGGAGACGACAGCGTTGTCAAATGACTTGCGTAAATTTATCGTAAATGCCATCAACGGTAGCGACACACAATCCCAGCTCCTTACCACATTCAGCATGCATTTTAGACCAACTGTCTGCCGATTCGTTGGCCAAGTCAGTCAGTCAGTTGGCCCGTCGTGGCTGCCTGCTTGGCTAATCCTCGTTAATCCTTTTCACTGTACGGCTGCATTGCTGCCCATACATAAATTTAACTCTGACTCTTTTTGTTGTTGCTCTTGCTGTTGTTGTTAAGGTGTCACCCCGCCACCCCCACCAGCGAGAATGATATGCTAATGAAATGCATCGCAGTGCAAAGTCCCTTTTTGGCTTTTGGGCATGCGCCACTCTGCCTAACAAATTTGCATCGAAAGTCAGAAGCTGCAAAGCTCAAATGTGGATATCGAGAATTGGACTTAAACTTGAGTTGTTGCGTGCTATTGTTGTGCTTGTTACATGTTTGTATCGCTTGACACTTTTAATTGGAAGTCAATTGCTTGGCATGAAGTTTAATTTGTTTCAGATGCCAAAAGTGAATGTTGCGAAGGTCAATAAAATATCATTGTGCACACTATTATTATTGAAAATCTGAAATATAATATGAAATCCGAAATCCAAAAGAAACATAATATATTTATATACAGTATGGTCAAGATAAGCTTTAGTTAAGTTAATATATTTATTCAACTATACTGTTTCAAACTCCTTTTATACTGCCAGCAAAAGTAATTTCTAGTTTTTCTAGTACTTCAATAACGCAACCTAACTAAGAATCAAAACACATTTAGTCCACGTTTCTTGATGTTCCAAAGGCGGCGACAAACGGCGCTCCAGTTGAACACACTTGGGTGACATTCAATGGTTGGTCTGGTTGCTTGTAGTTTGTGTCTCATTGTCATGCCCCGCTTATTGATTGGAATACAATGGATCCTTAAAGTGTGCTTACAAGCGCCGTAACTCAAACAAATTGCAGCCGCCTGACTGCAAACGCTTCACTGAGTCGGAGACGGAGAGACACGGTTGAAGATGAGGAAGAGGATGACGACGGGCAACGACACTGATCAACAGGCACGGTGACGCCGTGGATACACCAAGCAGTGAGCCAGGCAGAAGCAACCCAATAGGAATGGGGTTGGGCCCAATGCGTTTTACATGATGGCTACACGACAAGACAGGAGCGGCAAGAGACGAACGCCGGACTGCCAGCTTAACAAGAACAAGATAAGCCCGCGCCTCAATATTGTTGTTGTTGCTGGAGTGTTTTTTTTCTTTTGGTTTGGTTTTAAAGTTATTCCAAGCTCGCAACGAACACACAGCGGACCAGAGGCGCTACTGACGCGCTTATGTTAAATTTACCAAACAAGCGATTTGTATGCAATTTTGCGATCGTTCCAGAGGAGGACCAAGAGGATTGCAAGGGGAGAGCATGCTGCTGAAATCCAAGTCCCAGCGAGACATCATGACGTCGTGGATTTGGAGAGGGCTGCTTAAGTTGCTGTTGCTGTTGCTGCTGATGTTGCCATTGTCTTTGCCACAGCATTGTTGTTGTTGTTTTTGTTGTTGTTGTTGTCTGCCGCACTGTCTGCATCTGCGTCTGCGTCGCTGCTGCCGTCGCAATGTCTAGTTTATTGGCGTGATTTTTTATTTGCATTCGAAAATGTTTGCTTGCTGCCACAGTCAACGAGTTGATGTTGTTGTTGTTGTTGTTGCTGCTGCTGTTGCACGTGATGTATGCGATGTGGCCGCCCGGCTCAGAGTCCGGCTGCGTTTGGCTTAGTCGCTTGCCCGCCACACAATTGCCATAAGTTTTGCTTGGCAATGCTCCGCAATTATTTGCGGAATTCCTTTTGGAATATATATTGACTCTGAGTCTAACTCTCTGACTGCTTGCAACTGGAAGCTTTACGTGCCTTTTGTGTCCACATGTCCGCAGGCACAGCGCCTCTGACTAGCTCTGACAGCCATACAAGGAAGCTTAACCCAATGCCCAGCACTCTTCGTTGTTGTCGTCTTTTTGTCGTGGGTTGGGCATTTTACTTGTTTCGCTTCAAGCGCTTGACGTTTGGTTTATTCTTCTGTTAATTTGTCATGGAATTTCGTTTTAAGCGAATTTCTTAAATGCATGCAATTTGTAAAGTGATTTTGGTGTGAGAAGTGGCAATTGAATATGGTTTTTTATTGAGCATGTTAATTAAAAAATATGTTTAAAAGCCATTTAAAATTTTTCGGTTTTTACCGATGTTTGAAAGCAAACTCAATTGCTCAACTAAATCAACTGAAACTGCACTGAAAAACACTTCAGGCAGTTATTGCCCCACAGCTTTATGCTCAAGTCTCAACAATAATAAATTTACCTAAGCAACCCCAATATCCAAACGAATTTGAACATTGCACAAAAGCCGTTACACAAAATAGCTGCCATATACGAATCATTCAATCCACCCACTCGCATTAACACCTATTCCAAATGTAATTTTTCAACGATCGAAAAAACGACAAAACAGATCAGAACGAACTGCACAACTGACTACTTTGTATGCAAGTCAAAGAGAGGCAGAAACCAAAAATAAAATAGAGGCGCCTCATGTACTCCACTGCCTGTCCGCCTGCAAGTCAATTGTGCAACTGCCCCAAGTGTCAAATTAGACAAAGAGCAGGCACAGACTCAATACAAACTTGCAACTGGCAAGCGGGGGGGATAAGGGAGCCACAGAGCAACAAAGCAAATGAAATGCTTGCTGCTGGGTAGTGAAAAGTTAAAAAAAAAAACTAAAACGCCTGGCGTCTAATTTTCCACGAATCGAATTCAGGTGGACTGGGGTTGGGATCGGATTGATTTGCATTTGCATGTGGGTGGTCAGCAAATTGCCAGAACGTGAGCACAATTTTTAAATTAACGGCAAGTGGTTAGAACAGCAGCAGTTAAGGAAAGACAGAGAGACGGAGAGAGAGAGAGTAGGAGAATGAAACTGGTAAAACAGACAAAGCGCATTCCAGCCACAAAACTGTTGCAATTAATTGCATAAAAGTTCTAAACCGTCAGCATATCCCGAGACTTCCCCTCTTTTATCGACCATTATTCCGCTATAGAACAATGGCGTCTTGTGCAAACTATGCAACACTAACACTAACAACAACAACAACAGCAACAACAAGCGTGGCCATAATCGGAGCCACATCGTCGTCATGGTCGTGCCTTTCAGTTTGAAACGTGATCGATAGACTGACTACTAGCCAAAGCAACAACAACTGCAAATTGGTCTCTTTTAGCCGCATAGACGCAGACGTTGCCAAATGTTTTGGCCTTAGTCAAATTATGTTCTTTGCCTCGTTTGATAATGAAACTACAAATTGAAGTTGCTGTTGGCTTTCAAACTGTTTGCTCACACCGTTGTTTTATGCATCGGAGAGCAACGCTAATGATTACGTGTTATCGTGTTAGCAATTTTTGCATAGGACTCAAATGACGACGCTGCAGCAGTGCATCCAACTGAGCCATGGAGTCATCCATCCAACTAGTGATCGATTCAATGCTTGGGGTTATATGGTTTAGATCATGGCAGCGGACACTAACTAGTCTCATCATCGAGCGTTAACAAGCTCATTTTTTTTCTTTAACCTGACGTCCCGAGTGAACAACAACAACAGCAACAAATCAAGCTAACTGATCCGCGAACTTGGCCAATTTTGTTGCAGTTACCGCGTTCATAAATCGATAATAATGGCATTTATTGTGTTATGTACCAAACACCATTATAGTATATACACAGCCCAAGCATTAATATAGCTGGAATGTTCGCTATAGTTGGTGTCATAAAGTACTAACTGCATTTTAATACACATATTATTTACAAAAAATTATACACATTTTATGTTGCCATGGCAAACTGATTTATACTTATGGAGTTAATATACTTAACCGATAATAACCAAGTTCAAACTAACTCTGATCTTCAAGTATGTCATAATTTTTTCAAAACGATCACATTGACAATATCAACAAAGATCATTGAATCGTTAGCTTGCATCTGGCAATCAACACCTACAACGAAATATGTACTACGTATACGTATGGGCCGTGGAAGATAGTAAAGTAGTTTGCCACATTGTCCAAATGGACACGAACATGGTTATCCACATTGATTGAACTAAATTTTCATTAACTGCCTGCCGCAAGCCCGTAGACAAAACGTTTTCCTGCTAAAAACCCACTCCAAACCGAAACCAACTCTCTCGAACTCTCGAAACCATATCGTATTAAATTGAATTTTTATGTTCTCACAAAATCATGGAAAATTCATGGGCAAGCAAAACGTTACACTGAGAACTGGGAACTGAGAACTGGGATCAGCCATAAAAACCTCAAAACACTAACCATGGTCATGGTCAGGGGCAGCTGACTGCTGTGTGCTGTGTGTGTGGGTTAATAAATGCGCCAATGAAGCGCAGCGCGAAGCTCTGGCTAAATTATGGTTATTTAAATAAACAGCACACGATTTGATTTGGCCAAAGCAAAAGTGTTGCTCCGGTCGCGAAATGCGAGCGCCTTCGAAATTGGGCAAGGAATCAAGCAAAGTGGAGACTGGACGCAAGTCTGGAGTCTGGAATAAAATTATGTTGTAGCTGCACTGATCGTGCGCACAGGGCGCAGGCGATAGATTCGTCGTCGTCGTCGTCATCGTGGAGGTTGTGCCATCAGGCCATGATTGAGTAACGCCCAGGACTGGCACTGGGCCGTCTAATTATGAGTCCAGTTTGTGGTCAACGTTGATTGCAGCATAACAACAATAGCAACTGGTCGCATTGTGGCATCTCAGGCAGGCATCATTAGCTGATGAGCAGCGTTGCCTTTTGATGAGCTTGATAAGCAAACACATAAAATGAAATGTGCGTTTGGCAATCAGACAGGCATCATGATGACCTTTGCCCCCCCTCTATTGCACTGTTGTGCATCAGTGGAGGAGGGAGCAACGGAATCCTGTTGAAGCTGTTATTGTGTTTCGGGCGTTGCGGCGTTTTGTTGATTTTGAAGCTATAATTTAAGCGAGTAATTGCACGCTGGGGGCCAGAATTTGTAACTAAACTGCAAATTAGCAGCCAATTCTCCAGCCGATTAATAACCATAATTATTGGCTCAAACGCTGACGAGCGAACGTCGCAGTACGAAGCAGACGAGGCTGATGCTGATGCTGCCACTGCTACTCCTGAGGATCTGGATCTTGATGAGGACAGAGAACAGAGGAGCTCGAGACTTGGCTCGGCTCTGTGCAAATTGCGCAAGCTCGGACTGAGCTCAATTGCCAATTCGTGATACAGATACACGCAGAGAGCAAGCCAGAGACAGAGAAAGACAAACAGAGCGAGAAAGGGAGAGCGAGAGAGACGCATATGAAGAACGGACTGCAATTTAAATTGTGAGCGCGTCTGGCTTAATTACATAAAACTTGGCAATACAGTGAAAACTGAATTGTGCGAATCGCAAAAAGGAAAAACATATTTAATATGTTTGAGATTTATCTACTGGTTATTTCTTCAAATGTGATGAATTTTCAATTCTAAACTTTCGAAAAGTCAAACAAACGCATGAAAACTATTTTCGGCCTGAGAACCATTCAACACTAAATATATTTTCCAATATACAAGAGCTTTCACTGTACTATACACCCGACTCTGTGGACATGGCCGCTGGCGCACTTGTCATTGTGTTGCTTCCATGTCTCAAGTCCCCGCCCCAGCATGATGGGCATGTGTCTAATGAAAGGTCCTAATTAATGGGAGTATATATGCAGCTCTCATTTTCGAACGCTGGCTCAGTCGAAATGGTAGTGAATTTGCCAAATGTGTTGAAAAGCAATGGACCCAAAAGGATTTGGCCTTTTGACTGGCCAAATTGCAGGGAACAAAGCATAATGGACAACTTTGTTTTACGTCCTGGCCAAATTAATAAACGTCGATAGTCAATTAAACTGTCGGCCGTAATG
The DNA here is from genome assembly GCA_018901835.1 of Scaptomyza graminum. NCBI lineage: Eukaryota > Metazoa > Arthropoda > Insecta > Diptera > Drosophilidae > Scaptomyza > Scaptomyza graminum. Next base: position 5,815,879 of record JAEIFL010000303.1, read on the forward strand.
CACGCTATAAATTTTGCAACTGCAGCCAAGAACGAAATAAAGATATTGCCAGACCAAGGCAGCCAATTATCAATAACAAATCATTATTTGCAGTGCTCCAAGGACTGGAAGACGAAGACAAATAATGGCATAGGTCATTAAAAAGAAAAATGTTTTTCAAGCTTATAAAAATTATTTCCCACAGCTTGATCATGTGTTAAAACAGCAGCTTTATTTTAACTTTTTGCTTAGTTATCAAAATTTTAGGATTCTGTTGTTTTCAAAAAACATATCAAGCTTATACAAAACCAAAGACTATTCATACCAGAGACAACTTACTGTATGAATAGTCTTTGTAACAGACAAATATAACAGGAGCACAATATCGCGTTTACAGAGTTGAGTTTGCTGCTGGTGTGTGTCTTTGCTAATGTCCATTCTCGATTCTGTTAATTCTCGAATCTGTCAATTCTCGATTCTGTTAATTCTCGAAAATCGTTACTTATATTCATGATTTTTAGTAAAAAGAAACGGCTTATGATATATATTGTAAAATTTATATATTATTAAAAACATTTATGTACGATTATTTGTATATAAATAAAATTCAATTAAATAACAGCTGTCAATATATCATTTGATTGTTACGCTTGCCATTGTTAACAGCTACAAATAAAAAGACAAAACAGTACACGGTTTTGTTACTTTAAAAATACACAGTACAACAAAGTTAGAGAAATGTGAAAAAAAAGGCACAAGATTTTTAGTTTCGAGGATTAATAACATTGAATGTTAGAAGTGGACAACTACAAACAGATAACTAAGCGGTCGGTTTGTGCTGAACGGCAAAAGGCACTTTGACTTTGTGTGATGGAAAACTGGCAGATGCTGGACGCAGTTCCATTCTTTCACTAGACATTCTTCTTCATGGTCATCTCGTGGGCGTTGCGTAAACGACGTCGTAGCTCATTGGGGAATCGTTCGTAGCATTTCTTGCACACTGGCTTCTCATCGTACTCGTAAAACTTTGATTTCTGCGTCATTTTCGTATCGCACACGGAGCAGGCAAAATGATGCACACACCACGCTTTGTTTAAAGCGGTAAAAACTGTCAAAAGCAATGCAAATAAAAATTACAAGGAACATGGTAACGTACTAAGGAACAGTAACAGATATAGATACATACCATCGCCTCCAATAACCTGGTTGCAAACGAAACACAAATTTCCAAATAACTGATGATAATGCGTCTCGCAGTATGCCAGACCCCGTTTCTCGTAGTGTCGATGTCCCAAAAATGGTTTCTCACACTTGGCACACACGAAATGCTCGACGTGCCAATGCTTGCCCAGCGCTGTAACCACACGTTCCTCGATCGGGCGACGGCAGGCACCGCAAATGGGAATGCCCATTTTGTCATGACAGCGAAGACAATAAAGTTCATTCTGATTCGATAAAATGTATAATTAATATAACAACTCCAAAACAAAGTATAGCTGATACCTACCATATCATTGGCAGCTAGTCCAGGACGACTCTTAACCTCGCGCGCTGTGGCATCCAGTTCTGTGCCACATGCAGAGCAATTGAAGTGATAGCCATGATACACTTCACCCCGGAAACGTAGTGGTTCCTCGTCAATAAGGCCGCTGTAAGAAGCTGGGATAAGTAAGTGTATTTAAATAATGTTAGCAACGCCCAACTTACTGGCACTTTTGGCATACATAGCGACCGGTTATCTCTGCCTTCACCTTGGCATTGCATTCGTGGCAAAGCGCACGATTTTGATTGCGTATGAAGCCACTGTCTGCCAACTCCTTGGCGCACAGCTGGCAACGGAAGCACTGTGGATGCCAGCTGGCAGACATTGCTTTGATGACACGTCCAATAACGAATTCGCCGCACTTGTTGCAGCATGGTGCGAAGAGCACATGAAAATCCCGCTCACAGTACTTGCGACCTTCGAACTCGTAGAAAATGCCATCCTGGAACGGACGAAAGCACTGGGCACAGCTGGAATACAAACAAAGCAAATTAAAATAAAATGATACTCGGTTAACTCTCTGTCAACTCTTACACAAAACACTGTGTGTGCCAAAGTTCGCCGTTGGAGTTGACAATCTTTTCGGTGGGCTCGAAACCGTCGGCGCATCTCGTGCAATGCATTGCACCCAGCGACATACTGATAGCCTGGACTCTGCAAAAGCACACAACAATAAGGGTTTAGTAAGTATATCATTTAATTAAAATTCAATTAGTTGGGAGTTACACTTCAGCTTTGGAGTACATCATGATGATGGCTTATGCGTACAACTTTTGCGCAGAGTATGAGAAATGCAACTGGAAGCGGAGACGCGGGAGCCACAAAAATGTTTGCGTGCTTTGCTTATCAATCAAGCCAGCAATGTTGACTGACCGACCGACCGGCTGAATCATAGTATTTCTGACTAATAAACAAAAGCTCAAATCGCATTTTTGTGGACTGAGAGTTTGGCAATGTTATCAGAAATAGTAGCTTGTTACAAGCGAAGACAGTTGAAGTGCAGTCGTTAAGCAGTGCAGATGTGCGCAGGTGGGATTAATTCGTCAATGGATTCATGATTTGAATGAACCGCCAAAGCAACTGAGTTCAACACACACATACATGCTGCGATAGGTAAACAACACACACATACGACTCACACACACACACAAGAGCGCGACAGCGCCGTTGTCTAAAAATAAATTTGAATGTTGCCCATGACGTCATCGCTGTAGTAAACATCTGGCGCTTTAAAACTAAGAAAAATGCAACCTATGCGGGCAACAATCATCCAGCGTTTGTCTTATTAAACAGCAGTGAATACAAACAACATTTGATTTGCATAATTGCAATTTAAAGTGAGTTTTACGATGTGTTTTCGATATCTTCAGTTTAGCTGCTTTTGCACCTTGACCAAGTGAATTCAATGAATGAAGCAAGCAAATTAATTTGGGTCACATTTGGCACTGGACCACGCACACAAGGGCGTTATGATGATGTAATGTTCTGTAATATGCGATATTCAAAAGGTTCTTCTTGGTTCTTTTGCTTACTGAACGGGCGGCATAATTCTGGGTAATTGGCTTTCACTTGTTGCACTTGCAGCACTCGCGTCAATCAAATTGTTTGTCGACGTACGCGCTCAACGTTTTTAGCTTACTGAAAAACAGCAAACAAAATATATGAGAAAAGTGTCTCTTTGGTCGATCAGTGTTGTTATCTCAGCCATTTTCATGCTGGATCCGGTTTCTTAACTATATTTCAAGATGATTTTTTCTCTCAATTTGGCTAAATTGGCCAACACTGCTTGAACAACAACAACAACACAAGTCTGGCCAAACTGGGCGTACACGCGAATCTTGCATTTATTTATTTTTACATTTGATTTGTGACCAATTTTCGGTATATTCGTTAAAGTTATTCACTGTTTTTACCTATATAATCACTTTAATCAACTGCTCTTCAAGATCTCAGCTTTTTTAATTAAGATTCTCACTCAAGAAGTATTAGTTGTAGTAGAGTTTGGAATAAGTTCGATCGAACGAATCAATGAACTGAACGAATCTAGTTCATCTCGTGTTATCTGTTATTGGTCGTGTCACCTGAAAACTTAACATTTAGTACATCTGTTATTAACAGAGCATTTTACTTTCTTCTTAACATATAGTTCCATTTATTTTATAAACTTATTTTTTCTAAACGCTATTTATTATACTATAAGCAACAATTTAGTCAAAAAAGTTTTGTAAGGCGATTTAAAATTGCTGCTATAATATTTATTTTAAATTCGTGGGTTATTGGTTTTGTTTTTTGATAACGCCTTTAAGATTTGTAGCATTAATCACACTATTAAAGTTATTATATTTGTTGTACAGCATTCGATCGGTGTAGTTAAATACAATTATCGGTATATTATAATTATAAATGTTATATCTTCTTAAAATAAAATAAAATAATTAATAATTTAAATCGATCCAAGCTCTATGCTACCATTGTATTTATTGGTTTCAAAAATTAAAATTCTTAATCTGTAACTAAGTGGGGTGAGTAGATAATAAGTAAGATTCGAGTTGCGTTGATTTTAGTACGTCTAGACTTTATCTTACAGTTGGATGAGCTCTGTTTACATATGTAAATGTAAATGTAAATGTAATTGCGGACTGCATGGCAGGTAAATAACACTTTTTGAGTATATATGTATGTACGTTTGTATGTATATTTATATTTATGTATTATGTATGCATATTTATGTATCGCAACTATAACTGCAACTGTAAGGGCTAAGCGTACTTTCATCCACTAGCACTTGTGGATCCTTAGATGATTTTGCAGCGTGCTCTTCTGTCGGAACTGTTTGGGGCAGTAGGAACAGTTGTAGGGTTTCTCTCCGGTGTGGATCTTCAAGTGGTTGTTAAGCGTGGCCACCTGCCGGAAGCTAGCATCACAGATCTTGCACTTGTACGGTTTCTCACCCGTGTGCGTCTTAATGTGGTTGACCAGCGTGCTCTGCTGCGAGAAGAAGCGCCGACAGACGCTGCAGCCAAACGGCCGATCCGGATTATCGCTTCTCAGCATATTGATGTTGCCGAAATTTAAGCGAGGGCCCTGCTCGTTCTGGTTGGGCTCGATTTTGGGACTGACTGTCGCTGCTGCTTGTGCTGATGACGCTGCCGCCTGAGCTGCTGCATTGCTGGCAACTAGAGAGCTGACTGTTGCATTGCCTTCGAGGAAATGCAGCAGCGGATGGTGGTCCAGCTGCAGGAAGTTTGGAGTTGTGCCATGCAGATTGTTGGGCAAGAGACCGTTGGTCAGCTGCTGTGCTCCCGATGCAAGGTGCGCCTGCATTACAGAGTGATCCACTCTGACCTGCGGCTGGTTGCCCAGATGTGTGTGCGTCTTCATGTGATTGATGAGTGTGCCCTGCTGCCTGAACTGCATGTGGCAGTAGGAACACGAGAACGGCTTGTCGCCGGTAAGAATCTTTCTGTAATTGGCCAGCTTTGTCGGCTGGCTTAAATGCTTGTCACATAAATATATTAAGATATATTTATTTAACACCCGTGTCACACACAAAGTCGATGTTGGCTCAGCAGCAGCAGCGAAATCGAACTGAATCGACGAGCCACCACTATTTTAGGGATGTGAATAAAATGTGGATTGCAATTCAAGTTGGTTTATATCGATAGATGTGTTATTCAGAATATTGGAAATGTTGAAAGATTTGAAAAGCTGTCAGTTCAATACTATTAATATAAGTCTTTGATTTCGAATCATAGTCCTTTTACACTTTCGTTAAGTCACAAAAAGTGTTTAAATTGGTGCCATCCCAATACCACTATTTTCGATACACATTCGTCGTGAGGGGAAGTCATGTGGATGTTGTGGATTGAGTAAGTATTAAATTAAGTTGGCAGCCCCTTGAAAGAGCCAACACAAAATAGTAATCGATAAGTGCTAAGGCAGACATAGTTAGCGCTTTATTTAAAATTTGATTAAAAGCAAATTTCATGGAATTAATATTTATTACTTTATTAAACTAAAGGTTGTACAACTGATAATAATCTAATAAGGGCATTGACATTCCCTTAATCCAAATTATATTATTATTTACTGCAATTTTCAACGAAATTCTAATAAAACGCTTTACATTTTACTTCCGCCTTTCCCAGTTTCAATATTAGATTACCAGCTTCCGCGTTGCATTTTTAATTGCACTTCGACTTTCTTTGCTAGCGTTTGTTCGTTATTCTACAAACACAATCACAAAAACATATATCACAAAGTTTATTGTTATTAATATTATACGATTAATGGCTTTTGTTTGCTCATATCATCGCCACATAATGGAAACAAACAAACAAAGCACCGGCAAGGTCGAAAACACCTTAAAACCGTTGGCTGGTTCTGCGAGGCAAATGGCACGTAGCAATATTTGGGACGCTTTGATTAAATTAAATTAATATTGCATACAAACATATGTAGACTGTTCGAATGTAAGGGGGGAGAGGGCTACAGGCTAACATTTGTTTTTGACAACTTTCCACTGTCAAAGCTTTGTTAAAAATCAAACAATACTTTCCACTGAATGTGCTATCAACAAATATATATGTATGTACGAATATAAACATCGTGAATAAAAAATCTGTTGAAATTTTTAGCTACTACTTGGAAAATTGTCTGCTACAAGCGGATACCGTGGGCCGTGGGTGTCTAAATATAACTTCAATTATGCTATTTATTATTGCAGCTGGCGGAAAACCGGCAAACCAGACAAACAACAAACTCGCCCCCAGTTTATGCACACATACATACATACATACTTGTACTTTAACATGTGTTCAGTTTGTGCATTTTGTAGGCTGTCAAACCAGTTGGCTTGCAAAACAGTCATTGCAGCCATTGATGGTTTTTCCATATAGTTTCTAACACAAAATATTCCAAAAATGTGGGCTTGGTTCTACATCGAAATCGCTGCAATTCTCAAGCACATTTATGGTGCTTATCGGTGTTTATAATTCTTAGCTTTTGAGGCGTTTGCTTATCATGCGATTTCGAAACAGAAATATATATATATGTATGTATGTAAGGGAATATATTTTTAATTGTTTCTTTTTTGTTTGTATTTTTAATGCCAAAATTTATTCAATGACACGTGAATATCATCAAAATGCCATTAAAGCGGATCAGTGGCAGGGGGTGGGAAGGAGCATCATTATATTACGAATACATAATAATAAAAATTGAACTTAATTTTTAAATAATTTTTACTCAGCTTGTATAGACATACTTTTCTATATTTTTCTATTGTTTGCTTTGTTTTGACAAATCTAATCTTTCGGGTGTATTTATAGCCCTAAGTGTACTATAAATGTTTGTATGTATGTGCGGTAGTTTTATTTTAAAATAGCGCCTTCAATTTTGGCCAACAATCTGTATAATATATAGATGATCTTTATAGCGATCAAACTGAATAGTCGAATAAGCGCAGCTGTCCCTGAATGAATTAATATCAATTGAATTTGTTATAGGTGGATGGAAAAGTGAGAGTCAACATCCAACATCAACCCACCAGCAAATAGAGAAATGCATATGTATAAAACTTGAAAAGTCGCCGGATACCAGCGCTGAAACGTCAGCAATGTCTGCGACCTCCGCGTGTGATTTTGTGCAGCCTTAGTGGGGGCAGGGGTAATTCAAGTGGAGCGCAGCGGTTGTTTGGCCAAACCAATTAACATTTCGACATGCACGCAAAATCGCGTATTTGTATGTGTGTTCGCAATCGTGTGCTATTGAGTAAGGTTTTACGAGCAGTCAAAGTCTACGGCCAAAAAATATTCAACTTGGCAACACAACTTTGAAACAAAGACGAAAAGCAACAAAAAATAATTCGTGCCGTGTGTGGTTTACTAGCAACGACATGTTGGGCGCGACGGTCACATTGAAAGTTCCACAACCTGGCCAGCAGCAGCTGGGCATACTTGCATGACCACCCGCGCACTTTTAAACACCTTACGCTTCTTGTGTGTGTGTGTGTGTGTATTAAGGCAGTGTCAATAGCACTAGGAGTATAAGTAGCAAATTAGCAAAACAACAGATAAGATACAAACTTGCATATAGTGAATGCACTCAAACATCTGTGCACACAAATGTGAGTGTGTATGTATGTATGTATGTATGTGCTTATTTATTTATTTAAAAATAAACTATTTAACCTTAGCAATGTTCGTTGCCATAGTGACGTTAATTCAACTTGGAATTAAAATATAAAAGATTTTTGTTTTTGCAATGCACTCGAATGGTTTTCGAATGAGCACAAAATACATACATACATATAGGCGATTGACGCGGACACCTAATGGTTCGAGGGTCACAACAGAGCGGGGCGGGATATGGTGCGGTAAGGGGAAATTGTAATCAGTGCTTTTAACTAATTATTTGCTGTTGTTGTTGCCACAACCACAAAAACAAACCTCGGACGTTTAGCATTATACAATACTTAATTGCAACAATTTACGATAAGTAGGAGCAAGAAGAAGGAGGGGGGGAGACGATAACCGACTCTAACAAGCGCCAAGCACTTGAGCTTTGCCTTATCCGAGAGAATGGGTCAATATAGTAATATATACAAAGCTTCATAGCATATTGTTTTATTTGTTTACGAAGCACTTAGAACATTAACTTAGAGAAAATTACTTTTAACTACCTAATAAATATATTTTGAGCGGTTTATTCTCAGTAATATTAAAAACTGGCACGTTCCGTTATGAAGTGGATTCCAGCCTTCTTTTCTCAAAGTGAACTTACACACGTGATGAATCACATGAACGGCAAAATCACATACATACATACATACAAACATAATTGAATATTTAAGTATGTCTGAATGTGACAGCTTCCCAGCCAATATTAATAACGCCAAGTTTGAAGGTCAAATTCAAGGACAGATTTTATAAACACTCGTATTAATATTCAAATATTAGATCGTGATCAGGCAATTCGTACAATCTCTAGCAATGTCTCGTGATCACAAACACACAAATAAATAAATAAAAACACTTCGCATTTTGATTAAACAATTTAATTTAATATTTTATTCTCCTTTTATGCACTTGGCTTAAAAGTATTTACCAGTAATTATGTTTATGCCATAATTTGGTTTTAATTTGATTTCAAGATGGAACCAATAAATAACAAAGCGCGACAAAAACAATTTTGTATTAGAATGTATTAAAATATTTTACAATTTTTGCAGCTGCTTATTTTCTCTCTCCCTTGCTATTTACAGATATTATTATCATCGAAATATTTACGTTATTTTGTTAAACTAATTTAGTCTTTCGTTTGACATACATATTCTAATTATTTAGGCAAATATCTCAATTATAAATCATTACAAAAATGTTTAAAACAAAGGCAAATGTTACTTCTTAAGCATAAACTTACAAATAACTTTTATATATTTTTGCTTTTTTTTTTTATAGCCAATATTCAACTTGTATAACATCTGCAAAATTGAGCTTAAAAAGAAAATGTATGCATGATTTTTATGTACATATGTATGAATATTGAATACAGTGAATGCTCGTTAGTATTGACTTTTAACTAACTAAAATAACTTGTATATTAATTTCATATATATTTTACTATATAACGCTTTGAATCAAAAACTGTTTGGTTTTGCGAGCGACCACTGTACATGAATGTAGAAAAACAGACTGAAGGCACATGAACAAAGAGACAAATAAACAACAAAGCGACGACGAATACGCCCCAATCTAAACTCATGTTGCACCGAAAACGTGAAACGTAATGAGCCCCCATTATTGATAAACCTAAATAATTGTTTGCAATTGGACCTTAAGCTAATGATAATATTATCATTTTATAGTAACTTAAATCCAGTTTAAACAATTAACGACAAGCCAAACAAATAATATACTTTGATGCATTACAACTGCACCGAGAATTCGGTTTCAATTGCTCATTTGGAGGCCACCGCTGCTCCGACTTCCCGTCGAGGAGGAGCCACTTAGCCCAAATTGTGAGACGAGCTTATCGTAATCCTCGAGCGATGTCTCAAACTGTTCCAACTGACGCGACAAGTCGTCCATGCTGCCATCGGTTGCTGCACTGCTGGCCAAGGCGGAAGCTGCGGCCGCTGTTGCTGATGCGGATGCTGCTGCAGTGGCGGCACAGCTTGCCACATTCGGCACCTGTAGTTCGCTTAGGCCACGCAGCGGTGGCGCATGATAGCATTCCCGATAGAACTTGGCCAGATCGTTTACATGCGATGTGGGCGAGGCAAAGGGAAAGTGCAGCTCCTTGAGCAGACTGTCGTCATCTGGTGGTGGCGCTGGTGGCTGTTGCTCCTGCAACATGGGCGCCGAATTGTGACGCAAATTGGCACTGCTCGCGGGTATTAGTAGACTCTTAATGGGTGAGGTGGCAACAACACATCCTGGCTTCTCAAAGCTCTTGAACGCGGTTGAGTTATTGTTGTTGTTGTTATTGTTTATGTTGATGTTGATATTGTTGCTGCTGCCATTGAAGTTGGTCGAATTGTTGTTGTTGTTGTTGTTGTTGTAGCCGACAGGCGATTCACATTTACGATTAAGTGACTCAATCGAGCCGCTGCCATTGCTCTCGTGCCGCTGTCGCCGCAACAGCCACTCAAACGGCGGCGTCTCCGGCAGCACAAAATCGTGTTCCGTAAATTGACGTAGCTTGCCGAGATCCGTAAATGCGCCCGGACGCAGCGGCTTCTCAATATCTATGTAGCGCTTATCAGACGCCAATCCATTGGCCACGCCCCCACCAAATTTAACCGTTGACTGCTGCTGTTGCGTGGGCGAATTGGCATCATTTGCGGGCCGAAAGTGATCCGACTTAAGCATTATGGTATTATGCTGCTCAGTCTGGTGGGCGGCTGTGGCTGCCTGATTGCCAGCAGTGGGCGAAATTGTTAGCTTGGTGCGATAGGCAACGGACATTATGAGGGAGCCTACAATCGTATTGAGCTGCCCGATTTTGACGTGTTTGTGGCCCTCGCCCAATGTGTGCACCTGCGGTCGATCCACATAGATGCGATAGAAGATGACATACGAGTCCGGGCACTGGCGACGCGACAGCTTGTAAGCGGGCGTCGTCCTGGTGAGCGATATTAGCGACTTGAGCATGATGCCCATGCGATTATAGATGGCATGGGAGGCTTTCAATGTTTGACTGTCGTTGTCTTTGCCATCATCTCCAGCTGCACCGCTACCGCCACTGGCTGCTGCTGTTGCTTTACTGTTTTCCACTGGCAATAGATCCAATGACCATACTTCGAGTATCATTTGATCGCCTTCGCTGGTCTTAAGTGAGATTTCCACGCACAGCGGCAGGCGCTGCAAAATGCTGTCACCTGGCTTGAGTGCCAACGCCCGTTTTGTTTCGTCTAGTACATCGGGATGATCCTGGACGACAATGTTGAACCAATCATTGCCAGCAAGTGGATTGCATTGCGTCTGTATTTTTTCACCCAGGCGCGACTGCACCACAACTTGTGTTGATTTAAGCGCCAGGAATTTTATAAACTTTTCCAAGTCTTTTTCGACCGCGTTTAACCGTTGGGTAGACATAATTGTTTAGTTTTTCTTGTTTTGATTTTTTTTGTTTCTGTTTTGCAGCGTTCAAAGTACGTTTTTGTTTTGCTTTTTCTTTTTTACACTGCTTCCGCGTATCGTCTGCTTAGTTGCCCCTTCGCAATATTCTGTGGTTTTTTTTCTTTTTGTTTTCGTTTGTGCACTTTATTTGTTTGCACCAAGAGAACCGATTAACACATGCTTGGGCATTTGATTAACCACTACAACTTGCATTTGCCTGAATTGTTTGAGTTTCTTTTTGGTTTTCTTTAAACTTTATTTTATCTAAATTATTTCATATAAAAGCAAGACAACGATCACTCCCACTTTTCTCATTACCTTCCGCCATTGAACTAAAGCAAATGCGACGTGCTGGTGTTGCCATACCCTCTCTTGGATGGGCATAAGCAGGGTTGCCATGGGTTCCGAAACTACTTTATTTTATGTGTAAATTGTTGTCATGGTTGATTATTAATTTATCAAAACAACATGTATTTCATAGAATCGTTTCAATTTATAATGATATCAAAATTTATTGGGAAAGAAGCATTTTCTTGTGAACTATGATGTGATAAATGGTATTGCTTGCACAGCATACCGGGCTCAATTTTTGTTTACTGCTTCAACAAAAGTATGGCAGCTCTGAGCGGCGTATGAGACACGTCACGTAGGCCCGGTGGGCGGGTTTGTTCTGTATTTAAATTTTCAGCTTAGGATTTTACTACAACATGATGAATATACATAAACACATTACAGAACAATTTTTATTCTTAAATAATCTTGATCCATTGGTTTCATTGGTTTAAATAATTTTGCTGCCCAGCTGCTGTCGCCTTAGAAGTTTCTTTTTTTATGTTAAAATATTTGCGATCCGAGTCTGAAAGCACTTGTTTGGGTAAATACTGTAGTACCGAAGGCGGCACAGAGCCCAACATTTGGAGGCGCTCCTCCTGAATGCGCTCCTGCAATTCGGCCTCTGATTTGGCTTTTGAATCAAAGAATTGCATATTTTCGGCAGCTGCCTCGGCACGTTTGCGGTGGTTCTCCTCAATCATGGTTAGCAATAGGGCGCCATGCTCCTTCCGCCGCAGACGCTCCTGCAGTTCCTTGTCCTTGATCTCTTGGTCATTGGTGCATTCAAGGTTTTTGTCAACCACTTCTGCTAGCTTGAGGCGCGCTTGTTCCATATTCCGTTCAGCAACCTCAGCACGATACTGTTCCAATTCCATACGGGCTCGCCGCCGCTCCAATTCCTCCTTCTCGAGCTGCTGCCGGTAGAGTTCATCATTTTTGGCTCTGTACTCGGCCTGCAGCAGATCCAGCAGCAGGTTGTTGCGTTGGCGTTTCTGATTCTGCAGGAAATACAAAAAGATAATACCGTTATACAAAGTTCTTGTTTCAAACACATTTCAACTTGCCTCAACTTCAAACACTTGATGACCAATGCGCAAACTGATCTCCTCTTGCTTACGCTGCGCCGCTTGTCTGGCTACAATTGTTTTGTCTTGCTGCTCGGACATCTCCCGTTGGTTCTTTAAAATGTTTGCCATCTCCTCGTTCAACTTTGCCTTTTGTAGCTCCTTGTATTCTCGGTGCTGTTCAATCAACTCGATCATTTCTTTGCGTTTATTCTTTTTTAAACGTTCTAGCTCTAGTTGCTCCAATTTGTCCTCCTCATTGATTTGCCGTTGAATGGCCATCTGCTCATCCCGATCCGCCAGCGTATGCACGTATTGTTCTTGGCGACGTTTGCGCGTCTCCTCCATTTGCGTTGAGAGGATCTCGCGCAGCTTTTGTTGTTGCTCCTTTTTGCGTAACTCGTGCTCGAGTTCCTTTTCCAATTGTTTTTGTCTCTCAGCCTCTGCACGTTGCAGACCCTCTACGTGTGCATTTTTGGCCAGTTGTCGACATTTAGTATTTACCAACATGTGCTCTTTAAGGTCTTTGGTTATTGATGCCAATCGCAGCTGCTCGGCCAGCACCCGAAGCTCCTCGCAATCGTTTCGCAACTGTTGACGACGCGTTCGATCGATGAACTCCTTATGCTTTAATTTCTGAAGTTCATCAGAGATGGTGGCCTCTGTGTAGGCAGCTCGCTGGCGCAGCGTGTTGTCCCTAGACATCTCGGTGCTCTGACGATCCATTTCGCTCATTAAATCACCGAAGTATTTAGCGTTCTTGTAGGCCAGGTCGTCGTCAACAGCCACATTATACTTGGAACACCCTGTGATATGAATTGCGGGGGCTCCATCCCTCAAATCCATAAATATGTTTATTGGCGTTGTCATGGTAGCAAAACGACGATAAACAAAGAAATTCAAAAAAAAAAACTTAAAAAACAACAAAATTAACAAAAATGTATAAAAAAAATAAAGAATTATTTGTCCGACATATGTATGTATATAAATTTGTTTTGTGTGTTTGTAACTGCACGAGCGCAGCATGAATTTTTATCGATATTTTTTTTTTATCGATACGCCTTAAATGGATACGTTGACATTTTAAGTGATATGCGCAACGACTCAGCCGGTCATTCAGATAAAATACATACATATATAAGATGCCGTACAAAAATTAAACCACAAAAAATTACAATATTTGGCAGTAAAAATATTTAATGATCTTCAATATATATCTTAAGAATCAACATGAATGTATAATTTGCAGCCGTTTTAATTTGAATATGCAACAGGGAAATATTTCTTATCTTTCTCTACTATCTGCTCAAGCAAATCATCAATATCGGTGGTTGGATAACGCTCTACCCACGACTGTATGTAGCCCTCGTGGGTGGCATCGTAGGTCTTCAACTCAACTTTGTTGCCATTGACGACTGTGTTGGACTGAACCAGAATAATGCGAGGTTTCTTGTGAGCCAGGCATATATCACGCCACTTAGCCCAAGGATGTGGACCACTTTCGTTAACCTCCGAATAGTGTTCATACATTTTTGAAGCTGCTTCGATGTCGGCTGTAGATTTGTAGACCTGCAATTTTGTCAAGAATTCGCCCAGCGCTTTCTTGCCAACGGTGTAAATTTGACTGCGATTCATAGTCAACAACAGATTCTTGCCATCTTCGGTCTCTTTAACGGTGACGAATCCTTCGCCTGCCTCGAGCATAACCTTCATGATAACAAAACGTGCACGCGAATGAGCCTGCAGCCACAATTTTGATTTGGGGTTGTACATTTCCAAGGCAACGCCCATGCCGTTCCAAATGAGGCTAAGCCAGTTAACGTAGACGATGTCGTCTTGTTCGGCGGCATCTTTGAAACCAAATATCTCCAGTATATCACGCTGCAAAGACAAATACAGGCCAACTGCTTCAGCGCGGCACTCCTCGTATGATGAGCCAATAGCGCCGAATTTTGTATCGTATGTTTCGCCTGGTAAATACCACTTAGTAATGGGTTCGCCCGTAATGAGGTTCTTGACTGTTTCCACATCGAAGTTGTGTGTACCATTCTCGTCGATGCGGAACAATTTGCCACTGCCATGACCTAGCAGCTCATGCAAACCCACTTGCACTTCAAAGGCCTTGATTTTGTATTCCTTCATAAGTTCCTGATCGCCGTCCGAAAGAAAGGGTATGGGATCTTTGCGATTTATGTTTGCCAGCACATTACCCAGCGAGACATTTTTAAAGCCCTCATCCTGGCGTATTTCATCATCTTTTCAAAATAATAAATTGATAAATACCGTTTATAGAGTAAAGGCATGGAAAAGCGAATACTTACAGTTGGGTATGTTAATACCAGCTGGAACACCGCTACCAGCAAACGTGAGCACATCCAGAGATGTGAAGTCCGGCTTTAGGTACGAGTCCTTCTCATACGGCTCTGTCCATGGCAAATATTCCAATAGTTTCTCAGCCCGATTAACCAGCTCGGCAAATTTGGCCGAGCTCTCTTTGTTAACCATAGCCACAAATCCCTCGAACTCTGCGCGGCCACCAGCCGGATCTCGGTATGTTTCAATGAATCCAATGTAGGTCTCTATGACTGGTCCCTTGTCCTTGATCCACCATCTAGAGCCATTCTTATGCTCGTCCAAAGAGCCATCCTCAAACGAATTAACATAATGCTCAATCATTTTTTCCTGATTATTATTTGCAGCATATTTCTTGGCCTGTAGTAAATTCTCGTTTACACGCTTCAACAGCGGCTGATAGTCGCCGCGGGAAACGCGAAAACTGTGTCCCCTAAACTCCTCCATTGCTAGGGTAATGCCCTCCTTGGCGCTTTCCTCAACTGATCCGAGCTTAATGTCGTAGAAGGTTTTACTGTTTTCAGTCACCTTGAATGTACGACACATATACGGCTCAATACGCTTTGATGTCAGCCATGCATTGACTATTTCCGAGTCTTCTTTCGTGCAGTTGTCTGACCAATATGTTGTAATACCATTCGGTGCAAAGCCGAGTACCTCGTTACGCGCATCCAGAGCATAAATGAGATCCTTTACCTCCTCATATATCTTGGCCACACGTGGCTCAGACGCATAGGCTGAAGAAGATCGCACAATTGTCTCAAATTTGCTCTCGGTTAAATTTGGCAGTATTTTGCTGTCTCCCATGCCCTTGTAGTTGCCAGCGTTGGCAAAAACTCCGCACGCGTAAACAACAAACGCCTGAAAATGTTTATACTTGCAATTTTGTGTACATTTTTAATATGTTTTACGGGCTCACCGTAAAATCATCTTCGGTTGCGCCAGCCTTTAATGCTTTGGCTTTCAGCTCGGCGATGCTTTCCGCAACGAAAATACGGTGCAACAGCGAGAAGATAAGAGGCGCCTCAGGGCTGGATTGTATCAGGGCAACGAGGCCACCGTCCCAGGATGCCTTGCTAAAATAATGAGCGTACAGCTTTTCCTTATCGGTCAAGTTCTCAAATGCACTTTTGCACTCCAAATCGGCGATGGGCTGCGTGTTTGGCAGTACGAAATGGGAAGTTTTGCTGGCCATTACGCTGGGTTGGGGTAAATTAACACTTGAGCTGAAATAAACAAAATCAAAAATCAGATGTACGTAAATTTAATGCTCTAAACATAACCAAACTTCTACCTGTAATTTACCGCTGTAAATGCAGTTGTTCTTAGCTGGCTGGAATTAAGAAGGCGACTTGCCTGTTTCTGCAATTGGTGCGCTACTGTGTAACTGCTACACGTTCGTAAACTGAATTTACAAAGTCGACCAAGTTGACGGCACTTATGAATTTTGTGAACTAGCAACATGACTGAAAATTTTTACTCAGAGGAGATTTTAAAGTTAAAAAAATAGCCAAACGAATTACAGCTGCATAGCTATAAATTTTAAATTGCTTTAATTTTGGTTATTGTAACAAACGTGCTAACGATGAAATGTGATTTAATGAAAGTATTGCAACAACACGACAAAGCTGTATAATAATACATCGCAAACGTTTGTATGAAGGTTCGTGCACACACTAATCCATACATATGTATGTTAGTACGTATGTATGTTGCTCTATGTGCCCTAGCTACTTTTAAGAAATGTTTGGTTTTTTTGGGCAAATCAGAAGAAACAACTTATCAGACCTATGAACTGGTAGAAAAAAACAGTAATATTAACTCGTACGTACCTTACAAATTATAAATGCAGTGCAAAAAAAACAAAATGCCGACAAAGTGCAAGTTGTCATTAGAGATGAGCGATATTTACTAAACAGTCTACCGATATATGTATCTGTAAGCTTTTGCCAAATGTTATTGAGCATAACAGAAATATCAAGATGACATTTTTAAAATTTTGTGGCTGTAATTTATGTTGTAAACAAATTTAAAATTGGCGGAGCTGGTGTGTAGACGTAGTAAGTACATAAGGACACACAAATATGTATGTATTTGTATGCATCCAATCGTAATTGTTATCGAATGCACATGCAATCATAGGGTGTTGAGCACCCACCCCCCACACAGCTGTGTAATCATGTGTGTAATTTCTTATCACCTTCAGGTTGACCCCCGTTGAAAAAGAAAAGTTGATCAGCGAGTGCCACGAAAATGGAGCTGACTGGTTGGGTAAAATTCTATGAATGGGGCAAAGTAGGCATTAATTCTGCTGTTGCCCAAATGGCAATGGCCAACGATCCGGACTTTGTCCTGAACGAGGAGGAAACGTACGCCGAAATGTGGATGGGCACCCATTTTTGTGGCGTTTCCATTGTCAAGGAGACGGGTGAGACCTTGGACCGTGTGCTTAAGAAAGATCTGCCGTACCTGTTTAAGGTGCTAAGCATAAAAAAGGCACTAAGCATACAAGTGCATCCAAACAAATGCGAAGCAGAGCGCCTGCACAAGGAGCGCCCAGAGATTTACAAAGATGATAATCATAAGCCGGAGCTGAGCATCGCGCTAACACCGTTTCTAGCGTTGGTCGGATTCCAGCCAGTCGAAGACATAATTGATTATATTGATGAGTTCCAGCCACTGACCAGGCTTATCGGCAAGGAAGCTGTGTGCGCACTGCACGAAAAGCGGAACGCGGAGGGCGTAAAAGATTGCTATGAGATCCTTATGAAATCTGATGAATCAGATATCGCCAAGTGTATACAAGAGATAGCCAAAAATAACAAACAAGGCAAGGTGGCGACAAACTTACCACTCATTGCTCATTAAAATAATTATTTGCATTTACATTTTGTAGAGCTGAAACGCAATGATCTGCTGGAAATATTTAACACCATTAATACGGACTTTCCTGGTGACGTGGGTGTACTGTCTCTATTCTTTCTGAACCTGGTGCGCTTGCAGCCTGGCCAGGCCATCTACTTGGGCGCCAATGAGATTCACGCATATTTGTCTGGTGACTGTGTGGAGTGCATGGCTTGTTCCGACAATGTGATTCGTGCCGGACTTACACCCAAATACAAAGATGTGGAGCAGCTTATATCCTCCGTGATATTTGAAGGAAAAGCCGCGCAAAGCAAGCTGTTCTTTCCGTATCGCATCGACGACACCGTACAGGTGTTTGTGCCACCTGTTGATGACTTTGCTGTCATGCATGTGGCCATAAAGCATACCGTCGATACATACAAGTTGCAGATACAGCCTTATGGTTCCATACTGCTGACATTGACCGGGGTGCGTACTTTAAAGCTCAATACTAAAGAAGGTCCCAAAGAGATAACACTGACGCGCGGAAGCATTGTCTACATTCCAGTCGAGGCAGCGCCGGAAATTGAATTTATTCATGCCGAAGATTGCGGCGACAATTTCACCGCTTACATCGCAACCTATAATTATTTTAGAAAAGCTTAAAGTTTGTTGTGCATAAATAATGAAAATAAAACCAGCATTTTCACAGATGCGAATAAATTTAATTTTAAATTATTGCAAATTTTGTTAAGCTAAAATATAAACTAAAGTGGCAATAATATTTATTTTAAGCAGTTATCGTGACGGTTTTTACATATATGTATCTAATACAGTTAATATACATTTTATGCGAGTATGTATACAATAAACATTCATTTGAATAGTATTTTGGGTATTAACATTTTTTATCGGATTATTGCCAACAACACAACACGTTGCATTTACTTAGGTCTAAGGAAAACTGGGACTCTAATTTGGTTTAGGTATGTATAATAATTTTATGTGTTTGTATATTAAGAAAGAGGGTACACATAAATATACACACATAGTACATATAAATGTAAGTAACTTGTAAAGTATCAACAAACTCGCGTACACAAAGAATGCACATAAATTGGCTAAGAATATGACACTACCCTTAAATAATTAATTGCTCTCATCCATCCATCCGTCATTCATTCCATATTCTTCATCTTCTTCTCTTAAATGCCTCACTTCGGGGTTGTACAAGTTGTAAATATTTTATCATAAAGACTACATATAAAGTTTGTTTCGTTTTGATTTTTGATTCATAAAGGTCGTAAATTGCCTCCAAAAGTTTGTACCAAAATCATGAGTACTTTTTTTTTACATAGATACATAAGAAAAATCTCATTATAAAATTTGTGTTTTTGTTTCCTTTGCTGTTTTTGTGTATAGATACTAGTTAGTAAGATTTAGACAATAGGTTTACATATAAGTATTGATGGGTTAGTTACATTAGTCGTAATAGCTCAGTTTTTTTTTTGTTGCCTTTTGTTTCCGCGTTAGTTTGTGTATACGTAAAAAATATATATAAAGTTTTGATATCGCAGCAACAGCAACAAAAAATATCAACTAATATTGCCGCTACTGGTATAGTATATTTGTGCCCACAACAATTTGTTCCCTGTTGTTGTTGGTGGTGGTAAAAGTTAATGTGAGATAGTAAGTTGGTTCGAGTGGGTGAGGAGAGGGGACGAGGAGGAGCTTTGTGATTAACATTATCGTTTTGTTATCATATTTTTGAGTATGTATTTTTATAACGATTGGGCTGTTTAACTCTTGAGCAGATTGTTTGCCCGCTTATTAACACCATCCATGCGAACGTTGTTGGCATCGCCTTTGGCATTGATGCGATCGACTTGCTTATTTTGGTTCTCCAGCTCGGAGCCCATGTCAATAGCCATGTTGCGCAAGTTGCCAAGCATTGAGTTTACCTGTCCCAAGTTCTCATCCATCTCATCCTCGCGCGCATCGTTAGTTATGCGGGCAATATAGCCGGATTGTGGTGGTGCGCCCATGCCACCACGTTCGCGTTCATCGACGACACGCTGCGGCTGGCTGGCCACTATTTTACCATCGTCGTTGGCCTTCCAGGCATTATCACTGTCGTCCTTGATGTTGACTTTCTTCCATGGCATCACACAGATGCCGCAGCATTTCTCCATGCCGCTGAGATTCTTTTCGGCCTCTCGCATATCTGCATTGATACGATCCATGCCCTCCTCGACGCGATCCAGTTGCTCGCCCTGGTCGTCCAATGCAACCAAAGTTCTAATGCCAGCCTCCTTCGACTCATCCATCAAACTTAGCATGCGTCGGGTGCTTTCCAGCGACTCATCGGCAACTTGAGCAGATTTGAGCTGCAAGTCCTGCAGCTCCGAGCGCGGCTCATTTTCCACAGCAGCCATTGTGATTGTTTTGAGATGAGCTGTTTACGTCGAACTGCTTGATGACTTAGCAAGTGGTTGTGAATTTTTTAGCGAGACTGGGAAAATTTGTGCCAGTGACTCACAATTGATGCTGACGCCACCTATCTGTGCTGGTTAAAACTATATATCGTAATTAAACTCTCCTTTTTTGTGCGAATGCAGGAACTTGTTCTTAAGCTTTTTTTTTAACGAAATGTTAAATAAATTTGTACAATATTTTGGCAAATCTTTTCATGCAAAGAAAAGTACGAATTGTGTATATACAAGAACTATCGAATTTGCATATATACACGAAACCGATAAGCGATAAGTCAGGGCTGAAAAATATATTAGTGCTGTAAACTGATTTCACAGTATGCCAGGTATAAATAGTTGTTAGGCATTTTCTCACTTTGTTAAAATGTTTTAACAAGATCACAACGATTCTTTAACTGGGTGTACAACATTTTAAAATTTTATTTGTCTTCTATTACGAAGCTGTTATTTATTTTTAACGCCGTTCACAACTAGTTCAGTGTTGAGTAATACATTTGAAATATTAACGTTTAGTTGTTGGTACAGCCAGGCGTCAGTGATCTTCAGCGCGAATTCAATTTGCAGTAAAAAAATTAAGATTTATTTCAATATTTGACGATCTTGTGTTTTTTTGCGCAAAAAAGGTCAAGTTTATATCGAAGAGCAAATAGTGCGATCATGGACAACTCACGCCGCTCAAATGCGCTCAGCGAAGACAGTTATAGTATGTATTTGTCTTTTGACACTGATGCCGACGACACGCTCGCCAGCAAATGGCAATCAGTGGTGGCTACTCAAACTAGTCATTATTTGGAGATGCAGAGCATGGACGTAGACCTTAAGCAGGATGACACACTCGAGGAGAAAAATAAGGGCATGAAGTCGCTGCTTGACAATTTGATTAAAAATAATGATGGTTGCAAGGACCAAGTCTCTCCCTTGCGCCCCTTTGACAAGAGCATCCTGAATAAGCACAATGCTTTGTGCTCGACACCCACAAAAATTGCACGAATGAATACAGCTGCTAATGATGCTGAAAACAAGGAGAACTCACAGCCAGATGAGCAGAATTCCACACTGTCGTCAACCATAGATGCCACTGCCTCAACAGTGAAGGCCAATACAATGTTTCCCGATGCAAATGCTTCGCTTAATGAAATTTCAATGAAGGAACACAACAAGACTAATAATGTATACCCCTTAAGCGCCGATGTTGTGCTAGAAAATATCACTGAGGGTAATTACTTTTCTTTATTAATTTATTTTATTTTGATATTATTAAATTGACCTTCATTTATCAGTGTCGAATGAAGAGCTATCAATGTCAATACCCTCACCATTGGCAGACAAGATGATTGCAGTCACTAAAGTTGCTGACATGCTTACTCAGCAGACCCCAACGACTATGCCAGCACCATCAAAAGACAACATTAAAGCAGATGCTGTAATTCCTCGCATAATTATAGACGGTCCACCAAAGACTGTTCAAGCACCATTTGAAGACAAGGTAAAAACTGACACTAGTGTTGCTGACATGGTAAATGAGGTCTCCGATCTCATTGCAAAGGCTATGCAAATATCTGAGCAATCCATAAAGCCTAAAGGACCACAGAAACTCTTGCCGAAGCTACCTGCAAGTGGTTTCCCGCGACCACGTCGCTCTTACCTTCCCACATCTAGTGGAACAGCATTTAAGCAACGCATGTCTATAGTTGTTAAGACTACACTGAACAGCCCCGCACGCAAGCTGGCTACTGGAAATGCTATCGCACGCCGCAGCTGCCTGCCCGCTCCAAAAGCAAATCTCATTGGAGACACCAATTACCGCAAGTCGACAATAGTACGCTCCTCCATAAGCGCCAGCAGCTCCACTTCCACTTTACGATCTATGCCATCAGCTGCGGCAGCAGTAACATCTGTAAAAGCCTGTCAGACTCAAGCCGTACCCTTTCAATGCAAACTGTGCAGTGCCACCTTTTGCAAGAAGAAACTCCTCGATAAGCATATGGACACGCATTCCAAAAGCAATTTTGCTAGAAATAAAGCTTCTGCTTCTCGCTGCAAATATTGCGACAAAAATTTTGTACTGGAGCGTGCGCTTCACATACATCTCATGGAGAATTGTACTAAAATACCACCAGGCGCTAAGCGTAAGCTTCAATTCACGGAACTGAATCACGTGGAGAAGGCAAAGTTGCCGAAAATGATTTGTGGTAGCGACGGGACTAAGCCGCGTGACAGCATTATGCCACCGATTAAAAAAGAATCGTCAATGATGGGTCAGACGATTGGAAGAAAACCCATTGTAACATCCTTTGCAGCATCGTTCATACCCAGCAGTGAAGGTGCAGGCACACTTACAATGACTAAGAGCGAGCCAATGGCACCGCCCTCAACAAAAAAGATTCCCAAGAAGGTTGCCCACTCAGGTGTCTTTCGTACGCCGACCAAGACAGTACCCTGTCACATCTGTAAGCAGTCTTTCAAGAGCATATTAGATTATACCACACACTCGCTCACAGTTCACTCGAAAAATCGGAAGCAGGACACCGCTAGTGCACTGAGTGCTCCAAATCAAGATTAAATCAAATTCTATAAGTTTAAGTTGCATTTACTTTAATTCCTATGTACAGTTAATATCAAATATTCGATTAAACTGCAATGAAGTTCATTTAGATTTCTTCTCTGGTGGCGGTTTCATATCTATGCTTTCAGTTGCTATGTCCAAGGGACCGTTGGCATGATTTTCCGATGAGTTGGGCACGATGCCCCCATCGGCACCAGTTGCATTTGGGAGCTGTCCAGCCTGCTGTAAATTTTGCAGCATTGGTGGTATTGGCGGTGGGAATTTACGTAGCAGTTCGGCTAGCAACATGTCGACACGTTGCTTTTGAAAAAGGGTTCCACTGTTGTCATCCTTAGCAGCATTCGCATCCTTTTTGTCAGTCTTCGACTTGTCGGATACTTTTATAAGATAAAGAAAAAACATTTGTAAATGAACTAATATTTGAAATCTTATTGAAAATATGTTATTTTGGTTAAAGTATTATCTGCGGCGTACTTACAAACTTTATTTGACGAAAAGTCCCAGGTATATCCTTTGTTAGGATGATATCGCGCATAGCTACTGGCTTCTTCAAAAGCAGATTGCAGATTTACAACCGTGTTAAGCTGAATGAAAATAAATCATATTAGATAAAATACGAACAGAGCCAAAATTCTAACTAAAAATTATGTTGACCATAGACTTTATGGGGTCGACAGTATTTTACTTTCTTATTAACTTACAACGCGAGCATTTATCACATTTGCCAGGTCTGGTGCTTTGTATATAGTGCCTCCAATGATGTAGTAATCGGCGATTGGAGTCGCCTCAGCCGGGTTGTGGCGATGCTGTTTGCGTATTACGTAGAGAATTGGTTCGGCAACGTGCAGTAGAATATACTCCAAACCCAACATGTTGCTGCAAGGAAACAAGGCAACTGATTAAAAAGACAGTGTAACGGAAAGCAACATAAACTTACTGCAAATGCTCTACTCCCAAGCGCTGCATTCGTATAGTTTCGTTGTTGCACATGTGGTCATAGAATGGGTTGCTCTTGCGGCAGAAGTAGTCCATAACAGTCTGTGGGCTGAGTGTAGCTATCATTTGGGTATCGTGCCAGGAGAGGCGCAGGTGGTTTTCTGGCGGTTGTACCATTTGTCTGTTCGCCATTGCTGCTGCACGTGAATCTGCTTGGTATGCGAAGCGCTATTTTTTTAGCGTCGGTCGACAACAAAAAAATTTGTTAATCAATCAGTGGGTCAGTGTCACTACCTGGCCCCCTATTTGATTGCTCTAGCGTCTTTCCTATTTGTCAATTTGTTTACAAATTATTTATAGATCACACGCTTCCAATTTTAGGATGCTGCACATGCCGATATGTCTTTATTTGATTTATTTGTTGTGTAATAAATATTTCAGTGTCGCCAACAAGATAATACAACAGCTGCTCCTTTACATTTACCAAAACTCTGACAGCACTGTAAGTTCGCAGCTAAACTGTTTTTAAAATTTTGTGTTAATTTGTTATTTACTTAATAATGTATCTGCAAGCAGCGCAGGTATTCCACTTTTCTTGTTTTTTATGTTTTGTTTATAATTTTCGATATATTTATAAATGTCCGATAAGCCATGGAGGCCAGCCGATACATTTTGGCACAAAGTTGGCAGAGCGATCGATTTATGAACAAGGTGGCAACACATTTGTTTTGCTCCACACATCAAAATATTAAACAAAATGTTTAAAAATAAAACAAAACGTAACGGTTGTTGTTCAGACATAATTCATATATAAGAAAAAAGCATAAAGACAAAACGAACTCAGTCACATATCAAGCGAATTCTTTTGTACAAGATCAACGAAGCGTGCCGCTGTTGCCGTTGACGTCGACGTCGTCACTGCCGCCACAAGCACAAATACAAGCACACAAAATTATCATCAACATCAATTGTATATTAAACATTTTACTCGGCCAGCGGAACTTGGCCCATTTCTTGGATCGCCAGTATTGGAAACTATATCAGTTCGCTTTGTATATTTCGTCGTGGCGCTCGTTGGGAAAATCAAAGCACCGAGCAACGATTGCTCGCAATGGTAAACATTAGAAAAATCAATAATTATCACGCACAATATAATGTTGTTGAAGTGTTTGCGGTTTAGTACAAGCACATGACAATTATTTAATTACTGCATATGTACATACATACATACACTCTATGTTTGTTACAATTTTTGTGTCACATGTGAAAATCATTACCAACTTGTCCTCCTGAATGTGTTCAAATAATTCTGTGCTATAAATTTCTTGCTGAAATTGGCCAGTCAAGGTCGTCCAAGTGTCGTTAGCGTTTAGAACTGTTCTTTTTTTTATGCCTCACCTTGATTTTCGCGGACAGAATTATACGTATTCATACATACATAAAATGTATGTAAATTTTTTTGAATATTTTTATTGACATTCAGGAAAGACGCCTACACAGTCCCTGGCATAAAAACAAAATTAATGATATTGTGTTTAAAGTAATATTTAAGTTTTATATTTTTATTTATATTTTTTTTGTTTATTTATAACGTTAAAGCAAGGCTGCACCAACTAGTATTGGTCGAAAAAAATAGCTGTAACATAATAGGCATAATATTTTAATATAAACATAAACTTTTGCATTGTCTTTTGTATTTAAGTAATTTTTTTAAACAAAAAATGTGTTTAGAGAACTATTTTAATTTGAAGGAATATGAATTGGAAAGTAATACTTTTAAAATGTAACATAACAATTGATAACCTGTAAAAAATCTTAAATTGTTGTGCATCCTTGCTCTTAACATTTAGCTTCAAAAACATTTGACCAAGCTGTAAAATATTCAAATAAATTTCCCATCGTGGCTGTGCTAATAATATGTCTTTACGTATCTTGAATCTTTCTTGTGTAAATAACTTACAAATATTAAAAACAACAAGTTTTTGTGTAGAAACGAATAGAATTTAATTTGTTCTCTTTTAGATATTGAAAAACTTTCGTAGCCCGATGCTGGCACAACGACGACAGTCGGCCCAGTTAGTTTGTCAGTTAAAGCGATATGCGCTATATTAAACCGGAGCCGTACTATGAGGTAGAAGTTGAACGGGTAGCACACCAACGCATTTATCAAACAGATCAGGAGCTACTTAAATGTTGTATCTAATACAGATTGTCTACTTACAGGGGCTTCCACCGTTCAATGTTTCTGGCAGTCCGTTCAATGTGGTGCCTATACACAACTTTCCGGAGCTAATGAAGGATACATGCGCGCTTATCAATTCGGAATGGCCACGTTCCGAAACTGCGCGCATGCGCTCTCTGGAGGCATCATGCGATACGCTTCCCTGCAGTCTGGTTTTAACCACGGACGCCATGTGCCGTGTGATAGCACACCTGAAACTCAGCCCCATTACCTCCAAGAAGAAAGCATGCTTTGTGGAGTCTGTTGTTGTGGACAAGACATATCGCGGCCAGGGCTTTGGCAAGCTGATCATGAAGTTTGCTGAGGACTATTGCCGTGTGGTGCTTCAATTGAACACCATTTATTTGTCGACCATCGATCAGGATGGTTTCTACGAGCGCATAGGATATGAGTATTGCGCCCCAATTTCGATGTATGGACCGCGTCACTGCGAGCTGCCGAGTTTACAAAATCTTAACAAGAAATACATGAAGAAGGCATTATAGACGTCAGCACCAGTAGTAGTAGTAGTGTTGGCTTAATCATGCTGCGAACGCTTCTAGCTTAATGAACGGAGCGTGCCAGTTAAACTAGTCAAATTGGGCAAACGCTCTTAGGCTCAAATACATCTTCATATATTATACATCTACATATTGTATATATAGTATCAAATACTGCCCAGCGGTAGAACCGTAAAAGCCTGAAATATCCCTATGAGCGTTTGCTTCTAATTCCATTACGATTACACAAAAAACAAAATAACAAACAAAACATTCATAATATGCTCGTGTTGATTTTTAAATATTACTTTCCGCATGTATTTTTTGTTACCTCTTCGGTGAAAAACAAAGCTTGAGATGCACCAAGCACGCTATCGGCCGTGTTATTTAAAATGTATATTGCTCATATTATATTCATGTTAATTTAGTTATGTATTATAATTAATTTATAATTTAAATTCTTATAATTTGTTGTGGTGTTTGCTCAAATGCTTACTAGACAATATCTAACTCAAATATCTTCCAAATAAAACATAGCATAGATATACATATCGAGATGATAACGTAGTGGCACTAAGCAACAAACGAAAGGCAATAAACTATATTAAAGATGTAGATATTTAAAAAGCAGTGTTGTGTCATTTAAAATAAAGCGGATACATTCGTCTCTAATCTGCCTTAAATATCTATGACAAGTTCAAGTTCATGGTGCTGCGACAAGCCAAAAATTGATGTGTGCCCGGTAATGTTATTTTTATTACAGCTGCATCAGATAATGTCGGGGCGGGGAAATTCGGATCTCGCTGCCCAGCGACACGACATGCGCAGTTTGCTTATTTAGTTTATTCTACACAAAAATAAACCAGCAGAGAGCATTCATCGGCTAGGCATTTGTTTATCATAAGTTTGTGTGTGTGCGTCGCATTCTCGGCAAATGATTTGCCGAATACATATACACAGTGAACTTAACGTATGGAAGATCTGTCTATAAAAATGATAGTTTTGGTCTATTTTTTAATAATATTGAAGAAATTAACTATAGAGAACGCACACTGTACTCGAAAGCACATGTAAATTTCCGCCCATTTTTTGCTCTTTATACTTTCTCAATGAAATTGTTGGCATTGGACCCGAAAGCGGAAGTGACTGATCTTTGGCCTTTCAAAGATTTTGTGTAAGTTTCGTGCAGGTGCACATTTTTCAAATAGCGGCCTGGCGTGATATACGACAGCTGCTAATGGCTTGAAATTTCAGGTGTCTGACCGTACGTTCGACGATTGCCAATTGATGCCACACGTAATTGCATTTAAAATATGTTTATTTTTTGTATATTTAAAATGGAAAGTCTGTTGTGCGCATACGTAACCATTGCATATACATATTTAGGATGGGTAGTTAGACCTTATACGGCTTTGTTATATAATTTTGATACTTGAACGCTTGAATAGAACCAAATGCAATTTAATCACATTTAAATGCCAAGAAAACGATATCGTGTTGCATATAAATGATTAACTTAAACCTTCTTAGCAATGCCGCATACTTTGCCATAATGCTCGGGTTGATCCAGGCTGTCTACAATAAATTTAGCCAAGTCATCTTTGGACACCAGGCGTCCGGGTGCTTCATCGTGCACAACAGTAAAACCGCTAGCCGGCTCATCGGCGATGTGCGGTGGAAGTACTGCTATGAAGTCCAAACCGGATGCTTTTGTCAAATCCAACATGCGTTTATGCTCCTCGTTTAGTTTTTGGAATACAGCGGGTACCTCACCAAGGGGACGCAAAAGGAACGAGGACATGACAATGGAGAATTTCGTTAGCTTTGCCTCCTTCATGGCGGCTATGACGTTCTCGGTGCCGCGTGACAATTCAGTGGTGGCCTCCAGTTTGTTGCGAGTGCCAAGTATAACGCAAACGCCATCCACTCCTCCACCGCCCTCGATCAGACTTTTCACGTCTTCCAATTTAGTTGCATCGCCCTGAACCAATTGAACTTTGTTTTTAAAACGCTCTGGGACGGTAGGCTCAGTGCGGTAAAGTAAACGCACTTTGAGACCTGCAATAAACCGATTATTTATGAGCACAATCGAAAAGAAGCAAAGAATTCATTGTACTTTACCTTTTTCCAAAGCGTAATCCACCACAGATTGGCCGGTCATGCCGGTTCCACCAATAACAGCAATACGTTGCATAATGTTCCCTTTTGTTTTTTTGGCTTAGCTTTGAAATGCAAAAATTAAAAGCAGCTAGCTCTAGACTTGTCAAGCTCTAATTGGAATGAAAAATGAATTGTATTTTTGGTATAGCCGTCGACTGTGCTTGAGACGTCCAGCTGATTATGACACTTACACAAACGCACCACGCACGCAGGTAGCAGATAACAGTGTTCAAAAGCGCCGGCAGCTTTTAAGACTATCAGTAATTACCATTATCATAACAAAAAAATAAGATAAGTAATCATGCTGCCATTTAATTTATTTACAATTTTCACTCTTGATAAGTGTCGTGAACACTAATTAAATGAATTGAATGGTACATGTGTCGAATTTTCTATTACTAATTTTGGTCATATCGAAAAAATATTTTGGGCGATATGGATAATTTCATTGGGTAGATAAATAAAGTTATTTTAATAAGAATTTCTTTGCCATACAAATTTGGAATTTCGATTGCAGGCCACAACTGCTGATAAACAAAATATCGATTTAATCTAGCAAGTGGGCAGCCTATTTAACTAATTAAGTGTTGCCCAATCATGAATAGACTTTAAAAGTAACGCGCGCTTTTTCTTCTAGGCGTGCGATTCGTCTGGCATTGCGTTTGCGTCGGAATAAGGATTATCCGCTGGGTTCTTTACGCGTCTCAGTGTGATGCCCAATTTTAGCTCGCTCATGAAATCCATCGGCACCGGCTTCTTCTCAGCACGTGGCTTAATGCCACTTATTGTTGCTGCTTTCTGATTGACCTTCTGTAAGGTGGTCGATGTTAATAATGGAAAACGTTACACCAATTAACCACTTACCTTCAACGATACGCCCGAGCGTATGCTTTCCAGGAAAGCGTCCCGATTATCACCTCCACCTCCCGCTGCGACCACTTTTGGATGATCAGACTTTTTAATTGCCATCGGGATTGCAGCTCCGCCCATTGGTGGTGGTGGTGGTGGTATTGGTCCACTCATAGCTAATGGTGGTGGTGGTGGTGGCGGTGGTGGTTGTCCTCCTCCTGAAGCAACTGCCATAGCTGGCGGTGGTGGTGGCGGCGGCGGTGCCGGAACACCTGTGCTTGTTTTTGGCTTCTGTGATACCTGCACAGGGGGCATTAGGGGCGGTACCGGTGTAGTGTTTATAGATGTTGAAACTGGCACTGGTGCCACTTGTGGTTGCGGTGGTGTTGCCTTGGCCGTCGTTGGCGTTTGCTGTTTAACTGCCGCATATTGCACGGTGGTTCGGTTCTCGCCGGGCACAATTGTTGGCTTGGGCGGCGCTGGAGGCGCTACACGCATTGTGCCCACTTTTCGATGTGTTTGCGACGCAATTGTTGCATATGTTTCATTCTGAGTCTTGGTGTTCTTTGTGGCACGCACTTCGACAGCCGACGGATACGTTGGATGCGTAGTGGCCGCCATAACTGCTGAGGGAGGAGGCGGAAACTTTTGTATGTTTGGCTGCACCCGAACTGTTACAACTTTGCCAATCTCTGACTGTTGCTCCTGCCTGTTCGGAATGTCCATGTCCGAGATGTCCTTAAAGCGCGATGTAAGCGATGCATAATTTGAATACGTTG
Source organism: Scaptomyza graminum (assembly GCA_018901835.1). Classification (NCBI taxonomy): domain Eukaryota; kingdom Metazoa; phylum Arthropoda; class Insecta; order Diptera; family Drosophilidae; genus Scaptomyza; species Scaptomyza graminum. The sequence continues at coordinate 5,846,120 of JAEIFL010000303.1, forward strand.
CAGTTGCAGGCCTTGACGGCGTGACCGCTGGTGCCACTCTAGGTGGTGGTGGTGAGGGTGGTGGTGATATTTGATTATTGGTGGACATGGTGGCATAAACCAGTTTTGGCTCTGCCTTAGGAATGTCCTGCTTATTGGGCTGTTAAGAAAATATGTTATTATTATTTGATTTCTGCTTTCGAGTTCTTCATACCATCCACGTAAAATTGGAGTGAACAATCTTTTTGATAAGCTCCTGTCGCCTTATGCCCGCCACATCCTTCTCTTCAATGCCATGCTCCATCATGTACTTCTTTAGCACGTTGTCATTGGCGCCGGCACCTAAATCGAAGGCATTTCGCGTCCGATCCCTGGTCACATCACCGGAGACATGATGGAAATCGACAGGTCCGCTTATTTCATACTTGGAGCCCTTGTTGCTGACAACGACGCTGGTGGCAAAACTGGGTCCCGGCACGGAGCCACCACCACCACCACCGAAGCTACTCAAGCTATTGGATGACGAGGATTGGCTCATATTCAGGCTGGCGGCGTCGGCAAAGTAGTGTCTTTCGCTTCCCGGCGAGGCTTTGATTGTGGGCGGAGGCAGGACAGCTGGCGGTGGTTGGGCAAAGACGTCGTTGCTCACCTGCATGCAGGGTGGCTATAAAAACAAATGAATTGAGATCAAATCAGCATCGAATTGGATTGCAACTGATAAAGAATGCCCAGGGATGATTAAGCGCATGTAGTAGTTTTTGGGTAAGTTTATAGTTTGCAATTACCACCCAATAACCAGGGCCTTTATTGCTTCTTATTATGTCATAAACATAGGCACGTCTCTGCATCGCCGGCATGTGCTCAACATCATCGGATAAGTGGGCCCTGCGCAGATATAATTGAAGCATCTCATCCGCACCACGGCCCCGCACATCGAACGTCTTGCGAAAGTCGATGGCCTTGCCCTCCAGTTGGCGAAACTCTACGGGATCGGAGATGTACGCGTATGTCACACTATCCTTATTCATTATCCTGAAATGCGATACGTGGTAGAGCTGCTATTAGAGGGCTACATACGTACGAATCCGTTTTAGTTTCTATTCAAACGGCGGCGCATTATCTTCGAGCAATTTGCAGATAAGAGCCTGTAGTATTTTATTTTTTATCAATTTGTTTTTATTTTTTTGTTTGTTACGGTTTTCTATTGTTATGTGTGCTTTGCGGGTGAATCATACACTGCCCGATAGACAAAGGGTGACCTCAGCATCTAATTATGTATATTAAAATGCCAATTTACCGTTAGATGGCGAACTGTCCGAAGTTGAACAGAAACAGCTTTAGCACCAAGTATTCAGTATTTAGAATTCAGTAAGCATAAAGTTTTGGTATAACGTGCCTTTCTAGACCAAGCCAATGTATCAAACTGATTAACGGAGGTGGTATGTCACCGCGTTTACTCATTTTTTTTTTGCCAGGCTTCGTTATCTGGCGTTGCATACACTGATAACTACAACTCAAGTAATCACCTTCACCTGTGTGGAGGTGTTAAGCTTTGACTGCTTGAGCCCAAAAGAAAATATAAACAATTGCCAATGATACACGATAGTGTGTGTTGGTATATAAGTTAGCCTGTGTGCGTTGTCCCACACTTTGGCCAATTTATTGTATGAAAAAATACTTAGGAGTTTAAAAAAGAATTTTGAAAACTTTTATTTCGAACAGTTAAAGTGTCTGCTGAAGAGTTTCCGTCAGATTAAAATTAAAATTAAATAAAATGCTTTGTACAACTAAAACACTGATTCATCAAAAAATAAAAACAATTCAATGCGATAATTTATAAAAAGATTTTCATGTAATCAGTGCAATAAAGTAAATAGTTTAAAATTTAGCTACGTTATTTTGTAATTTTATTGAACTGATATTTTTTTCTTAAAAATGGTTTACAACATTGAAAAGTCAGAAAATTAGAAAAATTATTTATTTGTTAGTTATTTATTGAATAAACATTGATAATACAACTATAAAAATGATACTGCTACTTAGAACGCCGTGCAGAATTATTAAACGAATGATTTAGTTTTTTTTTTGTATTTGATGAAACATTTTAGTATTATTTGTGAAGGTTGTGTGAAGTTTCCAATGACAATTCCTGACAAGCCTACTAATATTATTGCAACCCTTTTTTCTGTTTTCACTGACATTAATTGTAAAATAAAATATGCCTAATACTTTAAAAACGGCTCCTTAGTTCTAGTCGAGCTTCGACACGGAAAGCATCACAAACAAATTTTGAAAAATAATTTTTCGTCTTATTTTTTGTTTGTGTTTATTTATTTTTGTTTGTTTTTGTGCGTGTGTTTTTTTTAAAAACTTTTTTTTTGTGACCCGAAATGGATTTAGGTTTGGGCTTTTATGATGATGCTGATCTCGTAATGGCCGAATTCGAGCTCGACGGCGATATGGTTATGGATAACAATGAAATGAAGCCGGGTGCAACTGTGCTCATGGCCAACGAGAGCGATGTACTTGTCAGTAACGATGAGTTGGCCCAGTTTCTTGAAATGCATGGCGGCGTGCAGTTGGTCGACGAACCGGTTGCTGAGCGCACAACAACGGATCCGGGATTGATGAAACTGGTGCAAGCAGACAATGGCAATTCGGACTTTGATCCGGAAGCAGAGGAACAAAAGTTACGCGAATTTTTATCGGGCGTTGAGTTGAATCCTGTGCCAGAAGTGATACCACACTCAACCAATCAAGACAATCATCAATATATTCGCCTTATTATGTGCTCCAATTGCAATGGAATTTTCGATATGCCCGCATTTCAAAATCATTGCTGTGAGTTTGACGCAAATCAGAAACCAATCCCAGCTCAGGAGATGCTGCCACAAGTCGAGAAAAAGGCAATGACGCCACCCAGGATACCTGACAGCGAGCGCATCATTGTCGAGAACCAGGTACGCATGCGTCGCTATATGAAGGATGAGCTCAAATATGATTTGGAGGCGGGATGCAACACTGCCAAGGCCAAAGAGGCAACGGCTTCCAACAAGGGCTCCAACGAGTGCAGCATTTGTGAGCGCAAGTTTGTCCACTCCTCGGGCCTGGTGCGTCACATGGAAAAGCATGCTCTAGATCTAATCCCCACACAGCCATCAATGCAGCATCAAAATGCGTCTACATCAAGGCACGGTATTGTTGTAGTGGTCAAATGCAAACATTGTGGACGTGTTTTCTTTAATGTCAAACAGGCGCTGGAGCACATCTTTGTGCATGAGTCTGCCACCAAGGAGGTTAGGCCAAAGACTCTTGTTGAGGACAAAGCAAAGTTGAAGCAGGAGCTTAAACTGTTCATGGTGGAGGCACCACTATTAGTATCGCTAGCGGAACAGCTGGAGAAGATACCACTAAAGCAGCTGGACGAAAGGTTCAACAGTCATGTCGTTGGCAATGTGCTTCAGTGCGAGTTTTGTGACTTAATATTTGTGGATGTCTCCTCGCTGTTGCGCCACTCGGCTAGCCATGTGCCAGAGCACCGCTTCGAGTGCAGCGCTTGTGATCAGCGCCTGAACACAGCGAAGGAGGCTTGTGCTCACTACCAGACCGACTGCATCTATATGCGCGAAGAACTCAAGCAGCTTCAAACAGCTCCGATTCGCTTATTTGTGTGCAACGTCTGCCAACAAAAGTTCGCTAATCTGGAATTGCTTCTGGATCATCGGTAAGTGGGCAAATCTCCTCTTACATTTAATCACTTTCAGCTGTTTCCTTTTGCTCTCCGAAGGTACACCTGCTTGCATTTCTTTCCGCGCATCAGCTTAACTGGCACACGAATGATGTTTCCCTGTGAGTTTTGTCCCACCAACTTTGTGTGCGCCAGCGAGATCCCACTTCACTACGAGGAGAAGCATCTTCATCGGAAGAAACGCGAAAAGGAGCAATTGCGTAACAGCTCTAATCCATCAGCCTCAAAAACCCGATTGCGGCAATATCTTTGTGACATCTGTGGCAAGTCCTACACCCAGTCTAGTCACTTGTGGCAACACCTTCGCTTCCACCAGGGTAAGTTGCATATTCTTGAAGGATATTATAATTTATTTGGCCCATGTAGATAAGAGGAATCATTAAATTTATTAGTCATAACATTATTCATTTAAATTAAATGAAAATTTAAATAATTTCTACTATAAATTATACTCTTTACGTCACATTAATATTGTACATTTAATTACTTTGTTGAGAATTATTTTTTAATTAATCGAATTCTCTTGTTTTCTTAATCATCTTAACTAAACAACTGCTAATAAACCAGTTTATCTCAAAATTCTTCTGTGATTGTTTGTCAAAGTTTCGTTTTTGCTGTTTATTGCTAATAAATAATAACAAATACACGCAGGTGTTAAGCCATTTGTTTGTCCGGAGGAGAATTGCGGCCGCAAATTTACCATTCGTCCCGATCTCAATGATCACATACGAAAGTGCCACACTGGCGAACGGCCTTATCATTGCTTGGTTTGTGGCAAGCGATTTCTCACCGGCTCGGTCTTTTATCAACATCGACTTATCCACCGTGGTGAGCGGCGATATGAGTGCGAGGAGTGCGGCAAGCGTTTTTATCGAGCCGATGCGCTTAAAAATCATCAACGCATTCATACCGGCGAAAAGCCCTATGACTGTCCATTCTGCACGAAGACGTTCCGACAGCGTGGGGATCGGGATAAGCATGTGCGCGCGCGCCATTCCCACCTAGATGAAAATGCACGTTTGATGATGCGTTTGCAGAAATTTGAACTGGAACAGGCAGCTGCGTTGAAGGCGAAACAAATACAGGAGGTAGGAATTGAATATATGATGGAGTCAGGGGAAGCTATGTCTGCTGATTCAGTCGCATCTCCACCGGCACATGAGCCACAATATGATTATAGTGAATTTGCTGAAGAATCTGAACTTTTATCAATGCCTGTAAACAATGACGAACAAGATATAATTTCGTTTGCCGAATTTGATGAAATAGAAGCCAATGAAGCGCCACCGTTTCAGCTGGAAAATAATGATAACGTCAAGGTTGTCGTGGTTGAAAATAGCTCTTCTCAACCATTTTATTTCTAATGACGTGTAATTGATATGTTTTTTTATTAAGGATTAGTAAATCAACTTTAAATTTAAACTGAAAGTGTTATTTTCGGTGCTGCCACTGAGTACCAATCGATTAGGTCGGTTAACATTAATCGTTGACAGTGCTGAAAAACGCATTTGGCCAGCGCGCTTGGTGGCAACACTGGCAAATGTCAGTCTAGTTGCCAGCAACCATTTCTCGCCCTCTTTCTTTTCGAGTTTTCCATCGTAGACGCCAACATGGGTTTCGCTACTCTCTGGTATTCGCATCCTCGCAAATATGGCCAAGGCTCCCGGTGCTGGTAAGAATTTCGTTGACCGTAAAATTGTGAATTGAGACATGTATAAATTGCATGATTATCTGCTACATTTTGAGTTTATATTTCGTTGCATAGTTGATTGCTTTGAGAATTTGAGGTTAAGCACGCCTTATCGCATGGTGCCAACTTCCAGTGCATATTATATTTTATGTACGATTTTTTGTGTTTGCACGTTTCAATGTTTGTCCTAGTGCAAAATGCCTGCTTAAACATTATTTTGCCCCCGGTTGAGTACGGAAATATGTATTAAGACATCTTGATCGATTTCCTTAATAAAGGGTGGCCAAAGCAAACGTTGCCAGCTTCCGTCTGTTATCTGATAATTCAATGACAAAAGCAGCTGCAGCGAACATCTATGCAACTAAATATAATCAAAAGGCAGTTATTAAATAAGTAAAGTGATGTACCCAATGCTATTATTAATGAGCATTCTTTCTTTTTTTAAATTTTAGCCGTGCCTGCTCAAACCGACACGGATTAATCCGCAAATACGGACTGAACATTTGCCGTCAGTGCTTCAGAGAATACGCCAATGATATTGGCTTCAAGAAGGTAAGCTTATAACGAACCCATAAGCGGTGTGGTTTTCAAATACTAATTGTGTCACTCCTTTTTCTTTTAGCTGGATTAAATGTCCGCTTCAATTTGTGACAGTCGTCACACAACTTCAGCATATTAATATAGGCAGTCGCTAAAGGATTTATCTGTTAAGGGGACTGCGTACATTAATATGCTGGCAACAGCAGCAACAAAGCAACAACAATATAATCATTTGGAGATTTATATGCCAACAAGGGCTCACAACTAGCAAGCATCGAAGAAAAAGAAACAAACCAGGAATATGCTTGACCGCCCATAACCAGGCGTTTCTAACGCCACAACCAGCGTTTCCTAACGCAACACCAGCGTTTCCTAACGCAACACCAGCGTTTCCGAACGCAACACCAGCGTTTCATAACGCAACACCAGCGTTTCCTAACGCAACACCAGCGTTTCCTAACGCAACACCAGCGTTTCCGAACGCAACACCAGCGTTTCATAACGCAACACCAGCGTTTCCTAACGCAACACCAGCGTTTCCGAACGCAACAACGGTAAGGTTGGTCACGGTATTTCTGTTTTGCATCTCTTACCTTCTCAGAAGGTTCTTTGTTTAAATCTCCATCTGATTAAATACATAACAAGTAATGTACACAACTGTCTTTTTTTTTAATACTGGATTGCCTTGATTTGTATCCTTATTGCAGCATGTCTATTTCGCTTGAAATGACGGAAGCTTATAAAGCGCAATGTCGCCGCTCTCTCAAAGTTACAACTTCCTCATTTCTATATAATATTGGGTTAGTGGTATCCACTGGACCTGCAGTCGAGCTGCTCTTGTAGTGAAGCATCAGCAGAAGTCGTCAAGCCAACAGAAACAAGTTTGCTTAATGGCTCACTGGGTAAAAGAGCAGCGCTCTCTTAGCGATGCGGCGCCTACGCTGCTCTCGGGTCTCAGCTGTTATTAAAACTATTGCTGCTGCTGCTTTGTTGGTTTGCTGTGTCTTTCTGCCAAAAGTAACAATTTTGCACATTCACCTCGCTGAGTTGCGTTCGGCTGTTTGAGGTCTCAACAACAGCGCGTCGCGTGTACAGATTTAGCATAATATTTAATGCATTTCGTTTTGATATAAAAATGTTAAGTTGTTGCCATATTCGCTGTTTAACATTTACAAATCAGAATTTAAAAACAAAAACCAGTAGCCAGCATATATAAATAGATAGATGTGCATTTAAGTTGTTGACCTGGTTTTGGTATTATTAAATGAGCAATGGAATTGCCAGTGTTATTTTTATTGCTGTTGCCACTTCTAAGCAGCTTATGCATTGTGTCCACAATAAATGATGCAACAGCAGCGACGCGACGTCACAGAAATGCAACAGAGACGAAAACTTCAACAGAGGCCTTTGTCCAAAATCGTGGTAGCCGTGTCAGCAACAGTTCCCGCGGCCACAGATCGCGCGTTGTTGCACAATATAAGCTGCCGCTAGATGATACACTGGACACTGGCAACCACAGCACCAGCAATCGAGTGCAGCCCATGCGCAGGCGTACTACTGAAGTGGTGGCTAGGCGTCGCAGGCCTCCGACCACAACATCGACGACAACAACATCTACCACAACCACATCAACGACAACAACAAGTGAGTTGCATTAACTTGACTTTAGCATATGTCCATATGACCGCTGCTAAGGCAAGCAACAAGTGCCTGGCACTGACCTAGCTTTCGGTATTTAAGATTGGTAAAGGCGACACCAGCAAATACAGAAGCTGTCAGCTAGCAAAAAACAACTAAGAAAACAAACATGCTTCGATCATTATGCGGCCGATAACTGGAGCAGCCGCAACGAAGCTTTCAAATTCGCATTTTTTTTTTTTTGCTGCAGCGAGAGAGAGAGAGACCTTGGCAAAACACTTGGACTCGCTCTTGTAAATTGTAATGATTTTTGTGCGCGTTCAAGGGTCGTTTCACACTTATCAAGGATATTGATATTGATAATGAGCACCCATTTGTTAAACTTGTCTGGTCGCTAGATAAAAATGTAAATTAGGCATGCCTTGAACTTGACTAACAATTAGCGCGTTTTATGATGCGCGAAATTTGGTATTTTATCATTGACGCTTTAAGATGGCGCTCATTAAACTAATCGAGCATTTGGGTCGTTTGCCAGTCTCACAAAAATTTCCCAGCCGTGGCGCCCATTGTGTGGCGCCCATGTAAGTCAATCCCCCCCAACAACAACTGTTGTAATTGCAATTATTTCGTTTTCACGCTCTTATACTTAGTTCATTAAAATTAAATACTCTGTGATACACCGTGATATATATTTGCCCTCTTTATTGTATTCGCATTCAGTTCATTGAAAAGTTCAGTTTTTGTTTAAATGTGAATTAGATTAACTGTGTCCAATATCTTGTATAAGACAATAAATCAAACGGCTTACGCAATTTGCAGACAGATTAACTACTCCTATTCTCGCTGTGCAATACTCGAAATAATGGCAATGCCATTAAAAACAACTTTAAGCAACTCAAAATGTTGATAACATAGCATGTGGGCTTTTAGTTCATTATTATTTTTAATTACAATGGTGTAAAGGTTTGAATTCTCAATATCTGTATACTAGACAATATTATCCGGGTTGGCACGGGTTCGATGATTTAATAGTTTTGTAAAGTTGGAACTTGAATATATGTACATACTTCATACCTTCTATTGTTCACATAAGCTATAACACAAATACTATTTCATGTTACGACGACCAACAACAAATGAACAAATTGTGGTGCAGCAAAAGTAGGCCAGCAGAAAGAGTGAATGGAATTTACTATTGCTAACAGGCAAATAATGTGTGTGATGTGTGATGGGGTGTGGGGATTGGAGGTGTTGGGAGCACATTTATCGCTCGAGTGCCAACAAAAGCACTTGTTTTCCGACTGGGTTAACCAGGTGGCGGGAACTGCGCTTGCAATGGCTGTGATTTGGAGCAGAACAACTTGTAATGACCATTGTTGACTAATCCATATATCTCATGTGTAGCGCCTCGACCGAGTTTGGCCAACGGCTTTAATTTGTTCAATCCCAGCTTCTGGAACTTTGGCCAGCAGAGCCTGATTCCAGTGAGTGCGCCCACTAAGCATCCGCCCAAGAAGTTCACCCACTCAACAGACAGCGGCTCCAAGGAGGAGAAAATCAACTATCGCAACAGCCAACAGAAGACCACACAGAAACCAAGACGCAAACTAAATCCCACAACAACAATCAAGACCACAACAACAAAAGCAACAACTTCCCGTCCAGCGACAACGGAGGGACCCTTCCGCATAGCGCTGCCAACCCTTACGTTTCCCAGCGCCGCGGGCAGCGACAAAGAGAAGGACAAACGAGCAGCTGCCGATCTGCGGCAGCGTTTCAATTGCCCACGAGAGAATGAGGTGCGATTTCAGCTGTTCCCCAAGATCTGCAAGACGGACAAGGACTGTTTGGTGTGGCAACGTGACGAGATCTGCTGCGACATCTTCGGCTCCAATAGCTGTGTGGCCGGGATTGCCAAGCCACTGGAGGAGACGGCACATGCACGTATGTTGATTGTTGTGAATAAGTTGCAATTAGATTTCTCAAGTGAATATTCTTTCGTTGCAGCCATACTCGGCTTGATTCCGCGCAAGTGTCCGACTCGACCGCTGGCCGAACTCTGGTGGGATGTGCAGGAATGCCGCACAGATATGGACTGCTGGCCCCGGGTCTGCTGCCCGGATGGACGACGTCGCTATTGCCGCACATCGCAGCCGGAACTAGAGACGGCACCGGTGCCGGTCAAGCGCTCCTTTAACTATTGTAAGTTGAACATTTCGGATAAATTTATATATATTAGGATCTAACATTTGGATTCGATATTCACACAGTGACAGAGTATTTGGAGTGCACCGCACCGCCGCCACCTATTTTCGATCTGCATCCCAAGGCGTGCACCTCAACACTGGACTGCTTTCCGAACGTGTGCTGTCAAGAGGCTGGTCTGCGGCACTGTCGTCCAGCCAAGAAATCTGTGCTCACACTGATGGCCAATTTTCTCAACGTCGACTTTGTCAAGCGACTGACACAAAACCTTGTTATCAAATAGATACAATTAAGCAAACAATAACATATGTATGTATGTACAAGCATACAAGCATACCCAGATACGTTTATGAACTTATTTATATTTCGTTTATACGATCATCAACAATTATTGTAATTTGTCAGTGCTTGAATATGTTTTGCAATTGTGTTAAGTTAAATGATATTTGTTGTTTCGAACCGAATTAGATAGTAAAACCTAGAGTATAAGCTTAATAGAATACACATCTAAGTATTTATGCGACTGAGTTTTACTTCTATTGCTAAGAATTTAATTCGTATTTCTTGCAGTGTATTTTTTCAACTGATAACTGGGAAGTGTAAACAGTTACATACATACATACATGTGTACATACAGTTGTGTCACCAATTAGAGCTACTTTAACTGTACCTTTAGTCTCAGATAATAAATGTGAGCTATCAACGCTGCCACTATGTACATATTTTATGGCCAAACTACGTCTCAACTATCGGCGGTGAGTTTTTTTGTTGTCGAAAATTATTTGTACAAAAGGTTAAATGGCGTCGTCTTACCTTTTGGCCTATGAAATAAATATATGTACATACAGACATGTGTGTGTACAATTTCATTATTGTGAAATTAGAATCAGCAGAGACCTTGCTTGTTCTTACCTTGACTCACAACTTTAAGTGCCCATTTTCCATGCCGCATGCTTTAATTTTCTTGTACTCACATTTGCATGTATGTATGTACATAAATAATAAATTCATATACATAAGTGTATTTAAATGTATGTATGTCAAGCTCTCTATCTTGTTTAAGAGATTGCATTTGCATTCAATTAAGTTAATTGGCTCTTTGAGTGCGTGGTGAACATAAAAACCCGTTGCTAAGAAAAAGCCACAAACTAAAACTGTAAAACTGAGCTCGCACAGTACAGGGTACAGGTGTATTTTTGTGGTTACATTTTATGCAAGCTTCTGCAAAAACATTACTTACATTATATACATATATGTATGTATGTATGTAGAAATACAAATGGTATCGAATTTCCCACTAGCTGCGAAATAGAACAAGAACAACAATTGGCCACACCTTGAAAAACAATTGATTAATTACACAACTTGGCACTAAGGGAAAATAACGCAACGCAGCTTTATTTTAAATATGGTTTATTCAATTCATTGCAACAAGCAATGTTTATAAAGTACATACATATATAAGTGGTTACATAATTTTAAGGATCTAAATATGGTTAAGGTCCTTTAGTGAACTTCATTTTGAGGAGCATTTGCAATCAGTGCATTTGCAGGTACCCTTGGTGGTCTGGGTGGCGCATTTGCAAGCTAAGCAGAAAAGAAGGTAATAATTAGCTGGAACATTGAAACTCCTTCAAATCCTTTGTTAACTTACCACTTCCGCATGGGCAAGGCATTTTGATTGAATTTTTTAGTGTTACGTTTGAAGACACAAGAAGAAAATTTGATGAGTCACTTGACTTTTGCTGCAGAAAACAACTGATGCACAATTGACAGATGTCGGCCGATTTTATACACTTTCGAATCGAGGCTTTCCACACGGCGTCGATTTAATTCCCGTTTTGCACACGCCAACCGGCCGGCTAAATAATGTCGAGACGTGCGCAAAACGACGTGCAGCGTGTTTAAAAGCTTTAAAAGCGTTCATGGTTTATGTCTTGGCTACATTTTTTTTTTTTTGGTCATTTTGTTGCGACCCGTTACAACTCAGGTAGTTACACTGCGCAAGCGCTTTTACGAAATAAGGTGTGGTGAATTTGCTGGGCGGTACTCTTATCGGACAACGTTCTCAATGTGGTGTCTGTCCATTCATCATCGGCTTCGGCTGTGTGCCTGTGCCTGCGCTAATGCGAATGCGAGTACGGCAGAGAGTTAGTGTTTTTCCGATTTTTGAGTGCTGCGGCTGCAGCAGGCAAAGTCCTGCGACATTTTAGCAACGAATTCAAGTGCAACGAAATGCAAGAACTGAATGTAAATAATACACATTTGAACGGCTATGATTAATGGTCAACATTATCCTTTTTGAGACGCCAAAAGGCAAGCTAAACATTTGTGTGTACTTTATATTTCAATAGGCAATTAAATGTATATGTGCGTGAGTGTAACATAATATATGTATGTACATATGTATGTATGTATGTAGGTGAAAATGCAACACACATAAAATCAATAAATCCAAGCTAAATAAAAAAAAGATGAAAAATCAACGACAGGCGCTGATACAAAATGTTATGCGTGTGCGTTGGTGTATGCGTGTATGTGTGTGCGTGAGTGTAAGAGTGTGTGTGTTTGTGGGCGTGGGAACGAAAACAAAACTGCGAAATAGTAAAAGGTGGCGATTCACGACAAGAGACACAGGACACGCTGTGCGGAAGTGAACAATTAAAAGTTTCTGGTCAAATAACACAAATTCATATGTATGTTTGTGTGTGTGTGAGTATGTGAGTATGTGCATGTGGGTGTATGCACAGGAAAAGACAACAAGCGATTATTTTGCTCACCTACGCATTCAACTGATGTTATGCTTCTTGTTGTAATTGCTTGCACTTCAAAGCTGCTATTTATACGCTATACATATAAATACTGCATACATGTACGTATGTACGTACATATGTTGGCACTAGCGTAGGCGTGTGTGTCTGCCAAACTGCCCATAATGCGGCCGACATGATACCTGATACCTCAGTAACTTCGCCACCCGTAACCACCCCCCCGTTTCCACAACATGCCCACGCAGTTATAATAGTATGTAATCATAATCATTATAATAATGATAATGATGATGATGATATTTGCCAATGACGTTGGCATTGGCTTTCAAACTGCCAGATCTGTGCATTGGTTAATTTTGACACAACAAATATAACGTAGGGAAAATCAATACCCTTCCACGGCAAAAATAAAATAAAATGGCACATGGCTAAAATTAACGCAACTCTCATACGGTGTCGCCTTATTTGACTCGATTATTCAAACCAGACGCAAGCTGAGCGTCTGGCATAAAGGTTGTGCGTGTGTCGGCGTAATATGACCAACTGATTTGCCTCTTAATCGTTGCAGATAAAACGTAGTATGTCCCTCAAGTAAAAGCACACATACACACTCACATTCGAGTGCTTGTCGAGAGCCTCCCAACATTTGGATAACTTCAACTTACCAAATTAGGGCCGCCACCTGAAGCCTTTTCAAGATGACGGAACAAAAGAATCAAGTGACGCGCGCTGCGCCGGAGCAGAGCAACGATTATCGTGTCGTTGTCTTTGGCGCTGGCGGCGTGGGCAAAAGTTCCCTGGTGCTGCGTTTCATAAAGGGAACATTCCGCGAGAGCTATATACCCACCATTGAGGACACATACAGGCAGGTCAGTAGTAAAAAGTTAATTCTTCCGATTAATAATGTAAGATTTCATGAATTTAATATATATAATGCTGTTCCAGGTGATAAGCTGCAACAAGAACATTTGCACATTACAAATCACGGATACGACAGGATCACATCAGTTTCCGGCTATGCAACGATTGTCTATCTCAAAGGGTCACGCATTCATCTTGGTCTACTCGGTGTGCTCGAAACAGAGTCTCGAAGAACTCCGACCCATTTGGGCGCTAATCAAAGAACTAAAGGTGAATATTTCATACACTTGAACACAACAAAATTAACACATTACCTTTAAAGGGCGATGTGAACTCCATACCCGTGATGTTGGTGGGCAATAAATGCGATGAGAGCACTGAGCTGCGCGAGGTGTCACAAATCGAGGGACAGGGTCAGGCGACCACCTGGAGCATATCGTTTATGGAGACATCAGCCAAAACCAATCACAATGTGACCGAGCTGTTTCAGGAGCTGCTCAACATGGAGAAAACGCGCACCGTATCGCTGCAGTTGGACACGAAAAAGCAAAAGAAACAGAAAAAGGAAAAGAAATGCAAGGAGACGAATGGCGCCATACCGGAAAATGGCGAGGCAAGCGTCAGTGGCGCCGGTGTTAAGGACAAATGCGGCGTTATGTAACAAGTTGGCAAGCAAACGTTTTTGGTGACAGACAAATACTCGCATACTTGGGACAAGGGCAGGACTCAAATACAAATAATAATATCCAGAAAACTCATCCCACACACACACACAGCATATAGTATATACATACACCTATATATATGAACAGCGTGCACAGTAAACAAAAACATATATTATTAATTATAGACGAACAAAGAAATATTACAAAATAATAAGACGGCATTACGAGTATATTTTGCATACATAGATTTTATCCGCAAAAGAACACCTTCTAGTCACAGAATATGGAAGGCAACCGCCATCCATCCCGCCACCCAACCAACCGCACAACAACACAGAGATCATAGAGTATATACACACACACACACACACACATACATACATAGATACAAACGAATAATTTCTTTGGATTCTCAAAAACAACAAACTGCATCTGAAACGTAACGGCATACATATCAAATACATTACATTAAAGCATGACATACTCGCACATTGCATAATAGATGTGTACATTACATAGATATCATATATATACATATATGTACAATACGAATGTGCCAGATACACATTCGTATATATCCCAAAAATGAAAAGCCAAAGTACCTACTTAAAAGACATACAATTTTATCTCTTATACTTCTACTCTAATGACAAACCAATAACTATACTATGTTTGTATGTATTTACTACATACAGAACACCCATTTTCACTTAACATTGTCGAGGCAAGCACTTAAAAGACAATTCTGGAGCATGTGTGCGATATCGAGTGTCCTCCTTCGGGATATGGATTCGTTTCGTATGCACATAATGTCTCTATTCTGACTATCAATCAATTGCTGTATAACTATTTACCACCAACAAAGTTTTAACAATATGAAGGAAAAACAATTGCAAATTGCATCACTTATAATGTATGTATAAAATAATAATACTCACACTAGTACTTTCTCATACTACTACCTAGCATGATGATCCGCAGAAAGGGCACTGAAAATGTCTCGTGTTCATTTCTTTACAATTGTTTTCACTAGGAAAGATTTAAAGAAGATCGATTAACAATTATTTGCTGAACTTTATTAACATTTAAAGTACATACATAATGCAAATGGAAATTAGCTTTAGCCGCGCATAAGGATCCGATGTTTATGGATCGATCCGGATCTTTATGCTAGACAATTTTTGTCGCTCATTCTGAAAATGTAGAGTTAGTGCCGAGAGAAAACAAAAAACAAACAAGAATCACATTTACAGCGAAGGATATGTGTGAAATAATATGTAAAATATATAAGTTGCCTATTTTTTAAAAACCGACTACAATGTGTGCTTAACTTGAAGTAAAAACAGTTCACAAATTGTGTTATTTGCTAAATATAATTGTTTGTTGGCTTTTGCTTAATCGTAGGAGTTTAGGTCTATTAGACGGTTAAATAGTTTTGTCGCGTCGATTTTGCTGTTGTTTGATATTAAATAAAAAAAGGCATTAGTTTTTTTAAATTATGTATACCCCATAAATCAGCTAAGAAATTATATCAATTTAAATGCTGTTAACCAATTGTAATTTATTGCCCAAGTTTGTGGCAAGCATGAAGAACAAAACAAGTAATTATATTAATTATGACTTTGCTCATTTCTTATGCACACAGTAAACAAACACAATATAAAAGAAATCATACACACTTGCATATATACAATACGGATATGAAAAACAAAAATATATATACAAAAAAAATATAACATAGACCATAATTTTGCCTATATTGTTGAATTTGTGTAGTGAAATTATTAACCAAGATTTTGATAGCGGACCAATTTGCGTATAAGATTTCTGAAATCAATTTAGATAAATTCTCTCAGTTTGCCATAGAAATTCAATGCATGCGTACATAGAATTTAAACATAGTAATTATATGTTGTATGTATATCTAATGCCAGCCTTAGTTGAAACTTATGTACAATTTTGCATGGTACTGCGTGCTTTAGGTTTTTGCTTAGATTCGCTAGGTTTAGTTAGGTTTGTTGGGCTCTTGGACAGCGATAGCAATACTGGTTATGGCTTAAGTGTACGTGCCGAGTATTGGAGTACAATATAATAATAAACTTAAAACAATACATAAGATGGATAATTAGTTGCAAATAATATTAAGAAAGAATGTTATTAAATTGTAAAACAGCATCAATGAGTAATGTTATATGTTATTCGAAGGTATAATTTAAAATACAACGAATGAATATATTTACACCGAATTATTTTAAAATTTTTTTTTATGAATATACATATATAATTATTATACACACAACATATTAGTTGTATACTGAACTAGTTTATTCATGATGAATATTTGATTATTGCTTACATTTCAAATATGCAGCTAACACAGACAGACACACTAAATGCTAGTAAGATGTTGTAAATATGAACAATAAAATTCAGCAATTAGCATTATTGGTAAATACATATACATATATACAATTTTGAAGCGGCCGTTTAAATAAACATGTAATAGACAGTTTTGATGGGCCTATTATTGACACTTAATGAAATCTTATTGTTGGAGATTTTTCTTATAATAATTATCGTGCAAAAATGAAATAAGTACACGCAAAAATAATTTAAATAAAGAATAATTTAACTATGAAAAGTATCAACTGATAGCAGTATTATTAATGACTTTAAAAACTTACACTAATTAGTTAGTAAAAAATATATAAACATAATCACGACATAACACACTATACAGCTTCAAATTTGTAGCCAAACGCTATAAATTTTTCGATGTGTTCATCTTCATTATCATCCACAACCGTAAAACCAGCTTCCCTAGCAATATCTGCCGAGGAATTGCTAACACTGGGGTTCTCGTTTGAAAAAGAAATGGAATTTGCGCTGCTTTCGTTTAATGGTTTTGGTGGTTCTTCCAGTGGTTCCAGAAGCTCTTGTACACCCGACACCGGCAATTGTAATTGTGGCCCTTGGGTAACTTTCAATGTCGAAGTACCGATAACGTTTAACAACATCTTAAGGTTTTCACCAGACAAGCGATCTGCTCCTGCATCGTTCGACAAAGCTGCTTGTGGCATGTTTGCGACTGCAGGTGAAGATTTTCCATGTACCAGCCCTATCCATGCCTTTGGACTTATAACGTACTTAAAGACCAGTTTTAGCATATAGCCAACCATGCAGACCAGTGCCAAGGGAGCAATGAAGCCGAACGGAAATGGTAATCCATCTAAAGTAAATGCATTTGATGTAAATAAAGTTCCTTATTATACGTTATTTTATACTAACTGCTTAAGAAGGTGATGCTTTGTGTTGTCCTTTCTAAAATCATCTCTATTTGCTTGAGGAATATGTCGCTCATATACATAATGAAAACGTGATCCGGTCGACAGTACGGCAAATTTAATTTGCTCGACTTTCTGCAATGCAAACATATGTTAGAAACGTCTCGATTTTTACTTCAAAACCAATATACTTACAAAAGTTTCTGCTTTTGGAGCGCCTCTGGAGACGAAAATGAAAAGAAATTAAACATTTTGGAGATCCATGTTTTTTCCTGATTTGTGGGGTTTTGATGACTATCAAGTACTTCAATCATAGCATCAACTTCTAGTTTCTAAAAAATAGATGTCTTGTTAAAAAATTAGGTTTTTGATGTTGGTTCTAAGTACGTACCCTATTGCACTCCAAATAAGTAAAAAAGTAGCCAAACAGAAATATACCTCCTAGAATTATAGCTATTGCAGAGTATCGAAACCGTTTGTTAACAATCCATCCGGTAGTTACAATCAGAAGCACTGTCGCCATAAATTTAACCTGGCAAACGAGTTTTGTTATGTACATACGTTGATTTTAGCCAAAAATGGTCATGCTAACCTCGGATATTCTGAGTAACTGTAAAAAATCCTTCAAAATGTCCATAATGAGCGCAAACACTCCCATTTCTTGGTGACTATATGAATAGTCATTATAGCTCGACGGTAAAGGCATATCTTTTGCTTTCTCCAGTATTGACGTGAGCAAAATGTCAAAATCACGAACATCTTGCACATTTTCAAGCTCATCGATTTCTGACTGCTGCAGTGTAAATAACAGCGATCGTTTATATTGCTTTGATGCATTGCTGTACTAAAACGCGGAGGGGAATAAAAACATTGTCAAAACAATCAAAAACTATATGACGTCATTTGCCCAAATTTGACATTGAAACACTCGCCAACTTACCTTCAATTTGTTACGAATAAACAAAGTATTGACAAACTTCTTAAAGTACATTAATGCTAGTTGATCCTCTATGGTTGCAAGGGATTTATCTGCAGGCACATGAGATTGGCATTGGCAGGAATCCTCCCAACCGTAATTGGGCTGATCTTTTGACAGTTCCGACCACGCATGTGGCTCATCCCAGTTATCATTGTCACAGCAAACATTGTGAAATACCAGTAGTAAACAACTAAGTATTGCGTTTTGGCGCATTGTGTTTTTTTATAGCTTTCTAACCTATTACAAAATAATTACGATAAATTTACACAAACTTTACAAGCCGAACACCTGATTACATTTGCGCGGTTGCTGCACTAGTGTTATAAAGTTGTATGCTGGCGAATATAAACAAGCAAATATTATGGAGTGGTTAGTTTTATTGATAGTAGATAACGATATACAATTAAATATCGATAACTGGGGCTTGTTAACAAAAATAAATAAATGAAATGTAAAATAAATGGCTGCAATAACTGTGTGGCACATATGATGATATTAATTTCAACTGCATACTGAGCTCAACCAGCCGCTGCCACACCGACACATTTGCAATATAAATGCTAAATATTAGATTTATTTTAGGTTTGTTGCACGTTGCCAGACTGTCACTTAGGCTTTTTATAATTTTTTTGTTTTTAGTTTCTTGCACGTTGCCACGTAGTCAGAGTGTTGCCTACGAGGAATTTATAGGTATTTTTCATTTGTTCTCAATTTTTTTCAAACACTTGTGTGATTCTTTTTCTGCACCCACTTGTTGATATTGTTTTTGTCTAACATTGACCTACCTCACTGTATGTTTGTAAGTATGTGTGCAAGAAGAAGAAAGGTGGCGGGCTAGCCTACATTTGTTAGTATTTGTCGAGATTTTATTTCGGTTGTTAAATTACTTAAATGTATTTTAAAAATAAATAAAATAATAAGCTTAAGAGTTAGTAGAAAGTTTTTATCCACGATACTGGATCAGAAAAGTGATACGTCTCGGAGCGATCTGGTGAATGACTTTTAAAATAAGTTCGTAAAAAACATATACATGTATTCATCATCTTTATTATTATCCACAACCCTAAATCCAGCTATGTACCTCAGAAATATCTGCTGAGGAATTGCTAACATTGGGGTTCCGGTTTGAAAGAGAATTGGAATTTGCGTTGCTTGCGTTTACTCGTTTTGGTGGCAGGCAACAACATCTTCAGGTACTTAAGGTACTTAAAGACCAGTCTAAGCATATAGCCAACCATGCAGACCAGTGCAAAGGGAGCAATATAGCTGTACGGAAATGGTAATCCACCTAAAGTAAATGCAATTGATGTAAATAAAAGTTCCTTATTATACGTTATTTTATACTAACTGTTTATGAAGGTGATGCTTTGTGTTGTCCTTTCTACTATCATCTTTATTTGCTTAAGGATTATGTCGCTCATATACATAATGAAAACGTGATCCGGTCGACAGTACGGCAAATTTAATTTGCTCGATTTTCTGCAACTCAAACATTGTTATAATCTCGATTTTTGCTTCAAAACCAATATACTTACTCTGCAGACGAAAACATTTTGGAGAACCAGATTTTTGCACGATTTATGGGGTCATCAAGACTATCAAGTACTTTAGTCATTGCATCAGCTTCCAGTTTCTAAAAATAAAGAATAGTCTTGCTAAAAAATTATGTTTTTGATGTTGGTTTTAAGTACGTACCCTATTGCACTCCAAATAAGTTAAAAAGTAGCCAAACAGAAATATACCTCCTAAAATAACGCCTATAGTGGAGTTTCGAAACGCCTTCTTTAGAATCCAATCGAAAGTAATGACCAGAAGCAGTGCCACCATAAATTTTACCTGTCGTAAGGGTTTTGCTATGTACAAACTTTGACTTTAGCCAAAAATGGTCATGCTAACCTCGGATATTCTGAGTAACTGTACAAAATCCTTCAAAATGTCCATAATGAGCGCAAACACTCCCATTTCTTGGTGACTATATGAATAGTCCTTATAGCTCGACGGTAAAGGCATATCTTTTGCTTTCTCCAGTATTGACGTGAGTAAAATGTCAAAATCACGAACATCTTGCACAGTTTTAAGCTCATCAATTTCTGACTGCTGCAGTGTAAAAAGCAGCGATCGTACATATTGCTTCGATGCAAAGCTGTACTAAAACGTGGAGGGCAAAAAAAAACATTGTCAAAACAATCACAAACTATATGTCGTCATGTGGCAAAATTTGCAAACGAAACGTACCTTCAATTTGTTACGAATAAACAACGTATTGACAAACTTCTTAAAGTACATTAATGCTAGTTGATCCTCTATGGTTGCAAGGGATTTCTCTGCAGGCACAAGAGATTGGCATTGGCAGGAATCCTCCCTCTGATCTTTTGACAGTTCCGACCATGCTTGTAGCTCATCCCAGTTATCATTTTCACAGCAAACATTGTGAAGTACTAGTAGTAAACAACTAAGTATTGCGTTTCGGCGCATTGTGTTTTTTTAACTTTCAGTCTAAAATAAATGCACTAACTGTGGAGCCGCTGTATACTGCATACTGAGTTCAAGCAGGCGTTGCCACACCGACGCATTTGCAATGTTAACAGTAATCAACTGCTGTCAGAAACAACTTATCGATACCTATCGGAGCGTTTTGGTGAACACTCAAAACAAAAATGACTCACGACCAGTGTTAAGCTAAATAGTTTGTAAAAGTTATTATATATTAGCAAATAGCAATTCAAAGTGAGACATGGGCTTATTTGGCAAAACTCCCAGCAAAGACCCCAAAGAACAGGTTAAACTTCATTCCGTTATTGCTCGATTTATATATTGCGCATTAACAATGCCATTTGATGGCCATGAAATGATGTCATGTTCCAGTTGTTTTGGTTCTTATTTTCAACATTAGTTTCTCTACCTCCATAGGTGCAAGAATGGACGCACAAGATACGAAAGGAGGGCAATCAGCTCGATAGGCAAATACGCAGCATACAGCGGGAGGAGGATAAAGTAAAACGCTCGCTCAAGCAAGCAGCACAAAAAAATGACCGGGACACCTGCATTATTCTCGCTAAAGAGATTGTGAACTCCCGCAAGGCCGTTAATCGTATTTACACTTCAAAAGCGCATCTCAACTCTGTACAAATGCAGATGAAAAATCAATTGTGTATGTACATGAATTTCTAGTAAAATTTAACCTGTGATTACTTGTTTTGTACCATGGTGTTTGTTCATTAGCTACATTGCGAGTGGCTGGCTCTCTACAAAAATCCACGGAAGTCATGCAGGCCATGCAGAATCTTGTTCGATACCCGGAGCTTGCAGGTATTATGCGTGATATGTCAAAAGAAATGATGAAGGCTGGCATAATCGAAGAAATGCTTGATGAGACCATGGATTCGCTGGAAGAGTCTGAGGAGTTGGAGGAGGAGGCAGCTAAGGAGGTGGACAAAGTGCTCTGGGAAATTACGGACGGCAAGTTGGGAGAGGCACCACTACCACCAGAGGCAACACCAGCTGACAAAGCACCAGCTGCCGCATCCCGTGTTGAGGTTCAGGTTGAGGACAATGACGATGAGGGCGAAGAGTTGCAAGAGATGCAGAGTCGTCTGGCTTCGTTGCGCTCATAAATTAATTGCAGTGAAAAGGTGTAAACAAACATTCTTACACACATAGTATAGCAATAATTAGATTCGAATTTGATTATTAAGCTTGTGATTGTTTATCATAGCACCTTGCACGCCACTAAAATCCAAAATACTACATGATACGTTTCCCGACAGTGAATTATAAAAATCCAAAACAGAAGTCAAATCCGATTTACAGTTTTTGTAAGTTAAAGGTTTAAAATGTTTTATTTTGGTTCATATTGTATTGAACCGGCACGTGTTTAACTTTAACTTTATATATAACAATTTTACATATTATTTATTGCATAATTTAACCTGTATTAAATGTAACAAAGAGACACTTAAGTTAACTTTTGGATTTTAAGTATAATTATTTGCATAGTGCAGCTTTGTTATATGCCATATATCAATATGGTATTTTGAGCGGCTTTTATTAAATTTAAATTGTACATTTTATAGCATATTTTTGGGCTGTATTAAAATGACTTTTCCCCAACGTCTAAAGCTGCAAAAAATAAACTTAGTCCTTTTTCCATATACTAGAATCGTAAACCAACTAATTTATATTTAATATTTTCGACTTCCTTTTTTGCTGTCCTTTAATTGCAACTTCATAGTAAACATGGTAATATTTTTAAGGTTCCATCGTATTCTGTATCCAGTCCACATAAGATCCAACTCGACTGTATACACCTGGCCAGCCATTAAGGCCACAAGGCGTCGGTCCAAATGAAACAACTCCCGCAAGGAAGTAATAGGTATTCACTTTGTTTGTATTCTGGCCAATAAGTGGGCCACCCGAGTCACCGCGACACGAATCCACACCCTCCATACCGCCGGCGCACATTTGAGTGTTCTCTAAAACAATGCTCTGTTGATTATAGACGGACTGACACTCCTCCAGCGTGAAGCCATCTACAGCGGCCTTGAGCTTCAGATTGCTGGCCGAGAGCTCTTCTGTCTTGCCCCAGCCGGCAACATCCATTGAAATGCCATCGAATGTGGCTGTGCGCAGATTGGCGTCCAGAGGTAAGCAAATGGGACGCACAAAGTCGGTGTACTCGATTTGGCGGGCTAAGCGCAACAGTGCAATATCGTTGACCTGGTTCCGGGAGCCGGGATCGTATGATGGATGCGGTATGGTGCGTTCAACCTTCACATCCATATGCGGCGGTGCACAATCCTGCATGCCACGCACATCGATCTCACAGTCGGGATCTGTAGCGGTATCCCACTCACCCAACCGCACACCGGTTAATCGCCAGTCTGGGGGCAGGGATTTACCATTGACGCAATGTGATGCGGTCACCACATACCGATTGCTAATCAGTGAACCACCGCAATGATGACCCTTGGAGCCACTGCCTTAAACAAGAATGCATCAAATTAATGACCTTATCGAAATACCCGATGCTAACACTACCTTTGGTATATTCGATCAGTGCCATCCAGGGGAATTCATCAATTTTTGTCTTAACGCCGCCATAAATACGATTTGATAGCAAATTCCCGCATTGACCCGGTTGGGGTAGTAGATTTGTGTTTGTATTGTTTACAGGGGGTCGCGCTGTTGTCACGGGCGAGCTCTTTTGATAGCGATCCGGACAGCAAATCTAAGATTGTCAAGAAATTAATTATTCCTAAAGTAATTAAATTACAAAATTACTCACCAACACTTTACGATTATAATAGCCACACTGGCTACGACTTAAATAAAGCTTATCCTCGTTTTTCAGAGGTGATGTTGTCAATATACCATATAAGTACTTGCAATCCTCCAGATGGATGCAAAGAGCACGCTCCCGGTTCGGTGTAATACAGCGTCCATAGTTGGGCACTTGGTTGGCCTCATTGGGAAAATAAAATTCTGCGCACAAATCAACAATAATCACAGAACTAAATATTTTCAATATGTAAGTACAAACATAGGTATGTACGTATGCATTAGGAAGACTATGAATTAATAATTTTATTTACTATCACTTATAGAAACTGGTTTTAAAATACATCTAATCTTGTGAGATATGTGAAGGCCCTCCTTCTCACATACACAGTCGTGTAGACATGTTTATGTGTTGTTTAATATTTATTCTTTTCGCTTCTGTTAACAATTTCGATTTGAAGCTACTTTCATCTGATTTTCAGTTTTTATAGACTTACGCGAACTTGCCAAATTTACAATTAAGCTTAAAATCACAGCAGTTAATTTAAGCATATTTATAATATGCTTTATGTAATCCACACAAAAATCAGTAAGTACGTCGTCAGTTGTTTTGCAATGTTTTGTTTTATAAAAAAAACTTATATAAATAAACTTTGCAATATGGTAAATATGACAAATAAAACGGGATTTCCGCGAAGCTCCTCTCACTGTTGGAGATTTCAGAGCAAGGCTTGACACACAACTGAGACGCTACAGGCCGTGAGCGCAGTTTAACTGAGAACTTTGATGAGCTTTTCTTTCAAGCTTTTTGGTTATTGTTTGTTTTGATTTTGTTTCTTTTCGTTTCTGCTTTGCATAGTGATACAGTGAAGATGCCAATTTTTTGTGTTTGTATTTTAATTTTATTATTTTTTTTATTTTTTGTATTCTTTATAGGAATAATAATACACAGCGGTGTTAGTTCTACGCTTTGTAGGTTTTTGGCTTTGGCTTCTTAAAAAGCTTTGGAATCTCGCAAGTTTCCCTTCATTCATAATGTATTGAGCATTGGCATATCCGACACACTATTGATGCTATCAAAAATCCAATTCATGTAAGAGCTGACAGCCGTATATACGCCCGGAATAGTCGTAACGCCGCAAAGTGTTGGACCAAACGACACAATGCCCAGCAGCGTATAACGTCCATTGGCATTAAGTATCCCAGAGGTGCCATCGTCCATAAAGGGTCCACCACTATCCCCACGACACACATCGTTCATGGCCTGACCCTGGGCGCACAAATGACTAGGCGATATGACAATCGGTTGTTGAAAGTTCTCACTAAGTGTGGCATATGTAATTGCGCAACTTGTCGTATTTACTATGGGCAATCTTATAAAGCGCACTGAGCTTGAGCTGCCAGTGCTGTCAGAGCTGCCTCTGCCGGCCAAGCTGTTATCTAAAAACAAAGTAGTCAGTTAGAGAGTTCAATGCTAGTGTTAAGAACAGTCAAATGTTTACTAAAAAAAAGTAACAACAAATAAATAATAACTATTGTTATCTGTAAGAAACATACTTTCCGTTGTTGTGCTCCAGCCGGCAACTACTCCAATTTGTCCAACAAGTCTATTCGCAAGCGCTGCTGTACTGTTCAAGGGTAAGCATATTGGAATAAATCCACCTAAAAAAACACAAAATTGTTAAAATTTTATTGGTGGATATGTTTGATATTTGATATACTCTGGCTGTTGCTAAGACTAAGCAGGGCAATATCATTCGCATATTTCGGCTGATCGTAGTTGGGATGCACCAGCACACGACCAATATCGAATAAGTTCGGTTTATTGCAATTGGTAGCACTTGGTGCGCAATCCTGCGCACTGGAAACATCATCGCCAATGCGTACCTGAAATCTATGAATGAGTTAATAATCGAATTGCTTGGATCATGGTTCAATGACATTTGCTTAAGGCTGGCAAAGATAGAACAAATATTGCAAAATCCAATTTTAAATTGAAAGTTAAGCCAACTAGCCAAAATCGATTTTGCAATATTTGAAGGGTTTTTAAGTAATTTTTTAAGTAATATAAAATATACATACTTAAACCGAATGTCATTAAACTGATTCGGAGATATATGAACTTGTCCATGGTGGAATTATTATAAGATTACGTATTGAGGTTTATAAGTGTTTGCAAGAGCAAAGCACAAGATGAAATCATAGGTCACTCTTGTTCGCTGCTCTCTTCACCACTGCAAAATACTTCACCTTGTATATAGTAATAATTTCACCATGCACTTGACTTACAGCTCCAGATCGTTGACCAAATTGACCACACAATGAGCGGCGGTAACAATATAATTATTGGAGATTAGCGAGCCCGAACAACGATAGCTGATGCGATTGTTAGCTGTTTTAAATAGAATAGATCAATTATTTATGCATGCATATTATTTTTATTTTCACAGGTGCTGTGCAAAATGAGTAAAGGATGTCCCTGCAAAAGTGCATCGGAAGTAAGCCCAAATTGTGCCTACTGTCCGAGTAAAACGGTAGTAACTTATCTTAGCCACGATGA
This sequence comes from Scaptomyza graminum, assembly GCA_018901835.1. Taxonomy (NCBI): domain Eukaryota; kingdom Metazoa; phylum Arthropoda; class Insecta; order Diptera; family Drosophilidae; genus Scaptomyza; species Scaptomyza graminum. The sequence continues at coordinate 5,872,317 of JAEIFL010000303.1, forward strand.
TATCAACAGTGGTAATACGGAAAACTATCAAAATTACCATGCAAATTTTGTACCCTATGATACAAATGCTTTTCAACCAAACAATGACGAAGTATCTCAAAATAAAGATACTGCCAAGGATCTTTTAATAGCATTTGCTGTTTTCTGTTGTGGTTGTTTTTTGACCGTGCAGCTGGCCGCTGTGGCCAGCGAGATAGGTTAAGATCAACAAATTTAAATTGTATGTGCATTGTTAAGTGTTTGTCATTTCATCATCACCAACACACACACAGACACAGTTTAAAAACTACATTAAATTATTGCGTGTAAAATTGTTCAAACTTACTTCGATTGCGATAGGCGATGCGGGCAAGCCATGGATATTGTCCGGGCATGGCTTGTTCGCCACCCAAAAGACGTGTGGTTAGACTTATGCCACAATCCGGATCATTAATTGGAAGCGATGTTGTGCTGGCTGCTGTTGTGATGTCTGGCGTATCTTGTTCCTGGCTCACATCCGCTATGATATCCGGACCAGTTTTCACATCTATTGAGTGCTGAAAACGTAAATCTCCGGGAAACGCAATGGGTCTGTCGACTGGCTTTGGTCGCGGCGTAAGCTCATGATCAACGTGATATTTAAACTGATGTCCACCGCCAAACCCGTAACCATGATAGTCGCTGTCCTCATCAATGGGCTGGGGACAGTTGCGTTGGGCGTCGAAATCTCGATAATCGTGCAAATGCATTTCCGTCTCGTATGTCACAAAACGATTATAGTCGGGATTGAATCTGGGATTGCGCTTTGTGCTACCCGACATGCCCCAGACCCAGCGTGAAATGTGATTCGATGCCAGCTGCTGTGGCTGCGGCTGTTGCTGATGTGGACAACAGGCGAGCGGATCGAGACCCTGAAAGCCGCATCCAGCTGCATGCACCGTTGCGAAGATTGGGGCTCGCTCCTCTGGCGTGTGGTTGAGCAGAAGACGGACAAACGGGGCACAGTCCTTAATCCGTATGCAATGGCAAACGGTGGCGGGGTGAATGTCTGCAAAAACACACGTGCAACACAAAATTCAACAAGCATACGAAAAAAAAACCCCAGCAAATAGCCAAGGTCAATATCTGCAAACCAGAAGTGGCGCAAACCGTCAAGATCTTAACGCCAAACAAAAGTCCGGTTTAACAATTACTGAGTCACTTTTTTCTACCATCGTTTTTTTTTGTCTTTTTAATTTTATTGTAGTAGTTTATTGCCCTTCGCTTTGCGGCTCGGCTCAGTGCTCAGTTCAGCTGTCAGCATGATTTGGGAATATCTAGACATTGACCTTGACCCAGTTCCAATCGGCTACTGGCGTCTATTCTTTTGCTTTCAATTTGATATGTAGTGCCAAAAAAAGGAGAATACATTCCAATCCGATCGACTGCGAAGTTTGTTGTTTAAGTCCTTAGTTTTAGTTGTTGTACTTACATTGAAAGCTCAATAAGCAAATAACTGCAAAACCTATTAACTTTCTTAGTATCCAATGCATTTTTAAGCTTCCGTAACAGAACGCCTCGTTAATGGATTCAATTGATTTGCACACACCACACTGCACCACACACACACAGACGCGCTGATTTTTTATGATCGAAATTCTTAACTGATCATTAAGTGTCGGACGCGAGCACAACTTTTGCCGTCGAGGTGTGAAATAAAATTGAAATATATTGGTTCAATATCTGACTAGTATATCTGATTTCCATTTTTATTTTGACGACGGAGCGCTGCTTTGTTGCTATTGTTGTTTTTTCTTTATCAACAGCGAATCAAAACAAAGAGGAAACACAAAATCAAATTATACCATATGTATGTGCCCCGAAAAGCTGAGCTTATGAAATAGCAAGCAGACAGACACAATAAACTTTTTGGTTGGCAAACCAAATAGTATAATAAGCAGCGCGCGAGATCATAACTGGCCCGAGATCCAAGTAGCACTGCCATCCACCTCGTGCGTAAGTCAAATTGCCGGCAACGCACACACAGTTAAACGTGAAGAAAACATGTTTTGAGGCTGTCCACGATATACTAATTCTGAGAGCGGCGATAACGCGTGCATTCAAATGTCATCCCAGAGAGCAAAAACGTTAAAAATCATTAAAAAGTAGCTACATTGTTGCAGTCTATATATATATGTATGCATATATTTTGATCGTATATATTACTAATATGTTTAGTAAGTCTGCTTAAACACATAAAAATGCACTTGACATGAAATGAAATTCAGCTTAAATTTAAATGTATCTTCTTAGAGACGACATGGTATGGTATGTGTATGGAATGTTATGATTCTGATGGCGTACTACATAATATGCGTATGGGGGGCGCCCTAATGCACCACAAGTCTATTTATATATAGAATGTTTGCGGCTTGTGTCTCTATGCTACCGGCACTACCTCAGTCGCAGCAGTTGTAACCGAGACAATGACACTGGCTGAAACGTTATTGTCGACCTGTTCTACAGGTTCGATGGTTGATTGGGGCTCAGACTGCAACTGCTGTTGTGGTTGTTGTTCTTGTTGTTGCTGTTCATTTGTTGGGGATGTAGTAGTGTTCACCGCAATTGTTGTCACTGCTGCTGAAGTTGCAAAAATGCCATTTGTATCAACATTGCCAGCGAGCTGTTCGTCATCATCATCAACTGGCGTCTCTTGACGCAATACCGCTGCTAAATGGCTATCATTATCTGCCTCCAAAGTCTGGTCAATAACAACGCTCGCTGCAGCTGCAGTGGCAGCTGGTGCTGACGCTGATTCTGTTGTGCTTGTCACTGTTTCTGGTTCTACTGTCGATTGCTCCAATTCGGTGTGCCCGTTGCCGCTAGTTCCATTTACATTCAAATGCACCGAAACGTCACCATTGTGCATGGAATGCGAAGTCTTCAGTTCATTGATGATCTTTTCTCCCACCTTTGGGTCGAGCTCATTAATTTTTTCTTGGAGTTGGCATTTGAAATCAATCGGCCATTTGGGGCTCCATTCACGAAACAGTTTAATCTTTTGAAAAATGTGAGCAACAATCAAATTAGATGTTAGTGGATTAAAATAATATAATAATTACGCGGCATTGAAAAAGACTCATGGGCTTGTCCTGCACACCCGACGTGGCCAGAGAATTGACGACGCCATTTACATAGGGGCTGTCTCCATTTCCATCTGCGGACGTGTTTTTCGTCAGATACTCCACAAATACATACACGAAATCATCGCGTTGCAGCTCACTCCACTCATTAAACCACTGAATAACATAACGGAGCTCGCCGTCTACTGATAAATTGCCCATAGACGACATGTTTGCTTAAATTTCTGATTCTCACTTTTGAACACAGACACTCATAAGCGCACATGCACTTTACACTGTTCAATTTGCAATTGGTATTAATTGGAGCTGTTGTTGTATTTCTCTTGAACAAGACTCTGCTTGCGTCTTAGTGCATCTAACCGCTTCAAAGTTTGTATACTAACAACAACCCGTTTCTAACTTTTTCACCGCTTGATTATAAAGCCCAGCTCACAACAGCTGTTGCGGCTGTATCGATAATAGGATATGCGACGTTGTTTAGCACAGGTGCATCCTTAAGATAAAATTGTTTCTGTAACCTCATTTACAAAATTTAACTGTGCTCGGACATGTTTGTAAAATGTTATTGTTTTATACAGTATAACTTCGTAAGAACTAACATAAAAACTTATTTAGATTTGAAATTTTAGCATATCGATAAGTTGCGCCTACCCGCTTGTTGCACAGCACTAATCATTTTTGCGTTTGTCAAACTCTTAAATATTTGCAGACAATACATGTACTAAAAATACAAAATCAAATGCATCGGGTGCATATCGAGTAACTTGCCACTTCTACTGCCTGACCCCTCGAAACGGTCTAAATAACTTGCTTGTGTAAGAAGAAGAAAAAAGACTTACGGATATTTTAAAATAAAATAAGCCAGCAAAACGTAATATTAGGAGAACAGCTAGGCAGAAAAAATAATTGTTTTAATATAATATGTCGTCAACTGAACTGGAGATCCAACAGAAATCTACGGATAAACACGAGGATGATTTGGGTAATGTAAATATTAATGCTGTCAAACATGATTCAGCGCCGGAAGCAGGACAACCTAATTTTGCCGCGGCCGAGGAGTGCAAAAATAAAGGAAATGATTTGCTCAAAAGTAAGTTTTTATTCATAACTTACACAACTCACAAGATATTGTCCGTCGCCTGTAAATCACATGAAGACGACCAAAAAGCTATGTTTAGTAGCTCCATCACGTCCCGTGTTTCCACTCATTCGACATAACCTAAAAACCAAAAGACTAGCTCTATGTGAGATAATTTGTTTAAAAACACGGAAATAATCAACTTATACGTAACTATTATAAATATCCGACAAGTAACATGCCTCACTCCATCGTTTTATAGCCAAGGAGTTTTCGAAAGCCATTGACAAGTATTCCGAAGCCATCGAACTATATCCCAACAGTGCTATCTACTATGCCAATCGTGCCTTGGCGCATTTGCGTCAAGAGAACTTTGGTCTGGCGCTGCAGGATGGTGTTTCTGCGGTGAAAACGGATCCCAGCTACTTAAAGGGCTACTATCGGCGTGCGGCGGCGCATATGTCCCTTGGAAAATTTAAACAGGCGCTATCAGATTTTGAATACGTAAGTGCATTGTATACACGGAGTGTGTGCTCTGCATTATTACTGATAAGTTATCTTCTTTAGGTGGCCAAATGCAGGCCCAATGATAAGGATGCTAAGTTAAAGTTTACCGAGTGCAATAAAATTGTCAAAATGCGCGCCTTTGAACGTGCTATTGCAGTTGATAAGCCCGAGAGGACTCTCTCTGAGATGTATACAGATTTGGAGAACATCAGTGAGTACTCGTATTATTAAATTATAGTATTGGTATTCTTTTCGAAGCCTACAATTTCTGAATTTTATATTAATTATGGTTTCTAATTTAGCTATTGAGGACGACTACAAAGGTCCGCAATTGGAGGACGGCAAGGTTACTTTACAGTTCATGAAAGACCTAATGGAACACTATAAGGCACGAAAGAGACTGCATCGCAAATTCGCTTATAAGGTTGTAAAAACTAACCACAAAGAAATTGAACTTTGCTCTTCTGTCATATAACTAATTTATGCGTTTGTTTGCAGATACTCTGTGACATTGATGTGTACATGCGTGCACAACCATCCCTGGTAGATATACAGGTTCCCGATGAGGAAAAGTTTACAATTTGTGGCGATATTCACGGACAGTTTTATGATCTGATAAACATTTTTAAAATAAACGGACTGCCATCTGAAAAGAATCCGTATTTGTTCAACGGTGATTTTGTTGACAGAGGCTCATTCTCCGTAGAATGCATATTCACCCTGTTAGGCTTTAAGCTGTTGTACCCCAAACATTTCTTCTTGTCACGCGGTGAGTTTAATACTACTTTAACTTTAATTGTAGTCACTGCAACTATCTGGAACAATTTTGCAGGCAACCACGAGAGCATCAATATGAATCAAATGTATGGATTCACAGGCGAGGTGACTGCAAAGTACACTAGCGCAATGGCAGATATATTTACCCAAGTGTTCAATTGGTTGCCCTTATGCCATTGCATTAATCAGAAGATTCTGGTTATGCATGGTGGCCTGTTCTCATCAGACAATGTTACGTTAGATAACATACGATGCATTGAACGCAACTGCCAGCCACCAGAGGAGGGACTGATGTGCGAGCTTCTGTGGTCCGATCCGCAGCAATGGATGGGCCGTGGTCCATCGAAGCGTGGTGTGGGAATACAATTTGGTCCGGACGTTACCGAAGCTTTCTGTAAGCTTAACAATTTGGACTATATCATTCGCAGCCATGAGGTTAAGGATATGGGCTATGAGATAGCCCACAATGGTCAATGCATAACTGTCTTCTCGGCGCCAAACTATTGGTGAGTTCCCGAAGATCTAAACTTTGTAAACATTGGCTTATGCTTTACGTATATTTACAGTGATACTATGGGCAACATGGGAGCGTTTATAACAATAACTGGTAACAATTTGGAACCAAAGTACATATCCTTTGAGGCTGTGGTAAGTTATATAGGAATCTTTTACATGTATCGTCGTTATCGTTATAAAAAAAAAAACGTTTCCTTTTTACAGCCACATCCTGATGTCAAGCCAATGGCCTATGCTAACAGTCTAATGAACTGGTGGTGATCACGACATTAGCCAGCTTCCTATGCATACAACAATTGCTAAGCACACTATAAACTTCCCACACTCACGCTTAAAAAAAAACACAATCGCATTATAACGAACAAAATCACGGATTCTAAAATGCTCAATAGACCTTTATGCACACAGCTTACCATTTATTCTACAATTTAAGTTAGAGTAAATTAAACAGTTGTGGTATATAGAGTTGAGGGCTGTAAAATAGCAATCAGTTTACAAGAAATTCAGATATATTTGATACAAAAACGTTGCCTACAAGATTGATTTTATTAAGATGGCTTTAGAAGTCGGATGCTAAGGTATATTGGTGCTAAGCATCTGAGTATTCACTCTACAGTGTTTATGCTGTGTAAGCCAAAAAACAAAAGAATATACAATTTATAATATAATAAAACAAATAATAAGAATGGCGAAAAACGCAATAGTGAGCTAATTATGTATGTATGTATTATGGTTATGCATAGCATTTAGAAATTGGCAATAAGGTGAGCGCCCACAACCTACAAAAAGCCTTTTACCCTTACTTTTATTCCCAAAGTCTCCACTTCTGTATAAATTTAATATTTTGTTCAATATTGTTTATATTAACTTATATTATACAAGTCATTTTAATAAAAGTATGCAAGTTAGAAACATATATCTCAGAAATGCAATTCATTTTTCAATTTTCAACGACAATTTAGTTATAAAAGTGATGCAATGTAAAACAGATGAGCAATCGTTGAATAAAAAAAGAATGTAATTTTATTATTAAAGAGCATCATTGACTTTTTCTTTTAAAGTAAAACCTATGCTATGAAAAATCGTGTCCACATTGGATTTATAATCTTTCAAATAGGCACGTTGTAACAACGTCACATATACAAATGGTCCGTTGTAGGAAGATAGATCTTCAAAGAACTGCACTGCCAGAACCTGTATCTCTTTTGGCTGTGCCTGAGATAAATACAATGCTACGATGTTAAGCAGATCGTGCAGATTCTTCCCGTCCAGTTGCAGGCTACGTATAAAAGCTACGAGATTTTGAAGCAGCTTGATCTGCAACTTGTACTCCTGGGTATGCACCTGTAAGGGTTCCATTTCGGTATGCCTGCATGCAGCCTTCAGAAACTTTTGAAGCTGGGGTATCACATCGCTAAGACTACGTTTTAAGATGAACTCCTTTGCATGCAGAGCGAGAGTATGCAATAAAGTAAAACAGCGGCTCAACACCAGCGAGTCCTTCTGACGAAACTTTTCGACAAGCGGTTGCCAAAGTAGGTGCACCATCGGTAGAAGCTCGTTCTCATAGTCCGAGAGCAGTGGTACACCAGTCGTCAGGCATTCCAATGCAAGGATTTGCTGGGTTTGCTCAGAACTCGAAACAAATTTGACAGCCAGTCTTAAAATCTCTTTGGTCATTTCAATGTGTAGAGGCAGAACAATGTTTGAAGTCTGCTCTGTTGCTGGATCATCAATCTCATCTTCAGTCATACCGATGTCAAGTTCCTCGATTGGAGTACTTTTCAAATCATTAAAATCGTCTGTTAACTGCTTATTAAGCACATTCAGCCAATTGTCTAAAATATTCTGCTCCTCATCTACATGCATTTTCATGCCGGCTATCTCTGCCGCCGTGTCAATTTGCCAACTGGCCACATTGCTCAGAAATGCACTGAACACCCGCAGATATGAATGAACATTTTCCGACTGATGCTGCTTGGCACATTCCTCGCATATGGTTTTGTAAATACTGTCCAGATGAGGCACATTTCTCCGCGTACTGTATTGCAACACAACTGTGAGAATATCAACGGCAGCACTGCTTTCAGGTGACTTCAATAAACAAAATTTGATTGTAAAAGCCGCAGTTTTTCAAATATATAGGACTCACTTTCTTGAGCAATGTATTAAGATGGAAGCTAAGGTAATCCGTGGAACATTCAATAAAATGTGAAGGTTTTGCATATTTAAGGGCCAGTTGCATGGATCCGAATGCAAATTTGGCTGCTTCATGTACTATTGTATTACTGCTAGCTGAAATCAAGAGATTCATCGTTAACATTGAAAATATACGTAACGCATTACGTACCCAATTTGAGTAGCACCCTGTGTAGACTGCGGAATAAGAAACGATCAAAAGTGTCGCCAAAAAACGTGGCACAGTTTCCAATTGCGTCTAAGACCAGGCATGTGTGCAGCACATTGTGCTGTGCATCCAAAATGCCGACACGACTATTGACAGACTCGCTAACAGCCTCATCGTCCGAGTCACAATCCTGCATGCGCACCTCTATAGCCGATGAGTAGAGACCAGGCGTGTGATCCACAAACCAAGAGGTAGGCTGTAGAGATCATAACATTAATAGGTGTTTTTTTTTTAATGTAGTATATAAGCTAAGAGCAAACCTTCTTAACTTTGAGTCGCCAGGCAGCATCCGGTTGCAGTGCCAAGTGCCAGTGTTCATCATTAAGAAGCTTATTCAAAAAAAGTTCGGCCAACAGTAAACAGCTGTTGCGCGCAAGTTTTTGCTGCGGCGTTATCATAAGCGTTGTTAAAAAAATCGCGACGTTCATGTTTGAGCTGCGTTGTTCGATCAACTCCATGCAAAAGTCGAAGACAAGTCGATTTAGGGATGAATCCGCGCCTAACAGTGCAATAATATCGTAAAGAGCATCCACACAACGTTTCGAACTGAGATACTTAAACTGCCGCCAAGGCAAATTGGTACATTGCGTTGCCAATTCCTTGGAACTGCCTGCCTGAATAAGTCGCAGGGAGTACTCTTCGTTAAGCATATCTCTCGATGTGCGCAGATTGAGCGACGTTAGCAAGCACATGACAAACAGCTCCAGATCTTTGGGTACCAGTAGCAGTAGCTGCAACTTATCAGCACTTATATTACGCAGAAATCCCTTGAAGAAAATGAGCTCGCTAAACTGTTCGCCTTCATCACAGCGATGCAGAATGCGTGGCCATCTGTTGAGATAGGTGTCGAGCAATTGTTCCGCATTCTCGTTAAAGATGTTGGCACAAAATGATCTCTGTTGCAGTTCAGTAAGTGTCGCTCGACACATTTTATTTATATCCGGCTCCTCATCCTCTGACAATGCCAACACGCTCTCCAGCAGGTACACAAAGTTATCTTTAAGATTATGTGCGCAATTCTTAAGTAGCAGACAACACATTACCGCGTACGTTTTTCGTACTCCGGCTGAATTGTTGGCGCGTAGAATGCTTGTCTCCACAAAAATGGGGCGCATATGTTTTGATGTGGCTGCTATCCACTGGGCGGAGCGCAGTCCAGATATTAGCTGTTTGAGACGCTCTTCGTTTTGCTGAAGACTCAAGCGCTTGCTGCCAAATATGTTTTTCTCGTTCAGCAGGTCCATGTGTTCGCTTTCCTTGACGTTGCTTAAGAGCGAACGAAATGCGTTTGAGTCATAGTGTATTTTTTTAAACTCATCCGTCGTTTCCTCAAACATAATACAGATGATGCGTCCCAGTGCTTTAATGGCCATCTAATATATGTATATATGTGATTAAAAGATTTCAAAATAAAAGCCCAGTTTGTGATTTTACTGTGGGTACCCTTACCGACTTGGTAGACTCGCCAATTTTAGCATCCGCCAATGATGTTTTAAACAATACAGTTACGATTTTGGGCAAATACAGAAAGATGGTGTTTGCTACCTGATTACGCAAAACAACATCGGCTGCGTCCGCATCGTCGTGCACATAGAAAACAACCATCAGACACTCCAACGTTGAATTGACCAACTTGCGGTATTTTTCCTTTGAGATCAACTCAATTAGTGTGAGCAGTATTTGACCAATGACTACGTCATTTTGAATGGTATAAAATGTTTCTAGCACTTCGCCGGTTGAGCGCTTTAGTGCTGTTGCAATGCAGAGCACAACAGCCAATTTGATTTCTTCGGAAAGATCAGACCGCATAACAGCGGACTTGGGTTCACGTATCTGCTGCAACACCACCACCAGTATAGTTCGCAATCCTGTCTCATTTGTCAAATACAGCTTGGCTATAATGTGCCGCAGGCAGTTCAGCAAGCCGATGCGTAACTCCTGGCATTCCCTGTCAAAGATATATAAATATAACATGAATCAAAAAATATTCATTAATGCATTTGTATTTTAATTTACCCGGAAATTTCATTTAGCTTGGTAACAAGTGGCACAACAATTTGGGCAACAAATATGCGCATCTGTCCAAAGTCAAATTCTTTCACTTCCTCCTCTACTCTTGCCAAGTTGGTTTTATTTGGCTGCTTCAGAAAATCGTCAATGGCCGGCTTAATGCGCATTACATACGCCTCAACCGATGACATTTGAGCCATATTTATTTTAAAATAAACATTAAGCAAACAGCGATTCGCAGCATTTATTTTATATTTATCCTGTGTAGAAATGGAAACAATCGGTGTAACCTTATATAGCGAAATACTAAAACTTCGTATTTCGTATTTTTTAATGAAAAAAATAAAGTTTCCGGGGTCTGGTCACTCTTAAGTCTGAACTGTCTTCAACCTCGAATCCGTTAAAAGCATAAAATACAATAAAACAAGGCATATAATGATATCATGTTTTGTTAAACAATTATTTAATTTTTGTTTAAGGCTAATTAGTTGTAAAACTCGTGCTGGGCCTCATCCTTGTGCACGCTTGCCTTGTAGCCTTTCTCAAAGTCCTTTGCGTGTGCAATGTAACGATTTTCGCGAACCGCATGCATGCCAGCCTCTTGGCAAATAGCATTAATGTCAGCGTTTGTAATTTTGTCCGGGCGAGCAATCAGCTCCTCCAGGTCAACATCTTCAGCAAGATTCATCTTGTTTGTTATGGTTGTGAAGACCAAACGCTTCTGACGGCGATCCGGCAACGGAAACTCAATCTTACGATCCAAGCGACCCGGACGTAACAGAGCCGGATCTAGGGTATCTGCACGATTAGTTGCCATGATCACCTTAATGTTGGTGGTTTCATCGAACCCATCCATTTGATTCAGAAGCTCTAGCAAAATGCGCTGCACTTCGCGGTCAGCACCAGTCTGGGCATCGAAGCGTTTAGTTGCAATCGCATCGATTTCATCAATGAAGATGACCGATGGTGAATTTTGCTTGGCTAGTCGGAATATATCACGAACCATACGCGGCCCTTCGCCCAAGTACTTCTGCACAAACTCTGAGCCAACGACGCGTATAAATGAAGCCGTAGTGTGATTGGCGACTGCCTTGGCCAGCATCGTCTTGCCGCAACCTGGTGGGCCATAGAGTAGTACACCGCGAGGTGGATCAATGCCTGGATAGGCGAAAAGGTAATTAATCTTCTGAGGCAATCAAATATCTAGAATACTTACCAATTTGCTTATACAAATGAGCGTGAGTCAAGGGCAATTCGACGGCCTCGCGAATTTCTTGTTTTTGAATATCGAGTCCTCCAATGTCGGCGTAGGTCACATCTGGTTTCTCATCCGGACGCATCATTGAGATGGTACTGTCCGCTTCCGGTGGTACCAAGTCTACCAAACAGTTGCTGTTCTTATGCAATGCCACCGAAGACGATGGCTTCAACTTCTCCCGATCTATGGTGGAGAGCACGCGCACATAGTATGTGGAGCCGGTAGTCGAGGACACAATACCAGTATTTTCGTCAATGGCCTCGAGAAATTGGCCAATAACCAGAGGTACGGCCTTTACACGTTTAACCTCTTCCTGAGCGTGCAAATACTCATTTTTCAAATTGCGCTGCTCTTCCTTAATGTAGTCCTCCTGCACGCGCAGTAACTCTAACTCCAGTTGCAATTTCTTGTAACTAACATAGAAGTCACTTTCATCTAACTTTTGCAGTTCAATGTTACTCATATTTCGGACGATTTTTTTTGGTTTCTGTTATTTTCTTTGCGAGCTTGACAAATGAGAAATAAGAATGACTTGAATTTTCAAACAAGATGAGAAAAGGTTATTTGGAGATGCCAACTTTGCAAACGTTGCCGCTGTTGCCACCTTTTAACACTGCTCACGGCGCTTCAAATCGAGCACGTACGTGAGTCACGAGCAGCTGATACCGAGACCTGTTGTTGTATTTGTTTCTTTTTATATTCTTATTGCTTTCAACGTGGAACGGTTCTATTTTTAAAACAAAATTTTGATTTTTTGGAAATGTATTTTTGCGTTCCAAAAGAAAACAAAAATATAGATTTGTAGCGCTCAAGGAAAATAAATTTTTTGGCAATACTTTACATTTAATTCGGTGTGAAAAAAGGGCAACATTGTTGACGCCGGCTGGGTTTTTTAATAAAAACGTCAACAGTGAAATATATGTGCATTTAACAAAAATACGGAGCTTTTGGTGTCTCGGCAAAAATGATGTCAATTATGTAACATGCCAATTTAATGTCCAGCTAATTGGCAACACTGATTTTGGTTCGTTTCCACCAACTGCAAAGCGTCTGTCCAACATGGATGCACTGGTCTTCCTGACGGCAGCGGCCCACCTCTTCTACACACCCTTCACGAAGGTCGAAGAGAGCTTTAATTTGCAGGCCATGCATGATATTTTGTATTTGCGCGACAATTTCACAGCATATGATCATCATGAGTATCCCGGCGTTGTGCCGCGCACGTTTATTGGACCGCTTGTCATATCGATGTTTTCAGCTCCGTTTGTGCTGCTCTTCGAGACGTTAAGCATTAATAAATTTTGGGCACAATATGTAGGTAAAATACACAATTTATAATAAGATTTACTCTTTTCTTTTACTCACGTTCTAAAACAATTTTTGTTCACAGTTCGGCTCGTTTTAGCTGGAGCCATTTCTGTTGCTTGGACTAACTTACGGCAGGCTGTAACAAAGATCTATGGTGTTGAAGTGCGGCTGTGGCTTACGGCCATTACTATAACACAATTTCATTTCATTTTCTACATGACGCGACCACTGCCCAACATCTTTGCGCTGCCACTAGGTTTGATTTTCTTGATGTTCTGTAACAAATTTTTGAATAACCTATTTTTATTCGTTACAGTGCTATATGCTATTGCGTATTGGATGCGCGGCCAAACCAAGCCCTTCATAATCTGCTCCGGCATATCAATAATTGTGTTTCGCTCCGAGCTGGCACTCTTTCTAGGCTTGCTGCTAACACTGGACTTGTTGCAACAAAAGATATCCATTGATAGGTTTGGCTATATTTGGTATCTAAATACGAACTTAAATTATTGATATATATGTCATTTTACAGTTTGCTAAAGATTGCTTTGCCAGCGGGAATTTGCACTTTGGCAGGCACAGTTTTGGTGGACTCGTTCTTTTGGCGTCGCCTGATATGGCCCGAGGGTGCAGTGTTGTTTTACAACACCATACTTAACAAGAGTTCCAACTGGGGCACATCACCGTTCTTATGGTACTTTTACTCAGCGCTGCCTCGTGCCATGGGCACTTCACTGGTGTTTGTTCCGATTGGCATATACTTTGAGCGACGTCTCCGTCCCCTGGCACTATCGGCATTGCTTTTTGTGCTCTTATACTCATTGCTGCCACATAAAGAGCTTCGCTTCATTATCTACGTGTTTCCTGTTCTTAACATTGCAGCGGCTTGCGCCTGTCAACGCATGTAAGCTAACATGTTTTTAATGTTTAATATATATGACTGATTGACTTTTTTCTTTGACAGGTGGATGAATAGTGCCAAATCTGCTTGGCATAGCTTTCTTGCGCTCGTTGCGGCCTCGCATTTATTACTCAACGTGCTCATAACCATTTTTTTGCTTGTTGTTTCGGGAACAAACTATCCAGGTGGCGCAGCACTTTCTCGATTGCATCGGCTAGAGCAAGGAAATCAAGATGTTTCGGTACACATTGCCAATTTGGCTGCGCAGAGTGGTGTATCGCGCTTCATGGAAATAAACAGCAATTGGATCTACAGCAAGGATGAGACTATGAACTATACTCAAGCGGAGATTGCCAGTTACAGTCATTTGTTGGTGGAAGCAAAGAACAAACAGAACACAGAGTTGTGGGCAACGCTACAGGAGGATTTTGAGACATTAGAATTTGTTGAGTGCTTCAACAGCATCGGCATACAATATAGTTCCATCTTTCCAGTGCGCATTAAAACCAAGCCATGCATTGGTATTCTTAAAAAGCGATTGCGTGCTAAAAATGCTTCAAGCCATGATAAGATCCTACCCAAGGATAAAAATCCGATAGAAAGTACAAAAACTAAACGCAAAAAGGAAAAAATCGAGACGAAAAAATTCAAACCAATAGATGATTTAACTGTGGAGATCTTAGAGCCAGAACTGTTGTTTAAAGATGACAAGCTAAATGACATGTCCGCACAAGTTCGCAGCTTAAAGAATGAAGTGGAACTGGAGGTGGAAAGCGATGACGACGATGGCATAGTTAACACTGTGGAGGAAATATCATGGGAGCTTAGTACAGATGGAGTTGAAGCAACCAAAGAAATCAACTTTCAGGAGTTGCGAAACCTTGCGCTTGAGCAGACAACGCGAAATTCGCGTGCAGCTACTAAACTCAAAATACGTAAAATTATTGAACAACACTATAGAGCCAAGGGACGACACATTGAAAACGATTCCGTGGAACAGCCTAAGACGCCAGGGACGCGTCCTGGATTGCGTCAATCGGTAAAATCAATTATTAAGCAAGAGAAGATCAAGGAGATGATTGAACAGATCGCAACGATGGATCTGACTCGCATCTGCGACTTGGAAAAGACATCGACAAAGGACTGTTTAAAGCTGGTTATTGACAAAATAGATGATGAGACGATTAAAACGAAATGAAAAAGTATAAAAAATTTTAGCTTAAATTGTTATTTATAATAAAAATAGTTTTCAAAGATTTATTCTGCTGATGTAATATTTGATATTGAATGAAATGCTACATTATAAACAATGTGAAGTGTGAAATTTGTTGTTTCATGTAGTTTTTCACAGTTTTATTACCACATGTTGAGCTTCATAAACTTGTATTAAATTTCATGTTTCATGTATTTTTGTTTATGGTATAGATCAAGTGCTACTTAGGTGATAGATCAAGCTATTAAGTAGCCAAGGAATAGCCATATGTTTCCAATAAGGCCGATTAGGCACAGCACTAAAGTGAGTTTGTACAGAATGGAATCCATGGGTCCACCCTTCAGAAAGACCGGTTTATCATTCTTCTCCTGATAAAGCTTTTGCAGCTTGGCCATCTTGGGTGTAATCTTGACAGGAGGGCTTCCCATCTTATCCATATTAACCGAGGACGGGTGAAACGAACGTGTTAACGATAAAATTGGTGCAACACATCCACGCCCGTTAAGCTCGAGTAACAAGGGCTAAGAAATAGCATAGGCAATAAGCATAATGCAAAACATTTAACTCAAATATATTTTACTTACGCGAAATGAAGATTTGAAAATTCTCAGCATTTTGCCAGCAAATTTGAAAAGCTAGAAAATGTATTAAGAACCAAAGTCGAATGATTTGTGAGTTTTCACATCTTTCTATTTTGAAAAAGGCAACTAGATCAAAATGATTGCGCCGGTAATATCGATACACACAATTTAAACACACAGCATACCAAATTATCGAAATTGTTCGCTTATTGCTCAAATGTATATCGGTATATTGAAGACACTGAATAAGTTGAGAGTTGACCTTTATTTGTTTATATGTTCAAATTACGATAATGTCGCTAACTAAATACTTAAATCGGTCTGTTGGCAAAGTAAGCAAAGAGGCTACTTCGAGAATCTGCACTCTGAAGCCCATGGAAGCCGAGCATTCCGCCATACACTTGGCAGACGGTAAAAATCTGGTTGGACGCAGCAAGGAAACCGGCATACGAGATGCACGATGCTCCAAGAATCAGCTTCAGCTTCAAGTTAATTTACAGCATGGCAGTATACAGCTTAAGGTTTTGGGACTTAATCCGTGCGGCGTTAATGGCGTCATGGCCACGCAGCATACAGAATGCGAACTGAATCACGGCGATCTTTTGGAAATTGTATATGGTCGTCATCCGTACGAAGTGTTTTTCAATCCACCACCAGAGATCGAAGGCAAGTCCGAGGGTCAATCACAAACTACGATGGGTCCTGCCAGTGAGGAAGAGAAATGGAACGCGCTTGAGAGTGGTAAATTGGTAATCTACAGTAGCGCCAACTTGGCTGCTTCTAGCAAAATTGCTGGCTATGACATGGATGGCACTATTATAAAGACAAAATCGGGTAACGTCTTCCCAAAGAACACAAGCGACTGGCAGATAATTTATCCTGAGGTCCCCGAAAAGCTCCAGCGGCTACACAAAGACGGCTTCAAAATCTGTTTCTTCACAAATCAAGGAGGTATAGCACGCGGCAAAATCAAACTAGACGATTTTAAATTAAAAGTAAAGAACATTGTTAAGCAACTGGGTGTGCCCGTGCAGGTCTATATAGCTATAGGCAATGGTTACTACCGCAAGCCATTGCCCGGTATGTGGGAGCATCTGCAAAATGAAATGAACGAGAATGTTATCATCAATAGAGAGCGTTGCTTCTTCGTTGGCGATGCAGCTGGTAGACCGGAGACGGGCAAAGGAGTCACCAAGCAACGCAAGGATCATTCTCTGGCAGATCGACTTTTTGCCACCAACATTGGCGTTTCATTCTACACACCAGAGGCTCATTTCCTTGGTAAGCGGGTGGAGCAGTGGAACAAGCCGGATTTTGATCCCAGCAGCATTCACAATCAGATACCACACTTCGAGCCAAACGATCTGCAATTCGATACCGACAAGTGTGAAATGATAATTGTTGTTGGTTTGCCCGGCTCGGGAAAGAGTCACTTCTGTGCTGAGGTGCTCGCTGTCAAAGGATACAAGATCGCGAATGCAGACACTTTGGGCAGCACACAGGCCTGTCTCAATGCGTGTAAACATGCTTTGAGCGCTGGTCAATCTTGTGTTGTGGACAACACAAATGTTGATATTGCATCGCGTAAAAAATTTGTGGCTCTGGCTGTGGAAATTAAAATACCGTGTCGTTGCTTGGTGATGAATGTAACTGCATCGCAGGCGAAACATAATATTGCCTTTCGGGAGCTGTTGGGCACTGATCATTCCACTATCAATGACATGGTCTTCAACATGATGAAGAAAAAATACCAAGAACCTACACTTGACGAAGGATTCACCGCGATTTACAAAGTGAATTTTAAGCCGCAGTTTTCTAATGCCAAGGATGAAAAGTTATACAAAATGTATTTGCTTGAGAAATAGCATTAGGCTTTATTAACGCTTTAATCTAATGTGAAAATTCGTTTTGCTATGTCATCTATGAGCCAATCCATGGAGCTTAAAAGCTTTTCTCCTGTTACAGCGCTTACACCGACAACCAACCAATGATGTGTGGTGATTTCATCCAAATTTAGAATCTGTAAGCCACAAAGTGTAAATAAATATTGTAATCATTTAACCATACAAAATAAAAATACCTCCTTGATGTCATTTGAATTTAGAGCGCCAGCCAAGTCCTGTTTATTGCACAGCACTAGCAATGTGGCGCCGGCCAAGCGCTCTTCTTGCAGCAGAATTTGCAGCTCCTGCCTGCACATCTCCAGACGCATACGATCCGCACTATCCACTACCCAAACGAGACCATCTGTGCACTCAAAATAATTACGCCAATATGAGCGCAACGACTTCTGTCCGCCCACGTCCCACATATTAAGTGTGTAGCCATTGTGCTCTAGTGTCTTAATATTGAAGCCGAGAGTGGGTGAGACTGTGTCAATGGGCTCTCCATTAAAACGTTTCAGAATTGTTGTTTTGCCTGCATTGTCCAACCCACTGAAAACGTAAGAAAACATGATTCACAGTTATTCAAAAACTTTCGTCTCTGGACACTTACAGCAGTAGAATACGCATCTCCTTTTCCTTTTGACGCATCTTCTTTAATACTGTTAGAAAGCCCATTGCGTTTGTAATCGGTTTGTTGTTTTTTTAATATAAATGAATTAATATACAATGAGCAGCTGCGGCAATAATCAATTTTTCCTTCGAAATGAAAACAATATGCCCGGTGAATGGCAAATCTATGTGAATGACATTTTTGAAACGATGTGGCAACTACGTTCTCCATAGACGTCAAACAGCTGTCATAATCCGAGGCCCGTGAATTTTTCGCCTGAGTACCTCGAACTACTTGCATTTTGGTTGCTTAAAATAAAACATTTCCAGCAAAATGATGAACTTATCCAGAGTGAGTATTGATTAAGAGGCATTTAAGTTGGGGTTACGTATGGTTGCGAGAATTATGCATTGCCATATGCCCTGGAGGCATAGTATTATCAAACAATTACGTAAGAATGCTGGAGCACCCAAACTAACCGCACATTTTATTTATTCAGGCCGTTGTGCGCAGCTTTGCTACGACCAGTTCTCGTCGTGCAACTGCTACCAGCAAGGATCAGATTGAGAAGGGTTACTTTGAAATCCGCAAGGTGCAGGAGCACTTCCAAAAGAAGGATGGCAAGCCCGTTTTCCTGAAAGGTTCCGTTGTCGATAACGTGCTTTATCGCATCACCATGGCGCTCGCTCTTGTCGGCATTGGTGGCATGGGCAAGCTCTTCTGGGAGCTCAGTGTGCCACAGAAGCCTGAATAAGGCACAAGCAGTGTAGTCTATCCCGTAAGCTTAAGCTATAACCCAGCAAATCCGCTAAAAACCATACCCAACGCATTTGTTGCAGTGTAGTTACCTTATATTTCGGTGTTTCAATAGTGTGAGTAGATGCTAACATGTATATAATACATATATTCAGATTACTTAATTTTTGTTTTATCTTGCAGAGCTGAAACCACATACCTGGTGCCCAACTTCCTAGATTGTTGCTTGTGTTAGAATAACTATGTTAAAAATGTAACTAAACATTCGCAAAAGCATTTGAAGCGTGGAAATATAATAACTAAGCTGTAAAGTTGGAAATCTACAAACATAGTTTATTTAATGCACTCTTAAAAAGTTTCGGCAACTCAAAGAAGTAATCTCGGGTCTTATAGAGCGCATATGGTGTGTAATTATTCATTACAAATTTGCCGAATATTTAATACAGACCCACACAAAATACACATGAGTAAATAATTAAATTGCATTGACATTAAATAAACAAACAGCGCGACAAAACGAAAATCGCCGCAGCTGAGTCGATGTGTCGCTTTGGATGTTCCGAGGAGCCACAATTTATAAATCAAAGGGCGGCAACTCGGCGTGTTGCCTTTGGCATGGAAATGTATATTAAATCGAGCAAATCATGCTGCGCTTTAACACACATTGCCGAACACTCACTCCACACACACACACACATAACAGACAACCAGACGTTGGTTTATTAATAACTTAAAAAAAAGAGCATCCCTGAGAAGTGCAGCGAAATGTGCAATTTAAGTCGATTTCATTAGTTATTTCTCCATAAACACTTAAATAAAACCAAAGCATTAAAACAGCAAAAAAAATATTGAGTGAGAAACAGCCATTTAGAAATTTTAAGAGTTTTCTCTGCAATTTACACATACTTGCATATTTTAGCTTGTATGTGTGTGTGTGTGTGAGGGGAAGAAATAAGTCGAAGAACAACTATTTTGCTATTTCATTTGCCGTTACGGCACATTTAAGTTTTGAGATCTGCGCGCGAAGCGCATTAAACCAACGCGAGTCTACCGTTAACATATTTTTGGGCGGATGTGTGTAGGTGGGTTTTTAGTACTTAGTGGAACTACTTATATGGGATCGATGATCCCTTTTGGAGTACATTGTAAATATGAGAGCTCGGTGAATTGCATGATTTCTTCCTAGCCTATCTTCAGTGTTTTCTTAATTAATTTAAGCGCATAGGGCCATGGTATAGAAATAATGTGCACTTGTCGCAAACTTATAATATTTCATAGACTGTGTAAAATGTAGATGTACAAATGGAAATGACTAAAATTCCAACAACGAACGGAGGAGCCACATAGACTCCGACTAACTGCGACTGGTTGTCGTTCCACATGACTGCCCGCAGCCAAATTACAATAATAACTCAAAACGCATAGAAGATGCGAAGCTAAATGTTGGTTGTGCTTCAATCCTTTGCCAAAAACCAAACAAACGACAACAAAAGCAATATGAAAGGGGGCGGGAAGTTTGTTGCGTGTAGCGTGTAGAATCAAGAATCGAAAAATGTGTTCCATTAAATGTTATTTATAGTCAGCAATTTTATGCATTTAAAGCGCGTCTATCAACAGCAACAGCAGCAGCATCAGCCAACAGAGGCATCGCCATGCGGAAACGACAACGACGCCATATTGAAATTAACCGCGCTCTGTTCAAGGGTGAGTAAGAGGAAGCAAGAGAGAGAGAGAGCGACATTTCGACCCCAATAGATCCCGATAATCCTACATACCATTTCCATTTTATGGAAACTTTCACCTCTTCTTTTTAAATTCGGAATTGATTTGCATTTGTTTGTTTTTATACGCACACACACACATGCATAGATAATTTTAGTAGTTTTCTTCTTAACGTGAAATATGGCCGGGCAAACGGCGTGCGCTCATATCCAGGCCCTCGCCGTTGCCGTAGTCTCAGCAGCCGCAACCACAAATCAGAATGTCGTTGAAGCATTCAAGTGCAACCGGCGTGAAGCAAACTCGCTGATGCTGCTGTTGCTACTGCTACTGCTGCCTCTGCCACTGCCATCGACTTGGTTGCGGCAAATCTTGACAACTCTCAGATGAACGGCCGTTGAGTGAACAACGTCGTCAACGTTTCGTCTTTTGTCAGATTGTCGTCATTCTGGTCATCACTGGGAGGCACTACAAATAGGTCTTCAAGCGGTGTTTGTGTGTGTCTGTTCAATCGAACGATCTATCCAGGCACGTTTAACATGTCCAAAACCGAAACCAGTTTAGCCTATTAACACTTTGATTACAGCTCAACTTTTTTTTTCTGCCGCCTTTGGTCGAGCACGGTTATTTCTTTCCTGGGTGGTCGACGCTTTTAGTTAAATTTTGTGATTTATTTGAGTTTCAATTAGTTGTTGTACAAATGTGTTTATTTATTTGCTTTTAATTATTGTCTTAAACCACAACGCCGTGCCCACTGGCACAGGTTAGAGGGCGAATCATGCCCAAAAAAATATGATGATGAAAACACCCAAACATTTGGTAACTTGGTCGGCAACTTTGTGGCTTTAACGTTGCTTCCGACTTGGGGTTTAACTGGCTGACTGAGTAAACCATTGAAGAAGGTTTTTAATTAACACCAACAATATAATTTACGAAAAACATCAAATACGTGCGCATTACTTATTAATGGATGTTTAAGTGATTTCAAGCACATTAAGATAAAGTACAAACATCGATATTTTGCTTGTAATGCAACAACTTTTACATAACAAACGAATCTCACATTCTTTTGTAATTTTGAATTAATCTAAATATTAATATGGTACATTTGTTTTGTATGTTTCCGTTTTAACTCACAGATGATTGCATTCGGGGATTGTGTTTTGATATACAAACAAAAACAGACGCTATGGTTGCTGGAAAAAGAAAACTCTTAAAAATATTGAAACGCTGTTTTTTAAATTTATATACCATAACGATACCCTTAAGACAGTGGGAACAGCGCTTAGATCGGCGGCAACAACAAAACTAAAACAGCGTGAAAGAGATGCGCCTCCCAAAAACTATACAAACTCATCTAAAGTATAGTGGGAAAAGGGCGAATAGGAAGGATATTTGGCCTATGAAATTGAAACCGATGAGAAGTAGAAACATGTGTCTAAATCTCTTACACAACCGATGACTTGTCGAACAACAACCAACATCGCGCAATATTACAAACAACTTCATCCACGACAATTGGGTAGTTAGACGTGCACGGGTGCGAACCTCTCGGATCAGGTGACAGTTGCGGTGCGTTGCCTCTCAAGTGAGCCGCTTCTAGTTTATTCCAATAACTCATCGTTAACTGCAGTTGCGTTGAGCCATTTTATGTCCACTCTCAAGTGGCTTGTAAGCCTGTAAGTGTAACAAACATATTCATCACCAGTTGATCCTGTCTAACGAGGTCCAACCTAACCTTAAGTGTCGGCTCTTTGCCGGCGTAGACAATTTGACGCTTCCGTCCAGCGTTCCAGCGTTTACACCCCTTGCCTTTGTTGGGTTACGTAAGTAGCCATCGTCTGCTCTGAATGTGTCAACTTTATAGCACATTTGTCCACTTTATGACATTGGAAGCCGCTGCTCCATCCCCCATCACACTGGGTGCGACTTTTGTTTTCTCAAGTGTCGCGCATATTTGGTTCGGGTGATCGCGATGTTATTTTTGTTGTGTGTTTTAACACAAAAATAAAGTAAGAGGAAAAAACACATAATATTCATTTGTTATGCTTGTCATTTGTCGCTGCTGGCGGCAACTTCAAAGAATGTCACCCAATTTGTTAAACACAGATAATTTCGTCGTCATCCCCATCTGGCTACGCATTTATGGCATGGGGCTTTTAATTTTCGCATATGGCTAATTATTGTCATTATTTTGTGTTCTTCCGATTTCCATATACATGTACGGATACTAACATTAGTTGGAACAAGTCCCTATATACCCAAGAGTTCTCATAAGATTCAAGTATAAGTCATTTCAAATGTATTTTTACCTTTTAAATGTTCCAAAACAAAATGGTCGACAATCGCTATAAATTTGTACCAAGTTAAAACTAAGCAATGATTTAAGAACTAGTAAGATTATAAAATGTACAAACATCAAAATATCTAATACTCGAAAATACATTTTATCAATTTTTAGATGCGGATTTTGAATACTTATCACAAAATAAAAGATTCATACAAGCAGGAAACTGGAATTGTTTACCTTAAGGCTCAACGAAATCATTCACAAAACAAACGTTCACTATGGCGTTCGTCAGATAAAGTCATCAACAGGGAGAGAGAGAGTGAATGAGCGAGAGAGCTGCGAGTTAAATTGGCAACAAAAGGTATGGGCAGGTGGGCCAAAGCGAGCTAAAGGAGGCGTGTCCAACTCGTTAGTGAGAGTGTATGAGTGCACTGCGCTCTCGCACACACACAGAGATTGATATGTAAATATATGTATATGTAATAGAGCGGCGTGAGGCCAGTGTCATTCTAATGAGCGAACTACCACAAAAATTGGCAGCAGCCATTAAATGACGAAATAAAATATTAGTGACAATAATATGAAGACAACAGCAATTCTTATAATTAAGTCTAACCATGCGAAACGCAACGGCTCGGCAAGAATCGAAATGCAGCATCTCAGCAGCAGCAGCCCCAGCCGCGCCACCGACAAGGTGGATAGCCCATCAAACCCCCAACGCCCCCCATAGCTGGGAGAATGCAAAAAGGGATATGTCCCTGCGCCGCGGTTATTAGCAACAACGATCGCTCTAATGATACGATTTTGTTAATAAAGCAAAAATAGATGCACGCGATCATCAGAAGCTAAAGACGCAGTCGAACTAGGCGGTCTGCCTCGGCCCCGCCTCTCTCTGTCTCAGCTGGCCTTCGTGTCTATGTGTGTGTGTGTGTCAGTATGTTTGATACTAAAAAGTCATGACATCGCTCGGGCACACGGCGGAACGCTACGGATACGCTTACTTGCTTCAGATTGGCCATTCAAGCATTCAAAAATTAACTCCGCCCGGTTGCGTATGGTTAGTCAGAGTCACAAGAGCAGACTACTCGTGCGCAGCTGAGATACGAACCTACAACCATATAAGATACATACTCACACAAATGCAGATACAAATGTGAGTGTGAGAACACAAGAGCGCATGGGGGGCTATTGTGAGGTCTTGGGCGCTTGGTTGCTTGAACCTAGTGATTCTAATTCATTGTCAAATAAATCGTTTTAAGCAATAATGATTGTATTAACACATTTACCACAAATATAACTAAAGTAAACAAAATTAAACGAAATTTCTCGATAAAACATTGAAATTTCTTTGCCTGTCTCTTTTTGGGCGCTCGTTAACCGCTTGCGCTCCTGTGCGTTGAAAGATATTCTTCATTTTTGTTATTTTGCCAGCCAACTAAAACACATACACACACAAACACACCATGGCAGCGCCATTGAAACCAACAAATACAAAGCGATCGCCGCCCTCAGTGCGAGTGTATGCAATATGAATGTGAGTGTAAAGAGGAACACACACACACACACACTCAAGCACTGAGCACCCGAGAGCGTAAGCGAGTGAAAGAAGGAGAGAGAATGAGATCTTTGGGATGCTGGCGTCGCTGTCGTCGTCGTTGTTGTTCGCTTTCGACTGTTGGCAGTTGGTTCTTTTCGCATGTGGCTGTGGATTGATGAACGCTAGCGACCGTTAAGTCGCAGCAGACACGGGTGACGAACAACAACAAGTTGGAGCTGTGAGCGTGCGTTGCTCCCACACACAGATCACGGATCACGGATCACAGAACAGAAAGCAACGGGCAATTGGATTTAAATGCGGAACTGCAAGTGTCAAGATTAAGTGCGATCTCTTTTGTGTTAAGTTTGTGCTATCAAAATCAATGCCAATTAAAATATGCAAGCATAAGGTATGCGAAAGAATATTTCTTGGCCACCGATTATGCTGTAAATGCTAATGAGATAAAATTGAAAAAGCTGATTCAACAACGGGTCAAAAAAAAAAAAAATCAGGTGTGAAAAGTGCGTGATAATTTTTGAACAAAAGCCATCGATGATCGCTTGCCAAAATGTGCTAATCAGATTTCAGTTGTGGTTCAACAACTTACCAGTATAACAAGTAGCGCGTCCAAAACTAGTACCTTCAAAACGAATCGAAACGAGACCGAAATCGGCAACACAAGCGAAATACAATCTCTTAACTCCAACTGGCGTCGCGCCGGCAAGAGGCGCCGCCAATTTGTGCAAATTTCATGCCTTAATTAAAACTAACAATATTGCCAAGTGCGAATATTTAACGGTTAACGCAAAGCTTCCCCCTGCCCGGCAATAATTAATAATAAAAATATATACGTATGCGCCAGAGCGATAAACGAGCACACGGAGAAAGTATTCAAATTGGATTTGGTAGTAGTTTGAGTGGAGTTGAAAGCGGAGATTGCTTAAAGCAGTTACAATTCTGGATTTCTTTAATCTGGAAATGGACCCAGGTATGTTGAGACTAAGAATTAAGTTTATTGACTACTTTTAATATTAAAAAGCGCAAGTTGAGGTCTGTTCCAAAATACAACCAACGTATAATTTTTGATCAATTTTGAGCTTAACACAAAAAAAGAGAATAGCGTCGGCATTTCTTGCTTTTTGGGAAAATTTGTACTCAGACATCAGAAAACTGCTTTGGCACATTCACATCCTGCTAACCCATTTGGCCTGTCCAGCAGTTGAACACCCGATTTGGTGTCGCAATGCTCCATGTAAACAAAGTGCAACTACCTTCCAGTCCCGAGTCCAAGACACTTTTGGTTAGAGAGGCACTTCCACATATGCATGTACAAATGGTTGGCTGTAGCTGTATTTGTTTTTGATTTTCGTTTCAAAGGTTGAACAGCGACGCCGCTTGCCGCCTTTTGCGCATGATCGACAGCCTCCCGGTAGCCGTTGACAATTGTTTGCATTTGTCTGAGGATGGGCGATGCCAAAGCTGAAGCACAAGTCGAATATGTCGACGTTGCCATTGCCTCTAATTTAACTAATGATCGTTGTAATGTTTGTGGTCTGTGCCACAATGTTTGTTGTCGTGCGGTCTTCACTTCACTTTTGCCGCCAAGTGTCCGTGTCTCTGTTTGTCCATTTGCTTTTGCTATGGCCCCAAAATAAGAAATACATCAAAAATAATATACACAAAATTTTACTGCCCGAAAGATGAGGTTGAGTCTTGTTATTGCCTGTCGGATTTGTTGACATATCGATCTACAATTAAACATCTGCGCAATCTTCAAAATAAACGGCGTTTCATTAGTTTGGCATGCGTTTAAGTGTCACATTATGTAATAGCCTGTCCTATCCATCATTTCCTAAAAAAAACTGAATGAAGTATTCGCCATGATTAATTTTGTATAACTAAAACATTGACTTCCAAAAGAAACTTTCTATACAATACCATTTTTTTTTTTAATTTTTATTGCTTTATAATCTTTAAAATATCTTTGAAGAAGAAGTTTCCATTGAATACGTATAACTAAAAACGTAGTGACTAACTTTAACTAACTTTACAAGGATTTATGTCAGGTTCTTATCTCTCAACTTTAACTTCCATGCTGCTTGCGTTCCTCGAATTTTAAGTTAGCCATGCAAAATGTAACCAATGTTGCCAGTTAGTGGTTCGCTTGCTGTATGAGTCCAAGATCTTCCACTTCGGTCCATTAATGACTTGCTTTCGATGTTTTGACATATTGTTTGTACTCAGTAGCAGCAGCAGCATTGTTTACTTAGATCGAACAGACGCAGTTGCAGACAGGGAACTGTGAAGATTGTGTTGCTGTGCTAGTGGCAATGGCTATGGAGATGCAGAAATGCGTGACTAACGGCTACCGGTAGCCATCTACATCGGTAGCTAAACATAAAAGCCCATCAGCCGAAGCCAAGATGCTAAAATCACAGAAATGGGCAGTAAAACAAAAGGCAAGAACAACACGGACAACAGCGACAACTATAAAGACGAAGACGGTCGGTCGGTCACAAATGCAGGCAAACACTTGAGAGAGGAAAAAGTCGCGTCAATGTGTACACGTCTTAATGGAACTGTATACATATGTATGTACATAAATACACATACACACATATACACAACTATTTTTGCCGTCTCTGATATTCCTGATTGCGTTCAAGTTTCGGATAACGCCTGACTGACTTGATTATATGGCGTCGGTGGACCGCAAAGACGACTTTAATTAAATTAACCGACAGTTTTGTAGCTGGTGTGCTTATGTATATATTTCATTATGATGGCCGCCCACATGGAGCCATCAGCTGCCAAAAAGGATATGCTGCCACTTGACAAGTGCAACTGCAATATGAGGCAGCCCAACACTGCTCATTAACATAAGTTTAATGATTTTCTAATCGCTGCATCTGCCACACAAAAACTTAACAAAAATTGGGGGGCACGTGTATGCGGCCCCTTGGGTCGTAATTAATGCGTGCTCATCAATATTACTATGTTGGCAAACCAACGAACATGTGTGCACTGATGTTTGAACTCAACTCAAGTCTAACCCCTAACCCCTTGATGCCTGTGGTATTCCCAAAAGGCATCTATGATCGTCGAACTAAGACCTATGACCGGAACTGCAGTGCCACAGCTCAAAGTGCGCCGGGCAACAAAATTTATGCCTGTCAGCAGCGGGCGTTTCCTTGTCGCACATAGTGCGCTTGCTAACGCTGTTGAGGTCTGGGTACACTTAAAAAAAAATTGGTTTAGAATTTAGAAATTTTATTCACTACTTAGAAAATAATTTTCTTAATTTAATTATGTAAGAAACTAACAATTATTTCGAGTTTTCACTTTAAATCTATAAAACCAAACTTTTTTATTCTATGCCACAATTTTATTCTGAGTGTATCGACATTGCATTGCAACGGATTCGGTTCTAGTACATTGGCAATGATTGGTTGGATTTGTGCATTTGCATTTGTTATAGTTGTAGTTTAGATACTTGGTATGTATTTGGGCAATGCGAGCTCGCATTGTCCACATTCTTGGTACGCGTAATTGAAGTCACCGCAGCATGTCTTTTTGGGCGCGCCCCCTTTTACATGCGCCGGCAACAGGAACGGGCACAAGAATCTCTGCTCTTGTCTATCTCGCTTGTGGTTCGGGGTCCGTTGCTAGGAGCTCAACTCAGATGCTACAGACGCTGTCATATTTTGTGTGGAGAACTGTTTGACTTGGGCGACGCCACTTTGCGGTGGCTGCCGTGATTTATGAAGCCATTCATTTCTGTTGACAGACAAAGTTGTTGACGCTGAAGGAATCTATTTAGTTTTATGTACTTTTGATATCCACATAGGGTGAGGTTGAGGGTGATGTTGAGGGCATATGGTGCTTGTTTTACTAGGCGGGGCAACACAAAGTAATGAGCTTAATTTATAATTTGAAGCAGCACTTGCATGGACTCAACATTGAGCTAATCAGCAGATTACAATGCACAAAGATCTGAATGATGCGATTTTATTGAAAAGCCATTTATTAAACATTATCGAAGCTCTGACAATTTCATGGAATATTCCGATTCGCTTGTAATAATATCAATAAATGTACTGAGGAATTAAAGGGCAATCGTAACTCTCCTTTAAACACCCTGTAGCTTGTCACAATAATACAGAAATAATAAATATCGATCAATATAAAGTAAACACTCTTTTGCCTGATAACGCTATAAAAAAATTGAACTTTTGCTGATTAAATGGGAATAATATGGCCACAGTTCAAAGGTACAGTTGGACAGACGGAGAGTCTGCATGGCAGACGCTTCCTTCTTTCTTTCTTGGCTAGCTTGGGCCTGTGAAATGCACTGATAAATAAATGCGATTGTGCGGCAAATTGTGCAACGCTCCGAATGCAAAGTTGTCGACAAGCTCTTATATAGCACTTAGTACTTTGTATATTGGCATCAAATCATGTAAAACGTAACAATTTTAATCGTCACCGAACAAGTAAAATGATTATTTTTAAAATCAAGAATAATAAGTTTTTGTTTTTGGGGTGCTTTTACTTATACTTAGTACATACATGTGAATAAATGTGGACTAACATTGCGTATACGCAATGTACGAGAAAATGAAATAAGACCGCCGAGCCTCAACAGAATTCAACTGAGTTGTTAAATTAATTTTTTCTGCAATGCAAATGCAAATCAACTTATTTTCGTTAAATGCAAAAAGAATAAACTTAAAGGTATACTCAACTATTAGCTACCCTGTATGTTAAGTGACAGCTACTTAAGTTTTAAACTGCCAATGATGAGAAAAAATTAAACTTGTTAATTACTTTAATTATGTTAAATATTTAAACGATTTAAATGCATTTAGAGTATGCTACAGAATTGAATGCTAAATAAATTAAGCAATTTTCTTTTAAGCAAATAAGCTTATAAACTTTCGTAAAATTATAATATACCGTTTATAACCAATAATACGGGGTATAAATATTCACAATTCTCCCTCTTGGCTTTAGGCGGCGGCATCGTACTGTCAATCAAATTGTATGGTTGCACGGGGTAGTGGCCAAAGGGTGCGGATACCACTTGCCAAGAGCCAAAGATTTATGGCCACCGGCACCGTCCCAGGCCACAGCCATATTGCAACTTGCTGTTTGGGTGAAAAAGTGAAAAAGGAAATTTAATTTGCCATGCTTTCTTTGCTGGTCTTCAGTTTCGTTTTTGGTTTCTTTTTGATTCACTGCTCTTTAGGGTGAAACTATAAAATATTAAAACAAATAATGTCCTAAATATAAAAAAACCGAACGACAAAAAAATGAATCGACGCCATTTCATGCCACATTTATATGCTATTTCTGAGGGCGTAAACTAATAATCGTTGCGGTTCAAGTTGGCGGCCATTTTGTGTGACTTTTAATTAAATGCATTTTACTATTTGATTGAAAGCTTGCCTTTGTTCGTGTAAATGTTGCACTAATTAGTCACAATTTTTCTACATTTTTCACCTTTCAATAAAATTATAAAGATCATTATTTTGAAATGGTTCGTTTGAAGTGGAAACGTGTTAATTGACATATCGCTCGTTCTTAAAATAATTATATATATTTACGAATTTCGTATAAAATATTGCATTTCTATTGTTGTCATTGTTGGGGTCGCTGAATTCGTTGAATCGTTGATTAAATGCCTATGGGCCATGTCAAAATCCAAACTCATAAATAATACAATGTATTTTTAACGACATACAAATGTATTTTTATATGTAAACGTTCAAAATTGCTTATCAGCTGGCCAAATGGTCAGATGTCTGTTTGAATTTGTTAATTTTAATTATGCATGAAATTAGTTTATTGCCTTTTGACATTTGAAATCTGTCAGCGAAAAAATTCAAACAAAAATACACAAACTATTAAAAAATAGCGAAAGAAAAACAAAACAGAGATTTCAATTCATTGGCCAGACCAATAAAGGGTAAGACAATATATATTTTGCTGCTTATCAGCAATTGAGTAGGAAGTGATTTAGTCTCCACACATCAATATAAATATATTTTTATATTTAAATCAGCCACTTAACCGATTATCACTATCATACATTCTATATACATATATTTATTATTTTGTGTGTATATAGTTTTTGCGTTCCTTTTATTTAGAAAATTATTATTTTAAATTAGTTCTAGTTAGTTAAAGTTTGTTAATTGCTCCCGTAATTGGATTTGCATGCATCAGTTCATTTTTGGTGAACCTTTTACATTTTTATATAATTTAACTGCATATACATATGCATAAATGCGGCATGCCTTTTTGCCGCATTTAATTGCCACACAAGCCCTTAAGCGGTATTTTGTCAAAGCGAAAGTTGTTTGCAAATAATTCCAAGAATTAGAAAGCCAAGATATGTTGCGTGTATATAAAAGAAGATTTTGCTGCAACTGCTACTTCATTTGGTGAAGCATTTTGTAATTTTTTTTATCGGCCGTCGCTGAAACAGTGGCTGTTGTCGAACAGTGCCTGCCATTGTATTCGGCAATTTCCCAGAATTTATGAATTATAATTTCGCTTTATAGACAATTTTAATTGAGCTTTTTATGGTCTGCGCTGGGCCATGCTCCATGAAGTCGCCGAGGCACTCTCTCATCTAGGGTTACCAACACACTAAAAAAAAGTGTTGAATTTCAATTCAAACAGAGCCATTTGTAAGCCATTTGTACGACGACTTCCGTTCGCCAAAGGACTCTAACGACAGCCCGCATCGTTTATGAAAAAAATAATACCAAAATCCATCAGCAAATATTGGTAGGGCAGGGCGCGCATCAAGGCCCTGACAATTTTGAAAAAAAATTGAGTTTATGATATTTTAAGCTGTTTGCTCAAACTCTTCACATTTTGTTGGTGTTTGCCTTTCATTAACAGAAGCCGCGGCTACAGCTACATCTACAGCTACTTGGATCATCAGTCTGAACCGATCTCAGCTCGGCTCAGTCTTGTTTGCTTTGATTAGCTCAGTGACTAGTGGAAATCTACTCGCCAGGATACGGATACTCATTAGAGTCAAAGTATCTGGCGCTCTTAACTGAGCGTAGTTTAATTTCTCCTTTTTTTTTATTTTGTATAGACATAGACACCACTGCAAACATGGTCTAGAGCGTGCATTTCAGTAGCCCAAGCCCCTTTATTATGCTTTGTTGTTGTTGAGCGTAACTTAAAATTAAATAAACAATAATGTAAACTGCATGTGTATGTGTGCATGTATACGTTAAAAAAGTAGGCTCTCTACGTTCGAAGGTTTTCGAAGACAAACAAATACACAAAATAAACCCAACGAACAAACACTTTATGCGGCACCTGAGCGGGAGCTGCTGCTCCGAACTTGGCTGCAACTGGCTCTCCGCCTTCTACGTCTTTTCGCCTTGCAACGAGTAACGAGCCACTCTCTGATCGTCACCGACGCGACGACTCTCGAATTTGAATCCTCAACGGCGGTGGCATGTTTGCACCTTTAATAAGACCAACACCAGACAATAATAACAACAAATCCCAATGCCGACGGCTGCATAGAACGGGTCAATGTGGCACGATCAAGCAAAAAAAGGGTCAGTAACGGCAACTGAATCCCACTCGCTGACGGTAGCTTGTAGACTCTGGACTCTAAGTACTAGTGTTTGCAATAGAATCTTTAAATACCTACAAGTATTTATTTTGTTATTTTTTTTTAAGATATTGTTTTTCTTGTTTTTTAACGAGCTGATCACATATTTAACAGCTGAACGTCAAATTCAACTGGCCCAAAATAAATGGATGTAAATAGATATGAATCTTTTTGAAAGGATGTTGTTTAGGCCCACAAACAATAATTTATCAAAATATGTTTTGCCCAACTCTTGACTGGCTCTTGACTCATCTTAATCCGCAAACAAGCTCAAGCTATGGGGAAACAAAATTGTTGCGCTAATAGGAATAATACGTGACTAATTTGCATGAAGACGCCGGATGTATATGAAATATATATTGCTATTGATCATAAACCAGTAGTCAACAATAATGAGAGTAAACTTAAGATCATTTAGCCTAAACAATGTTCAGTGATAAGCTTACAAATCTGCAGTTCTGTCTTCAATGTTACATTTTTCGGGCTATTTATTGTCATATTGTTCTTATCGGCAAACATAATTCAATATCATAATTAACATTATTTTGAAATGGTCAACTTTGGCCGCCCATTAATCTTCTAATAATTGCCGAAAATTGATGTCATGCGTATTTGAAAACCCATTAAAATGACACAGTAAACATTGATCTAAGACAAAAACACCGAACAAAGCATCATTCATTAGGGCAAGAGACAACTGAAAACATTTGTGGAGACAAATTTATGAACGTTTAGCACAAAAGTCAAGCACTCGAAGATAATGTTGTTGAGTAGAGCAACAAATTGCAGCTATCACACTGTGGATGCCACAAATGCCTGCCACAACACAACACAAATACACAGATATACCGACGGACCCAAAGGCAGACAAAAAACGGCAGCCAAATTCGGGATTCGGTATGGAGGGAACATTTGTCGAATGTTGTATGATCTTTGGCGTTACTTATTCTCACTCGATGGTGCGCATTGAGGAAATCTTAGCTCCTGTGTGGTAGCTCTGTCTGTACTATGTGCGCCCCTTTGTAACTCAATTCGAAAATAATTAACGATCGCAAGATTACAAATGTCAAACATAATGTCAAGTTGTGCTGCCTTCGTATCACATTTGCTGTCACTGCGAGAATGCCAAGCGAAAT
Organism: Scaptomyza graminum; assembly: GCA_018901835.1. NCBI lineage: Eukaryota > Metazoa > Arthropoda > Insecta > Diptera > Drosophilidae > Scaptomyza > Scaptomyza graminum. Next base: position 5,905,556 of record JAEIFL010000303.1, read on the forward strand.
GTTCAAAAAGACCACAAATTCACAGATACACAGTAAAAACCACCGATCCAAAAGTTGAATGGAACAGCTACTCCCCGTCCCATTACCAGACCCAGACCCAGACCACAACCAGACAGGCAATGCGTGTGGGTCTGTGTTGAGCGCCAGCCGATTTGTTGTGACTTATGTCAAAACAATTGTGTTTAATCTTGATCGGCTGCTCGACGTGGATGCTTATGCCAGAGATTTAGGGTGCTTATACGATCTTTAAAATAATTACCTGGTGTAATTTATTTACGAAAAACATTTCTTAATTGGTAACACCTAAACCGGAAATATAGTAATAATAATAAAAAATATTTTAATACAAACCAGAATGAAAACCATCTGGACATTGACGTTCTGCAGCATTGCTTCGTATACCAAATCCCTTTCAAAAAAATTATTAATAATTCTATTACTATATGTTAGTTAATCATACATTGTAGTGGGTATGAAAATACTGGGTCGGAGTTAAGTAGCTTAAAATACTTTTGACGCATAAACGTTAGCCCGCAGCTGGTGCTCCTGCATCAGGAGCTACACTTCCTGCATCAGGAGCTACACTTGGGGCTGCAGCAGGAGCTACAGTTGGAGCTGCAGCAGGAGCTACAGTTGGAGCTGCAGCAGGAGCTACAGTTGCTGCAGCAGGAGCTACACTTGGTGCTGCAGCAGGAGCTACAGTTGGAGCTGCTGTTGGAGCTGCTGTTGGAGCTGCTAATGGAGCTGCTGGAGCTGCAGTGGGCGGATTTGGTGCTGGAGCATTTGTTGTTTGCATAGCATTCGCCTGGCCAACAATAACGGTGCAGTTGCGACAAATTACTGTAAAGATAATCCTTATTAAGATAACGAAACATATTAAACGATCTATTACTCATACAATATTCCTGTGAGTCGCTGTCATCATCATCATCGAAATAATCTCCAAAAATTGATGAGAACCAATCTTGAGCCTCGTGTTTCTGTAAGATTAATAAAATTAGTAACTAGTCATCAATAAAGAATTTTAGATAGCTTTACCGTTCTTGCCAAAGGCTCCCCGGCAGGTTTAGCTTGCGTAGTCTGACAGCTTAACGCCAAGCATAATATAAAGAGCGAAATAACTAGCTTAGTTGCAATATGCATCTTGAGTTCGACTGGCATGTGAGTTGCGTGAGAGATCGTCTTTTATAGAGATCTAAACAGAGCGCTCAGTTTACTTACATTGAAATTGCTAGAGTGTTTATACATAAGTATGTGTTTTATGTTACTTTGAACAATTAGAATATTGTGGGGTTTTTCTTACACGAGCTTAACTTCAAGCTAAAGATACAACATACATAAATATCTAAAAGTTTGTCAAAGTATTAGCAATTCTCAATGAGAATTTTTTTTGTTTAGGAAGGGCAATGAGTAGATTATTTATGCAGCTGCACGTTTCGTTTGCCCCATTTGTCTGGAAAATGGCAAAGCCCCAAGTGCGAAACACAAACGTACTAAAACGCAATCGAAGTGCAATTGACAAGTGCGCAAATGCATAACCATAATCATACAATACATGAAATTCGATACCACTCGGAGTTGGGACAACAAGTGTCTGAGCGGGCTTCCAGTTGGGATTGTAACCTGAGTGAACAACAACAGTACAATAATAATTCAATTATGGCCATGTCGTTGAAGCTGCCAAATGAGCGCCTCGTTAAGAGCTAGCCACAACTTTCAGTTATGAATGAAAGAACCGATCGAGGTCGATACACTTGTTTCTTTTATTCTTTTCTTTCCATATGCACTCCCGCTCTAAGTTATATTCTCTTTGTTCGGTTCCTTCCTGATTTCTGGCACTTGCACTTGTGGCGCGTGTAACTCGGCAGCAGTGGCAGCCCTATTGTAATTTTTATGGCGCTGCCCAAAGGCACTTTGCTTGGGCCCTGTACGTGTTATTAGTTTAAGTTGTACTTGCTGTTGTTGTGGGCTTTCCGTCATCTTGTTCTTGTTGTGAAACATGAAACTAACTACATGATTCTTAATTAGACGAAAGCATAAGGCACAGATGTGCAAATTTTCTAAAGTGACTGTAAAATGGACGGACAGTGGCTCCAACTGGGGTGAAGTGCAGGTGAAGCAGCTTCTGTAAAGTGCGAAGGGAGTAATGGGAGCCAGTCTTGCCCACTTTAAAATAAATCTCTTAGCTTACAGTTAAACTATATAGCTTTTAAATAGCTGTGGGATTTTCTTTCAGAGTTCGAACATAGATTTTGTGCAGAATTTTTGATTTGATAGAAGTTATTTCTCTTAGCATTTGTTTAATTAGCTGTTTTAAATTACTCAAAGAAAATTATTGAAATTATATTTAAATCGTCATTAAATTTAAATTTTGACCAAGTTAATTATGCAGTCTAAGTTAGGTAAAGGCCAAATGGCTGGGACAGCTCTGGTTAATCAGCGAATCAACATTGAAAATGCATTTCCGCACGTTCGCCGCATTTATGGGGTTTTTTTTTATTTCTATGGCACAATCTCTAGCAAAGATTCACACACACAAACACACACACACACTGAGAGGCAGACACACACCCACATCCGCAGTTCTCGGAAGCAAAGCGTAGCGATTTTCAGGCGAACCAGAAATCCATAGACCCGCTCCCACACTCTGCTCCCTGCTCCCTGCTTGCCAACCGGAGCTAATTAGACGCAAATGTGCTTTTGTTTGCCTTTTTTATTGATGCTGTTGCTTGTTGGCTTGCTTTCTATGCTCACATTCTCATTAGGTGCCTCTTCTCTTCATCTCGTTTCAGAGTCGCAGTGTCCGCAGTACGGCGAAGTGAATCAGCTGGGCGGCGTCTTTGTGAACGGCCGACCACTGCCAAATGCGACGCGCATGCGAATCGTTGAGCTGGCCCGCCTGGGCATCCGGCCCTGCGACATTTCGCGCCAGCTGCGCGTGAGTCACGGCTGTGTCTCCAAGATACTGGCACGCTACCACGAGACGGGCTCCATACTGCCGGGTGCCATTGGTGGCTCCAAGCCGCGCGTCACCACGCCCAAGGTTGTAAACTATATACGGGAGTTGAAGCAGCGGGATCCGGGCATCTTCGCCTGGGAGATACGTGATCGCCTACTTAGCGAGGGCATTTGCGACAAGACGAACGTGCCCAGTGTGAGTTCCATATCGAGGATACTGCGCAACAAGCTGGGCAGCATTGGGCATCATCACAGCACTGGCAGCGTTGGCTCCTCATCCATGGGTGCCATGGGCAGCAATGGCAGCAGCGTGGGCAGCGGCGGTGGTGGGGGAAATAATAATGGCAACAACGCCAGTGCCGCACAGCATCCGCACTCCGCGCATCACCACCAGCATTATCATCACCAGCATACGGCAGCTGCTGTGGCGGCCAGTGCTCATCATGTCCATGCCCATGCCCATCTCTACAATTCCATCTATCAGCCGTATACGGCGGCTGCCGCCTACAGCATGAAGGCCGTCTCCTGCGGCAGCCCCTCACCTCCACAGGGTGGCCAGGCGCATCAGCTGCGCAGTGTTGCCCCCGGTCATTGGCCCTCGTCACATTCGGTGACCGATATACTGGCACATCATCAGGCGATCGCTTTGCGAGCCAGCTGCCAAGGGAATACAGTGTCGCCGCTGCCGATGACACCATCTCCGGTTGGGGCTGCAACCGGTGGACAGCCACTGCTGGACTGTGAGGGAGGAGCGGGACAACAGCCACCCTACAACTATTACATGTACTTTCAAAATGGCGGCATGCATCATCACCATCATCACGGGGGGATGATGACGGCTGGAGCAACCGGTTTATGAGGCAATGGATCCCCCTAGTTGCTCCAGGACCGTTTGACTTGGACGGGTTGCGAATCGCGTCCAATTGTAAGTAAGGGCAGTTCGAATTGATTGTTTAGTCAGGCATGTGTGAAGGGTTTAACTACGATATATATACATAAACATACATACATATATAAATATGAAACATATACAAGAAATAGTTTAAGCAATACTCTTAGGGTCAATGTCCAGCCACAACTTTTATATTTTAACTGGGCATTAGGCACACTGGCCTTAATACTTTTTAAAATGATAGTTAGGTCTAGTACTGTATGGGTCATGAGAAATTCGCATGTCCTGCGACTTGCGGAAGCTCTCTTTTCACGAATTTGATGCATGTAATTTTGGAGATTTTCGATTGTGTTTGTCACATTTATGGGCAACTTTTTTTTATTGTATAAAAAAAAACAAAAATAAAAAGTATTGAGTTGTGTTATATAAATGTAAAGTCTTAAATATAACTTGTTCTCATAACTATTTGTACATTATGCTCTTTAAGTAAATTCTAGTTGACTAATTTATGCCATAAATCTTAAATCTAGAAATTTTGAAAAATAAAATTGGTTTTTTTTAAGCAAAAGAAAATTTTTAATATTATGTACGTATATAGGCGGTAAATAATGACTGACAAGAAACATGCTCGTATTAAAGCCCGAATTTAAGTTCAAACCTCTTTCCGGTAAAGGAAAAAAAACTTGTAATATTTAAAATTATGAAGTATTCAAATACGTAAAATATGCCATCTTTTGGAATTTAAGAAAAATAGTGAGCTTAAGGACAACATTCGCTGTCCTGGGCATTTTTCTTGACCCAGCCGAAGAAAAAGTAACCAAAGCCAAGACCCAAAACAACGGCCAAGCACAGCCAATAGTTAAAGGTCATAAAGATCAGCATAAGCAAATATGATATGGTAATTTGCACTACATTCAGCAGCGATTGGATTATGTGCGTCGAGTTGAAGATGAGCTGCCAATAAGTCACCTCTCTGACTTCGGCCAGTGGTGTTTCCGAGCTGCCGCCACAGTCGCCCACGTTGCACTTTTGTCTAATCTCAGCGGCCATTCGTTCAGCTTCCTTGAGCGCATCTCTACGTGCCAGATGATCACGCAGAAACTTGAGCAGTTCGTACAGAAAGGCGAGCACAAAGAGCGCAATGGCTGAGAATGTAAATTCGGTAATTGTTGCTGCTACCCAGCCACGCCATAAAATTCGCTCACAGTGGCCGCCATGGAACTGTTGAGAGACGACGAGATGGAAAATGTAAGTGTAACTAGCATACAGGTTGACGAATGTAAATTGATAATATGTAAGTATATGACAGTTTACGAAGCTCAACAAGCACTGTTATCAGCCAAACACCCGGTATTTGTTTATGTTTGTTCTTTGCTCAATAACAAACTCATGAGCGCAGTACATAATTGAGTACAGAGAGTAGGAGAGTGAGAGCGACCTAAAATTAAGCATCACAGCTGAACAATTGTGTACGTGTTGTTGTACCTGCGCAGAGAGTGTTTCGTGCGTTCCGAGAGGAATTAATTAGATCACAATGTGTATTAAAATAAATTATATTAGATCTCTGCTCTCGCTGCTCACTTGTGGGAGCGACGTTACAGTTACAGCAAAGAAATTCTAATGCGTTAAAATACTACGACTGGCAAAAAAAAATATTTGTAAACTTACCACCATGATCATTGGGCAAGACTTGGTAGTAGACGAATCGGAACCATGATCGCCGTGATCCCCATGATCACCGTGATCCATTGTTAATAATTGTTGAGCACTTCACACAAATGTAAGGTGGCAATAATAACAGCTTCAGACACTTGCTTAACTATTCAGAGCGTTGCCTGGCGTTGACTGCTTTAGACAAACAGCGTATTCAGTTTTTAAAGAAAAAAACCTCACACTAATCCAACCAAGGCAATAGCCCTGCGCTCTTATCTCTGAGAAATGTGTTATGTGTGTTATCAGCACAAGCGGAGTACAGGCGGGAGGGATATCATCGATAGCGCGCCACTGAGAAGAGAGAGAGAGAGAGAGAGAAAGAGAGCCCTCAAATTGTTGACACCATTGAGTAACAGAGAAAGGCGACAGGTGTGTGTTTGTGTGTGTTGGTACGTGAGAGGCAGATCTGGACCAAAATATCAGTAAAAATTTATCCATATAGCAATCAGTAACAGATCTGCAAGCAGAGCATCTGGTTGTAATCTCGTCTGATTACACACAAAATAGCACACCGAATATCTATTTAATTTTTAATTTTTAATGTTTCATGGATTTTCTAAAGTTCAACATCTAAAGTGTCCCATTCAATTTAATGTGGTTATTAAGATTATTGGTAATTGATCAAAGTATTTGTGTTTATTATGCACATGAATGTGAGTAGGGTATATTAATGTGCTTGTACATATTTCCATAGAGCCCCCGTGCGATAGCAACCGTCGTCTTGCGTATTTGCTTTGTGTCTGGTTAAGGCCTCCTCGGCTTTGCCAATGTTTCTGTTTCTAACTGCTGCAGACTTTTGAATGAATGATGGCCGTGCGCAAAAGTTCTACGGCCGTGTGCAAAAGTTACGGGCATTCTTCGTTAGTGTGTGAAGATTTTGACAATTGGTGACGTGTGCAAATGAAAACGATATTGACATGGTCTAAATGGTTGGGTTATTGGCTTTCTCGTATGGCTATCACTTCTGTAAGAACCAGCAGGTTTAAGTAAAAGTTAAGATAAAGAAGCTTATTAAACATAGGGCACTACACCTTGGATTATCTGGCCTTACGAAATATTACAAAAAGCTTGTTGTTAACGGTCGATATGGATTAGAAAACATGCTTGATCATACATTGGCAAATGCAACACAAGATATGAAAGGTTGTGAGATTACAATTAGATTGCGACACGTAGAATTTTGAAAGATATTAATAAGCCACTTCAGTTTTTCCATCGTTGCATTCGGAAATATTAATATCAAATCAAGATGTTTCATATATTCCCGCTTATTTCGCTTAGAACTATTTTTTGTCGATATGGCAGCGCCAGCAAACGATGCAATGTGGCAGCGCCAGCAAACGATGCAATGTGGCAGCGCTTACGCAAAAGTAGGGAAATATTAAAAACATCGCATACAATTTCGATAACTGTTAAATCTCCACAAAAATAGTTAAATTGCAAGAAAATCAAAATATCGCTTGCGGTAATATCGCCAGTGCTGTAGATGTATCTTATTTTCAAATAACGATATATCGATACGATATCCCTTATACAAAACTTGCAAAGTTCTTGCCATAATTCTGCTGCAGAGCAGCTTTGTAGTTAATTAAATAGTCCAACTGTGTGATTTAATGTCTACTGTATATTTATAAGAAATCCACTAAAACATAGTGTTAAAATGTTTGCGTTACGACATTTGCGCCTACACAGTAGGCTTAAATTGCATTTGCCAGCGGCAACAGCAGCAACAACAACAACAGCAAGGGCAAAACACATGCCAGCTGTGCCGGCGCGTGTCATAATTGGGATGCATACACATGCTAGCAGTGGTCGCAAACAGAGGCTACTGATGCTACAGCAGCATATGACAAGTTGTGCCTTGCACCAACGAATGACAACAACAACGCTGTCCGGATCATCAAACGAGGAGAGCAAAGCACCGCGTAAGTCTTCGCTTCTACAGGAATTGGCGGAAGCCACTAAACCGTACGCACAGCTAATGCGTATCGATCGACCCATTGGAACGTACCTGCTCTTCTGGCCCTGTGGCTGGAGCATTGCCCTAAGCGCCGAAGCCGGCTGCTGGCCCGACGTAACCATATTGGGATTGTTTGCCACCGGCGCATTAATTATGCGCGGCGCCGGCTGCACCATCAACGACCTGTGGGATAAGGATATTGATGCTAAAGTGGAGAGAACACGGAGTCGACCAATTGCCTCTGGCAAAATCACGCAAATGGATGCGGTTGTGTTCCTTTCGGCGCAGCTAAGTTTGGGTCTGCTTGTACTGGTGCAGCTCAATTGGCAATCAATATTGCTGGGCGCCAGCTCGTTGGGCCTGGTTATTACCTATCCGCTGATGAAGCGTGTCACCTACTGGCCGCAATTAGTACTTGGCATGTGCTTTAACTGGGGCGCCCTGTTGGGCTGGTGTGCGACGCAGGGCAGCGTCAATTGGGATGCCTGCCTGCCGCTCTATTTGTCGGGTGTGTGCTGGACCATTGTGTATGACACCATCTATGCGCACCAGGACAAACTGGACGACCTGCAAATTGGCGTCAAGTCGACGGCGCTACGTTTTGGCGAGAATACAAAAGCGTGGCTATCGGGATTCACGGGAGCGATGCTGACTGGACTTTCAGCTGCTGGATATGCCTGTGATCAGACGCTTCCTTACTATGCTGCCGTTGGCATCGTTGGCGCCCACCTTATTCAACAGGTAAGCTTTTCTAATATAAAACATAATTACTTTATATTGACTGCATGTTATTTTTTTATCAGATCTACTCCCTCAACATTGATAATCCCAGTGATTGCGCCAAGAAATTCCTCTCTAACCACCAAGTGGGCCTTATTCTATTTCTTGGCATTGTGCTGGGCACATTGCTTAAGTCAGATGATGCCAAGAGTAAGCGAAAGGTTACACCCACAGCTTCTACCGCATATGTACCGTTACCACAATCAAAACCGGACGTTATAAGCTGAATTAATGGTTTATGGTAGAGTAAGTGTTAATTTAATTTTCATCTATCATTTGCGGCTTTCTTACGCATTAGACCAAAGTCTGTAGTAACTAAGTAGTTAAAATATTGTATATGGTTTTTTATTAGTTAAGTGATTTTAATGATATTCAATTCAAATTGTTGTCAAACAATATATTAAAAGTACCTCCGAAATGTCAATGATCGTTTCCAACTTGTCGACCTTCAAACTTTTCAAACAAACCGGTTTCTGAATTATGTTAGTGTTATGTTTAATTGCATATACAGATAATGTTTGTGTGTTGAAAGATAAATACTCTTTGTACGAATTCATTTCATTTGTTACGAGTAGGTTGCGCTACTGCTAAGAAAAGCGGATTACAGTTGTACATATTGTATGTAAAAATAAACTAAAATTAGTTTGAAATGAAGAAAATTAGATTAAATCAGCCACATTCATTGGCATCTCGTCAATTTGCGTCGAATAGTATTGTTCAATATCGCGCAAGATGCGAATGTCATCCGATTTGACAAAGTTAATTGCCACACCCTTGCGTCCGAACCGACCAGAGCGACCGATGCGATGAATGTATAATTCACGATTGTTGGGCAAATCGTAGTTAATTACCAAGGACACCTGCTGAACGTCGATGCCGCGAGCCCACACATCAGTGGTAATGAGTACACGGGACTGCCCAGCACGGAACTCCTTCATGATTTCGTCACGCTCTTTTTGCGGCATATCACCGTGCATGGAGCTGACCGTGAAGTTAGCCTCACGCATTTTCTCAGTCAGCCAGTCCACCTTGCGTTTGGTGTTACAGAAAATGACCGCCTGTGTGATGGTCAGTGTATCATAGAGATCGCATAATGTATCAAATTTCCATTCCTCGCGTTCAACGGCCACAAAAAATTGCTTAATGCCTTCTAGTGTCAATTCATCACTGTAACGAAAATCAAATTATATTGCCAAGTTTACGATTGACATTATTGCTTACCGTTTGACCAAAATTCGGATTGGATCTGTCATGAACTTGGATGTCATTTCTAGAATCTCATGAGGCAATGTGGCAGAAATCAGCACAACTTGCGTTGCAGGAGGCAAATACCGATAAACATCATAGATTTGCTCCTTGAAACCCTTGTTCAACATCTCGTCAGCCTCATCGAGAACCAGCATTTTAATAGCTCTACGTGATTAAGAACATATTAATTATTCAAACGTACAATCGTCAACAACACATACCTTGTGCGTAGAACACGTCGCTTTATCATATCAAAAACACGACCAGGTGTGCCGCTTACAATATGTTGACCGTAGTCCAACTTGCGAATATCTTCGCCCAGATTTGTGCCGCCAATGCACACATGACACTGAACATTCATCATATCGCCCAACGCTAGAATCACCTTCTGGATTTGCACAGCTAACTCACGTGTGGGCGAAAGGCAGAGTACCTGCGTCTCACGCAATGTCGTGTCCAGGCTCTGTAGTATGGAAATGGAGAAGGTTGCCGTCTTGCCTGTACCTGACTGCGCCTGAGCAATAACATCGCGTCCCTTCACAATAGGCTTTATGCTGCGCTGTTGTATAGCTGAGGGCTTTTCGAAACCTAGTTTCGCACTAGATTATTAATAAGACGTACGCAAAGTATACAGACATAATACATACCGTACGCGTAAATGCCGCGTAGTAGTTCCTCCTTGAGGTTCATGGCATTGAAGGTGGGAATTACCTCAACATCTTCGCTCGTCTCAAACTCCACGTTGGAGAGATCCTCTGCCTGAGCATTCTTGCGTGCCATTTTAGACTCCAGCTTGACTTTATTTCAATATTACTTTCAACAACAGCAAAAATCTTCTAAATTTTTTCTTAAACTTTCATGCGGCTTGGGGATGAAAAACTTTCTTGCAAGTTACTCGATATGCACCCGATGCATTCGATTTTGTATTTCTATTAGATGTACTATGTAACCATATCGCTGGTCGCTGGTCATACCATTTTGGCGTTTTGTCAGTATTTTCAAATTTTTGCGATATTTTCCTGTTTTTCAGTAACCACTTGGCGTGCATGCAGTTTTTGCACACATTCAATTAGTGGTTTTCGGATTTCACGCTTTGTAGCAACATTTCTTTTCAACAGACGTGGTCTGGCGTCGATACATCGAAAAAATTTATAAGCAGCACTTCTAGAGTTGCCATCGACAAAAAGGATTTGTATGCTTTTGAAAGGTGGCAGCGCTATTTCGGGCGCCAATGCAAGAGATGAACATTAACATTTAAAAATTTATTTAATCATGAACTATTTAACAAAATATATAAGTATGAAATTATTTGTTTACATTTTTAATGACAAAAGTTTTAAACGCTCTCAAGTCCTTCTTTTTGAGCTTCTTCAGTTTCTTAATAATACTTTGTACGTTTTCGATGCGTTGCTTGGCCTCCTCAGCAGCACACGCTGCCTTCTGAGCCATAATTTCGGTTCTTTCCAGATCTTCTTTGGCTTTCTGCATGCAAATGATTAATTGTTCCAACCGCTTTTTGGCCTCCTGTAAAAGCGCTTTTTGAGCCTCCAATTCGTTGTTTGCATCGTCTGCCACTTCGTTAACTTTCGTAAGACTTGCTTTGGCATCGTTTAATAAGGCATGCAATTGCTCGCAGAGCTGTTTAATGCCATCGCCAATGCGCTTGACTAATTCTAAGCTGTTTTGGCTTTGATCCAACGACTTCTTTACCTCGTCAATGACAGCATCGTTTTCGCCCTGAGCTAGCTCGAGCTGCTCAAGCAATTGTTTCTTACCATTCAGCGCTGCCTGAGCCGCCCTAGCTGCTTGCTTGGCCTTGTCAGCCAAACGTTCCATGACTTTCTGACCAGCCGCCTCGCTGGCGCCTGGTTGTGCATCTTTGGCCGCCTTGGCTTCATCCGCCGCATTCGAGGCCATTTGTGTGGAGTTTAGGTTAATATGGCAGCATGATGAGTTTTTGGCACGCTTCTCGTTCTTAGGATGTAGAGACAGCTTCTTGCATTTGTTTTTCGGCTGAGTTTTCGCCACCAGAACGATGCTCGTTAAAAGAATTAATATCACGAATGTGTAACGCATGTTACATAAATTTCTAAGCTCTAGATCATTCGGATTGTGAAAGTTGATTTGACAAAGTAAATAAAATATTGTCAGCCCCAAAACCGAAACCGACAAGGCGTTTGAAACTTTACAGAATGAATGCCAAATGTATATTATTTTTAATCGTCAGCATTATGATGCTTAGTCCATCTTTTGGACTCAAGATGGTTAGGGTAAGTCGCTCAAATGTCGCTCTATAATAACAACAATCAAATAACCATCCCAATAGCGTTCATGTGAGGACGCTAGCAATGAAGACGATACTGGCTGCAAGACAGAAAAAGTCAAAGTACCCGCTGTCTCGAGTTCAAAGCAGAGAGCCACTTGCATTGCCGTTAAAGCAGCACAGGAGGCAAGAGCAGCATCCGATGCGCAGCTTGGAGCTGCTGAAAATGCAGCGCTGCAGGTTCGAACTCAATTGGCAGATAAGGCTGGGGCAGCAGCAAAGGCTGCGGAGGCAGCTTTAGCTGGCAAACAGCAAATCGTTGAGCAGCTGGAATCGGAGGTGCGTGAGGGCGAAATGGTTGTGGAAGAGGAGGCTGGCTCGCTGCAAACATCGCAGGGCAACTGTAACGCAGCCGCCCAGTCAGCCAAGCAGTCTGCATTGCAGCTCAAGGTTTTGGGTGAAGCACTCAAGACTGCCCAGGCCAATGTGGCCAACTCGGCACAGGCGGAAAGTGGTGCTCAGCAGGAGCTTTTGGAAAAACAGCAGCTTGTGGAGGCAGCCAAGAAGCGAGTGGAATTGCTTCTTCAACAGCTTGATGCGGCACGCACAGATTATCAATGCACCAAAAAGGCGTCGGCACGTGCCGCTGCTGCAGCCCAGGAGGCTAAGCAGCGTGCAACTCGGGAACGCCGAATGGCCGAAATACGTGATAAGCTGCACAAGAATCTTATGCGGTCGTAACAAATATTTTAGTTTTAATTTGTATTATATTTTGTATTTTATTGCCATCTCCTTAAAGTAAAATGAATCAGTGCATAGTTTTGGGCTGTTCAATTATAGTGCAGAAAATGTATTGCATAGTTTTGAGCAGCGCACAAAAATTGTATACGCTGATTTATGCTGCATACTTTTTGGGTTGCACAAGAATTTGTATTACTCAATTCTAGCAGAAAAAGTAAAATAATATGTGGGTATATTTTGATTATAGTATATATTATAATAATAATAAATTTAATTTTAAAAATATTTTGATTTCAAATCAATATTCTGGGATTCATATCTTTTTAGTAAATTTCTTTCGATTAATTTCAAAGCACGTTTATGAACAGATTGCGTATGCTTAGTTTCTTGCCAGAGATAAAGTGCTAGTGCTCGTCATGCTCACACAGTCGCCCATGCCGGTGCCTGTTTCTAATGAGTCAACCGAGCGCGCCAGATGCAGATCACCATTCGGCAGTAGCTCCTGGCTCAGGGCATGAGTGTTGTAGCATAGCACCAGTTTGGTATTTAGACCCTCGAAAATGCTTACAACACTTGGCTTGAGATTGAAGAATATAATCTTTTGCTGGCGTCGTTGAAAATCTTCCACCATGGAGGAGATTACTTTTGCGGCTGTAAAGTCCGCTGCAAATATGTACGTACAATCGATGACAATGGGTAGCGTTGTCTTGCTGCCAGATTTAAGCACCATGTTGCGAACGAACTCCACCGACGGGAATATCAAACAGCGATCAGGCGTGATCTTAATAAATTTGATGCCTTGCTCCGTCTCAAGCTGCTCTAGTGTCACCTTGGGCCGCGCCGAGTGGTAGAGTATATAAAGTTGATTCGCTCCAATTGCAACAACGATGCCAATCTCCAGGGGCAGCACCAGGCAGGTGATAAAAGCCAACACGCCTGGCACAAGATCAGAGCCTAAGAATCAAGAATTTTGATATAAAATTTGCGAAGTTGTGAAAAAGATGCCATCAACTTACGTTTGCTGCGCCACATGGGTACCACAATCTGATACTGGAGCTGGAACACAACTGCCGAGATGATGATAGCGGCTAAAACAGCCTTTGGTATAAAGAAAAAGTACTCGGTAAGGTACTGGATCGATAGCACCACAATGATGCCAATGTAGAGATTGGACATGTTGGTGCGGCATCCACTGGCATTGTTCACAGCAGATCGGGCCAATCCGCCGTTGCTGCGATACCCACTGACCAGGGCGGTGGCAATGTTGGCCACGCCGGTGGCAAACAGTTCCTGGCTTACATCGATTTGTTTGTCCTTGGCGAAAGCTTTGCAGACAGACACGTTCTCCAGCAGCGCTATAATCGGAACTATAATCAAGCCGTAACCTAAGCTGTGCACCATATCGAAGAAGCTCTCCCCAGGCACGGCTGGAATGCCAGCTGTGGCGTTGCCTGGTTGTGCCTCGACTGTAAAATTGGGCAGTGTAAACGTCGGTAATCCAGGTGGAATATATCCTGTTAGACGGAATGGATTCATATTGTTTGCCTCTAAATACATAGCCACCATAGTGGCCCCGATGACAACTGTGGCATTGCGGGTGACGCCTATAAACTTAATAGCCTCATTGAATACATTCTGGAATTGGCTGCGTTCCGATTTCTCCTTAGAGCCAATGCGAATCTGGCTAAAACTGCGTATTGCCAGCAGTAGAGCTAAGCATCCGAATCCCAGGCAGCTATCCCAAACTCGTATGTTCTCGATGTCTTGAAGCATGCTTATCCAGCTCTGCAGAAAGGAGGAACCGTCACTACGTACGCCTAGAATATACTTCATCTGCGAGGTAAGCACAATAAGCGATACGGCACTGGTGAATCCCGCACTAACCGGTCCCGACACGAACTCCACCAAACAGCCCAGCTTAAAGATGGCCATGAGTATCTCTATAATGCCCGTGAGAAAAGTGAGCAACACAGAATGTGCCCAGGAGCCGTGGGCAAACTGGAAGGTCATCAGTGAGGCAACAGCTGTGCTTCCAATCGTATTATCCTTGCAGGTGCCCAAGAGCACATAGACAAAGCAGCCAAGAAAGGATCCATAAAGGCCAGACTCTGCCGGCAAACCAACCACACCCGAGTAGGCCAATCCCTGTGGTATCACAGTTAAACCCACTGTAAACCCGGCAATAATATCACCAATTGCATCGCTTTTGTTATAGTGGGGCAGCCAGTTCAAGATGGGCAGACGCTTTTTAAGTGTCTTCATGCGAAACGTTTTTCTGGCATAGTTCGTGCACCAGGATGGCTTCGATTCATCTTCCTGCTTGGCCACCTCCAGTTGCTCAAGGCTTCTGCTCTTGGAGGTGCGATGATCTGTGATCAATATAAAATCTGTCGAGGAGCTACGAAACTGTGCCTCCAAATTCTGACTCACTTCCGCCTGCTTGCGGAAGGTCACCTCCGTTTCCAGTGTGGACATTGTGAGTGGAACTTATTAAGTCCTTAGCCGTAAATCCGATAGCTCTTTCCGTTAGCTTGGTCGTTTGCTGACTAACTGATACCGCCGGATGCTGTTCAGCTGACACGCGATCTTATCGAACTCTCAATGTTTGTCCAGTCGAAAAATGCGTGTGTGTGTGTGTGTGTGTGTCTGTGTGTGTGGCATTGGGCCAAACGACTTGCTAGCTTTATAGCCACTGCTAACAGATTGTTTGTTTGGCTTGGCATTATCGGCCAAATCAACTGACACAGCTGTCACCGTTGGTTTAAATTTTCCATTAATCAATTCCAATCTGATTTTAAGTGACAAATTGAGCGTGCAAATATGCCGAGGATCACATATTTTCTGCTAACATTGCTTAGATCAATATTAGCTTTAACAGTTTTTGCACAAGTTCTATTTTTTTTAATCGTGTTTTTTTATTTTTATTTTTTTTTGGTTTATTTAATTTTAATGTTTTTTTTTTACATGATTTTTAAAAATTGTATTTTAAAAGCATCGCATTTGATTATACAAAGTAAAATATATCATTACAATATACAATTGTATCCGTTTGATTTAATGCGTATTTAAACATAGGTGTAATATTATGTTTAGGCAATTTTATAATTCAATAGCAGTAAATTGTTTCAGAGACCATGGCTATATGTATTTGTAGCATATATAGTTATGTATATATATAAGTATGTATACATTGTGTATGTATGTGTATGCATGTAAATATAAGCTAATGCAATTTCAAAGTTTTTAAAGAGTTAAAAACTAACGGAAAACAAATTTAATTTTTAATTTAATCAATTAAAAACAAAAAATTTAAATCGTGTGAAATTGTAGCGTAAAATCCTGAACAAACCGAACCGAATTGACAATTACTTGAGGGGAAATATTTGGAAAAAAGAAAGTCATTTGGTATTTGTAAATATTTTTGTTAAAACTGCCAATTTAAATAAAAAAATTAATTAAATTTCAATTGTATGTGTGTGTGTGTCAGTGTGTGTGTGTGTGGGTGTGTGTATGACAACAAACATTTGCATAACTCAAATAACAAACAATATAATTAGGTATATGATAACCGAACACACAAGGCCCAATATCTGGGCAGATTAAACAAAAATTTTAAATTATATTTAAAATATAATAGAACGCAACAAACATTGAACAAAAGGTTGAGCAACCAGCGAGGAGCGCAACTTTTGCAAAACAACAACAACAAGTTCGACATTTTGTAAACTTTATAATTATATATGTAGTTCATGATAAGCATGTATACGCAATTTATACACATATGAGCATATAATAGGTATCAGCCAAGATGTTTCAAAACAGTTCGTCGCGACGCCTATTGCCAACCAATGGTATAGTTCCTGCTCAGATGACCCATGCGACGCTGACGACCAACTGCAAAAACACAAGTCAAAAATTCAATTAGTATGTTTTCAAATCAATATTATTGCAGATGGACGTAACAAGACTAACAGCGGAGCGGAATATTGGTTAAGAAAATGTTGTTGTTTTTTTTTTTTTTATATAAAACGAAGCATGACGCACATTTCAGCGATTGTCGCTGATATCAAGTGTCAACATTGAGTATATGCATATTGAACACATTGCCTTAAGATTGACATAAGAGCTGCTAAGCTGCGATCTCAATATTTGCTAAGCTACTTATAAGCTAAGTCTAACTTATAGATACTTAATAAAGCTATCAGATATTAGATATCTTACGTACTGCATGTTAACATCATTCTTCGGTGTTAGTTTTGCGGCTGGTTGTTGGGTGTGGGTCGTTTGGGTGATATTGTACTTGTTGTTGTTGTTGTAGTTGGTGGTGTTGCTGTTGTTGTTGTTCTGGTTGCTTTTACACAGAGGGCGGTGTTTAACAATCAATAATTTTGTAAAAGGGGGATAAAATCACATGACGGTGGTTTTTGATGTTGTTTTGTTGTTGAGCTGAACACATAAAATGCTTGTTGCACAGTTGTAGTTGCATCTGGTGGTGGTGGTGTTGTTGTTGTTGGTAGTGCTGGTTTCTTGGTTGTTAGTACAAAGTTGGACAATCAAAATACAAAGACACACACACGATCGATCACACACAATAAAAGGTTGTTGTTGCTATTCTTGCTGTTGTTGTTGTAGTTGTAGTTGGTTGTGGCATGTTTTGTCTTTTTATTTACGCTGACTGAGGCGTTTCACACGTACTGGAAGACATAAAGAGAAAGTCAGAGGAAAAAGATTGGGAAAGAGAGAAAAGAGAGACAAATACAATGTGATTAGTTAAATTGTAGCACAAAACAAAGGAAGGCTTATTATTATAGATTTTTTTTTTTTTTTTTGGTTAATCAAAATACACATAAGTTTGTCAAAAGTTCAATCAACCGATCAATCAGTTGAAAAGATACAACATTCAAGGCAAGGCAAAAAGTTTGCCATTTGGAAAGAGGTTTTAGTAGTCGGCGTAAAAAAATTATAGCTCGCAAGTCAAAATAGTTCGAGCAACAGTTCTTAAATTCTAGGTTTATCTTAGGAACAATCATTCTTTTTATTTCAGGCTAGCAAAACGTTGGCGGTTTGGGATAATTATTAGTTGCACAAATGTTAAGGGTAGCTGCAAAGCTTTTGTTTTTTATTATTTCTTGAAGCACAAACAACAAAAGTCTAAGAAAATATTGTGGGTACCAACTGTTTTACATGGATTTGCGCTGAAAGTTATGCTACATTTACATCGAGGTTGTTGTTCTTGTTGTTCATGTAGAACTTTGATGTTGCGGTTTTTTTTTCTTGTTTTTGTTGAATTATAAAAAGAGCATAAACATTTTGGCATCGGCATTTTAAAAGTCGCAGTTGTTCGTTAATTTATTGCATTACTATTTATTTGATATTTAAATATTTATTTTCTTTTATATTGCAGTAATTTAAATTGAGTTTTTAGTTTCACTTAAAAATTGTACATCGCAGTTTAATTCCTATATGAAGAGAAGTTCATTAGAGCTCTGTGAATTGCTGTAAAAGTGGTAAGCACATGTTTCAGGATGGGATTAAGGGTGTAATGCTTTTTGTATTTTTGGCATGCAACAGAAAAAGGAGGACATTAATGAAAACAATAACATGCAAAACGTATTCAACTATAGGGATTGGTTGCAAGTAACAATTAGGTTTGCTTGACTTGACTGATCAATCAATGCGTTTGGGTAGTGTTTTAAGATCAGTACGCTTAACAGTCTTGAATTATAGACTATTTTTTTAAAATTTAAGGGAAATAAGGTCTACAGAAAACTGCATTCGCATTGTTTCCTACTTGGAAAAGCGCGGCATAATAATTTATAGCTTTGACTATACACGTAGTCAACAAAAATTCGAAAATGCTTTTCTGTTGTTAGGCAGCACTTGCAAACACTTGCAATGGTTATAAGAAAATAAAACACATTTTACGTAGAATTCGAGTTCATATATACCTGTGTTAGATATTAGACAAAATTATACGCATTACGCCTAAAGTTTTTGTTTGCTGGGGTTAGATGCCTTGACTTTTGTCTTAAGTCAGTTTTAAATGTAGCATATCTCATCTTTTCATATGTATGCTTGTATCGTAGACATATTTACATATATGTATTTATATATATATATTTTTTATATATCTGTGTATCAGTGGTTCGTTCTGCGCATTATAAATATGTGTATATGTATGTGCATATTATATGTATATATGGTATATATAAATATATTATATTATTTACTTCTTGGTCTCTCTAACATATTTAGATGCCAGCCTTGCAGTTGCTGATTCCTTCATTCTTTTATATTGTTTACACGTTTAATTTACATATGTATTAAACTTTGATTTTTTTTATACGGTTTTTTAATTTTTAAATTACAAAACTTTTTAAAATGTTTAGTTTAGTTGCTTTAATTGTTGATTTGGTTTTTTTTTTTGTTTTTTTTATATATTTTGTTTTATTGAATTCTTGTTGATTTTCTATGCAGATTATTGAAAAATCTGAACTTCAGGCGTAATTCAAGATCTTTTCTTACTGTAAATGAGAAACAGAGAGAAAGAGAGAGAGAGAGAGGGATAGATAGAAAAAGTACACATAAAACAAATGGCAAAGGACGAAGCACATAAGAATAAAATGTAAAGCGTATTGTTGAGTTTTTGGAGAACTTTGACCTTTGACAGTCTGATAAAGGGTATCTGGTTGACTGCATGTTCTGAAAACATTTCAACAAGAGGAAGAGAGAACACAAAAATTCGACTGCACAGGGAACACAAAAATAACTCGGGTCCAGCCCTTAAGTGAACTTTCATCATTTTTTTTGGGGCTGGCTTTCGTGGTGGGGCGGTTAGTAGCACAGCTGATGGAGGTGGATGGACGTGTCTCAATTATATACAAAATGAATAAAAATAAAGTGCATGAGCAGAGCGACGACAACGATCATGTATAGATAATATTACAATTGTGGAATGCATTGTTTGGATTTGGTTTTAATGTACAACGTTCTTGGTCTGCAAGACGTTTCAATTGTGTCGGGTAGTGTGGACAGAGCGAGCCTTTTTATTATACAGCACACCATGTCTAAAAACACAAAAAATTATATACTTGGTGGAGTACGAGGCAACAACAACAACGTTACTACAGAACGAGGTATGGCGTGGTGAGAACAATAACAAGAATCGATCAAGTGGCTGCTGTCTGACTGTCTGTACATTTTGGGCGTGTTGTGGTGGATGGGCGGACTTCGCTCCGGTGTGTGTGGGGTTCAATGCTGGTGTTGTCTGGTTGTGGTTTTGGTTTTTTGTGGCTTCACTCACGTGTGCGCTTGATAGACGCCCTCGTCATCGTAGTTCGGCGTCGCGGCACGACTGCCGTGCACAACCATATTATCAGGATCGATTTCGGGATCGAAGGCATCGCCGCCGCCACCACGTATGACCATGTTGTCGGGATCAACCTCCACATCATAGTCAGCCGGCGGCTGTGGCGACGGTGAGGGTGACGGCGTTACCGAACGGATCAGCTGCCGATCAATCTCCATGTTGCTGGGCAATATCAATTTGGGCAAGTTGGGTTTTAGTTTTTGAACGCGGAAGACTGTAGAACGATTTTTGTTTTTGGAAATTTTTGTGGTTGTTGTTGTTTGTTTGACAGGCGGTTGTTTTAATATACACACAGGACAAGTAGAGTTGAGTTGTCGGGTGTACAATTTGGGATTGATAATTTTGGAATTTAAATATATAACAGAAACTTGGTTAATATACAATATAATCGAATTGATTTTGTAGACAAACGTGTCGTTCAATGGTAATTACAAGAAAGTATAGCTAACCAGGAACAATTGAGAGATAGAGGCAATAATACAGAGGAAACACTAACAGAGGGAACACTACACACATAAATCACATACGTGATAAGGCAAGAAAGTTAGCGTTAGAAATGTGTGAAGAATGATATTTGGATTTTATAAATTCAAACTTAATTCTGATGTAAACCTGACTAAGCAATTCTTTAACTATAATATAATTAAGCTTTTTTTCTATAATAATTATGACATTTTCAATGTGCTGTTGATTAAATGAGTGAGCGCTGTGGTCTTAAATAAGTTCGACTTATAGATGTATGTAGATATCAATTAAATGTAGGCCACAAAGTGACGCAACGAAACTTAACGAGAACGCAACGAACGAACGATTTATGATCAAAAATGTGCTGAGATGTGAGGTTAATCAAGAGGACGATAAGTAGTTGCCAAAGACGTCGGACGGGGCAACGAAACAAAAACGCTTTTACCTGATAACCACAAGAAAGATACAGAAAAGGGGGAAGTAGTAAATTCAACTACATTTTGGTTACCAACGCGTTTTAGGGAAAGCGAAGTTAGATTTCCTTCTCATTGTCAGCGCGCAAAAGACTCATGGCAGCTGGGCTTGTAGACGCTTCGGCTGCAGCGACTCCAGTTCCTGCAACGGATGATGATGTTGATGATGAGGTCAATTGTAGATTGCGCACAGTGCGCCCTGATGGTAAAACATGATCAGCATCTGTTACATTAGTCCAAGTGCGAGTCTTGACATACAGCTCGAAAGCAGCCAAGCTCTTGACCTTTGAGGGTGAAATGTCAGCAGATGAACGTGATGCAGATGCAGTTGTAGATATGGATGTGGATGGTAATGACGATGGCGAAGCGTCGGCGGCGCAGGAAGCTAACATACCTTGTTGTAATTCACCTAAACGCGAGTATTGGAGGTACACAGGAGTTGCTCATAAATAAAAGACCTACATTTTTATATCTAAAGGGGAATCGCGGGCCTAGCGAGCAAAGTTGAAATCGAAGTAAAACCAACGCTGATAACCTGCGAGTATTGCGAGTGGGGAGAATAATCCGCTGCCTAAGGCAACGGGCCAACTTACTTCTGTCGA
This sequence comes from Scaptomyza graminum, assembly GCA_018901835.1. Taxonomy (NCBI): domain Eukaryota; kingdom Metazoa; phylum Arthropoda; class Insecta; order Diptera; family Drosophilidae; genus Scaptomyza; species Scaptomyza graminum. The sequence goes on from JAEIFL010000303.1 coordinate 5,927,020, forward strand.
TGTTTCGCTGCAGATGGGCGGCTACACGATGACGTGCATCGTTGAACTCCAGATGCAAGCCAAGTCGCAGCAGCGATGGGTTCTTTTCTACCAAATTGGTGATCTCCATTTCAATCTTGTTGCCGAGCACTGCAGATCGCTGTTGAAGATTTCAGGTTGAATAGTTGTTGGTATAGTCAATTTTCATTGCAACTCACTTGATTGGAGGCCCTGAATTCCTCGATGGTGTGACATTTGAGCAGGGCTTGCACCAGCCTGACAATAACGGGCGGACTGATAAAGTTAGTTTCAACATTTAATACTCTCAGGGTTTTGCTTTTCTCGATCGCTTCGGCGAGCAGGAGAGCTGTCTTATCGGTCAGGCCCACGTTTGTCAGCGATAGAACTTCCAAATGTTCGTTCTGAGGCAGTGCGGCAATAAGTTGTTCGAGTTTCTCGTCCGATATATTCTGTAAAAGCATGCAGAGGATTAGCGCTTGATAATTCTATGACTAAACACCACTCACCTTAATGTTATTAAAGTTAAGGTCAATTAGCTTGGAATCATCATCCTTTACACGCTTAATCGACTCCTCCACATCAGTGCTGTTAGGCGGATCGTTGGGGAACAGCTTTTGCTGTGTGGACTTTGTGATGCCATCCCAGCCCAAGCCAACGGGCTGGCCCTTGTTTAGCAGCGAAGCATGGTACTGATCCTGATTCATCATCGAGTGGAAGCCAAGAATGGCAGCCAAGTCAATAATCTCCTCCTGAGTGGCATCATTGAGTGCGTGCTCATACTCCTCGCCCATATCAATGGCGATCTGTTCCTCTGCCTCGATTTCACGCGCATCCCTTGGCGGTGGCACCCACTTCTTGCCGCGCACCATCCCCTGCACATATGGCTCGAATTCCGGCTCGTCTGGCGTCTCAATGGCCTGCTTATTAATATGCTCGATAAGCTGTTTGCGATTCAGTGGGCCAGTGGCATTCTTGTCGCACTCGTAGCTGCAGCGCTGATCTGGCGGCAGGAAGTTGTCCTGCAAGTTTATATACATTATTTATATTATATATATATTATGCATTTAAGAGAGAGTTTTGACTTACGTCAGGATCCACTTCTTTGGCCAGTATGGTTATCTCTTCGGGCGACAATTGCGCCAAAAGGCTCTCCACATCCACATCATCGTACTCACTCAAATCCTTGCCATATAACTTGGCCGGCGTGGTAAGCGTTGTTGTCTTTGTGGTGGAAGAGGTCTGCAAAAAGGCACACAAATACAAAAAGCATTCATTAGACAACATTGTTTACAATTAAAGTTTCAATATTGGCGCACTTTATTTAACAGCTTAAGGCTAAGCGGCGGCTGTGGTGCACGCCGCTTAATCCTCGGCACGGGCCGCAGTTTAATCTTTTGGAACTCGGCTACAGGCACAGCACTCTCCATATCTGATTTATGATTTCACTTATTGCAAATCAATAAATGGCAAAAGCAAAACCGACGCACAGCTAAAAGTCGAGCTATTATTTAACCAAAAATAACAAAATGCAAATCCAATTATGCTGCACTGGAAATTGCAACGCAGAGCTAACGCCGAACGTGGCTGTGACTTGGACTGGAGCTCAGCGGCGACTGGCGCACAGAAAAACACAAGACACCAAATTAAGGTGCAAGCCACGCCGAGACAGCAACAAAAACAAAACACTCGCGACAGTCGTGCAACATTTGCTTGACGTCGCGGTTTGAGCCAAAATGCCTGCTGCAATAGCAACGGAAATTCAGTCAGTCAGTCGAACAGCCAACAAACAAGTCAGCCAGTGAGTCAGTGAGTCTTGCATTGAGTTGGCGTAATCGACAGTCGGTGGCAATGTAAATTAGGCGCATACATTAAAGTCACCATCGGTGGCAACCAAGTGTGGCAGGCAAGAGAAGGAGAGACGCAACAAGCGACGATGTCTGCACTTAAATGACTTCCACTCCAGAGCGAGCGTTGCTGCGATGAGCATGAAATCGAAGCCGAAAAGCCCAAGCCAAAGCGATGATAAGAAGCCCAAAGGGGCCATAAGTAAAAAAAAATAACAAAATAAAATATACTGAAGTAAAGTATAACAGTCAAAGTTGAAGCCCCAGCGATTGATTTGCTGTGGGAAAACATTGCGCAGGTTTTTCCACCTTCTTTCAGTCGAGATTTATAGCTGGCAATAATGAGACAGTACGAAGTTGGAATCAAATGCAAGACATGGCCAAGTTAATAAATAAATAAAACGACTGACTTAGGTTAACTTGGCTAATAGCTGACAATAAGGGCAGGAAGTCATTCAGTCAGTCAGCTTGTCGTGCGAGTAAATCAGCTTTAAAGACATGCGGTTCGAGGGCTACAATTTACATAAAATAATTGTACAGCACGCCGAGTGGTTTGGCCTGGGTCTGGGCCTGAAAGTTCTATCAAAGCGTGACCCGAACAAACAAACAAAACAACTGAACCTAAACCGAGCCCAAGTGAACCCCAACCCTATAAAGCAGCAGACAAATCGAAAGACACTGCTCAAAAAAACTGGTTTAAAGGGGGCAGCTGCAGCATCGACCAAATGACGAGTCCGCCAGGAAGCAAGACTAACCACATAAACCACTTTTCATACTTTTGCTGCTGCTGCTGCAACTTCAGTGCGCCGTTTAAGTGAAACCGGTTTCACTATATATATAGTATGTATATGTATACATATAAGAAAACATATAAAACTTACAACTCAGCACAAAGTTAACAACAACAAGTTGAAGTACTTGTTGAACGCCTTCGCTTCCCTCTTTGCCTAGCGAAAACTACTCGTAAATGGCCATGTTCAAATGAACGTGTTCAAGTTTGGCTAAAAGCTCGGGCAGATGCTACATTCAGATAGAAAGATATGAGAGTACAGCTAAATGCTGTCGATTGACCCACTTTAAAGTGAGTGGCATGCATGAAGCGCACAACCGGCAAGGCAGGGCAGCAAACAGCAACAACTTCAACAGACATTCAACGTTATTATTATGTCAGGCATTGGCTCTGTTGCGGCGTCTAACGGCAGAACACAGTGTTGACATTTCAATTGAGGGCAGAGTTTGATTAATCGGAAAATAATAGAAATAACAGTTTCATTTCAATGACGCAGCAAAGCCACAACCTATGATTAGTTTCCAATTAAGATGTGGCGCATCAATTTCAATTCTCAACTTAAGCTTCAAACAAGTCATCAACATCAGTCAGGTAGCAAACGCAATTACCCCGCAGTTCTGTAAAAATTCTAGCTCAAAAAACATAATTGCAAAAATAATTGAGTTCATGACACTCCCGAGATTCACGCACTCGCATAAGCACAGATAAGAAAATGAATGAGAAGGCGATGCGAATAAATTAAATCCAAGAAAAAATGGCACAACAGAAGAAAATCTCTACTAGAAATGAATGAACAAAAAAACGAAGAGTTTTTAATTCTATTGGAAGAAATTAACGGAAACACTTCATACACATACGACGCAGCATTGAGGTCTTACGATTATTTGGACATAAGTTTCATTTCTGGAGACAAAAAGTTGAAAAGACATAAAATATACAAAGAGCATATTTTATTAAGTCAGTCCGTATTTATAGTTACTTAAACAACAGCCTCAGGCTGTTGCTCAGGCTGAGTAATTCTGTCTAACGAGTAACGGCAACAAGTTTTTCTGTTGAAACGGAGACGCACCCACCCTGCACATGCACCGTAAAGAGCATAAGCAAGGTGGCGCAACGAGATATGCACATTGTATTTGACAGATAAATATACATATACATATATAACTTAGACCGCACAGTTGTCAACGTGTCGACAATTCGCATGTTATATTACGTGAGTATTTAGTAGAGTCGTGTGTAATAGAGTACGGACTGTGGATTTGGCTCATTAATCGCAACGGGCCTTGAAACGGGAGCAGGCCTTAAAACATGTTTAACTAGCTTTTGTTGTTGTTGCTACAGCTGCCACAAATGTGTGCGAATAACAAAAATCAAAACATGTCTAAAGCTGTTTTTCGGTGATTTGCACATTTACTTTTGCTTGATAGATGAATGCGGTGCTGTTTGGTGTTTGGCATTTGGTGGTGGTAGTGGTGTCCAGTGACTGGCAAGTAGGTCAAGGTACTTAGCTGATTTAATTTTGCGTCACAACAGCCTGCAAGCTATTTAAAAATCACGTTTGTCGAGCGGAAAATCTGTGAAAAAATCATGAAACGCGCCAAAACGCTCGTAAAACCGCCTCTTTGTTTTAACCATTCGGCAGGTGAAAAGTTGTTCAGGCAGCAAAAGCAGCAGCCGACGACGCTGCTAATGACTAATGACTGAAAATGTGCAAACGCGCCCAAATATGGCCAAGTAGGAAGTAAGCCAAATTGAGCTGAGAGCTGAGGATGCTCGCCAGATGCTGTGCTGTTACCAGGAAATTGTAGCACTTGAGCAAATCACGTTAGGAAATTCCAAAATCTTAATTATCGCACGGCGCATACGACCAAAGTTTTGACGGTTTGTCGGCCGAAGGTTTATGGCTAAGGGAACGCGTAGCAAATTAGCATTAGGGAAATTGCAGAGGTAAAATGGTTGCGCCAGGTATGTTTGTGGAAATGGATTATTACGGTTGAGGTGTGTACGAAAGTAGCTGGCATTTAACGGCTTCGAACGGGTCAAATATATATTTTATGGCTACTCAATCACCATCAAACACAAAATTTCTCAAAAAAGAAAAGATTATATCAGTTATAACAGTTTTTTTTTTAATAACACTTTTTTCACCTTTGTTTGTTAAATTTATGTAAGCCACAAAGAAAGCCAGCTTCTCAGCTTGAAATCCAATCAGTCAAGACAGCAAAAACTATGTTTTTTTAAGATTATAAACCATAAAATGAACACGATGGTAAAGGTCTTATTCATATTACAAACACACAGATATAAATCAACGTCATTTGACATTTAAATGCATCTGGCTTTATAATAAGCTATTCAAACTTGTTGCCACACTAATGCTGCACATAACTATATTCACCCATCACGATTTCTATGATGTTTATATTTTCTACATATATATTCCATCGTCAGTCTGTAAAGTACGACAGAGTGCTGATATATGCAACTTTGGTGCATGAATTTTATCTGCTGAACAATATTTTAGTACTTTATCTTCAATTCCCAGCTGCTATGTGTTGGGGTCCTTGTGGCTCAGTGTCTGTCTGCCTGCCCGTCTGTCTGTAGCCACTGTAAGCAACCGCAAATCCCATATTCAGTGAACAGCAATGTGCTTCTATGGCTTAGCAATATTTTATGCAATTTGCATGTCAGCCATAAACCTAGAAGGCACGCTCCATTGCTGCAGCTGACAGCAGTGGCATCTACAGCAAATCCCATGACAACAACAAAAAATTTAAGAATAAAAGTGAAAAAAAAATACTACTTAGCCCTGAAACTGGTAGCTAGAAAGTTGAGACCACATTGGTCATTCTAAAGCAGCTCAATCGAGCGTTCAGTACTGAAAACTGAAAACTGAGACGCCGATAGTTCCGCTTCAGAGCATTAGTACCCAATGGTTTGCCGCCTGATTGGGCACACGCAGTATACAACTTAAGCTCGAGCGAACCACGGCTGAGATCTCGGGTAACACAGCAAAGGCCACTTGGCAAGTTGGCATTAGCATTGACATTGCAGCAAAGTTGCAAATTAACAACAGCAGAAGCAGCTAACGACATTGCAGACACTTCTGGCCATAAATAGAGAAATATAAGAAAGAGAGAGAGCGGAGAGAGAGAGACTGGGGCAAACTTTCCCACTTTGCTTCGTTTTATGACAAAACATTTGCACAACTGTTGGCCAAACAAAAACAAAAGCAAAATGCGAAAGAAAGTTTCCAACAGATTGACGCAGATTAAATACCCTTGCACACATATGTAGGAATTCTCGTTTAGGACAATTAGTTGCCGAATTGTTTCCTTAAACATTTGGATTCACGAAATATGATTTTTGATCGAATTATTTGAATAACATATTTTCTAATAGAAAAAAAAATGAGAATGGAAAATGTTTAAAATAAATTTTGTGTATTGTTTTTGTTTAACTAGATCAACAAATTATTCTGATAACATATCTTCAGTATTTTGCATTCTTTCTTCAGTATATGCAGCAACTCAGTCTTTTGTTTCCAAACTTAAATAACAATTTTATGATACCCTCTGCTAGAGTACAAGAACCATGAAGAGTGAAATTTAGTTAGCTCCATTTACGGATATACAACTGACATATACGGAGCCAAGTGTCTCGACAATATAGAGTTTTGCCCGATATTTGCTCAAAATGAAAAACGTGCAACGCATTTTATTTCTTGTGCCCGCCACATCATCAATAAAATGTCAAATAAGCAACAGAAGCATCTAAAAAAGTGCCAAAAGGGATGTGAGTGGGGGGCTTCCGTCATGAAGTGTGCAAAATTTATGTAGTTTGCATTTGCCTTTGAATTTTTAAGTTAGCAACTTTAGTCACGTCGCAACGTCACATTTTAAGCACGACAACTACAAAAATGCAATAACGAAACAATTTACAAATTGGTGAGACCAAAATGCCAAGGAATATATATTGTTTTAAGACAATAACAAAAGCGTAGTTGAATACAAAAAAAAAAAAAACAAAAGCATATACTAATAATAGCTGGGAACTGTCGGCAGTGAAAGTTAATCAGACAACAATTTCTTTGTAGGCTTCGTTAATGCAATTTAACAAAAAAAACGAAAGAAAATTCAAGTTTTTTAAACGTATGCAGCGTATATGTAAATTTGTTAAAAGACCCGCTGGGCGCAACGCACACAGTCTGTCCATAATAAAGCTGCTTGTTTATACAACATCAAATAGTTTAAATATTAGCTAAAAGCGAGAGACATTTCATTGCACGCACACGCACACACATGCACATAGGCACACAGTCACAGTCGGGCAATGAACTCGGCCGTTGACTTGGCTAGAACACTGTCAGGTTGTCAGGCTGACATTTGAAATTGCAGCTAGCGGCAATTACGAGCAGATTTTTTTTTGTTGTTGTTTGCCAGTTGCGGGCAATTATGCAAATGCTGGCGCGACATGCCACACAGACCCAGCCGCCCTTAAATTGGGCAACACTTGGCCCCAAATTGTTTTGTGGCAAGTTACAGCGCAACCACAGACAGAGTCACAGCCGCTGCAACAACCACAGATGATGGCAATTGGCAAACACAGCGCCAATGTTGTAATCGCTTTGGATTTGTGCATAGAGATAGAAACAGAAGAGCGGCGCCAACAAACGCGACAGTTGCATGCGAAGGCGATTAAAAAAACAGGCGAACAGCATAAATCGCGTGCACAGCATGATAAAAAGTGGGCGACATCTTGTGGGCGTGTCAGTTGAAACACCGCTACTTATTAAGTCACTAACGCAATCTGTTGCACACACTTATTATTTATAGTATCTTTGGTTTGCGAGAACATTCAGCTAACAGATTTCATTCAATCTCAAACTAACTAACAAAAACTGGCTTTGGGAATAAATCTTGATACAAGTTAAGCGCAAAATTTAACTTAATTCCTGCATTATTTTAAACAAACACAGTTCATGACATCATCACATAAAAGTTAATAAATGAACTCGGTGTCAAATTATAAATTAGTGAAAGAATTCTGACAACGTGACATTTCTTACCTTTTAGTTATATTTGCTTAAAAATGAGTAATTCATAAATAATATTGAGTGCTGCCAGCTTTAAGTATATGTATAAAAGAGAGCTACGTAAACAAGGGTAATTTAAAAGCTGTGCCTTGCCAAAAAAGAAGATCTTGAAATGAAGTTTTATATATATTTAACACTTGTAAATGTGTTTTATATTCAACCGAATTTGTTCCTTTAAAAACAGCTTATCTTGCATCACGTAAATATTCTATTCATAGCCGTCAAGAGTTTGCAAAAGATTAGTAGACACTAACTGATATGTATGTGCAACATTTGTTTGTGTATGTGTTAACTACGACCACAAAACTTTTGACAGGCAACCAGAGCAGCTGAAAACTTTTCCAAGGCCCAAGTTCAGTGCAGGCAGGCAGACCGATCCGATGGAGGAGGAGGTGCGCAGGTAATTACACGAAGCCGTACGCAAAATTATGTAAAAAGATTAAATTTGTAAGATAAATTGGAGCAGACCCGAGCGCCTTCGAACTCAAAACCAAATGCAGACCGGAACATGGCTGGGAATAAAAATGCCGCTTTATGTGGCAGATTTCATGGCTGCAGATAAAAATGGTTGCGGTAATAAATGAGAATTATGCAAAGTTTGAGCGAATGATGAAGTAGGTAATGCCCATCACAGCCAAATACGGTTAGCGGAGCGTGTTGTAAGACCCGCAGGCGAATTCAACTCCGGCAACACCTCAGCTACCATTCATTTAGCTCCCAGATGAGTAAGTGGAAATTTATGAAAATGTGCATAAAGCCTGGCTAAATTCACAAGTAATAATAAAAAGAATACAACAATAACAATAACAGCAGCCAGCTGCCCAGCCAGCTGCCTTCCATGGAACTTGCCACAAACTCTCCGAAGTTTCAAAAAACAAAAACACTTTAGGCTTTGGGCTAAGATGCGCTTAGATGCTTTTGATTTTTTATTTTCTTGACAATGGCGGTTAACAGCGAAATTTAGGTGGCTAACAACTTGTAAAAAGTTTTGCTGACAGTTTGAGGCAAACAGCCAAAGAAAATTGTTAAACAGCTTTAATCGTCTCACAGCATTAGCTGGCGATTTTCCACTTTTCTTTATAGCCTGATGAGACATTTTGAGTAAGGTTTAATCTTAGATTGTATTTAATTAGCATTGATGCCAACTGGGTGTTAGAAAACGTTGAGGATAATAATGTTAATGTTTAAAGCTAAATGCAAAAATCAACAAAATTTCAGGTTTGGCAATTATTGTATTAGTGTTAGGTAAAGTTTCTCTATTTATAAAAGTGAACTAAACTCAACTACTGAATTTCTAACTAATTATATAAATTCTAATTTTGCTGCTATTCTAGGAGCAGATTAGTTTTGGTACTTCTTGCTCTATTTATATACTTTTTATAGCGCAGCATTAAATTGTCATATCCACTAAAGTCAGAATACAAATTATCCAACACGCTCAATAGTCAAACTAGTTTTTATTTGTTGTTTGTGTTTGTCTTCAATTATTTTTTTTTGGATGCACGACGTCAATTAAATGCCGGAAATGGCCAATTTCAATGTTGACCGACTGTCGTACCACTGCTACGTATTTGTTTTTGTTTTTTTATTTTGCCCCTATTTCAAGGGGCTTTTCATGTTTTGCTTTGCTGGGCGTCAAATGGTACAAAAACAACAAAAAAAAGTACACAAAAGTGATTAATTACTTAGCTCACAAAAGACACTTAATGCGCTTTGACGCTCAGCGTGGGCGTCCGGGCAAAAGAGGCAAGAAACCGCGGATTAATCATTAGAAAGGGCTCACAAGGAAATTAGCTGCATAATGCAACAAAAATCAGTGCTTAAGTCGAGAGTGACCGACTTTTTATCCACTTTAAATGTGATTGGCGAATAAAATATAATTTAAGCAACATTTAAATTGTGGTGTTGGGTGGAAAATCAACACGTTGATTGAGGCTTATCTAGGTGTTTTTACTCATGGTTACAAACCAAACAAAGCTTATCAACAAGTATAAACGATTCATGGGTAAACTGCTCGTTTTTTGGCGTCGGGATTTATCATTATTCAAGCAAATAAATACATATATATCTGGTGGTGATTAATTTTGTGATAGCGCTGATAACGCACAACGCAACAGAAACAACAAACAGCTGTTTCTTATTTAATATGCAAATTTCGATATGTTATGACAAATTATGCGAAATACCGCAGAGCCCAAAGCAAAGGGAAAAGAAAGCGATGATATAATAACAAGATTGAATATTATGTTTGTGATGGGAACCAATAATGAAGCACGCTATAGGGTTAGATGACGTTGACCCGAAACAAACGAGGAGCCCTGTGTATTGTAACAACAAAACTTTATACAGAGAGCGGCATAGGCAAACGCCCAGAGCGCAAACTCCAGAACTCAAAATATGAGAGCGAGCAAGAGTGTGTGTGCGTGCAAAGTGTGAGAGCGCGCACTGACGTAATCGTTATCGTTACCCGCCTCGCTCACACACCGAATTCAATTGAGTGTCGCTGAAGGGGAGGGGGAATCGGCTAAATTTTGTTGTTGTCAGACAGTAAATGAAATGAAATCATTCAAGGAAAACAGCAAACATCAATGAAAAATTAATTTAAAGTGCCAACAACAGCCCTCGACTGTCATACAGAACTGACCAACAACACCATTAACAATAATACTACTAACCTCCATTTCGATTTTTTTTGCTTAAATTTGTTGTTTTACTGCTGTCAAGGACTCGATTTAATTAACTTGCCGCACAATTTCTAGTGACTTTTGTTTTTATTTCACTTTTTTTATTCGCGACACGCACCACAATTGACTGGAGTCTTTGTCTATCTTTTTATATTGTTCTGTGTTTGGGCGTGACACACACAAAACGAATCAAAATCCGCTGTGGCCTACAAAATGTTTGTTTGTTGTGTTTTTTTTCTTCTCTTAGTCGCTCTCCGACAAACTTGAGTTCTGTCCAAGCAAATGCACTACGATTTGATATGCCGCTGTTTACAATTGACAACCAGCGCAATTGTTTAATGTTAAAACGTTACTAAGAGCGCGAAACGGCAGCGACAACGGCGAAGTTTGTGAGAAAAGTAACAAACAAGGTGTAACAAACCAGGTTTAATTTTACTACTGAACATCGATTCAACATATATCGCAAATGACTATCGAAAATATGAGTTTCGGTGCTGCCAGACAATGGCAGCACTTGCATGGCGCTGCCAGCTTGTCACGGTTTTAAAGCCACTGTTCCATTATTGCGCCAAAGTTTTAGTTGCACTGGAAATTTAAAAGTAGATAAGCGTTGGTTGACTCATAAATTATCTTCTTAAAGTGAAAGGCAACGCAAACTGCTCTTACTTTTAATAAGTGCGCTCATAAAATAATATATGTAATATAATTTTACGATAACAACTCACCCACGAGTGTGTCAGAAGCATAACTCAAAAAGATAACCAACACAATATATCAAAATAAATTAATTTTTAACTGCGCTGCTTTGTGTTTGCCAGTTTTGAGCGATGTTTCATAGCGTCTAATTGATTAGGGTAAAATGCTTAACAGCATGAAGAACACCAGCAACAAACGCCAAATGCCAAAAGTCAAAAAAGAGTCTGGAATCCCATCATTGCATACTTGGAGGCACAGACAAATACTGGAAGATGTCATAAAAATGCCATTGTAAGTAGTTGAGCTAAAGTCGTTCTCGCTTTTTCCTCTGCATTGTTGTCCTTGTTACCGTTGCTGTCTTAAGTCTTGTTATGTATTTCTCTTATTACTTTTATTGTTTTTGTTTTTGTTGTTATTGCAGGCAAATTGACAAAGGCACGCAAAAAGCAGGCATTCGCAGCGCCAAGCTACTAGTTTCACTTGTGTCGAAAAGATAAATGTGAAGCGCTTAAAAAAGCAATTACCGCATAAATTGTGCTCGTCGCTGTTGCTGCTTCAACTGCAAATAGGCGTGTTCCGTGCCTGGCACAGACACAGGATGCGGCACATAAGACTTGCTACAATCCACCCTCAAACGAACAAACACAAAAAACAATGCCAGCAATCAAAGCGTATGTTGATATTCTGGCCAAAAAGAAACAAATGAGCAAAACACGCGAAAACATGCAAAATGCATTCCATCTCTCAACATCTCCCATCCCGCTTCACCTCCTCCGCCACGGCCTAATTGTAAAATCAATAGGGGGTGGGGGGAGGTCTAAAAATCCGTGTAAATCAAGTAGAAAATTGCAGCAATCAAGTCACCTGAAGCGCGGCAATAAAAACTCATTAAATAGCACGCCATGCTGCTGGCCGCAAGGATGTGCCAGGATGTGTATGCATATCGGAGGGAGGCCTTGTACGCGGGCCGACCATCTTTCAAATTGGATTTGAACAAATTCCTGCAGGACGACACATCGATTTCTCATTAGCCGCCAACAGAGCCAACTGATGATATTTTATGGCGTCTGAAAATCACTTAAATAAATATTTAATTGACTTGGCGACGGCTGACTGGCTGGCTGGCAGCACGTTAAATTCAATGGCACAACACCAAACGGATGCCCAAGACGATGACGACAACGACGCAGATGTAAGGACTCGCAGCTACTAGAAGCACTGACTTTTATCCTGGCTACTCCGACCCCCCTCCCCCACGCTGGCCTGTCAACCTACTGCCAATTTGTTGCTGTGCATTTATGTGTGTGTGCGTGTAGAACGGAAATTTCTTCTACTTCCTGATTTAAATAATAACAAACTACGCTGATGTCTGGCCTACTCCCCCACATCCACCGCCCTTTCAGTCCACAGCCTCTAGTTGCCCCCCAATTGGCTTGTCACACCAACTGACGGCAGCAGCAACAATAACAACAACAATAACAACTACAATCTAGAGTTAGCGATGTGTCGTGTGTGGCGGTGTGACAGTGTTGCACAATTTAACATAGGATTGGATTGGGAATTTATAAGCTCTGAAAATCTAGTCGAATGTGAAATTGCATATAAAGGTAATTTTTCTATAGATGCTTAACCATTAAAATAATAACCAAAGAACGAAGGAAGTTTGCCATGTTCCCATCAGGGAGAAGAATATTTGTATCTTCCGTTTTGAAATATATATATAATCATCATTGCAATAAACATTTTAATATTTTAATAAATAAATTATGCGTCTTACTTTTTTTTTTATTATTATCTGCCTATCTTTTTTTTGTTGGTCATCTTATTTTCTTCCATCCCTAACATTTACGAATAGCGCCAAGTCGATTACCATCATCAGAGTCGCCTTGTTGGCATCAGCGACATTTTATTTTTTGTTATTATACAATGGGGGAGTGGGGTAAATTGTGCGGACACCAGCGATTGCGGCTTAGCTGCGATAGCGTCAATATTTTGCGGCTGTTTGGCCAATTTTAAATATTTGCATTATGATGTGACACACACGAGACACGGCCACCGGCTGCTCAATACCAATGATTTGTTGTTGTATTTGGAATGCTTGTGTATTGTTGTCAGTTAAAGCGTGAAGCAAGCAAGCAACAACATTCTTCTTCGCACTCCACAGAACAACAATTTCCGCATGCAGGCGCCATTTGGCACATTCACAAAAACACAGCCAAGCAAACGTACTCAAACACACAAGTGGCACAAAGTTTGAAATGCCGACAGTCGGCGTTCGTAGTCGACGCAATAGCCGACGCAGTGCAGCGCCGAATAATCGACGACGACGACAACAAATGCCGAAGCAAAAGCAAACAGCGGCAACAGGACTATAAGACAGGACTTTAGCCAACGCACGAGCTGAGTCGCGCCAGCAACGTCGAGTCAAACGCAACTGCTACAAAAGAATCGCCAGCAATATTATAACGCATACGCCACAAGTGCCGCATGTTTTTGCCGCCACTTGGATACAAGCGCAAAGAGTTGTTTGTTGAATGGTCGCGTTTTCGTTCGTTAGTGAAATTCCTGGCATTTTTACGGTTCAGTCGGAACGGGTGCATAATTTGAGCTGAACAGATAACGCACGCTGCCTGAAGCTGCTCATAAAAGTGCGTGCTACCAACAAATATATATTCATCCCGCCTATAGTGAGAAGCAGCAACTGAACATCAACCGTCAACCAAGAGCAGCTGCTGGCGGCCATGTGGCATCTACGTACAACGGTGCGTATGAATGAAACTGCGCGCGCTAAGTTTTGGGGGCGTTTTGGTTAAGGGATCGGTTCAGTGTCAGAGATTTATGCTTATGCCGCGAGTTGTGGCTTTAATTATGTACACACATACAAATATGTTTATATTAGAGCTTCCGATGCTTCGCGCTGTGGATATTAAGAAAACAAAGCACGCAACAAATAACTTGGACAGCAAAATACAAAAAATAGTTAAGCAAACAGCTTGCAAAACTAAAGTGGAATACATCAAAATTGGCTCATTGACTTTTGTGTGAGGCCAAGTTGGAAAAGTTAACTTTCATTTGCATTTGTGCCCACTCAAATTGATGGCCTAAAACTCTCGCTGACAAGTGCTCCCTGCCTCATGCCACTAAGCCGCTGAGCAATTTATAAATATCTGGCAGCTGGAAATTGTTTATAGATTGCAATGCTAGGCAGCCAGCCACATAGCTTTTTGCCTGACTGTTGCCAATCGCTCACAATTGAGGCGTCTCAGCTGCGTGTTATTTCACATTTGACCCTTTTTTCACAAGCCGACACATATGTGTATTGCTGTGTGTGTGAGCGGGTGTGTGAGTGTGTCGAAGTGTATTATTGCTGTCAAAGCCGAGGCTTTGACGTCTAATTTATGAATTTTTTAAGCAGTTCAGACACGAGTCATGCTGTTCTTATGACACGCTCTTTTTCATTTTGCCCATTTTTTGCATTTGTTTTTTTTTGTGGGTTTTATTCTTCTTTATATTTTTGGCTTATTGTAACTTATTTGAATACAGCTTTTGCCTTCTTAGGCATAATTTTGCATAGTTCAAGGCCTTGAGCATTTTCCAACTGCAAGTTGCTTGACTGGTTGGTGGGTACAAAATACTTTAGACTTGTAAGAAATGTAGCCCAAAAACTTTTTTAATGAGTTTCATAATGTTGACTGCGCTTTTGTAACAAATTTGTTGGACAAGTCTCGGCCCGACCGTCTATGTGTTAAAAAGTCAAGAGTAAACTTTTTATCTAAGCCCTTTCGGCTCTGCCCCATTCGTGGCTTTCTCTCGTAATTTGAAGCGCAACTGCAGAGCGCGTGATAAGCGTTTAATTGAAAGCTGCTCAGTCGAGCGCCTGATTGAATTTCTATACAAAATAGGAGTCCAGTTAGAGATATTTGTCTAGTAGGACTGCGAGTGGTGCTTGCAACCACAGCCACAGCCGCGTGGGCGTTTGTTGATATCCAGTATGAAGGGGCTGCTGGCTCTAGTGTCCTTTGCTTGTTCGTCATTTAAACGTATGCGCTCAAATAAATTTCAATACACAAGCTGATTTTTTTTTCCTAGTTTTTATGAATGCAGTGCAGCGGTATTCACGGTGCTTTGAGTGCATGAGTTTTACATCGCTGCTCAAACTCTTTACCTTTCCCCTTCCCCTCAACAACTCATGCGTTTGTAAGTAAGAGCACTTTGCGTTGCATTTGTCATTTGATATGTGCAGCAATTACGGGCTAAATGTATTTAGTAAATTTACACATTGGCATTGCTAAAAGCGCACTGCGAATTTTCACTAAAAGCCCCTTCGCTGTTTAATAAACATTACATTTTTGTATAGAATCTGTTCATATAATAGAATTTTCGAAGGATCAATTTATAGCCTATTATTTAACAGTTGAAACAAATGACAAAAGCGTGCATATATTTTGTTGTAATTAAACTCAAATTATTATGTAAAAAAGTATTAAATAAATCTTTTGGAAGAGTCTAAAAAAAACCTTACTGAAATGCGATTCTGAGCCATAGTTTTTTCCTTGCTTTCATATCACATTTTGTGCAGCTTCAATAAATTGTATGTCAAAATTTTTGTTTTTCTTATAAAAGTATTCATGTACTCTTCACTTATTTTTACTAAAAAACAGACAAACAGACAGAAACGATAGAAAAAGGAAGATAGTGAGAGAAAAGGCAACTCAAAGAAAGATAGACAGCAATTAGCAGAGTTTTGTTTGGAACTCCTGTGTTTTCTTTTCACTTTTCAAGGAATATTTTTGCAGTGGCCATTCGAATATTTATGTAAAAAATACACTGCCTTATACAGATGTTTTTCATTGAGAGTTAAGCTCTGTTTAAATGCATTAAAAAATACGTTGTTAATACGAAAGCGTTTTAATTTTTAATTAAATAATTGCAGCTTTGTCGTAATATAGGAATTTTCAGTGAAAATGTGTTTAAAATTCCGCAGAACATTGTAAAAAACGATTTCCATTTGCTCTGATGCATGTTCTGCATGTTTTTTTGTTACTCTTTGTTTGCACAACAAACCCGCCCCCTCTTTTGATTCAGTGCTGTTGCAACTTTTTGCTGCCAACATGGCAGAAACATATTGGGCAACATGCAGACTATGAATGTGGCATCATCTGGCAACATAAAACGCAATTATGAAACATGTGTGAGAGTGCGGAGCTGCACGTCTCACAATCTCTTGCTTGGTGCTGATGAATCTTGTTGCAGCTGTCCTAAAGTTTCTTTCTCCTACCCTGCTACGCCATATGTTAATTCAATCTAGAACATACTGACAGACAACGCGGCTCATGCGTATTGTGTGACGACATGGGAACCACCAAGCTGACATATGCAAAGTTTTTATCTCTGTGTCTCAGTTCTTAGGTGGCTTCAACGATTTTGTGTCAGACATCTTAAACTCAGTCTCCAGAGTATACGCGACTGTATGACTTATACGTACATATAAATATACTAATATTTCTAGTTTGTTTCTTCCCAACTTGTCTTGCAGCTGCTGCGCTGGGCACACGGACCAAATGCACCGCAATAAGGCAATGTGCAAGGACCACAACGCAAAGACCACAAACCGCAGAAAACCACAGCAGCTAATAGCATCCAAGAGCAGTCAACATCTAAATAGTCGGGCAGAAATGCAATCTGGAGTGTTTGCTTCTTGGCTGAGTGCCACATAAGCTTGCCACACACTCCCACACACAAAATCGAGTAAGCAACTTGGCACAGGATCTAAAGCAGTACATTGCAGCACAGGGTGCGGCAGAGAGGGAGAACTTTAACCACAGCGAGTGCTTAGCACGCCCGTCATGTTGCGAGATATATTTCTATATTTAGTTCTAATCGTTTTATTTTGCTTTATTTTCATGGCTCAGCTAATCGTCAACGTTTACGCATTCCAGCGCCAACCAACGCCAGCCCAAAGGGCTGACCGCAATGAAATTATATTTGTTTAGGAGTTCGGTATTTCCCCAAGAGGCATAAGACAACTTTGCTGTCATTTAACGAGCTCCTTAAAGATGTAAAATCAAAGAATAGTTGTTGGGCTGGCCGAGAGGTAAAATCCAAGCTAAGAACTGATAAACTAGGTCTCGCACTAATTAGTAATGACAGTCCCGGGGCTGCCTGTCATGAATTCACAATACATTCAAACACAATGAAACTTTGTGGCACAATAAGTCGTAACAGACGCAGCAGCAGTCGCATAAGGCAGCAGAAATGTGAAACCCGCACAATGAAAATGTTGCCACATTTTCAATGCAGCGTTTCATTTTAAATAATTTTTTTTAATTCCGTTTGGCGCGCCTGGTTGCAACACAAAATGGTGCGCAGCAGTTGCAAATACAGATATTATAATGACTTATTTAAGCGAACATTCCAAAAAATATTTCGTTGCCTACTTTTCTGCTCGCCAGGAACAATGAGCCAGCACAAGTGCATTGGGCCGTGGCAAATGGCTTTAGTTTCGAATTGATTTCGAGCGCACACACACACTTTTACCTCCTTTTTGTTTAGTGGTACTTTTACTTTTTTAAGCTTTATGTTTTTTGTTTTTGGATAGGCCGCACAGTTTATTGTTTTTGTTTTCTTTTTGGCAGCATGAGTCGATTCAGCTGGCTGATGCGGGTTGCCGGGCTGTCGGGCCGGTTGTTGGAGCTGTTTGTGCCGCCTTGAGCACTTGAGCGCCATATAGACACTTGACCGCATTTGCGTTGAAAGACTTTACAATAGGCTTGCCCAGTGGGCGAAAGCAAGTGCCTGGGCTGAGCAAACATTTAAATTGACATGGCCATGGATTCCCAAGTGTTTGGCCTTCTACTATTTCTCAAACAAAAAAAACTTCAAAGTGTTGCAAAATTTTTGTTAGATTTAACATCCTTTCATGGATCCTTATGTGATTGTGTGTTTGTCCAAATGGAAACTTAAATTTCAACAATAGTGTGCACATCAAGTATTTTCTAATAACTTTGGCTTATAGTCCTGCAAGAGTTTTCAATTAAACTTAATTGCATTTCCAGAATGTTGCGCAAGACAAATGCATTTCTGGCATTCCACCTAAGTTTAAAAGTATCAAAAGGTTTTCATATAATTTACATAGTTGAAAGAATTTACAGTTTTGCACTTGGCAACAAACAACGTATTCATATCGTAAGTTCATTTCAAATGCTATTATCAAATAATCAAAATGTCGTATTAACCAAGCAAACAAATTACGAATTAACAGTAAACATTTCATTGAATTATATTCAATTGATATTATAACACATACATTTGAACAATAATAGTTTTAGCTATCATATATACAAAATATATACACACATATAACTATATATAGTACGTATTAATGGACTAATGTTAGTTCTAAGCGTCTGATCTTTTAAATAAGGTTTTATGAACGAAAATTTACTGTATTATGTAGTTAGAGCTGAACAATGAAAATCAAATTATTCAAACGAAAGCGATACAATATCGAAACACATATAAATCAAATAAATGTTGAACAATTCCAAAAAAAAATCTAAATGTGTTTGTTTTTCTGTGTGTGCGGGTAAAACTATCTGTGTTTTGTGCAAATGACCATAACTGATAAATGTCGGCTTATCGGTTTTTAATTATATATGACAGAACATTTTTGGCTCTTTAATGGTATTTTCTCAAAGCAACAACTGTGAATTTTATTCTATTTATGACCAGTACAGACTACATTTTTTGAAATGCTTTCACGTAAATGTCAAAAATATAATATGAATAAAATAAATGTGGGATAACCAACTGCACCGTAAATAAGCTACGCTGCTGTTCTGTAAACAGTGTGCAGTTGGTATGCAACTAAAAATAAGTAAGTAAACTGCTGCAGCTCAAGGAAATCTTTTTAATCGAAATGGTAAAAAATACTGTTTACATTTGTGAATATTTTAAATCTCATCGAAGTTTAAGATTTTTTTTGTAGCTATAAAACATGTCTGACTTTCCACTGCCAAGTCAATGCCCGCAATAAATAATGTTTCACTGGACTCCTTCATCATTTCTTGGTCATTCCATAAATACCGATGCTCAACATATGCGACCCATTATTTTCGGATGCATTTAAAATAAAGTGTTAAATGCTCGGCAAGGCCTTTAACCACAACAATAAAATCAACAACATCAACAGCAGCACCAGTTCAGTAAATTTTCCATTTAGCAGCTGGGGGACAAGCAGTCTTTTAAACTTGGCACAACAAGCGGGACAGTCTGACGCCTTCGTGTGTCAGGCACAGAGAGCTCTGCTAGGCACCCTGCCTGGTTTGCGCTGTGGTAACTTTTTTGGCATTGGGCCAAATGCAACAAAAAAAAAGTAGAAAACTGTGCAACAAGCCAAATGTCCTCTGCATCAGCAATTTGTAACCGCCTTACCACCCCTGACTCCTACCAGCAACGTTGCAACTTTGGGGTTTGCTTTGTAAATATAAATTGTAAATAAACATAAGTACAGACAATGCTGTCTGATACAACGACATGGTCAACAATAATGACAACATTAAGAAGAAAAAGAGCAAAAACAACCAAATTTGGTCAGGCAAATATGCAAATATTGTGCTTTTGAAGTGTAATTGAAAATCGCTTAAATTGCCGGAAAATCAATTTTTCATAGACGCAGCAGCTGTTATAAGCATACAAACCAGAAATGACAATGTGTATATAGTATTTATATATAAATTCGTACATAGTAGTTTTCAATATTTATTTGTGCTTGTTGATTTTGTGACATTTGCTCACTTTGATCTTTGACAGGACAAGTTCTTTGCCAAAGTCACGTCCTCGCTATTTTGAGCGCAATTGAAACCAAAAATTAGCGAAAAATCATAACTAATTAGACGTAAATTAATGTGAGAGAAAATAAGAGAGCATGTACTGTGCAACAACAACAACAACAACCATAATTTGCATCACACAGCTGATGAAAATGTGACAAAACAATTTGGCAGCTTAGACAGCTTTCTACAGCTGGGCAGCCACTTTAGCTTTAGATATATTTTTTTTATGATTTAATGCACGAGCCTGTCATCGTTGTTGACAACAACTAAAAGAAGAAGCAGAAGAAGCGTAGCGAACGACTTTGTTGGCCCTCGAACATGCAACATACCTTATAAGCAACCAACAGACCGTCATCTCGTCGGCAAAATAAACAAAAAACCATGCCATGATTTTATTTGTTTATTTTTTATTGCAGCAACATATTGGCTGCTTGCTCTCTCTTTAGCGTGATTTCTTAAGAGCAAGCAAAACTATACTCCAGAGAGCGGCCAGCTAGTCAGATGGTCACTAATACTATTTAGACAAACGCATACAACTACAATTACCCATACAAATGTAGGTCCGGGCCACACGGCGTATGCGCAATTCGCTTTGGCACGCTGCCAACGCGCTATACTTGGAGATCAACGGAAAAAATTGCTGATTTTTTGCCAGAAATTATTTATAGCTCCTTGTTCATACACAAAAACACACATACAGTGTGCCACAGTCGAATTGTTGTTGTGTGTTTTATTTTCGATCTATTTGCTCTTTGCTATGGTTGTTAACTTGACAAGTAAAACAAAAATGAAAATTCTCATACTGCGAATATTTACAAAAAAGAGCAGTTGATGTTGAAACAGATATAAAATTCGAAAGAAAGCAACAATTACTTACTATTGAATGAGTTCATGGAATCAATTGGTCAATAAGTCAAAGGCTGAGTGTGTGAGTACCTATCAATTAGCGTTGCTTACCTAGAAAAGAGAACGAGAGAGAGAAAAAGAAAAGTCGCGTTAAAATATTATTTGGTATTTTGACAGACAGACGATATAGATAAAATCGGTATACATATATAGTGTATGCAAAAATGTATGCATATCAAAATAAACATATAGAAAATAGTAGCAAATGTTAATGATTTGATTTATTGATAAGTATTGCCATTTGAGTCATCCAGTTTTGGAACGCAATTTCCTAATAGAAATAAATAGAAATAATAATAAATGACAGTGAGGTTTAAACTTGTTTGCAGGAACCCATGTCGATTTATTTGTTTAAATGCTTTGTTTTTGTACAGTTCAACACTTAAAAAACTACCTTACATCTAATAATATAACACTGTGAATTCATTTGTGAAATAGTCAAATCTATGAAAGCATCTTGAATATGGCCCTGTTAACTGATTGTTTGCATAAATGCCGCAATTCGCATCAGCTGGCACTCAATTCTGGCTGCAAAGGCCAGAAAGCTTAAAATCAATTAGCCTCTCGCCTGGACCCTAAGCCCCTCAACCTCAATGCTTATTCCCATTTAAGCAAGCCTTTTGCAACTTAATTGCGCAAAATGAATGGAGATGCGCCCAACCAACTAAAGAGCTCTTCAACCACTTGAGAGCAGTGAGCGTTTTATGCGAGTCAGCCAAATAAAACAAATGTTGAGGTTTTAACTTTTACGCTGGCCTTGGCATGTGGCATGTGAAAAATACAATGCTTAATTAATGTCTCTATGTGTGTGTGTTTGTTTGTGTGGAGAAAAAGTGTATTACTTACACAAAAAAAAAAAAATAAATAAATAAATACAACAAAGTAAAAGGAGCAAACGCGCCAGTTTTAATTAAAAGATACAATTGCCTGGCCACACGGCAAGCATATTTAAATGGAGACAGAGCAAAAGAGAGCGAAATAGTTAAAGAAAAGAGAGGAAGCGATAGAAATAACGAGTCTCAAAGCGCATGAAATAATAAAACTGGCAATGAAATTAACAAAAAATAAAAAGCAGCTCAAAAGTTAGAATTTCAGCGTAAGTAGTACAACAGCAAAAATTGGATGGGGATTGAAAAAATAATAAGAGAGAGAGAGAAGCGAAATGCCACAAAAAAAAGAAATGGAGAGCGGAACGGGAAATGGGGCGCCGGAGTGGAAACTCGGCACTGCAATAGCCTTTGTAGCCGTCTTGATTGCTAACGAAAAAACAGAAGACAGAAACAGAAACGAAACACATCCAGTGCGGAAAACTGAACCACCTGCCTGCCAGTCAGCAGTCCTTGGACGCCACAAACGTCAACGTTACTGTTACGGGCTTCATTTGGAAGGCAGCGCCAAAATGCCGCCGGGCAAAAGCAAACGTCGGGCAAGCAAGTGAGTCCCGGCAGTATCAACAATAAAAGCCAGTAATGACACATGTGGCAGGGGTGAACTGGAGCGGAGCTGCGGGTTATTGCAGGGCAGCGGTAACTTTTATATACATATGTATGTGTACTTATTTATATGTATAACTGTGAACGCTTAAACGTAATGCACGCCTCAGTGTTGGTATATTAAGTGAAATGAAATCCTGTTAAGAGAAACAATGAAGCTATTAAAAAACAATGTGTGGGCTACAGTGTGTGCTGTGGATGTGTGTGTGAGTAAACTGTTGAGTGTGAATGTTTGGTAAACCTCATAATATCGTTTAATAAATACTTTACAGCTTGATTGATTGCAGGTGCTCTCGCCTGCGACAGGTGAGTTTGACTTAAGGATGCTTAAGTAGCTGCTGCTCTTACTCTCTATCTCTCACTCTAACTATCTGTATATCTTTTTTATTTTTATTTTGTTCCCTACACTGTTAGTCAATGTAATTTATGCGCTCAGCAAGCAGCACATCGAACAACCCAGATTGGGTCCCATGTGGCTGAATATAATCAATGTGCCGCCCGCCCATTGTGCGCTTATGTTTATCCTTTGGCTCCAGGTTCAACTAGAGCATCAGCTCCAGCAGCCAGCATCCACCTTAACTAACAGTGAAAATTCACTGACCTGGAAACTTTTTAACGCCGTCTCTGCTTTAGCTCTGACTCTGGCCAAGTTATAGCTGAGATTGCTTTAAGGGCGTTAGTGTTTTTTAAGGACAAAAACCCTTTTGTGCTTGGTATGAATGGATGTGCAGCTACAACAACAACCGCCAGCAGTATTTCATATAGTTTGCTCTGAGACTCAGCGGTAGCACATCAATTGATTAATCTCCAAAGCACGCTATTTATTTTTAGCCACATTAAAAGTTAATCAAGTGCAAAGCGCAACCAAATGCTTCGGATAATTAGCACCCGCTTTCCAAAAAGTATATTTCCTAAGTAAATGAGTATCTTTTGCAAGTATATATGTATGTTTTTATATGTTGCTTATTTTCCCAACGTATTTGTATGAGTATATTTTTTATTTTGCCAAAAGAATTGACAAATTCTACGCTATTCGCCTTTGTTTGTTTGGCCGCCAAATGCAAATCGAAGGCGTCGTATTCGACATCTTTTCGTCTGGCGTCCATTTGGCAACTTTCAATCTGTCGCATTTGTCAGCTTCAAATGTTGAGTGAAGTGGGCGTACACTGGTCATGCGACTCAGACCTTTCATTACTTGTCGCATTTTAATAGTCGCACACAGACGCACAAATATACTTATAATTTATTTTATTTTATATACACTTCGAGGGACTGACTAATTATTTTCTTATTTTTGTATGTTTGGACTTTGTTGCTAAATTTATAAATTTCCCAAATTTCAGTACAATGACCAACCTAACAATCATGTCAATAATTTGGCTGACAACTTAAGGTCAAACCCAACGGGTAGAAGATTGAAGTGTCTCCACTAAAGTAACCCATGGACTACTGGCCGTCAAATTTAATGAGGTGTAACTATTTGTTATTGTAATATTCAATTGTTCCATCATTGCAAAATTTTTTAACCTTTCAGAAATTTGATCAATATTAAAATAAAATTGGCCAAACAAAAATAAAATAAAAGCCAAATTTAAATCGAACAATTAAAGCTATATGATTTTTGAAGCACGTTTGAGTTTTTAAATTTATTTGTTACTTTTAACTACAGTAAGTCACATTCACTCCTCGCATTTGCTTGTGCAATGCTCCTCTCACCTTGGCGGAGCGCGTTTTGTGCCATTCTGAAGTTTTCTTCGATGTTGTTGTTGTTGTTGTTGTCGTTTCTTCTTCCTCTTCCTCAACAACGTCATTGTCGACGGCACTGTTTTCTTTGGCAGTGTCTGCCATATTGTAAAGTGTTTATGTTTGTGTTTTAATCCTGAGAGGCGGCAAGTGTTATCCTTATACTTATCCCTATATTTGTAATATGCGTTTGTTTGTATGCTTTTGTTCATTTGTGAGTTTATTACATGGCTCTTAGGAATTTTCTTCTCCTAAGCACTTGAACATGAACATCTTTTTTGAGCTTCTTAAATATTTGCTCTATTCACATTTAAACTTTTTTTCTCATTTCTTTTTCTCACTCATTTCTTTTTTTTACTGGAAACACATTATGATTTTTATTAGAAGCGATATTTTTGATTTGCACATATAAATACAAGAATACACATACATATATGAATATATGAAATATATATAACGCGTTCTTATTCGACTATAATTTATTATTTCAGCTGCCTTGAAGCTTATTTTGAACAACATTTTGTTTTGTTTTTAAATATAACCATATTGTTTGCACGAAAACGCATAACAGTAATTAATTATCAAATAATAATAGGAATAAACGTTCAAATTAAAATTTATGTGCGCAAAAAAAAACCAAACTAATATGGAAGAGTTATGTTTACTTAATCATCATAATAAAAATAATTTTTTATGTCAACAACATCAAAAAAATAATTTTATACACACTCAAATGATCCATTTAAAATTTAATTGATGTACGCATATTGAGTGATTTTGTGGTTTGGACAACTTTATGAACAAGTCCTAACCATATCAAAGCCAAATGGCAACTTATTGGCAGCACTTATTCATGGTGTTTCATAAGAACCGGATATTGTGGCTTCACATAGACACAGACACACATGTGCAGTACTTAAAAGCACATTCTATTTGGCAAATTCGTATTTGCCATTCAACTCGAAAGCCACATTAAGCAAAGAGTTGCCAAATGAAAGCCAAGTTGGCCAATGCACTTAGCAAGAAGATTAAAAGGAAATTGAAAGAAATAAAATACTTCAATGCAAAGTTCTGTGCATGTGTGTGTGTGTGTCGAATTTTTAAATTTGGTAAGCTAGCTTCCAATGCAGTCTTTTTTATTCAACTTTTGATATTATTTGCTGTCGATTTGCAGCTTTCATTATTATTTTTTTAAATTGTAATTGTTGTTTTTTGTTTTGCACGGCTATAATTCATGTGGTCTTTGTGTGTTTTGTTGTTGTGAAATTGTTTTTTATGGTGTTCTTTTTTTTTTTTAGATTTTCATTGTTGATGTGTTTGATTGTATTTGTTGTTGTTTGAATTGCACTTTCGTAGTTGTGTTTTTGGGTTTTGTTTATAGATAACGCGTGGGTGTTGTGTTTTATATTTTCTGTTGTTGATGTTGTAGTTGTTGTTGTATACCCGTAGAGTCGTATGTTATGCAGTGTGATATTGTATGGTTTTATCGCTTTGATATGCATGCAAATTTCAAATGCTAAAAATTCAACGGGGCCACATCAGGCTGGCAGTCAGGCAGTCAGCAGCAGACGCGCTCGCGCTCACAACGAACTGAGTTTGCTTGATTTTTTTGCCGAGGCAGTCAGCCAAGCAGCAAGCAGCAAGCAGCAAGCAGCCAGCAGCCAGAAAACCAGCCCGAGGACTATACAGGGTGCGACGTATGGGAGGGCTGGCTGGTTGGATGGTGGTGCTTGGCGAGAGGCAGCCGCTAATAGAGCGGCGCACACAATCAACACTTAATGTTGCCGCGGGGACGGGAGCGACAGACTAACACAATTTGCTCATAATCTTAAAAACGAAATGCTCACAGACGCACGCATTTCTATGAGTGTGTCTCTCTGTTTAGGTGTGTGTGTCTGTGTGTGTTTGAATGAGTGTGGCCACTTTAAATTATACACTTTTGAAACTGTATGTGCGAAAAAATATTTGCCGCTTTACATTTTGAGTTTCTTCTTTAATTTAATATTATTATTATTATTTTCTTTTTCTATTTTTTTTTTGCAGGCCGTCAACGGGACGTATGGGTAATGTGAACATTTGTATTCAGCAGTTGAATGCTGTCGAGAATGAGAACGTACAAAAAAATTGGTTTTCAGCGAACTCGCGAATACGAAAACAGGTGAATATTTGTTGACCACACTAATTTGAAAAATTATAGAAAATTCCTTAAGAAATTTTCTATTATTTTTTGTATATTTTTTTGGCCGCGAACAAAACATGAAA
Source organism: Scaptomyza graminum (assembly GCA_018901835.1). Lineage (NCBI taxonomy): Eukaryota > Metazoa > Arthropoda > Insecta > Diptera > Drosophilidae > Scaptomyza > Scaptomyza graminum. The sequence continues at coordinate 5,953,367 of JAEIFL010000303.1, forward strand.
AGCAAATTTCGACGAGTATTATAAAAAAGAAAATTGAAAAGAGAGAAAAGTGTGATTGTGATTTTATATGTCTAGCGGCAACAGAAGGAAGACTCGCTTGTGCTATGTGCTGCGCGTGGCACTCAACTGACTTGGCTTTGGCTGTTGCTTGCACCATTCCAGCTTGTGGTACGGGACTCGCCTCTAGCATGCACTTTGCTTTGGCTAAGGCGCCAGCTGCTTTCTTCTTTATCTTTCACACACACACTCTCTCTCACCTTTGTGGCGCAGCTAAAATTCAGCAAATATTTTTGCTGCTGCTGTTGCTTTGTTGTAAGTAAATCACACGATGCCTGTCGTTGGCAACCTTGTCGCGTGAACAGTTTATTGCGTTGCGAGCATTTGGCTATTCTATTTGTCACCCACAGTCTAATTATAGCACAAATCATCTGCTCACTGCTGGCCAACATTCACCTATGTAGTATTTATATACCTCCATAATGATGAGTTTATTGCCTGAATACTCGGGGGAGCGTAAATTAGTTGCTGCCGCTTGTCATTCTAATTTCTTGCAATTTGCGTTGCATCTCTTGGCAAATGGTCATTGGTCAGTGCTAATTGTTCCCATCGATTTGCTGGGTAAATCTGCCATGGCCATGCCACACTACAACACACAGCACCACCCGCTGTGGTTTGCGGATGTGATTCTTGCTGCCATCATGTCAATGGAGCATGTCAAACAGTCACCCTTTTTTGTCAGATTGCAACGATAGCAAATAAATGAAATATATGTGTTGTATATGCAAATAATATTTAAACGGTTTTCGTTGGCAAAATCTGCTTTAATTTAAAAAAAATAAAATACTATATTGAAATAATGTTTTATAATTGCCCGAGAGTTTATATGCGCATCGTTTTTATTGCGTTTATATTTGCTCAAATTATAGTTGTGCTGATTTTAATGTCTTTTCATATAATTGATCAAATTATTCTTGCCCTGTGACTTTGCTAATGGCTGTTAAATTATTTATAATGAGTTGTTGATTTTTAATTAAATTAAATCTGAATTGCATTGACAAAGTTGCCATTCAGCTGCCAGGCTAGACCGAAACCCAAACGCTGTCCCTTAAGCCGTATAATTAATTGTTTACTTTTTCCCACCAACTTTACGCAAAAGTTTCATCTCAAGCCAGAGAGGCTAAGCAAGTTGCCACCCTTCGCCTGCCGCCTTTACGAGTTCTTAGCACCCGCCGGCTGGTGCATGAACATAAACAACAACAACCAGAACGAATGGTAGGCCCAACCAAGCAATGCCTGCTAAATATATAACGCGTTGAAAATTGTTCCAAAAAAAGAAAGAAAATAAAATATTATTTATAGCCAAAGCAACAAAGCAAACACCAGACTTATCAGCTTCATATACAAAATCGAAGCGCGTTGAAAAATATATTTTCGAATTTGAATATGACGCGAGAATACATACTTTTAGCAGCAACTGTTGCCCGTTAATTCGAATTTTGGCTGATGCTGATGTAAAAATCACAGATGTACGATCAAAAAGACAAGTCGAATCAGGCTAGAGTAATTAATATTTGCATTTGCTGTGTGAAATATCTGTTTAGTATACCCTGTAAAAATTGGCAAAAGGTTGCATCTCAGAAATTATTCCATACTTTGGTTTTTTTTTAAGGAATTATAAAACAAAGTCACAAATATTATATTCAAACATTTCTCTGATATACAGTATCTTCAAGTCAGTCACTAAACTATGCTCGAGCAGTTTGTAATTTGGTTTTGTGGGCCACCAGCAATTTCGGGCCATCAGCAACTGGTACAGATCAACATGGCAATGTATTTGCGTCAGAAAATGCATTCAAAAAAGAAACTGTGTGGTGCACAAAAAATTATTGCCTGTGAGCGTTAATATCGAACTAACTCGTCGAACGAAGTTTTTTTCCATTTGCTGGCGCATCCGGCCCGAGGGCAACGGCATCCATCCATTGGTGCCATCGCGTTCCCCCTCCTCCTTACCACGCCTTCGGTGAGTTGTTGTAAAAATAGATGTTTGTAAACAAATGTAGACGGGGGAATGAAAGTGCTTTGACCTCGTATCCGAGTGCTGCCGTCTGTGCATTGTGACTATATTATTTGATCTATTTTACCTGCGAGCCCCACAGCCCAATATATGCTACATGCTACGTATGTGATACGGTTTGAGAGCCATTGGAGGTGAGGTGAGTTTTGGTTGTCTTGGCAGGCAAAACAGTGCCACGCCCACGCCATGTCCATGTATGAAATGATCATTGACATTGTCGCGCTAAAGGTGTTTCACACTCACAGACACATAGACATGCACACAAATGCACACCTGATTTTTATTGCAGATGCTCTCACAGGTGGCGGAAGCTAAGAGCACTTAAGCTTTTCAAAATTGCTCTTCGCAATGCGTTTATTAGCTCTTTGACACACACACACACACATATACAGAAACAGACACACCTGCTGCTCCCTCGAATGGAAAGTGAAAGAGTAGGAAAAAATAAAAACTGTTGCTGCTCTTGCTCGTCTTACACTAGCTGAGTCTTTGGCATTTTATTATATTTTGTTCGACCGAAGCGTTTTATTCATAGTTTCATTTTGAATGGCCGCGCTGCTTTCAAGGTAATTTTCTCAGTGTTATTTTGTTATTCTAAAACTTTTATACATATACGATAAAAGGCAATTGTTAAAAATAGTTGGCAATTGGAAAGTGCACAAGTACAAGCTGTGAACAATAAGTAAATATTCTAGACAGATGTAATTATATTTAAGTACTGTATATTAATATAAATAAAATAATGTATGCAAAATGTGCCTAAGGCTGCAATTAGTTCCATTATAACCAGGAAGTGGCAATTCAACAATTAATTATCGCTGTGTCATACAAATAAAATATACATTTTTTTGTTTGTTGTATGTTTAGTGCCATGTATAATGCCCGAAGGATTGCTTGACAGAGACCCCCTTGCAATCACCTGCGCCAGAGCTGATGTTGTTGTCTTCTGGCCATGTGCCTGTCCACGCCCCATAAATATTATTTAATTATATATTTTTCTTTCTTAGCCATTACCATTATGTAGGTTATAATTTAAATAGCCAAAGAGAGCGGGCATCACATCAAAACATCAAATACCAGAAAATTAGACATCAGAAAATATAAAGAAGAGAAAACTAACACAGAAAAAAATAAATGCTGCTCAAGAATTTCGCCTCGACTGGGGTCGCCGTATGAAATATATAGAAAGCCAAAAAAAACAACACATATATTAGAAATGTATTTATAGAAAATGTTCTCAAGACGGTTTCTTGTATGCAGAAGGCAAACAAACAAGCGTCTGAGTTAAGGGCATATAAGCGAGAGGTGAAAAGACGGCGTTAAAATGTGCATGAACCCCATTTGAGGCCAAGGAAATCTATTAAATGCAGTCAGCATTTTGACAGCACATGCAAATATTGTTACATCACAAAAGATGTAAGAATTTATTTAAATTTTAAAAAATTATACTCAAATGAATTGCAGGTATTGTAATATAAAGGGTTTTTACAGAGATAGATAATACAATTTAAAATAATATTAGTTAATGTCAACATTAAAAGTAAACGCATCCTGGTTCTTGAAAAAGTGTTTTGACCAAATCAATATAAATTATAGTTGCAAATTTTTGCAAATCTTATGACATAAATTTCATAATTTTCGTCTCATAAATAACTGTCTAAAAAGCAACCCCAAAACAAAATTTAGAATTGCAATAAGTTCAAAGTCAGATGATCAAACAAAATATACGACATTTAATTATAATTTTATGATGCGTTTCGACTGCATTCAAATACATATTAAAACCATATGTATTTATATGTTCAATAGTAAAAAGTATAAATTAATATCTAACAACGTAGCTGGTTCTTGTTGCTGGTACTAATAGCCATTTGATTTACGGATCGTGTTAGCAAGATGACATTTTTATGTGCGTGCCTCGATTCTTATGCATTGGTAATAGGGTGCCCAACCCCCCAACTCGCTAATAGTGCAAGAGGGTGACCGGGCGTACAAGCTACATATTAATCATACGCACTGTTAAACGCACGAATAAACGAGAATAGCGCCAACGTCGACATCGACAGCGAATATCGACATCAATGTCCGATGCGCAGATTAGGCAATCAAATTGCAGGCGGTCGCTCGCATTTCGATTTAAATGTCGCTGCGCATTTCCGGGATTAGAGCCGACCGGCTGCTGCCTGCCTGCTGCCCGCCTGCTGACTATTGCCTATTGTTGTTGTCATTGTCGTTTTCGTTGTCGTCATCGGTCTTGGGGTAGTCAACTAATTAGAGAGACGCATGGGGCAATCAATTCGCTTTGCAGTCGCTGGGCTATTTTATTGAATTTAAATTCGTTGCGCATACGCCTTGTTCGACGGACAACATTTTTGATATTTTCATTTACAAAAACAACGTCAGCTATAGGGCAACGCAGAGGCGGTAAACACAAAAACGTTTTAGTGAAAATAAATTGAAAAATCTTTCGAACATGGTTTGGTGTATTGTGTGTGTGTGTGTGTGTGTAAGCACATACATATGCCTTGACTGTTAGCGTTTGCTCTGATTCTGTTTTGTTTAGACTAGGAGCGCAGTTCTGCAACAGATGCCAGCAGTTTTGTGTCGTGTTGCTTGCTGTTTGTTTTTTTTTTTTTTTTAACATATTACGCTTTATCCGAGCCACATTTTGATTGATTGCACGAGTGCAATAGCAGCAGCAACAGCACACAATGGGGAAATAACGTGCCACATGCTTTAACATAGTTGTTGCAAAATATATCTGACAACGGCTGTTGTGACTCCTGCCAGTCAATAGCCTAGAGATGTATTTAATGCACACATAAATGCATAAACTCATCAAATTAACACCTCAATTAATCGCTCAAAAGTCACAAACAGCAACAACAAACAGCTGCTGGCTACCAACAAAAAATCAACTGCATTTAATTACGCTAACAGCAGCAAAATGAACAATGATAATAATAATGCTGCTTTTTGCTTAGCTGCCATTAAAATTAATCGAAAAAGACGGCTAACATTCTTAGCCGAAAATCAATTTCTTGTGGCCATAAATGTCAAAGAAACTAAGTCAGCAAGTGCAACTTAATCAAAAGCAGACGGAAATCTGGCCAAGAGACTGCAATATCAGCAGAAACAGAAGCCGGATAAGTTTACAGGAAGGACGAAGGCTGAGCTCTACCTAAACGACATATTCAGAAGCTGGCGCTCAGAGAAATTGCTAATACGCCGCAGGCGACGTAACAAGCCAAGCATCAGCAACAGCCTCAACCAACAACAATGGCCAAAGCAGATAAAACGTGTGTCGATGATATCAGTTTAAGTACATTGAAATCTGGTCGACGGGTTAGGATAGGATGGGATGCTTAGATGTTTGTTGGGTGGATGGATGGTGCGGGTGGGCTTTGCTATCGTTTATTTTTAAGCATATTGAAAAACAGCTAAAAAGCAAGCGCAGCGAATGAAAACAATTTTATTAAGTGAAAAATACAAAGCAGAAAATAACACGCAGCCAAAATAAACGGCAACAAAAGCAGCGACAAAAACAAGCTATAGGCAAAATCAATGTGAAGGCAACAAAAGTCCTTGGCAGTGGCAAAACTTGTATTTATACCCAACATTTTATTGTTCATACGCTACGTGGTACATATAATAAAGATTTCGATTGCATTTGGGGGATAAGTACAAAATTGGTCAATAAATGTAAATGTTATGAGATCATCTTAGTATAAAAACTTTAAATTTTTTTTTAATTGTTCACTTCTACAGAGCATCTATAAGTCGCGCCAAATTTGCATTGTGTTCAACTTTCTTAACTTTGTGTATCTTTTTTGATTCTGATCGGGTTGAGGGTATTTTGTCAGTGGGAGGGAACGCAACAAGCGGGTGGACGGATTGAAAGATGCGTTGAAGTGTTGGCAGCGACTTCGACGTTAATGTTGACGTCGACGCCAATTCACCTTGAACCACACACGCACAGCAAACGACGACCGACTGCGACGGCAACTGCGACAGCAAATAGCAGACAGAACTCAGAAAAAAACGGAAGCAAGCCACAAAATTTTCCGAGCGACACAGGTGAGAAATATGTCGTTGGCGGCATTTGTTTACACAAAAGATTGAAAAGTGATACACCCACATAAACACACGGACACAACAATAAGGGGTATAAAAATGCCATAGAAAAGTTTGTAAATTTGGATATTGTTTGGGGATCAGTGTAAATCGTTGTTTGTATACCCAAACAAGACAGCTTATTGTGGATTTTAATTTGCCTAACAAGATGTACAACAGCTTACCTTGTTCCCATCTAGTATTGCCATAGCTGTGAATTGCCACTGGAACTATGGTTAATCCGCTTACAAAACTAAAAAAAGATTTCCCTTAAAGGCTGTAACAAGTTGCCAGTTGAAAGTTTCTAGTTGAGCTGTTGCGCAATATTTAAATGGAATATTTTCTTATTTTGCGTGTTGTAATTTAACAATGTTGTTGGTTTGCTCACACTCTCATATACTAATAACACGAGAGGGGGGAGGAAGGCGTTCACGCGTCACGAACTACGCAAAATGCGCACGGAAAACTCGAATAAAAACTAATCTATTTATTTAGCTGACTGGCTCGCATCCATTAGTGTGCCATTTCCAGCAATAAATCAATAGTTTTTGAATCCACTGCGAATTTTACTTTATTTATTTTTCGACAATTTTTTTCGTGGTGTTTTTGTTTTTGCGATGCGCCTTTTGTTTTTGAGTCTTGTAATGCAACTGAAATCGAAGCAACATCGAAATGCAATCAAAGTGCTGCAGTTCAATTGACGTTTCTGTTTTCGAGTGCCTTTTGTGTTTGTCGAATTCTACAGCCAAATAAAATTGCATTGCGCATTATACAAAGAAAACTTAAAAGTGCACAAATGCAAACACACACACATACTATATTAATGTACGTACTTAGGGGGTATTCGGATTATTTAAGTGCATTAAAACTTTCGATTTCTAACGCTTTGTCTTGTGCTGACAAATTTTTGGCATATCCGCTAATATCTAGAGGCAGCCGTTTGGCAGTCTTGTTTATGCCAAGAAAATGATTGAAATGCCATTGAGATGGTTACCAATCTTCTTGTAAGGCATATGCAATATTATGTCATTTCAATATCCATATTGAAAACTTATTTTATTATTAAAAATATCAGGATAAGAGTCACATCAATTTGCTAAGAACGTCATTGGAATACGTTAAAATGGGTGCAGTTTCAAAACAAAATTTCCTCGTACCAACAATTAATGTCAAACGAAGTATCTTTCACATTTGTTCAACAAACACAATTTTACTTTTAAAACTAATACTCCTTGTATCACATAGTCTATTAAAAATAATGATTAAATAAATACTGATTAATAAGTAATGTCTGATGATGACAGGTGTCGAACATTTCTACACTTTACTTAACAACATACTCAAAATCAAGTCAAACCCAAATTCATAGCACAAAAGGAAGAAAAATAAAGGAGGAGTATTAAAAAAAACCATGTCCCGTTTATTCAAGCAAGAAGTACAAAGTGCTTAAGACTGAGCTATGAGCGGGATTAATTGTCGCTTGCAGCACACAAACACAGCCTCCCCTGAACGTCCAAGTTGTAAATATGAATATGAATATGCGGATTATTTATTTATGATGTGCGGTGCAGCAAATCACGCATTGCTTTATATAAATAAGCAGCTGTCTGTTGGCTTTAAATTATAAATTGGGTTATGCAAATGGGGCTCGTTGCAATAAGCAAAAACAAAGCCTGTCCAAAATCATATTGCAAATTATTAATCAAATAAACACAGTCGGAATTCAACGCTTGCAAATTGATAAAACTTAAGCTAAAAGTGAAATTTGTATTCAATATCAGCAAAAAGGTTAAGAACAATTGAAACTAATTTTAAACTCGAGCTCATTGTGCTACTTATATTACCTAAAGCTTACTTTGAATCCTGTTTTTGTTTAATTTTCACATTTAAAGTTTTAGTCAATTTAAGGTATTTTGAGTTCAGTTGGCTAACCTTTATATAAATTTTAAATCCAATTTTATTATGCTGGGCTTAAAATAACATTATGTTGAGCTTAGTGTTTCTGTTTATATAAAATTGCAAATATATCAAATACAAAAATGTGTATAAAAAAATGCAGCTGGTGTAAATATTAAATTCCGCTAACATATTTTAATTATTTAATGAGTTACATTGTGCTTATAATATTTAATTCGCATTGTAAATTTTTAAAAATAAACACATAAAATACTGTTTGGTTCGTTAAAAGTAAGCTTTATTTTTAACTGTTTTAATTTATTTACACATAAGTTTTAAATAGAAAAGTAAGAGAGTGTAACGTGTAGTCGGTAAAATTGATTATATCAACAATCTCCTTCCTGGTCATTTGTTAATTTAGGCCAATTTCAATGCTTTCCCTGCAGATATGGTCTATATGTCCGTTTCCATTTGGCCTTAACCAGTGCTAACTGTAAGCTGTCTCTACTGTTGGCTCGACCAATTTAATTGCGTTTCAAGCCATTTGCCATTGTCAGACATTGTATTCCACAGACAGAACTGCCACAGTTGGCCAACTCAGAGCAACCAAGCCTTTTGCCTACAATGCGTTGAATTTACTCAATTTGCAAATTTCCTCATTGATTTGCCAACAGACAACGGTGACGAGGGCGGATAGTAAAAGATGGAGGCAAGCAGGGGTTTGCAGTGCTCTCTCTTTCTCTACCCCTCTCTCACTGTCTCTCTCTGGACAGCTGGAAACAGCTTCTTTCGAATTTGATTGTGTTTGTGTGTGTTTGGTTTGGGGTTGTGGGAGCTTCGATAGATAGCACAGGCAAGCAGGCAGCGGGTGTCAGGGCATGCTAAGGAGGACTTGCAAAACTAAGCTAAACATTTTATAAATTAAATTTGCATTTTGTGTGTGTTTTTTTTTTTTGGAAAGGAGGGGCAGGGGTGGGCACAGAGCAAATGTAATTGAAATAAGTAAATATCAATTGAATATCCGCCATCGGGCGGCAGGAAGTTTATGGCAGCCAATGAAATTATTTGTTTGTTATGCCCAGTTTTATAGCATTGCTATTGCTTTGTGGCTGTAGCTGGCGGGCAAAGTTTCCGTTGTGGCAGGTCAAAATCAAAAGCATTTCAAAGATTGCTGTTGTTGTTGGTTTTTGTGGATCATAGATAGAAATATAAATCCGTTTGGTTGCAAAGCAACATTATGAAAAGTGCTTGTAAATAACATGACCGAAAAAGAGATAGAGATATACCGCTCGTAAATCTGATTTATACCAACAAACAATGCTTATGTTCGTTCGCTAGCATATCGAGCAAAAATTGTTGTTTCTACGCAAAAGTTAAACAGCGGCCGACTGCCAAAATAAATGGCACGTTTATCATACGCCCAGTGAGCCCAGTGCGTTTAACAATTTGGCAGCCGTATTTATGTATCACAAACACGCACACACACACACACACACTCAAATATATATATTAATGCTGATGTGGGGGCATCGTTTTAAGCATATGAGCCTTTGTATATGCGCCCTGCTCTGATGTACTGGCATACTTAGAGACTATAGCTATGTTTTGCTTGATGTTTTCGCGTTTGCTTTTCAATTATATAAACATATTTCGATTATATTCAGTTAACACTTATACACACACACACACACACACTGTCTCGAGCGAATTTGTGTGCGTGTGTGCATTAAAATTATATATTGTTTGCTTAGAAAAAAGCAAACAAATAAATATATTCAAAAGAACAAAACACCATGAAACGAAACGCATAAATAGCTGACCAAAAATCAACTAGATTAACATTTGAAGCTGACTGGGCCAACGCGTCGTATACGCAATGGCAGGGATGGCTGTTAAATTGAGTAAGACTGAGAGTGTGAGCGAGATAGCGATTGCTGCAACAAATGAATGAAAACCAAGTGGCCGAAACATGACATTGAATTGTATTTGATATGTTTTGTCACACCTTAATGCCATATGCGATATATACAAATATTCATATAAATAGACTTACATCGTATGTAATCATCTATGTTTATATGTGTGTGTTAGATGACGCGTGTGAATTATTTAATTCTTTGGGAGGCGCCATCGCCGTTGACAGCTGTCAATGCGACTGACGCACAGGGCTATGGCCCATGAATATGAATGCTCATGGTTGATAAAGGCAATGGGCCAGGGCCAGATCAGACAGAAAAGCAGAAAGACAGAAAGAGTTTGATGACTGCATGATTTCCGACCTTCTGAAGCCTTGACCAAGTCAAGCGAGCCACAGATGCCCACACATTTATTAGCTGAGGTTAAGCCTTGTGCCACCGAAATTTCATTAATATGTATGTATGTTTCTGCTGACCGTATACATGCACAGCTATGTGTAATTATCTGTTTGTATGTGTTAAAGATCGTTCGCGCCTCGTTGCACTAATTGCCATGCCTCATTTGGTGGCATCGAAATATTTGCTAATATGTATTTCCTAACTACAATATAAACCACAACGTGGTTAGCTAACTGCAGTTAAATCAACTGTAAAATGTATGGCATGTGTCAAATCACATTAAATATTAACGTATGTGTGTGTGTGTGTGTATGTAAACATGTGTGTCAGATTTCGCAGGCTCATTTTTCTCATTTTGAACTTTGGCCCAAGTCACGTAGTCCCTTGGTTGGGGTATAAAAATGACAAAAACGTTACGTGCCTCATTATGGGGCAGCTAAGAAGCGTGGCTGGAACGGACACACGTAACACAATTAGCTGACCTGTGGCTGGGACAAACACAAGGGTAAAACAAACAATGACACTGTGCTATAAATGCAGGAAAAGGTTGTTGTAAAACTCAAAATGCAGAATTGCTTTTGTATACCATAAAATTTTATAATTGTTGACTTGTTTACAATAAACGTTTATAAATACATACCTAAAGTAGAACAACATGAGGCTGTCAGTCTACCAAACAAACTCAACAAAGCAAGGAAACGCGTCTGATCATTTTAGACTTAACAAACAATTTGTGGTCCTATAGATAAATTATATATATTTCGCCTGGTGTCACTGTGAAATAAGAGTTAAGGCCAAATCTGCATACATGTGCGCCACGCATCAATTTTCATTTCGTTAAACATTGTCAGGCAGGTAAAGTGTCAAAGGACAGAGAACAAAATGGCAACTCAACCCTCTTACAGGCAATTTCAATGCAAATTTAATTTGGCTGCCATCAAGCTTAACCCAACGAACAAGAGGCGAACAGACAAACGATCATAAAAAAGTACGACGATGGCACGACAGCAGATTTAAGAAGCAAGCAGAAATCATAGTGTGATGAGATACCGTTACATTGGCCGCACGCGTTGCGGCTACGCCAAACCGGAAATGCAATTTGTAATTTGTGCAACAAAATTTGTAGCAATTAATTGCAATCTGCAACTGCACCACCCCATCCACTTTGGCCTCCTGTTGCTGCTGTTTGCCAGACCGCAAGACACGGAAACCTCAATACTTTTTTTTGCGACTTTTGCTACGCATTGCAAAATTTATTGCATTTAATTTTTGCGTTGGTATTTTGTTTTTTGTGCAGTTTTTCTTGATATTTTTTGCAATTTGTTTTAAAGTTTGATTATTTATGTGTGTGTGTGTGTGTGATGTTTTTTAATGTTTGCTTTTGGCATCATTCAGAGCGCATTAAGTGATTTGCGCTTAACAATAATTTTGCGTTTGTTTATTTTTATTTTTTTTTTATGCTCGTATTTTGTGTCGAAATCAAAATGCTGCAAAACTTGTGATTTTCTGATTTTGTGCCAGGCGTCGCATATATAAAGTGTGTCTGAACCAGAAATATTATATAGCCACCCAGATCTGCACATATGTACATGAAGTATATGAATATATAGCACTTGATTAATATATATACCATGATTAATGGCATTTCTACGACTATATAAACAATTTGTTAAGACTCGCACAAAGAGAATTATATATTTTTTTTTGTCTATATACACAAAAATATATACATTAATAATTTTGGCATGTTTTGGTTAACCCAAACACTGCGTATACATTATATATATACGCATAAATACAATTCATATATTGCGTAGTTAACTTTCTTGCACTTACCTCAGTTATTTTCATGGTACGCTTAACCGTTTTGCGGGTTACTTCGGTTGTCTCCTCGACAACATCGCCATCCTCATCGATGGTCTCAGTGACCATTTTCTCGCTCTCACCGGGTATTACCTCCTCGGTATGCTCCGTAACGACGCTGGTTTTGCTCTCCGCATCGGCATCTGGCACAGTTTCGGGGCTGGTCTTGGTCTGCTCCTCAGAGGCACCAAGAACATCCTCATTGTCCGACATATTTACTAGTTAACTGTATGTATCTTTAATGTTTTCTTTATTCCACTTGTATCTGTAGTTTGGTTTTATTTTTTATTTTTGGACACTTTCACTTGGTTCGGCGCTCGCTCACTAAATTTTGAACTATGGCGACTATAGCGGCCCACCGATACGCACACTAGGGCAAGGCAGCACACATACACAGACACACAATAGAGAGCTTCTCAACTTGTTTTGCCTGAAAAAACCAACTAGATATGAATATATTTTTCATCAATGCTGTGCTCGCTCTGTGTTATTATATAAACAACAGCAAATTTGTATCTGAAATTATGTATTCACTAAAGTTAACGTTCACTATATCACGATCGCGACACGTAACTTTAATCTTTGGGAATACTAAGTATATTTGAATGTGATTCTTGTATTGAGAACTTTAGTGCTCCTTTGAGATGATCACTGGCGCTAGCTGTGTTTGACACTGCGAGAGTGAACGTTCAGCCAGCGACAACGAAAGACGCGACAACAAACGAACAACGAACAAACAGACAACGGATAAGGAAGACAACGACAACGACAATGACAACACAAACAACAGAGCTGGTGAAAACAACGAAACAAATAGCGACAAACGACACGAAACGGACACACGACAAATTGCACAAATGAAACAAAATGAAAATTTAAATAATATACTTATAAGCACTGTACAATATACTATTAAAAACGCATAATTTGAAAGACTTTTCAGTTTTGTTTCAGTTGTGCAGCAATAAATTGAAAATATTCAACGAGCAGCGAGCCCAGTAGCAACAATGCACGAGGCAAATTACACGATTCTGAATCTTCTGTCCCGATCGATGGCGTTGCTCGCTGTCTGGTCTGGCCTGCCGCCACCGGAACCGTTGCCGGAGAGCGACCAAAATACCAAAATACAATACACACAACTTGTAGTTGGACATAAAATGTCTATGTGTCTGCATCATTGAGTATGCGTGTGTCGCTGTGTGTGTCTTCCCGGCGAGCGAGATGCCCAACTGCTTGGGATCACCAAAATAGTCGCAGTCAGACGCAAGAGCGAAAAGGATAGCCATAGTGAATGTCCGCTCTTTGCCATCGCTGACGTTTGCTGCTGCTGCTGCTGCTTGCTCTGAATTTTGATGTTAAATGTTGACGTTCACGTTCGTTCAATTCAATATTTTGGGCCGAGCAGCTGCTGCTATTGCTGTTTGTTCGGCCGATTTTGCTAATTGTTCGTTTTGCTGCAAGTGCTTCTACATCCAAATCGGAAAACGAAAATTCGAAAAAATTCTGAACATACATGGCCAATGCGGCTGCAATTAGTGCTGCTGGTTGAGGCGTGAGCCGTGACGCATGTCAAATCTGTAACTGGTCCCTCATTCCACGTGCGGCGTTGGCGCTATTTCTGTAACCACCCCGCATCCCGCCACTTAACAATGCGTAGTCCTATGAAAACAGCGATATGTTTGGGATGAAGCGGCACAAAAAATACACTTGTTAAATATCCACATATGTACTTTTGTGTTTTGAAGTTGTTGAACTTGATCATAAAATGGTAATGAAGGTAGTTGTGTACATTAGTTTAACTATTATATATTTCATTCATCTTTACCAGCCCTTAGCTTTGTTGAAACTAATAACATATACCTCAAAAACTTATGCTTTTGTTTCTTCAATTTATTAAGATCCACATTCAGAGCTTTTGTGTACAATATGTATCATGGAAGTACTGATAAAAAGAATGTTTAACATTAAATAAATGTTCTAATTGCTTTCTGGAAATATCAAATTAATTTAATACTTTAATTTTATGCATAATATTTTAACCAAAAACAAATGAAATTTTTTAAAATTTTTCAACCTAACATCTTATTCATAATACCTTGCAGAAGTGCATTTAAAGCTTAAACTATGTTGGGGGAATGAGCTGATACTGAGACTGTTCCATCTTTTGCTCTGCCTCTCTCTCTCTCTCTCTCTCTTTCTTTCTATCCTATCCGTGCGTCTGCCACTTTTATGGTATCTGGCTGTCTGGCCATTTGGCCTAGCGGCATTTGCTTTTCCGCTTTTCGGAGTTCGACAGCTGGGCTGAATTGCATTTTTCATGTTACTGTATATACAGGGTGTCTAACAGTCTGCCATTGAGCTGAGAACAGATAAGGTGACTGTGTGCAGTGTATATATTTCATTCATGATGCTGATGATGTTGATGCATTGGTGAACGCAGTGTGAAACTTCCTGTATAATAGATTGCAAGATATAAGAAAGACAAGTGTTTTCATTGTGCAAACAAAGCGCCAAATAAACGCAAGACATGAAAAATTCTAAAATTAATGCTCGACAAATGTCTTTTTGGCTGCTCAACGCAACAGAAATCAAGCAATATAAGACGACACAAATATCTGAACAGACATATGTATACAAAAGTACAGATACATCATCTGCTTGTAGATACATGGCTGACTATACCGCTTGTCTATGAACAGTTGTTGTTGGGTCTCCATTTTGCGGAAATTGGTTTCAAAACAAGAACAAGAAATCACACACACACACACATTCACACACACATGTTTTGTTTCTTAAAGTTGACTCAAAATCAACGCTCAAATTTGATTAAAAAGTATTTTATTTATAAAAAGCAAACAAAATAAAAAACGGAAGAGTTCTAAGGAAAATCTTAAATAATAAAGCACATGCATAAATAAATTATTGGGTAGACAACAGCAAAAAAAAAAGGGGAAATTATTCACAATGGGTAACGTAACAAAGCGACGTCAGTTGCGGAAAAATAATGTGGACAACATAAAGAAAAATGCGCATTCATTTGAAGGCGGGGATGCAAGCGGAACCTAACCCTTCTCATGCCCCCACCCCCCCCCGCCTATTCTTTGGCCTTGGCTTATTTTGTTTATCTTACGCAGTTACACAGTTGTAAATTGCACAAAGTAATTGAAGTACTTTTTATTATAAACCAACAAGCTGTCGCTTTCTTCAATTCACCCCCTCTCTCTCTCTCTCTCTCTTTTTCTCTGTCTCTGTGACAAGTGTCGTTGACTTACTCTGACCTAGGAGACCTTGCACCGGAGAATAATGCGGCGGAGAAGATAAAGACCAGATACAGTCACTCAACCAGTATGCGCCTTAATGCATTTCGACTGCTTCGTGCTTCGTTTGACTCAGTTTTATTGCCAGAATTAAAAACTGCTGCCAATTGACTGACGGTTGTGATTTATAACAGAAAACGATTTATTCTCTGTTATTTTGTTTTCTGTTTATTCTTTGACATATGGAAAATATATTGCACAAACATCGGTTATTGAATGACAACTTTGCAAATTGACCAAATGTTGCAGTATGGACATGATTGGGTATTGGCAGAACTATCTACAAGATCCTATCTCTACTGAATAATCTTGTGAGCAGAATTTTCAAAAATTTACTTAAGATTTGTATGACAAACTATTTCGTAAATTGGTAATCTTGAACTTATTTTAATTTTAAGAATTTTTAAAAATTGGTAAACCTTCTCTCACCCTCTCACGATTCCACCTCTAATTGCTTGAAGCGACAATCGAATATCCTGCCCAAATTGAGATGCAGCAGTTTTGCCAAACACATTGTTTGAGTTGCGATTTTGCTTTAAACGGACAAGCAATGCAGTTAGCAAGCAGCATCTACCAACAGAAAAAGCAATAGCTATATCAATACAAATGCTCACACACATGGCAAAACACTTCAGGCAATATATATATGTATGTATATGTATGGATAAATGTCCCGGCAATTGCTTGCACTCTTTTTCCTTGCAGGCTTATGGCTTATCTACAATATGTTGTCCATGGGCTGCCTGTGGGCTCCGCTTCAGCTGCTAACTGGGCAAATATAAATCGAAATAAATAGTTGCGTAGCTCTTTTGTCTAATTAAAATGTTTCATTTCGTTTTCTAGTTCCTTCCATATCAATTGCCTTTGGGTGTGTCACTCGTTTTCTATTTTTCTTTTTCGGTGTCTGTGTATTTTCTGGTCAGTTCAATTTGTAGATGTCACAGACATACCGAATAAACTTGGCTACGTGCGTGGTCGACACAGTCGAATTGTGAACTCCATGCTGGCAGCCAAACTGTTTCATCTTCATTTCGTTTGCCTGCCTGGCTGCCTAACCCACCAGCCACCTACCTGCTACCTACTGCTCGGTCCTTTGGCAAACCATTTTAATGATTTATGGACGGAAATTATTTTTTGGGTTCACCCTGTTGGCAAGGGTGAGATCTTATATTTATCCAACATTACGTTGTTTGTTGGTATTTTGGTGTATGCCTAAAAGCATGCAACAGTTTTTATTTTCAATTTCGTTTGCCGCAAAGCTTGCTCGAGTTTTTCACACTCGACTGCATCTTTTAATTCGAAATGCGATTTTCTGTCATTTGATGGAAGAACACGCCCATTCACTCTGAGATGACCGCAGATTGATGAGTCTTATCTATGTAACGCTGGCGTTGCTGAAAATATGCCATTTCCTGTTTGGAAGTTTTGTGTTTGACAGTTTGATTACTTTGCAGGCTTTTTAAGTTGAAGCCAACGAGCAACAAGTGTCAATCAATCATGCCATAAAACTACATTTATGGCAAAAGCAACATACGAAAGCTTACTGAATGCTTTTATGGCCAAAAAAAAAGCACATAGCATGCATACATTTATGTGAAAGCTGTTTAACTGGAAGCAGGTAAACTTGAAAGCTCGGCAAATGCAACCACTTGCTGAAGTTGTTTCTGACAAAAAAACAAGTTGACTGCTTAACAAAGTTGGTGACTTTAACCTGGAGCTGAGTCAACTTTATCTGTGGTTTAACCCAGGGCCCGCAGTTATGCCATTATTAATCAGTTACAAATTTTCTCTCCTAATGTCATTTCAAAAAACCCAAAAATAAGCGCGCTTATCAGCCCCTGGAAGGCAGTCCAAATAAAAGTCAAAGGTGCTTTCAAGTTCCTACTGAGTATCTGTGGCTTTTTCTGAGCGCAAGCTGCGAATTCCTCTCACCAGAAACAGATTCAAGCTCTTCCAGTGCGTAGGCTAAGCCAGGCCAACAAAAGCCCCAGCAGCTTGCCAGCCGACAACTCAGCGCCATTGGCAGTTTGTATTTAGACGTGTTGCCAGCCACAACGTGAGCGCTTCAAAATGTAATAAAAAGCAACAATTGCACCTGATTAATAACAACCAACTTTATTTTAAACCAAAGAGAGTGAGACTAACAGGTGTGTGTGTGTGATGTGAGAGACAGAGAGAGGGAGAGAGAGTAAGAGTAAGAGTGAGAGCTTTATGTGTAGTTACAATCACAAATTTTGAGCCCACGACTTTTGTTCACAGCGTCGTCATTTGGTGCTCTTCTGTCGAATTGTTTTGATTGTGCGAACGCAAAGCAACAAACAAAAGTTGTCTAGCGGCATATTGTTGTCTTTGAGTGTGGTGTTAACTGAGTGGTAAACGTCTTAATGTAAAAGGTGAAAGTGAACAGAGAGACATAAACAAAGTTTTCTTAAATTGCATCGGTTTTTTGTTTGCGCGCGAGTTTTTTCGTTGTTTATTTACTTAACTTATTTATAGCTGCTAATTGTATTTAACCTTTAAGATTAAGTTTGAAGGTTAGCTATTGTTGCTTTCATTTTTTCCGTTTTGTGGTCTGAGCGAATCAAATTTAATTGTTATTGTTTATTTAATACCGAATGAATCACAGCAAAAAAAAGAACCAAGAGAACGTGTTTATTATGAATAAGTAAAAACACTTTAAAATGTATCATATAAAAATACTATAATATAAAATTCTAGGTCGAGTTTTTTCTAAACGTGCCTAATGTAATGTGTAATAAATATTAAATTGTGTATTTCAAAACAAATTCATTTAACACTCAGTTTAACTGCAACTTGCCGATAAAAACATCATTAAAAATGAGCGCGGTGGATGCCATCATCAGCTATAAACGCAGTCCCAACGAGGACTTCTACGGTCTGCTTCATTGCGATGAGACCTCATCGGTAAGACTGAAAGTTTAATTAAATCCAACAATTAGTTAAGTTCATAATGAGCTCTGAGCGGCAAGCACCAAATATTTGGCAACCGACTTTCCCATTAGACACAAGCAAACGTTAAAGTTTAGCCAAAATGTAATAAGGATTTAATTGAATTAGGTTCGAAAAATTTAGGCGCAAAGGCAATGAACCCATTTTCCCAGACTCAAACGCAGACAGATAAATATTAAGATATATAGTTAAATAAAATCAAATACTTTTGTCGACTTTGGTTTAAGCGTCGGGGTATTTACTTTGAGAATTAGTTTCAATTACGTTTTGTATTCGCAATTCAGAGATTGAGAGACTGAGAGACGTGCCACTTTGAAAGAATTGAAAGCATCTACTCAGGTTTTGCTCTCAATTGCAACTATTAAAGTGACTGCCAACTGGCAATTACGAGAAAATGCTTGCGGTAAGACATGTAAGCTCTAAGCTTTTTAATTAAGTCGAAACTTTCGGGTTAGCCCATTGGCGCACAACAGTTAAGTACATATATTCAAACGAATGTGTGACATGATTTAAGCCTGGGAATTAGTTTGTATTCCAACTTTATAAAGCATGCGGTCGCCAAATGTAAACAGACTGACAAGTGCTTGGACATTTGCATTTTCTCAGAGTATATGCTAAGTTAGAAGTCTTCTTGTGTTGACGCTGTTTACTTATACAAAAACCCTTTTAGCCACAATGTTGTTGGCTTTCCAGGTCATCTGGTAAAAATCTGTGGCCAGCTTAATAACATAAAAATAAAGCTCGCTTGGGGTTATCAAATTTTCTGGCTGAGAGCATTTCAATAACAACATTATGGGCACGCATACTCCTGTAAACACTCTTATAGACATAACCAGAAGCTAACCCACTGCTTGTCCGTTGCCTGGCCGCCTGCTTGCCTGACTTGGTTCTATAATCGAATTCATTGGCATGAAAAACGTTTAACGTTGCCGCAATTTTCTACCTGCAAACAATTTAATGTTGGCAATTTTTCAAGCTGTCGATTGCATCATGTTGAGCCATCTATTGAATTATGCACGAGCTTACACTATCCTTGCTGAGCATCCGTCTTGATGAGCGTGAAGATGTGGGCGACAATTGCTACAGGTTCCTTGTAAAATTTGTTCTCACTGAAACAAAGGTGTAAAATCCATTACTCTACTTGAGCTCGTGGGCAATCGCATAACAAATGTATGATGTTTCACAGAATGCGCAATATTCATTTTCCATTCTATTGAAATTTCGTTTCAAATTCAATTTGAACTGTCCGCAGGCCATATATCATTAAAATACCTGATCTAGAAAAATAATATTCAACAAATATTTTTGACTAGTTTGGCATGTTGGAAATTAAACTTCGACATCGATTATACGTACATATCAATTTTGGTCTCCTTAGACAAAAGAATTATATTCATAAAAGTTTCTCGTTCACTTTTAATTTGTTTTTTTTTTTTTTAATTACTCACGTAAATTAATCAAAATGACGTAGTTAGAGCAAAATATTCAATGTTTCAAAAGCACTTTTTCTTTATTTATTTAATTTATTAAAGTGCTCGCCATCAATTGCAAAAACGTTACAAAAATTCTCTTTGTAGAATTCAAACTTTTCCCATTTAATATTCAAAGTATTTTATTTTTGCTTGCCAAAGTCAATTTCTTGCAGCACGCCACTTTCAATTGTGTAGATTGCTTGCACTGTTTCGCAATTCGAAAATTAAACTGCAACAATTTAAACGCCTTTCGTCTTTATTGTTATGGCAGCAGCAGCATCTCAATCTATCAACTGTTTGTTCCGCAAATGAATTGAATTGTCTGCAACTAGCTCTCAAAGCTTTTGTTGCATCTATTCTCGGATGAGATGCGCTTGTCCATTGCGTCCAGTTAAACTTATGCTAGTCTTCTAATAGAAATTTGCATAGGTCAGGGCCACACATTCATATGAATGTACATTTGTGTATGAATGTGCTGAAAAAGAACGAGAAAAATCTGTGTAGTAGAATTGTGGACTCATTTGCATTTGCGTCTAATGACTCGGGGCATAATCAAATGGGAATACGCTATGTGCAGTTAATATCATGGCGATGCATTCTAATTGATCAACTTAATATAAATTGGTAAGATTTAATTGCATTATGCAATACAAGCCATTAATTGCAGCAGAGATGTTCTACAATTGAATTCTGTTTATTACACAGCTGTATAAATGACTCATTAAAATTAATGACATTAATTTTGTCCCAAGGGAGTTGTATTGATATTTTGAGCTACTTGAAAGAGGCTTTGCAATATATATTTGACTGTCACCCATTTTCTTTCCAGTGACACAGCCAGAGTTGTGTGTGTGTGTGTGTATTGTGTTCGATGTCAAATTCCAATGATTGTGGAATTGTAGAGACTCCCACACGCACGCACACACACAAAGAATTGCGCGCTGTTGGAAATGTATGCCAGAGATTCATTAGGTTAATTATAGGCATCTGTAGGTGTTGGGATTTTCTTGGAAAGACAGGTGTAGTGTCCTTGTCTTATGCGTCAATAGCATTTTAGTTTTGCGTTCTGCAGTCTGTTGCAGTCTGTGGCGTATGAGTAATATTAATTGCGTTGAAATTAATTACACGCCTGGCTGCCGTTGCCTGAACATGAACAGCAAATAAATCTTTTAATGGCAAACGGAGATGTTGGGCATGTTATTTATATATACTTCAAAAGCGTAGGTTTCATCCTTATCCTTATAATAAACAAAACAAATAAATAACTGACTGATTGACTGTTTGAAGGACTGTCGAAGTGCCTGAGCTGCAGTTGTGTATTGTGGCGGTTGTTGGCTTGTTTGGCATTCATTGTGCTCCGATTTATATTGTGCGCAAAAAGCCATTTTCATCAACAATTCTGAGAAAAAACCAGGCAAAATAAAGGTTTTTGTTTGAATATATATTGCGAGCCCCAGCTGCTGCGCCCGGCTGCCTTTCAATCAGGATAATGCGCTTTTGTCGTTCGTGTTGTGATGACAACTGTCAAGCTGCCTGCCCAGCCGCTTAACTTGGTCAACAACAGTAGGCTAGGCTGGTCTGCCTGGCAGCTGTATGCCGGTTAGGCGTTGTTGGCTGTCAGAGCAACTTGTTGCTGTCACTGCAGACATTTTGGCTTAATTAATTTCGCTTGTTCGCTCAGTGTTGACTCTAATGTCAGTTCTTAACGTGAACAGTTGTCAAGGACTACTAAGCAAGGCAACGTCAAAAGCTTGTCATCTTTTAGCACCTATCTTTTTTATGACAATTATAATTTGTTCTCTCGATTTTTAACAAATGATAATTTTTATTTGCTTCCAGTGTAATTTGTTAATATTAAGTGGTTTTCATTTTCACATAAATTATCCCGGTACACACATTTTCCCAGAAGCTCAATGCTTGCTTGTGGCCTTGCATGCTCCTGACAGCTTTACCTGTCGTGCGGTTACAATCGAGACCGCCTCTACTTCTTCTTTAAGATTATGTGACTTGTTCACTTTGCCAAAAAGATGTATGCGGTGGTGTATCGACATATCGCCATGTCTATCTTCGTATTCATCTTTATCAGCATCAAGCATAAAATTTTCAGGAAACACAACAACTTGATATTATGCTTTGTTGGAGTGGGAAAGGTTTTTTATTTTTAACATGAATGCCATAAAATACTTAGTTAATTTAGGACGAAAAGAGAATTTTGTATTACAATTTACTTAATTTGCGCCCATTTTCATTTTTTTACCTTCCACAGCCAGAGCAAATTCAGGCCGAATACAAGGCGCTAGCTTTGCAATACCATCCTGACAAGAACAACGGCGACAAGGATGCGGAGGCAAAGTTCCAGCAGCTAAAGGTAAGCAAAACAACGTCAATATCAACAACAACATGTGAGTCAAAATGAAAAGCCCAACAAAAAAGATAAACTTTCAGCTTGAGTTTGCATATTTAATAATGTCTACCAGGTGGGGTGTCTGTTGAGTAGGCTGCGTGGGCCTACCTTGCTTCTCCTTAGGGCAATCTGTTTAAGTTGAAAGCATCGACTCGGATTTGTTTGGCAGGGAGAACATGTTTTCATTTCAATGGTTAAAGGAGACGCTGATCTCCATGCATATTCTGTGCATATATAAGTTACACACTCAGTTGACGTAATTAGAAACTACACACTCCACTTACATGGGAAACATGCATAGGTCGTGCAACATGTTTGCCTGTCAGGCAGCTGAAACTTTAAAGCCAAATATAACAAAGCACCTTCACAGGCACAGACACACAAAATTCAATAGCTGCCACACTCATTTACACTCAACCTCAAATTGAATTTTGCACACAACAAAAAGCTTGCTACATCGCGAACACGTTACGAGCAGATAGCATAAATTACATATAAGGTAAAATTTGAAAAAAAAAGGATTATTGATTTTTTATCGTGTCAGGTCAACAAAAAAATGAAAAATAGAACTCATACGTATTTAAATAGGTTCATACACATGTATGTGTGTCTATTGTTAGTTGACATCAACTTTGCCAAACAGTTGCCGTTTGCACGTCCTTGTTCAAGTGCTGCTGCTCATTAGACTCCTGTCAGCTACCATGACAATAAAACTTGTGAGTGTTAGTCTGTGTGTGTGAGTAACGGTAACAGTAACGGCAACAAGTCGAGCGGAAGTCTTCTTCTCTGCATGAAAGTTGCGGTTTCAAAGCTCCATGTTGCCATTAAAAATATCCGCAATATAATTTGCAGCTAGAAAAGTTATCTGTTTGACAGAGAACATGTGTGTGGTTGGGTTAAGTTATACATATGTATGTGTGTGCTTTGGTCTTTCTCTAATGGTTGCCAGCAGCGTCAAAGTCATGAAACAAACGTTGTTGAGTGTCTATAAACCATTTCGAGTGGGAAAACAATACAATACAGGAATTTCTCAATTCCTTTTCTAGAACATAAGCATCAAATGTATCTTAATCCAAGTACATAAATGTACTTGAAAAGAGTTGGATTAAATATTACAGCTTATAATAATATTTGAGAAAAAAAGATTACTTTAAGGTGCCCGTAATCAATACAATTTGAAGAGCGATATGGAACTCAAGACCAGCTTTGAAATTAAGTAAATTTTCGCATAAATAAAAAAATAATTCTTGATGCTATTATGCAGAAAAGCATGTATACTATACGAAGCTATAATTGTTAGAACAGACAACTTTCCTGAAGGCTCAAATTAATTGAAGAGAAATAAGCCACCGAAGAGCTAGCGGAAAATAGAAAAAGTCTGGAAACGTTACTTGCTGACCCACATAGTCAATGAGTAGTGAAATAATTGATTATCATGTAAGAATCACAACAATAATGAAAGGCAAATAAAATTCCAACACAGTACAGCACAGGCTGTGTGTGTGTTTGCGAGTGAGTGTGATTAAGTGTGTATGTTTGTGGGCTTCAAATATCTGAGAAACGTGCCAGCAGGCGGCTTTGGTAGCAAACTTGTAGACGTCTAGTACAAAGTATGTGTGCTTGTGCGTTTTCTCGTATCATTCTCAGATACGCCATCAAAGCCACTTGAGCGTGTAAACTTATTTGCCCATTTGTGTGGATTCCTCTGTGTGCGTTAAAATCAGAGGGTTGCTAATAAGTGTGATACCGAAATTAATTATAATGCAAGCAAAGACCAAAACCATAGCCTGATTTAGAAGACGACTTTTTTGCTATTTGTTTTGTAGGTCAGTTAATTTGACTTCAGTCTGAAATCAATATGAATAAACATCTAATCATTTTCTGAGCATTTTTTTTTTCGTTGACTTGTTGCAGGAAGCCAAGGAGACACTGTGCGATCCGGAGAAGCGAGCTGTGTACGACAAGTGGCGCAACAGCGGCATTTCAATGAGCTACAAGCAGTGGTTGGGCATGAAGGAGCACGTCGGCCAGGTGAGAAGATACACAATTGCCGAGAAAGTGGATAAAGAGGTATGCGAGTCTGAGCCAGGATTACAACCAACCAGAGAAGTAAACTCCAATCCCCCCCAACAAACAAATAGAGAACCTAGAACTGAGCAACTGTGTGTTATTCGTGTACCGTTTGTTACAAATACTCTTTACCTTGTATCCATCAGCAGAGCGAGTTCTGTTAACTTCTACCCTTTAATTTTAGGTCTTGCAATAATTTCTGCTATGTATTATACCCGCTCTTACTTCATATTCAAAGTACTTAGTTAGATTTGAAACGTGCATTTTACTTTGTTTGTTTTTTTTTTCAACCAGCTAATGGAATTTGTAATCCGATGCGCGTACATTCGCATTGTAGAATTTTTAATGTGATTAATTGACGTGTTGAGTCTCGCGTTTTCTATGCTAATATCCATCGGAAATTCTACACACATCCATCAAAGTTGATGGTCTTGTTTGGCTAGGTCCTGTTTGGTGCAATTTTGATGAAGTTTCCTCTTGCCCATATATTTAGCTCGACTCTTATTGCAACACATATTGACCCTTAGTTGCAGTTAGGTTTTTGCGGTTGCAACCAATTTTCTACCAAACACACTTTATTGGGCAGAGTGGTTAGATTCTCGTTTGTACGCCTGCCCTATTTTGAGTTATGCAATTACAAATGGCAAACGGTACACACATGAATAGCCAAGAACCTTAAGCTCAAAGCAAAACCGAAATGTATTTTTAATTATGAAATTGCAACAAAACTTTGATTTAAACTCCCATTCTGATGCCTGATTTTGGTCGCCTGGGCACCTTCGATGTTTAAGTATTGTATGGTATTTTTGTGAATGCGCCTCTTCATCCAAAAGTGTGTTCTATCTAAGTGTACACCGAGCATGCAAACAAGGAGCTAGTGCATCTGACCTTCCATTTCGAGCACGAATATCAAATCTAAATTAATGTAAATACACATGCATTAGCTCTGACAGTAGTTGCGCTGGTGCAGTCGGCATTTAAATTAACGTCTAATTATTATCCAATCAATCAAAGTCCATGCATTGGGCCACACCCAAAACCAAGGATCGTATGCTACCGGAAGCCGGACCCGGAGCTCCGCCAGGTGCTCCCAGCACAAGCGGTGGCCTTACAGCTGCCTCCCCGAATCCAGCTCATCGACGGGCCTCGGAGGGTGGGGCTGCTTTGTACTACGGCAACCGCAAGGCCGAGTGGGGCACTGAGAATACCGATGTGGCTAATAAATTTCGTAATTACGAAATCTAAACGGCATTTCAACAATGCTGAAAAAATGAGTGAAGAGGAAGTGATGAGTATCGATGTTTTGAGATATAATCTGAGCTGGTGGTATAGTAAATTTTATGCATATTTATAGCTCCTCAAAAGGGCAATATATCTCGATGTGAGTTTCAACAAACAATTATTCCAATTTAAAAAACTTACAAACAAAATAAATATCAACAGAGCATTAAAATGCGAAAATACGCATATACAAAATATTAATCAAATTAACTTATATAAGTATTTAAAAAGAAGTTTACGTACAACACAGATAGAAATATATACATATATAAATATATTGATGTAAACTTAATGCGTTGCAAATTATATAAATGTTTATAGGTGTATAAAAGATATGACAAAAAAATGGTAATTAATTATTATTGAAGAAGAAACTGTAATTTCAATAAACATGAGGCTTAAAAGCGGCAAGAGTTTTAAGTTAAGTCAAAAATTCTACATTTAGAAGAAATTAGTCAAATTTTAAATGTGAATAAATGTCAAAGCGAACAAACATACATACAGGCACTAACTGTATAATGAATGTATGTATTTATATTTATCTACAACTATTTGTATATCGATGTACTATTTAACATGTGTGCCCCCCTATAAGACAATCCCTTTGGAAGTGTTTACCAGTGCACTAAAAACATAATAAAATAAAAATCAAATACAATTCAAGCTGAAACTAGCAGCAAAAACGCCCACCACAAAGAATATTGCATATGCTATGATGAAAAGTACAGCATGAAAAAAACCTACAAAAAAGCGAATTTAAAAACTTTTACACGAGTAAAACTGCATAGTCAAAAAACTAAAAAAAAAAATAAAACTTTCACTTGGTGTCCTTTAAAGTGCTAAACAACAATTTGCACACAAAACTAAAAACCTATACTATTTTATATATGAAAAACGCTAAGCCACTAAAAGGCTCTCACAAAAAAGTAGTTGAAAAAAGTATATGAAGAAAAAAAAAAAAAACAAGCACTACAAAAATAATATAAATGTTTTGATGAATTGTTGTTTTAATATCGATGTGTGATGCAATTATTAAATGCTTTACAAAAAATATCAAAACTAGAAGCGTAAATTAAAATTTGCCATCATAAGATAAATCTATAAATGTTTGTTTCAAATCATATTGAATTTACTCAAATACACACATATTATTACTGAAAGGATGCATACATATTTAAAAAAAAAAAAAAAAACAAAAACCAATTTATTCAAAAATCTAGCGAAAGTATTGTCAGTTTGTAACAGAAAAGAAGTCTTAAGAATAGAAACTTACAGCAGCATGCCAAGGGCAAGTAGTACATGTATGGTTCTTTTGGCCCACGTGGCGGATGAATTGAATGTAAGTCGAAGCTACTAGCTAGCAACTATGCAAAATACATATAAACGTTGAATTTTTTGAATGTATAAGTGTCAACAAACAAAAATAACAATAAAATCAACTATTTGAAGATGTTTCTTCAGCGCAAGAACCTTCAGGTATCCAAAGCAATATTTTGTATTTATTTGAAACCTTAAAACTAAACAGTAAGTAACGCTATATTTACAGCTTTATACTTTTATTTAGTTCTAACAATTGATTTAATGTGATTAGTGTGTCATCCCACAATTCACAGGGTCGGCGATCTGATTGCCCCACCTCACGTATCCAGCGGTTTAGTACTATTTATAATATTAATAGCGTTTGTTACAACGAGAACAGTATAACAGTTGTTTATAAAGGTCGCTACTTACCCCACTTGGAACCTACAATTATGGGACAGGCGCCGTGCAGGGTCCGCCAATCGCCCACACCTGAGGCATGCAGGTTATACCAAAATGCGGCTGAAATTAGCAAACGCTAAGTATGTTATTTATACATTTAATGGATCTGCACTAGAGGCGAACGCATGCCGAATGTGTCTTGAAATTACACCCAAATTACATGTTTATGTCAAGGTAAATGTGAACTGAACTCTAGTAAAGTGTCTACACATACCCGCATATTTCTTTGGCTTAAGTAATGTCTTCATATAGGGAAATGCGGTGTCACCCCCCTGTTCCACATCCGAGAGCTGTGCGTGTGTGAAGTAAGATAATAAATACATTAAAATAGCTTACTTGTCGCAGTAATTTCCAACTCAACTCACATAGAACAGGACGGTGGCAATGCGATTACCCATTTCAGGATTTCCGACTTGGTTGGTTTCAAACTGTGAAATTATTTGGAAACAATTAGTTGCCAATTTACGCCGATGAGTTTCATACAGTTCTTACAGTTTGTGAGCTGAACCAGTCCAAGTGCTGAGAATAGTGGCCACCAATGCCATAGTTGGCCAACTGATGGTCCTCTGAGTATACTAGAAATTTCAAACTAGATAATTCATGCATACAATTTAAGAAGGGCAACTTACAAATATTCAAATTGGTCATATCTGCCACACGTTGATCGATGGTGCGCAACACTTTGTGGCGTGAAGTTGGAATGAAAGTATGTTGACTGGTGCGGGCATTGGATACAACGGAGGCGTTCTGACCCATTACTTTGGCGCGATGAATATGATTTTCGGTAAGCTTGACTAGAGTATCAATTTCACTCTGATATATCACATCATGGTAGAGCACAAGCAATGGATCGTGATTCAGCTCCTCGACCTTAAGGGGTGCCAGCAGCAAAAAGGGATGCGTCTCATCCATATAACCACAGCGAAGCTTTCGCTCCTGTGATGGCATTGGTTTTATATGTCCATCACAGGTATGGCGATACAGATCAAATTCGGTTAGCGTGGACAAATTCTTGGGCAGGGGCTGATGCTCTTCAATTGGATTGGCCAGAGTAAGTTCATCCAATTGCGATTGTGCCTGGAGGAGGATTTCATACTGATGATGTTGCTGCCCATTGGTATCCTCTAGTCCTTTAAGTATCTGCAGAGTGCTATTAGCAGTCTGATTATCGTTTAGTTTATCCTTGACCTGCACCAGCTCTCTCAAAATTAATGGCAATAGTTTATTGCGATCAACGCTGGATAAACGATTAAGCGCCTCCAGCAGCCAGGCGTGTGCCAGATGCAAGTGCTCATCTCGCAGTGCCTGCTGGGCAACATCAAGGCAGATTTGGGCGTTCAGTTGAGTGCTGAGTGATGAAGTTAAAGTGAGGCAAACGATGTAAGTAGCAAATCAACATTGACTCACCCATGGGCAATGCCATCCAGTATACCAGCAGCCAGATGTTTAGTTGGCAGCCTGTAAATGAACTGCAAACGCAGCAATCCATCGATGGCACCCTCCAGTTCACGCGTTGGATTTGGTATGAGGTCTGGGTGCTGGCGCAAACGCTGCAGCCGCATCAGGGGTTCTGTAAGTGACAAGAGGCGTATACTTAATGTGATTCAGATATAAGTGGATTTGGGAACCCACTCTGGCCGATTGTGGTTGCCATGAGATTCGCAATTCGTTGCCAGTCCAGCGTCAGCCGTTTGCTCAACAAATATTTGTTCAACGGACTCTCAAAGTATGCCACGCCCCATTGCAGCGCCTCGTTACGCTCGCGCTCGAATTCATCCAGCCGCCTGTTATTGCAGATTGAGTTGCATCAAATTCAATTAATGCGTCGACCGACCCAATTTTTAACTCACGCTCGCAGGAAATCCAATTTACTTTCATTATCAGCAATGAATTTTTGCATGTGTCGCAACATTTTCTGCTCGCACTCAAATACATTTGACATCGCATGAATGGAGGAGTAGAACTCGGCATTGGCAAGACTCCAGATAAGGAATGGCCACAACGCTAAGATCAAAGCCTGTCTACTCTTAGCTCCCAGGAATATCATCTTTCGATCTGAACTCCGCACTTAGCAAAGACTCGCGGTTAACTGATTTTGGCAATTGACCCCGCACGTTGATGACTCGATCGATGGATGGCATATGCTCATTCTATATGTTACATAATTTCTTACGGCCCTTGTGCTAGTTCTAGCTGCTTTAAGCTAATTAAGAGAAAACCTGTTTCCATGTATGGTAAGCATGAAAAAAGCTTTGGGTTCAATGTGCCACCAAACTGGTTCTTGTATCTAAGCATTATACTATAATGATTATAGACAAGAAGCAACGTTTGTTATCCAACACAAGAGTGTTTTTTTTTTGGTACATGAACCATATCAATTCCTTTCAAATGAGTTTAACAAGGAAATACCATTTGGCACATAATATTTGAAGTCCTTTTTTATTTTACAATAAAACCACAACTTTAAATCAAATTATATCATATCAATGTTAATGTATGTATCTTAGTTTTGTTAGCAATACATGGAAGGTTAATCTATACTGAATTGACCGAATTGTTTTGTGGTATTCTTTCTACCATTTCTTTTACCAATTTGAGAACTTAAAATAACACACAACTGTTTACATATTTGCTAAGCTGTAGAAGTACTCTAAAAAATACCTGTATCTACCTCCCTCTACTTTTAGGCATGAAAATCAAGCAGTAGCAATTAAAAAGTACTGTAGCTAGCATGTTTCGTTTGAGTGCGGTTCTGTTTTCATTTTGTTTGATTTGTGAAGGATTGGGCAGTGTTTTTTCTGAATATCCTGATGTCCATGATGGAATGCAGAGTTTGCTCAATCTGGAGTCTACCTATATAAATCATTTGGAATTATATTTAGACAAGGCTCTGCAGGAACAACAAGATATTGGCAGGTAGATGAAAATGTGTAGTTAAATTGCCAACAAAAACCCCTAATATATTTCTGTATCAGATTTCTGGCGCAAGTTAATAAGCAACATAAGGTTATGAAAGAACCTGATCAATACTTT
This sequence comes from Scaptomyza graminum, assembly GCA_018901835.1. Classification (NCBI taxonomy): domain Eukaryota; kingdom Metazoa; phylum Arthropoda; class Insecta; order Diptera; family Drosophilidae; genus Scaptomyza; species Scaptomyza graminum. The sequence continues at coordinate 5,983,936 of JAEIFL010000303.1, forward strand.
AGTAATCCACTAAATGCCTTAACAACTATTAATCGTTTTGTGAACAATTGGAAGTATGAGGTCCTAGAGGTTATCTTAAGCGACCAAACTTTAAAACAGTACAATCAAAAGTTAAACGATGAGTTGGACAGTAGCAATCTTGCGAAACCAACGAGCAGTAATCTGTTAGACGCCGCTGAAGATGTTTTGGAAATGCAGGAGATTAATGATCGGGCTACATCAGAATTGGTGAATGAAGCTATATTTGAATATGAGGATACCGGAGAGAATGTAACACTCAGTGCTAGTGATTGCTTTGTCATCGGACGTAGTCTCTATGAACGGCATCATTATAACTACGCCAGCGAGTGGCTACAACAAGCGCACAAACTTGCAAACAATGATGCAGAAACATTTTCCCGTATAGACAAAGTGCACTTACTAGAGCACTTGTCACTGGCGCTCCAAAAACAAGGAAGCCACAAACTGGCGTACAAACTAAACAATGAAATTCTCAAATCTCAACCCACTCATGAAGCAGCTCTCAAGAATAAAATTGTTTTAGAGAATACACTAGCTTTAGAACGCATTAAACTTTCAAACCTTTTTGAATATTAATACAAAACAACATTTTCCTTAACCATTTTGTGTGTGAATGATTATAATATGTTCCATTTCCCTAATAAATCTATACAACTTAACATTTACTACCTGTAGAGAATGATTGCTGAATCAACAATTTTCCTTTTGCCTTACTCCAACAAGTTGTTGTGACTTAGTTTATTTACTCAATCATGGCCGTATCAGATAGTTTGTTTGTGCAACCCTTTGGCCAAATTGAATGGCAGTTGTTTTCAGTAGTTGTTGAATGCTCCTGTGGGCTTCAACGCAATGCTGTGCTTGGGCAATAAACAGAACATGATGTATTTAGAAAAGCCACTTGCGACAAGGACGCAGTTGCTGGGCAACTGAACAAGATATTTATTGTTAGTTGTCTATTATTGTTATCTGCTATTGCTTTTTCATATAGCATATCTGAGATGTAAGCCAAACGTTGAAAATAAATGTTCGATGTTTAAGTTGTCTTATTGGTAAGTATATTTTTTTGAGCTGCTATTTCAGAAAAACGCAACAAAAGAGTCAACTGTTTAAATGTTTATTTAGCTACTTTGTTTTTGTCGTAGACTTTTGAACTACTTAAAGTAGGTTTCTCATTGTTCCAAATAAACGTTCAAGTTCTGTGACGGAATCAAGGAACTCATAAAACTCATATAACTTGAAGTTTCAGAGAATTTTGTAAAGTGGAAATACTTAGCAGACGGCCAAGTGACTTAAGTGGCATTATATATCAGCTTATGGACTTCAGAGAACTAAGAGCACAGAAAATGGTAAGTTATCATATTAGATTATAACACTTAAAGTTGCACCTGAACTTAATTTGAAAATATTCAGTTGAAGTAAGCTCAATACAAAGGAGCTATTAACCAAAGGCGTTGTTTTGATTGAACACTTAAACTGTTCTTTAACTTGCCGTGTTTACTTAGAACGGCTGGTGGGTAACTTATTAAATTCATTGATATTTAATACTTCTCCCAAGTACAAGTAAAACATAAAGATAAAAAAGTTTAAAATGATAAAATGGCAACTCCACGTTCTCAATAAGCAAACCAAGATTCACAGTTTCAGTTAAGCTACAGCAGCCAAGCCGTTTGGTCAGACGTTCTAGCATAACATGTTCTAGAAGCAGCTATAATGTTGTAATAAAAGAACAATAGGTATAGAGAAAAGCTCGAAGAGAACTTGAGTCGCGAACAAAACCAACTTCGAAACAGCCATTGACCCAAACAATAAAAAATAAAAAACAGCAAGCAAGAAACTGCGGGCAATTATGCAAATTCGAAAAGCTATTCGATTGTTGTGGCTACTTTGGCTAGCTTTGATGTGGCCAATTTCTGTGAATGGCAGCACTGAGGAGCATTTGCAGGAGCTACTGACCACTGAAACCTCGCTCATCGATGCGCTACGTGATTACATTGATGCACTTGATGAGCAACTTGAGCTTATCAAAAGCGAGACAGCAGCCATTGAGCAAATACATTTAAAGGTGGGCGATCAGGTGGCGGAGCACATGGCCAATCCCCTTAATGTGCTAACCATACTGAAGCGTTATCAAAGTGATTGGCCATTGCTTGAACAGCTGGCGAATGCAACGCACAGCCTGTCAAAAAATCTGCCAGACTTTGAACTGGAATTGCAGCTGCCCAGTGAAGAGGATTATGAAGCAGCACTGCTCAATTTGTTGCGACTGCAATCCGTATACGACTTGAAGCCAGCCACCCTCTCCCTGGGCATCGTTCATGGGCTAAAGCTGGGGTAAGTATTCCTAAGTTCAAATGCAAACAATTCGCAATTGTAAATTCACTTTCATTTATCACAGCTCAGCTATGTCTTGGAGCGACTGTCTGGAAATGGCACGTAAGTCGGATCGAAATGGAGACTACGCAGTTGCAAAGTACTGGCTGGACACAGCGTTGGGAAAGCTGCCAGCTGGCAATAATGCCACGACCTTGTTCAGCGAGCAGGAACTCGGCAAAGTCCAAATACTTGAAGCATCTCTCAATATGGATTACCGAGCAGGTGCGTCCCTACACGAAATTCATAAAATTTTTTTATATTTGTTAAAATTCCGCAACAACAGGTGAATTTTTAAGTGCACTCACAACGGCCAAAGAGCTGCTCCTGTTGCATCCCACCAACCAAAAAGTGCATAAAAAGATGGCTAAGATTGAACAAGCTTTAAACGGAAGTCAGAAGAAACTCCTGCCACGCAGAAGGACAAAGCCAAAGGTAAATGCAAAATATGCATATTTTGTGCAACAAGCATGCAAAAATACGAATAAGAAACACTTACAAATGCTTAAGTTAAGTATTATTGAATGTGATAACCATACCATTTGTGCATTGAATATATATTTAAAAGTTGTGTTGAGTGTATAAAAAAAATTTTTTATCCTTCCTGTCTGTGATGCTAAGGTTTATGTCTGTGTATCACCTACATAAAATTTCTTAAGGGCCTAATCAACTAGAAGATATCTTTTGATTGACTTTTTGTTGCTCATTTTTTATTTCAAATATTTTTATAAAACTTCCAGATGAAAAAATCCGTTGAGAGTCAGTTTGTGAATGAGCTCTGTCGTGCCTCCACTCAACAGCCAACAACAGGAAGTCGGTTTATGGAGTGCCACCAAGATAACTCAAATCTACGCATGCTACGCTTGGAGCAGTTAAGTGAAGATCCTCGAATAATGCTGTATCATGACGCACTTAGCTACCGGCAGATGGAACAGCTAATTAGTATGCTGGATGACGAGCTGCAAGTACAGCCATCGAAAGAAGCCCCTTTCGAGACAATGAAATTAACGAAGTTGGCACAGAAAAGGATGCGTGGCATCCACTATCAACTGGGTCTTAAGTGCGTTAAGCCAGAACAGTGGCAAGCACGTCGCTATAGTCACGAGCACGTGACATCTCCAGAGGAGACATCAACCACAACGGAGCATGTGGCACGTTCGCTGCTCAATGTGCGTAATTTTTATGAGATGATTATTTAATGTGTTACTAATTGCTCTATTACCATGTTGCTCTCATCTTTTTTCTTCAGCTGCAAGAGGCCAAACTAGGTGGAGCTGTTGTCTTTCCCCAGTTGGAGCTAAGCGTGAATGTCCCAAGGGGTTCGCTGCTACATTGGAGCACTCGCAGTGTTGACGAGTATCCGGCTAACTCGAGGATGGATTATCGCAGTCGCCAGCTAGTCTGTCCAGTTCTGCTGGGCCACCAGTTGTGTAAGTTGAAACGTCACTTCATCTGGTTTGTATTATTGATTTGTTGTTTTTTTTTTACAGCTGTTTGGACAACGCTCAGTTAAAACCTGTCAAAAGTCTCGATGTCAAAATGAATCGCAATGCAGCGTTTAATAGGCCTTTAAATCTTGCGTTAATTGGCGCAAAGAAAAATAATTGAAAAATGCCAAAACAAACTGAAATGTTGACGTTTTATTGATTTTTAGTAGGACGTTTATTCGACATGCTCATTTCGTGGGCGTTGCCTGTCTACTAATTAAAGACCAAACAAATTTAAATATTTATGCATCACAGCAACTTATAATTAGCATTCGAGCCGAGTGTTGTTGGTCGGCTCTTTTGGCCCAAACACCTTTTAGCTGGAAATACATTGTTTAAGCAATTATTAAAAAGTCGTTAAACCAATGCAAATATGTCAAGATGAATTTTTAACCATATATATACTGCATATGCCAATTTAATCAAAAAATAGCACTCGTAATGCAATTTACTTGTTCATTAATTAAGATAATAAAACATCTTAAAAGCACAAACAACTCATAAGGGTTTGTAGTGGATATACAAAGCCCTAAAAATTAATTAATTTAAATTTATATTTATATTGTGTAAAGTTACCATTAAGCTGAAACAGAGTAGTTCTTTAGATTAATCAATAAAAACCGATTTTGAGCGTAACGCAAAAAAAGCAAGGTATTGTCACGTTTTATGGCAATTAAATTGCCATAACGTTTTTCAACACTATTACTGCATTTATAAATATCAAACAACGCGTTCTTAATTAGTCAGAATTAATAAGCCATCGAAAAAGGCAACGGGTGAAGAGAGAGAGAGAGAGAAAACTAGAACTTGGGGCTGGTCCACGCCGAAAACGAGATAATGATAAGCATCATCTAAATCAGCTTTGGCAAAGCCATAAAACATGCTTAATAGCCACAAACTCGTATGCTTTTCAATGGAGTGGCTTTAAACCGATTCTTTATAATCATCTAGACATAGACATCGACAGAAACAAACATCAATTGGCTATGCAAATAGTTGTTGTAGTTTGTAGTTAGCACCTGGTATATCGCTGATATCCGAAAATTCAAATCGCGTACGCCAAAATGTCTGTCATCACTGGTTTAATTTACCGATCTCTTGGGCGGGATTTTCGATCGGAGCTCTGGCTACGCCATCAGTTCATTGTGAGACGTGAGGCACTGCAGACGCCTAATAATATTAGTTTTTAGCTGGGTTGTCCCATCTCCATACATATTGTTTATACCTACAAGATGCGAGTAAACACTCGACTGCTGACATTGTTTGTGCTGGCCAGCCTTGGATGTTGCTGCCAGGCAACGGATTATTTCTCATCCATCACTGGACTCGAACAGTTACTGCACACGGAGCTCACTCTGATGAGTGATTTGAGTTCACAGTTGGATGCAACAAGAAACGCATTACAACAGTTAGAAAGGTGAGAAAATGGGAGTGTGAAAGGTGATAAGAATTTCGTACATAAGATACTTTAATCAAATTAAGTGAATTACTCAAAACGACTTCAAGCTGTAAGAACTTGCCTCTTAACTCAACTCAACAGAATATACTTTCTTTTCATTAAAGAGTACGAAAAACTTGTGTTCTTATGGCAGAATTTTTTAGGCCCAACTTGGACTTTTAAAAACAATTGCCATGCTTTAAGAGTTTCACATTTAGCCTTTCGATTTCGTTCGCAGTTTATGCGAATGGGTTTAAAAATAGTTTTGGCTTTAGAATCATGTAGAAATACAAATAAATTTGAATTAATTAAGACCAGCTGTCTCAGCGTTTGCTGTTCTTACGTGTTAATGCCGACAAAACGCTTACAAACTGGTAGCTACTGATTTATGATAAGAGTTTGAAACTCGTCTAAGCCGAAAATCCGCAACCTGATTCGCAGAGAACTGTCAGCTATAAAGGTGGAGCATGCATTGGCAGCCAGAGGTTTGGAGAACTATCTTACCAATCCGGTCAATGTTTATCGTCTAATGAAGCGCCTACACACGGACTGGCATCAATTGGAGAATCGAGTTCAGCAAATCAGCACACAAATTCGTAGGTATCCAATTAAACTTTAAGTTGATGAGGTAACATTTAATTGACATTAAATATTGCAGAATTTAATATAACACAACATTATGGATTGAACTTTCCCAGTCAGGAGGATGTGGATGGCGCCGCATTGGCATTGGTTCGACTGCAGAGTACCTATAAATTGGATGTGGCTCAAGTAGCTGCCGGTATACTCAATGGCATTAAATACGGGTAAGGGAGGTGGGAAAGGGTGGCAGGGTAGCAAGTGTAGCCCAAATAAGCAATAACCAGTCGGGCTTAAAATACACGAGTACTAACAAACACATATTAACCTCACACTTAAAAAAACATATAGCCAGGAGTGGATTAACTCTGTTGGACTTGTTAATTTAAGTCAAATGATTGCGTTGCCAATCTGTTACATAATTACAGCACTGGAAAATTTTGTGCTAACTTTATTTGGATTAAAATATTGACGCCCCTTTCTAAACCGCTCCTGGTTGTAGTTATGTGTTATGTCGTGAGCCAACCTGAGCGCCAATCATATTCATTTCGATTTTTGTGCTACCTTTTATTTTTAGCACGGACATGAGCTGGCAAGATTGCTTTGTGCTGGGCCAACAACTTTTTGAAATGGAGGACTACAACAACACGAAAGTATGGCTGCGCGAGTCCATGGAACGACTGAGGCGCCACCAGCAACCGCAGCACCACTACCAAATCACCCCAGAGCCAGCTATACTCAATAGCATGGAGACGGTGGCCAAGAGTTTATTCCAAATGGGTGAGCAGCACTGCCAAATGGCAAACAGGCTAACTTTATGTACATATTTCATCGAGCAACTTTTAGGCGACTTCGACACGGCATATGAGCTAAGCCAGCGTGTGCTCGAGCTGGATCCATCGCGCATACGGAATTGGCATCTGGGTGACAAGGGTGGCAATATGTTGCATGGTGGGACTGAAAATGCAGCAGAGGCAAGGCATACAGACAATGATGGTTACAAAGTGAGCATTTTGTCATCTTTTGTTTTAGTTTGTGTGTGACTAAGCTTAGACTTAATTTCTACAGCTAAGCCAGGAGTTTGCCCACTATGAGAAGGTATGCCGTGGGGAGGTCATTCCCTCTGCTGCACAACAACGTCAACTGCGTTGCCGCTATGAACGCGGACAGCACGCTTATCGGTTGCTGGCACCGCTTAAGCTAGAGGAACACAGTCTTGACCCATTTGTGGTCACCTTTCACGACATGCTAAGCCCCCATAAAATCACAAAGTTGCAACAAATGGCTGTGCCACATATGCAGCGCTCCACGGTGAATCCGTTGCCCGGCGAAAAGCGCAAAAAGTCCGCCTTTCGTGTTAGTAAAAACGCGTGGCTAGAATACAGCACTCATCCGATGATGGGGCAAATGTTGCGTGATGTGAGCGATGCCACCGGCCTGGATATGACCTACTGCGAGCAACTGCAGGTGGCTAATTACGGTGTTGGTGGGCACTATGAGCCGCACTGGGACTTCTTTCTGGATTCGCGACACTACCCTGCCGAGGAGGGCAATCGCATCGCCACAGCCATTTATTATGTAAGTTTACATTATCATAATTTAAATTTGAACAACCTGGCACTAAAATTTCTTGTCGCTTCAGCTATCAGATGTGGAGCAGGGTGGTGCAACGGCTTTTCCCTTCCTAAACTTTGCTGTGAAGCCGCAGCTAGGCAACATATTGTTTTGGTACAATTTGCATCGCTCGTCGGACATGGATTTTCGCACCAAACACGCGGGCTGCCCAGTGCTTAAGGGTAGCAAGTGGAGTGAGTATTTGCTGACAGCAATATAAACTCATAGTTTCTAAGTATAATTATGGAAAGTTTGAGCTGCATGCGAGTTGTTTTGCCTTTCATGTTATTCATATTTCACTTATTTTGTAATGGAAAGCTTAGGGCGTATAAAGTTTACTCATGCATTTTGTTATGAGTATATTTTTGTTGAGTATTAACGTTTAAGCTAATTATGCTAAATTACAAATTTTTATCAAGCTTAATTGTGATACCAAGATAATTTTTTTAAATTCATCTTTGGATATATAGTTAGCCTTACTAGTATCAATTGCTTTTCTTAATAATTTGAAAAATCTTCATATTTTTATTTACAGTTGCCAACATTTGGATACATGAGGCTACACAGACATTTGTCCGCCCTTGTGATGTTATTCGGGATAATGAAGTTTCCTTTGGTTATGATATAATTAAATAAATCTTTTGTTGATAACTAAGCGCCCTAGGGTTCTGTTTTGTCTTTAACAAAGTCTTTACAGGGTTAACACAGTAAAAAAAGCTCACTCGGAGTGCTTTTTGTGCTATGAAGTTCACTCAAAACAAACCGCGAATCGACGATGCTTAAAAGTTAAGCTTGCCGGTTATTTGCATAAACAAGTTCACGGGCAAAGTTTTAGCCGGTTCTCATTTGCATGTTAGCGATATGGAATGACAAAAGGACGACTCTCAACCAACTGGCAATTGAAAGTAATTAGCAGAAAGAAGAGTTGTGGGCTCATCGGGAAGTCACTAAGATGATCTATTTGATTGCGGCTTATAATTAAAACAGCAATTGTTAATTGCTTGGAGCTTATGTAAAGTGATTGCTGAACATTTTTAGGTTTATTGAACTCATCATCATGATTACCTAGTTTCTTGATCCATTCAAGCCTGTCGGTGAGCCTCGGGGGCAGTTCTTTGACCACAGAAAAAATTCTTGGCTTGATTGGACGTCGTGCTAAAGCTTAGCAGCCACCAATGTATCGAGCTTTTTCTAGACTTACCATTTGTGAAGACAGCTTGTTATTTTGTGATCAGCTCGAAGCCGAACAGTTCTTAACGAAACGCCGTGAAGTGTGCACGAGTTCCGAGACTCAAGACGTAAACGTTTGAATTCTGCACTGTCAGGATCGATAGTAATGAAGTTTCCTATCGCAATAAATATTTTCGTATTAGGACTACAAATTCTTATAGGCAATGCGGAATATTTTAGTTCGACCAGCGGCCTAGAGGAGCTTCTACACACGGAGGTTATACTGTTGGCAGAACTGCAGAATTATGTTAACCAAATTATTGAGCATGCTGAGATATTACAGGGGTAAGACTGGCTAATTTTGTATATCTTTGTATTTGTTTTTTTTTTATAATCTTATCAATAAAATCAGCAGGGCAAGCAGTGGAATATTATGTAATGGGATGTTTTCCAATTCAGAGTTCTATGACCCGCAAGAATATGGTTATATTATTCAATCAAATTTGCATTTTGATTGGTCCAAGAACTGATTTTATTGTCGGCTTAACTGAATTTAAATTTCACAATACAATTTCTTCAGTGATGCGACCAGCTATCAAGTTTTTTTTTAAACAAAATTCGCCTGTTACTTGCTTATGACCTTATGAATACTTAAAAATTAATAAACAAAATGTATTGCACCCACGCGCCTTAAATTAAAACACAGCCTCCGCAAATTGTTTGTCTTAGTATTTGTAATCTTGTTCGTTCGACACTCGTCAAAACAAACGTTTGATCATCTTTTGAACGGCCTGTTGTTTTTGCTTTTCTTTGTAACCTCAGTGTAATCTGAAAGTTACTTTGAGTTTAAAATGTGTTGCCTTTGGCAATTTTGTTTTTATTCTATTTCTTTTAATTACATTTCATTTTCGCATTCCCACTTAACCGGTTCAAATAAGGTGTCTTAAGTGTTCGTCTGGCCTTAGGGTAAGAATTACAAATAACTTAGATGTACTACTGTGTACATTTGTATATAAATTAGTCTTGGGTGTTATTTATCTAACACGTAATAACAGTTTTTTTTTAACATTTAATGCCTGAAAACATTAATTGTTTAAATGTGTTTTATTCCGTTTATGAGCTGCTAATTTTTTAATCTCTAGCCATAAACCTTATCTATTAAACTTTATTCGGCAGTTTTTTGATGTTCTAACTTTGCTATCTAACACCATCCATTTCATTTCAGTAATGTCATTGCGTCTTCTGAGTTTTGTTAAGATAATTGCTTTTGGCATTTGTCATCTGATTATCATCCTTTTCTATACATTAATTTGTATGAAATGTATTACCGAATCCCAATGCTTTTGCTTACTTGTTGTATTTCGAAAACCGGCTTCGCAATATAATAATAAGTACATAAGAAGCACCGTTAAGAAATTTTAAATAATATACAAAATATAAAGCTTATAGCAATTAAAATTTTAATTTATTTCGTGCGCGACGGAAACATGTTTCATAAAGTTTCGTTTACATTTGTAGAACACAAACCACAAAATAGAGCATCGACCAAACGTACGTTATTAATGGCTGTGGGGCGCTAAGAACGAACGAGTGCTACTTACTAATGAATAGCTCGATATAAATCGGCAACCAGCTCGATGCGGCGTTAGCCATTTAAAGTTGTGGTGACATTAAATTCCCCGATAAGCAATGGAAAAATATGTGTGCAAAAAAGACAAGCGTAAAAAACAATTAATTATTTATTTAAAGCATGCGTTAAAGTTGCTATCTTTGCAGCAGGTATTCTCATTTGACAAAAAGGTCGAACAAAAATTGTAAATTAATATTTAAGCATCCCTAATTGGAACAAGCAAAATAATCATAAATCATAATATGTCTAAATCACTTTTTGTTTGATATTGATAACCAAGTTGGCCTTTTTTAAATTTATGCAAAATTACAAAAAAGAGAGTGTCAAATATAATAAGCATAATACATAAACATTAAAAAGGTGTGAGTTAAAATTTGTTTACTTGTTTTCTCAGTCGATTTTGATAGAGTATTTAAGTATAGTTACGCCATGTATATCTAAATTCTAGCAGTTTTAATAAGGTGTATTTTTAAGTTTTGATAAATTGCACTTTGACACAGTATTAAAGTGCTTATAAATTAGTCTTCACGCACAACCACAGTAATAATATGACACTCAACCTAACGAACGTTTATATTATGCAAATTTTTGAGATTATGCAAATGCAAGAATATGAAACAATTTAAAACACTGATTAATGTTAAGCAAACAACGCTATGGAATTTTTTCAATTTAATTTTCCTTTCACGATTTTGTTGTTGTTTGTTTACAGTGAAATTGATGTGATTAAAGCGGAGCATCTGAGCGCCGTTGATAACATTGAGGGCTACCTCAACAATCCGGTGAATGCGTTTCGATTGATAAAGCGCCTGCACAGCGACTGGGAGACCTTCGAGAGCAGCGTGGAGAACGATGCAAGCCGCACAAGTTGGTATCAGGTTTTGTCATCACTCATGTGGTGTGCTCGCTTGCTGTCCCAGCAAGAATGTTATCTTTATCATCATCATCATCTGACTAACCCGCTTTGTATTTGCACTTGCCTGCGCACACAATAGACTACCTCGAGGCAATGGCCAGCCACCGAGCGAACTTGAGCCGACCCACGCCGGAGGACTTTGTGGGCACGGCGTTGGCAATGACGCGATTGCAGCAGACCTATCAACTGGACGTGGGTGAGCTGGCTAGCGGAATGCTGAACGGTGTCAAATACGGGTGAGTGACGCAGGCGTCGCAAGTGGCAATCACAAATCAAACTCGACAGCTCATTGTTACTGTCGCTGTTGCTGTTGATGTTGTTGTTGCAGGGCGGCAATGTCGTGGCAAGATTGCTTTGTCCTTGGCCAGCATCTATACCAAATGCGAGACTTTAACAACACAGTGCCCTGGCTGGAGCAATCGATGCAGCTGCTGGCACAGCAGAGCTATAGCAAAGAGTCTGTCTCATTGGATTTCATGGAAGCGGTGATGGGGTACCACGAATCGATGGGTGACTATCAGAATGCTCTGCATCTGGTAAATCATGTGCTAACCGTGCAGCCGGAGCAACGACTCCATCTGCTAGAGACGCGCAGCCATCTCGAGCAGCTTATTTCGGATGGCGTCAAGCGAGGTTTAATGCACGAGGTTGCCCGCAGTCCGGGTGACTATCACATAAGCCGAGAGTATATCACCTACCAGCAAGTTTGTCGGGAGGAACTAAAACCAAGCCCGGCATCACAACGAAAACTTCGCTGCCGCCTCCATATTGGCATGAATCAAGAATTCACCTATCAGCCGTACAAGCTGGAGGAACTGCAACTGGATCCCTACATCGTTCAGGTGCATAATGTTATAAGCGCTAGGGAAACCATTGAGCTGCAGAAAATGGCTCGTCCGGAGCTGCAGCGTTCAAAGGTTTATAATCTTGGTGGCAACGAGCACATCTCCGCCAACTTTCGCACCAGCCAGGGCACAAGCTTTGAGTACGACCAGCATCCGATTATGCAGAAGATGAGAAGGCACGTAGAGCAAATATCCGGCTTGGATATGCGTTCTGCGGAACCGTTGCAAATAGCCAATTATGGCATCGGCGGACACTATGAACCACATATGGACAGTTTTCCTGAGAATCATGACTACGGATTTAATTTGTATAAATCAACCAATCGTATTGCCACTGCCATATATTATGTAAGTGTGTGTGTGTGCCTTTAAAGGAAATAATTAAACTTAATATATTTATTAAATCTTTGTCTCACCTCTTAGTTATCTAACGTAGAAGCGGGTGGTGGCACAGCCTTCCCATATCTACCATTGCTTGTCACACCTGAACGGGGCAGTCTGCTCTTCTGGTACAATCTCCATCGATCCGGTGATGCGGACTATCGCACCAAACATGCTGCCTGCCCAGTGCTGCTGGGCAGCAAGTGGAGTGAGTAGAGTGTTTTTTAAAGAAAAGCTTATACATTTTCATGATACTATCTGTCTTTGCAGTTGCCAATGTGTGGATACATTTGATCAATCAGGATAACATTCGACCCTGCGACCTTAAACGTGATCATCATATCTCTTTGTCCTTCAAAGACAACCAGTAACAAGCATTTATTTAGAAAACAATTTTATTCTCTTGCCATTTGTGATAAATATAAATTGATAACTTAATTAGAACAACACAATTATTTGCTTGCTCACAAATCATCGCAATTTCACTCATTTTTATTAAGTGTGCAAGGTCGTCGGAACTCCTGATAGTCCGAATGAACCCATATGTTGCCAACTAATTGAAATAAAAAAAAATAATTTCTTAACATGCTTTGAAGCAGATCTCTCTTTATACTTACTACGCTTGGTGCCCTCAAGAACGGGACAGCCGGCATGCAGAGTTCGAACATCGAATTCTAGAGATTTATGTAGATTGTGCCACAATACCATTGCTCCCTTGACGGGCGGAACAAATACGTTCAGAGTAGGAAATACAGTATAGCCACCCTGTGGTACATCCGTGAGCTAGAAATATGTCTGACAATGAATAAAGCTCATGACATGTTACAGTTATATAAAACATACATAAATCATATTTGTAGCAATGCGATTGCCGGTTTTAATGACCAATGGTGTCGATTCATCTAAATAATCGTGATGTGTAATGTAATGCCCGCCAATACCATAGTTGGCTACCTGCATTAGCTCGGTATTAGACATATCAAAGCCGTTAATTGATCCAACTAACTTGCTCACGGTTTGCATGATGAGGCTGCTGTAGTCGAGCCAAACTTGTTGGCTTACCCTTATTTCAGAGATCGTGTTGTTTCCTGTGCCTGAGCGAAATTTTTCATGTTCATTGGACTTCTCTATTACGGCAGATATCTGCTTATCGTTGAGCAGATCATAGTATATGTCTATATCCGGATCAAGATGTACCTGCTCCACTTTAAGTGGCGACAGCTTGAAGTAAGCATGTCGCTTGGAATCCAGATAGCACTGAAGAGAACTTTGAGATTTATTAATCTCAGGCACTCGCTTGCCCTGACACAGTAGCGTAAAGTTGACAAACGTAGGAGTCTCATCAACTTTCTGGGGGCACTTGGGCATACGTTGGTCCAGATAGGCCTGGACATGCTGCGCGGGATGTGCTGGGTCAAAGGCCAGAAGCTGTTCTAGTGTTTCCTGTGCCATTTCCTTTTCGCCCAACTCAATGTAAGTCAGCACCAAATATTCATATACGTCAGTGGTCAATTTAGGCTCATTTTCCCCTTCGACATCATTAAGCAAATTAGCTGTCACCACCAACCATTCCAGCGCACTGCTGTACGCTGCCATTTGAAACAGTTGTACACCAACTTCGTAGCAATCCCGCAAGGGCATTGCATTGCCTATATAGAAGTCGTTGAGATAACCACCTGCCAAATCACTGGCAGTTAAATTATACACCAGCTGCAGTCGCAGTAAACCCCTGACGGCACCTTGTAGATCCTCTTGTTCTGGCAAGACTTTGGCCAAGGACATTATTTCCACCGTTTTGCGATAGTCTGTTTTTGCTTGATTTGAAGCTAGCTGCTCGTTGAGATCATTCCAGTCAACAACAAGACGCTTGGTTAGCCTAAAGGCTAGCAGCGGTTGTTCCATCAACCCCTCATTATGGTCCTCTAGCTGGCTGGCAATATCATGCTCATGTTTAACACTTTCCACAAATCTGCCAACACAATCACTCGTCAATCAATTAATTTTAACTAGAACTTTAATACAATTTTCATACCTGACTAACAACTTGATCTGTTGCTGCTGCTTGTTCAAATATAGATGCGTGGCATCCACTAGCCGTTTTTCTACATCTCCCAACGACATCATGCTGTCGATGGATGAATAAAATTCACCGCTGACAAGGATATTTATCAAACCCGACAGCAGCAGGCACACACAAATGCAATTGCTTTTACCCAGCATTATAAAATGTGGCTTACTCAGAACCTGCTGTCCAACGAACTATCTGTTCGAATATGAACGCATTTTATTTGAAGCAGTAGCGCTGCGTGTGCTCTTTGTTTGCCTTTCTTTTGAGGGGCCCAGCTATGTATGAAACTGTCACGTATCCAGAAAAACAACTTCTAACGTTTAACAGTTGTGTCGTGTGGCTAAGCAAACAGTATACATATAGTTCTATTAGTACATATATTTCTTTCATCCAGCTCTTTTAAATGTTTTATTCTCTGTTTAAACAGCATACACTGAATTTTCATTACACTCAGAAGAAAACTTAGTACAAATATAATCATTTTCATAATTTATTAATTCCAAATTGCTTAACATGTGCACATGTTAAATCAAGAATTTCTATGAAATAATAAAATCAATATTTATTTATCATAGTTAATTTAAAGTGCCGACATATTAATATTGAATCACAAAACTACTGGATTCAAATTTCAGTCAAACTGAATATGAAATTTCTTAATTTAACATCTTGTGTACATTTAAATCAACGAATGTTATCGTACATTTTATTACACTTTCAATAATAATTGTTAATTATTAAAATTGCTAGAAATAGTTGAATTAAATATATTTCAACTTTAAATTTTCGGATTTTTTTTTTTTCTGAGTGTATACGTATCAAATGGACAAAGCTTGCTGGCTGTTGGGTTGTGCATGTATTGCAATAACTGGAATCCACCTACAAAGAATGCGGTATCCATGGTTGTTGCCACTAGCAATACGGGGCACACGGCTGCACTTTGCTGCCGCGTAAATTGAATTTGCTGCGAGCACTGCTGTAAAGTTCGCAGCACGCCACACGCGCTCTTTGGCAAGCCAGTGTTGAATTTTGCACGCGCAAGTGAACAACCAACAGACATAGATACATTAGAAGCATACAGCACACGCATACTTACATAAGTACCTTGTTAATGGTAAACAATTTAACCAGCTTAACAAAGTAATGCAATGCAAACACTGCAGAACATCAGTTCTATTAGATTTTCTGTACGATTTAAGTAGCTTACACTTCCACCAACAGTCACTGCATCTAGTCAGAACGAAGCAAAATAATTTAAAAACAAAATTAAACGAATTCGTAGTCTTTTTTTTTTTTGCATCATTTGTTCATTTTAATAGAAATATTACTACAAGAGATTATTACTAGTATATTGTACAAAAGTTCATTAATTCATCGCATGCCTTTGATTAAACTAATGCCTGGTATGTAGTTGAAAATAAATGTTTGTGTGCGTGTCTGTGTGTGGTATGCCAGCAGACGGGACTCCATGATAGGTGCTGTTGTGGATTATTTACAATAGGAATAGAATTCTGATTTCCGGTCTGCAAGCACTCCAGGTATTGTG